>OY728138.1:207095135-207720135 GCA_963277665.1 Viscum album | reverse complement strand
CGTCATTATTTGCCTACATCATCATAAAAATTATTTGATCCTTCATGAAACACTCTTCATGAATCATATATTCTCAAAATTCATGATTTTGCCATATTTTAATATGGACTTCAAGAAGAAAAACTTTTCACGATGAAATCCAAACTCTAAATAGTGGACCCTAAAAATTTGGCAAACACTAGGAAACAGCATCACCTTGTGTACGATATTTTCTATATCACTTTTAGGGAATACATTCCTTCATCTTGGATATTTTTCAACATACCATGTCAATAATATCTCTAGACTTCACAACTTACCACAGAAACCCTCTTTTTCAACAAACATAATTAACCCAAAAATGATGCAATGATATCTTGAGGGATTTTTTCCCAAAAAACAATGAATTTACACTAATTATCTATATCATTTATCATGGATATGTTTTCCTAAACTATATAACATTTTTTCATAAGGTGTTTACTTTGAAATTTATTTTATTTACTGAGGAAATATTGATAAATATGTATCCTTTACTCAATACGGATATTTGATAAGGTAGGTTGTTTTCAAATTAAATCGATTATTAGATATATAAGGAATGATTTATACATTAAATACATGGGGTGGGGTCTATTTAAAGAAATACCCTAGATTCATTGGTAATCTCATGAGAAGAAATTTGTTGTCAAAAAACCATTTTAGTTTCTTTCCAAGAAGAATATATGGTTTTCTACCAATAGATTTAAATTTTCTTATGAAAGGTCTTGATTGTGGTATGATGAACCATCTTGTGAAAGGTCTTGAGAATAAAGGTATTATGGCATCCCAATTTTTTTATTACATAACATTTCATTACATTTTACAAACAGAGGATCTTTAAAATTTAGTGTCTTGTAATATGGTACATAATTCATGAAATCATATAACATTCTTATAATCCACTTTAAATGCTTATTCATTTTTTCATCCTAAGTAAAATTACTCCAACTCATAACCAGGGGGTATACATCAAAGGAAAGGGTGATCAGAAGGCCCAGTAAGGGAAAAAAAGAGAAACAGTTTGCATGTGAACTTGAGCGATATCTATAAGAATATGAAAAATATCATAAAAGAATGATAAAAAGGAATATAATCATAATAATTAATTTAATAATAACTTGAAAATGTGGCTAAAAATTTTAATTTAGACATTCATAAGAATATCACCAAAGTTCATCCCCAAGGTGTCATAAAAATTACCAAGGTTATTCACTAAGGTATCGTAAAACTTGTCATCTCTAGATATTAATTTCCTTACTCAATTCATTAGAGTGATATCAAGGAAAACCTTTAATATTTATTTATTTTCATGTAATCCAAATATATCATAATTAAACATTTCATAAATAACCCATGGAGAATAAAAGAAAAGGGTTTCATATCAAAATCACGTCGCTTTAAAAGGTGCTTAAAAATAAGTTCCTTTTGTCATTTTAATCCCACAAAAAAATGAATGTGGGTTTTATGTATGTTAATAACAGAATTAAAATATATCATTTTTACATCCATTTGAATACAATTAGAGAATATAGAGGTTTTGGTATTCACAAAATAAAATAAAATAATTTCTTGATAAAAAAATAGAAATTTCGAGATGAAAAAACGACAGCATAACGGGCATGAAACACGGATTTAAAAAACATTAAAAAGAGAAGGGAAAATGGTATAACATTAATAAAAGAATAATAATACAGTATATGGATATAAAAAATGGATATAATAACATTATATGGAAATTTGAAAGACACATGACATAAAGAGAGCATGAAAGGAAAGGCGAAGTTGAGATTTCTCTTACCTTGAAGAGTAACTTATAAAACTCTAGGATTGGGACCTTGAGGGCTTGAGGAAACCTTGGAAGGACTCTTTCTGAGTTAATACTATAATATATTATAGTATAATGATTTTTGAATGAAATTAAATGAATTAATGGCTTGGTATTTATAGTAAAAGAGAGGGAGTTTTTTATTAATTTATGAGGACACCTCATTGGTGGTATTTGAAAAACCATGGTCTTTACCATGGTATTTTCCCATGGTTTTGGCCAATTGGGACACTTCATATAAAATTTTAATCCACATGATTCTACCATCATTTTAAATTGAATATTACATCATTATTATGTCATAAAACACACCGAAAACTCAAAAACTATATTTTTATTATTCACTAAAAAACAAAACATTTTATAAAAATATCAGAAATTCATCCTAAAATAATATAGATGTTCTAAATTCAAAAATAAAATCCATTTTATGAAAATAATTTTCTATATTTGAGATATTTAATTTTTAAGTAAAATCACTATTTACTCGAAAAAATACTAATACTAAACTAATAATTTCTAAAACAATTATTTACTTATAATATTATATCACATTACCATTCAAGATACATAAATTACATTTATACTTCCTTAGGTGAGGTTAATATTCCATTAGTAATATTACTATTCATAAGGGTAATATTTCAATTCATAAGTTATTATTCACCAAAAAAATGTTTTGATCTTATCAGACTCTAAATTTCTTACTGATCACAATTGTATATCTTCATTTTTCAAAAATCATTCCACAATATCAATTATTTAAAATATAAAAAAAATATTTTAAAATACTCTTTTTTCCAATATTCATCAATAATGTGAAACTTCTTAGAAAAAAACTAAAAATTCAACCTAGATTAATTTAGACATTTGAAATTCAAAAATGATGGTTATTTTACCATAATAAGAAATAACAATTTTATTTATACAAATAGATTACACAAAGTAACTAAGACCTCATTACATAACACCTCTATAGGATCTAAGAGTAAGGTGTATAATAGTGATATAATCTTGGGGTGGCTTAGAAAACATTGCCCGAGTGGTGATTTCTATCAGCTTGAACTTCTCCCGTAGGCGATTTCGTTCAAGATTAACATGTTGAATCTCATCTTGTGCTTGGTCTAGAAAAAAACCTAGTGAAACTACCTCCTTCATAAGCTCTGATAAATGGGCTTCGTATGGCCGAAGTCTACTGGATGAGGGCATCGAATCTTCTATCTGCATTAATTATCCATTATCATTTCTATTTATAAAAAATAATATAACATTAAAAATTATTATTGTTTCTA
Organism: Viscum album; assembly: GCA_963277665.1. Classification (NCBI taxonomy): domain Eukaryota; kingdom Viridiplantae; phylum Streptophyta; class Magnoliopsida; order Santalales; family Viscaceae; genus Viscum; species Viscum album. The sequence continues at coordinate 207,716,997 of OY728138.1, read as the reverse complement.
ATGGTCATATTAACCAATGGTCATATAATGGTCAAAACCCAATGGTCACATTTCATGTATACTTATATATTTTTATTCATGGTGACATAGTAAAACATGCATTTTAAGGAAACAACATATTATTCAAAAGTTCAGGTCTTTACATTATTCCCCCCTTAAGAAATTTAATCCCAAAAATTTCAACTCGTACCCTCATAAGAGAAAAGGTGTGGGTACTTCTCCCTCAGAGTCTCCTCTTTTTTCCATGTGGCTTCTTCATATTTTTGGTTCCTCCACAACACTTTAACGAGGTGGGTATTCTTGTTACGTAGAACCTTGTCTCTATTATCCAAGATCTATACCAGATGCTACTCATAAGAGAGTTCGTGTTCCAATTGTACCACCTCAAGATTTATTACATGTGAAGGGTCAGGTATATACTTCCCCAAGAGGGATATGTGGAATAAATCATGAACTTGTGCTAGATTTGGAGAAAGTAAAAGTCAATAGATCACTACTCTAACACGATCAAGGATTTCATAGGGGAAAATGTACCTAGGGCTGAGATTCCCTTTCTTTACAAACCTCATGACTCTCTTACAAGTAGAAATTTGAAGGTAGACCTTATCACCAACATCAAACTCTAAGTACCTTCAATGGTTATCAGTATATCTCTTTTACCGACTCTAACCAGCCTTAATGTATTGTTGAATAGAATGAACCTTTTCTATCATCTCTTGCACAAGATCAGACCCACAAATCTTTTTCTCATCAAATTCATCCTAACAAGTAGGATTTATACATTTCTTCCCATATAGAGCTTCATAGTATTCCATTTGAATGCTCAAGTGGAAGTTGTTTTTGTAAGAGAACTCAATTAATGGGAGATGTTGATCCCATCCACCTTTAAATTCCATTGAGCATGTTGTCAACATGTCCTCGAGTGTATGAATAGTCCTTTCAGATTGGACATCAGTATGGGGGTAATAGGTCACACTGAAATTCAATTCAATACATAGATCATTTTGAATACTTCTCCAGAATTTTTATGTGAACCTGGGATCATGATCAGATATGATAGAAAGTGGAACTCCATGCATCCTTACCACTTCTTTCACGTAAATCCTAGAAAGTTCATTAAGATAGAAATCTTCCCAAATAGAGATAAAATGGGCAGTCTTGGTGTGACAGTCCATTATAACCCATATCGCATTATTTCCTTTAGAAGTTATCAGTAGACCAGTGATAAAGTCCATAGTAATATTGTCTCACTTCCATGCTGGTATAGGTAGTGGTTGTAATACCCCTTTAGAAATTTTTTGCTCTTCCTTCACTTGCTAACATACCAGGCACCTTGTATTGTAGTCAGTAATCTCCCTTTTCATATTATCCCACCAATAATGATCATGAAGTTCCATATACATTTTTGTGCTTCCAGGATGTATAAATAATGTAGAGCTATGAGCTTCATCCATCAACTCCTTTATTTCTGGAATATATGGAACACATAGTCTTGTATAAAATTTCAATACACCTTCTTAATAAATATTGAACTTGGGAAACTTCCCATCCTTCACAGCCTCAAAGTTATTCTATAATAAAGGACCTTCTTTTTTATCTTTCTTGATCTTCTCAAGTAATGACGGTTGAGAAATCATTTTGTATAGGGTTGATGATGTCTCTTCCCTTACAATTCTCGTGCCCAATTTTACTAGGTCTTTGATCAATGGATCTCCTTGAATACTCATAATTTCAATAACAATAGATTTTTTTCTACTTATCGCATTGGTGACTTTATTTTCTCTTAGAGGGTGAAAATGAATTGAACAATCACAATATTTAAGAAGTTCCAACAACCTCCTTTGTCTCATGATTAATTCATTTTGTGTGAAAATATACTTCAAATATTTATGTTCTATGTATATATCACATTTCTACCCATAAATATAGTGTCTTTATATCTTCATAGCAAAAACAACTGCAGCCATCTCTAAATCATGCGTAGGATAGTTCTGCACATGTGGATTTAACTGTTAAGATGAATAAGTAATGAATTTGTCATTTTTCATGAGGACGCACCCAATCCCTTTCATATATGTATCACTAAAAATAATGAATCTATCTCTAATTGAGGGTAGAGTTAACATGATTTCAGTAACCAATCTCTTATTTAACTCTTATAAAATTTCCTCACACTCATTTGTCTTGATGAACTTGGCCCATTTTCGAGTTAACTAGGTTAATGGGTTATAATTTCCTGAAATTGTTTTCAAAAACCTCCTATAATATCCTAATAAACCAAGGAAACTACAAATATTAGTTATTTTTGTAGGATTATTCCACTCCTCTATAACTTTTTTCTTTGCAAGGTCAACTTATATTCCTTTATTGGTCACAAATTTCCCCAAGAAAGAAACTTGTTGTAACCAAAACTCACACTTTCTAAAATTTCTAAAATGCCTTTCCTTCCGTAGAGTTTGCAAAATAACCCTTATATGATCCTCATGCTCCTATAAACTTTTAGAATATATCATAATATCATTAATAAAAACTACCATAAAATTATGAAGGTAGTCCTTAAATACTCTATTAATCAAATCCATAAAAATATCAGGTGAATTATTCAGTTCGATGGGAATAACAACAAAATCATAATAACCATATCTTGATCAGAGGTGGTTTGTGGAATATCTTCTTTATTCACCCTCAATTGATGATAAATAGATAAAAGATCAATCTTAGATCAGAATTGAGCCCCACAAAGTTGGTCAAATAAGTCATGAATTCTTGGAAGAGGTATTTGTTCTTCATTGTAATCTCGTTCAGTTCTCTATAATCAATTCATAGTCACATTGATCAATAATTCTTCTTCATAAAGAGAATAGGTTCTCCACAAGGATACAAACCCAGTCAAATAAAACCCTTCTCCAAAAGATCCTATAGTTTTTTCTGTAATTCCTCCAGCTCCACATTTTCCATCCTATATTGGGTCTTTGATATCAGATGAGATCCAGGTATGAGTTCAATAGAGAAGTCATCTTTCTTTCTGGAGGATGTCCGGGTAACTCCTTAGAATATATGTCAATGTATTATTGGATGATGGGGACATTTAATATCCATATACTCTCATTTTATTCTTCATCCTCACTGATCAATTCCATAAATAAGGCTATAGGATGTTCTTCTAGAAAAATATCTGGTTGAGAAATCTCTCCTTAGAATATAACTGTAGGTTTCCCAGTCAAGACTACTGAGATTTATTTGCTTTTTCATTTGATCTTCTCATTATACTTTGATATCCAGTCCATCCCTAGTATAATGCGGAATTCCAAAAGTGGAGTTACTACTAGATTTTTGATAATATTGTTCCCACTAAAGTAAATATTAGAGTTTATGAACACTAACGATGCTTAGATAATCCCACCAGGAGTCTTGACTGATAAATATACTTTTAGTAATTCAGGGGTTGATTCTAAATTCTTTTAAAACTTAGAGTAAATAAAGGAATGCATAGAACCATAATCAAACAAAGTTCTTGCTAGCTTTGAGAGAACAATAAGAGTACCTTCCACCACATCATTTTGAGCTTCAACATCAGCTGTCGTGGTAGAAAAATCACAACCTTTCTCCCAAGGTCATTACTGAGCTTGATGGTGATTCACCTCCATAGCCCTCGAATTTGGACAGTGATTGGAAAAGTGACCAAGTTGTCCACACTTGAAGCATTGAACTTCAGGTAGGGCCTTCACCATCTTCCCTTTATCGTTAGTGTTGGGAAGTTGAGTCTTCACCTCACTAAGATAATTCTGCACAATATGGTCATCTCTTCCACACTTGTATCACTTCCCGATCCCAATAAGGAAGTTCCTTGAATATTTCTTCCCACATTTATTACACATGGGAATTTGCACTTTATTTTCTCTTCTTCCCTAATAAAAGATCCTCCCCAAGCTTAGCTCTATTGATCTATTATTTTCATTGTATTTGTGAGAACATTGTGTCTCTCCAAACTCCAATTCGACTTTCATAGCACTCAGCACAACCTCCTCATAACTATCATCATCTCAGTTGGCTAGATTATTCTACAGATGTGGTCTAAGTCCACCAAAGAATCTATCAACCTTCCCATTATAATCCAGGACAAAGGTTGAGGTGTAACAAGAAAGTCTTGTGAAGTTTATCTCATAGCTTCCAACGGATTCATTCTCCTTCTGCTTCAGCTTGAGAAACTCCTTCTCTATTTTTTTCCTCATTGAACGAGGGAAATACTTATTGAAGAAGATCCATCTAAACCCTTACCACTCCATAGGTTCAATCTCCCTTATTGGCCTCATGTTTTAAATTAGTTCCCACCATTGATCAGCTTCTCCCTCTAATCAGTAAATAGCCAAGGTGAATTTCTCTTGTTCATAACTACGAAGCACAGAAAACATATTTTCTATAGAGTTTATCCACTATTCCTCAATCAATGGTTTAGTAGATCCACTAAATTTTGGTAGTAGTTTACATATAAAGGACTGAACAGAATTTTGTTCCCTTCTTGGTGAAATCAGTCACTCATCTTGATTTAAGTAATTTCCCATAACTTGAGTCACCTGGTTCATCATTCTCATGAAAGTTTCCATTCCAGATTCCATCGGAGAGCCGTTAGTGCAAGGTCCATTGCAGTCACCATTTTCACTATTCCTCCTATTTCTCACTATTTTCTAAAAGAATAAAACCTTAGTGAGAAACTTATTTCATTTTTTTAATCTTTTATCTGTAAAGGATTTTTATGTCTTCAAACTTCATTCTTAAACAACAATTACATTTCTCTATAAATCATTCATAATGATTCATAAAAAAACATTTGATTAATAAAACATATCCCCAAGGAGTGACAAACCAGGAGTGTACAAAGGCCCATTTTCATGCACCACTTCCCATTTGAGTCTATCTTAAAGTGGTGGTTTTGGGTTTTACCCCTAGATACATTTGTGCCAGATCCACATCCACTTGTTTATATCCTAACTGGGATTTATTTGTTTGGAAACCACTTACTTAATATTTAACCAAAATAACAGGATGTTTTCCTATAATTAATATTTTCCTTAGGGTTCTTCCTAAACTGTTAAAATCCTAATTTCTAGAAATAACTAAACTATCCTTTGATACCAACTATAACATCCCATCTTTTTATTACATAACATTACATTACATTTTACAAATAGAGGATCTTCAAAGTTTAGTGTCTTGGAAAAAGGTACATAATTCATGAAGAAATATCATATTCATATAATCTTATTTAAAGGATTATTCATTTGTTCATACTAATTAAAATTTCTCTAACTCGTAAATTTGGGACATACATCAAAATAAAGGGTGAGCATAATTCCCAGTAATGGAAAAATAAGATAAATAGTTTATATGTGAACTTGAGCGATATTTATAAGAATGTGAGGAATATCATAAAATAATGATAAAGAGGCATATAATTATAATAATAAATTTAATAATAACTTGAATATGTGGATACAACATTTAATTTAGACATTCATAATCATATCACCAAGGTACATCCCCAAGGTGTCATAAAAATTACCAAGGTTATTCACCAAGATATCGTAAAACTAGTCATATCTGGAGATTAATTTCTTTACCAAATGCATTAGAGTGATATAAGGGTGCACACTTAATATGTATTTATTTTCATGTGATCCTAATATATCATAATCAAAAATTTCATAAATAACCCATAGATAATAAAATAAATGGGTTTTATATAAAAATCACGTCGTTTTAAAAAGTGCTTAAAAACAAGTTCTATTTGTCATTTCAATCCTAGGAAAAAGGAAGGAAGATTTCATGTATGTTAATCTCATAATTAAAATATATAATTTTTAAATATATGTGAATACTCTTGTAGAATATAGAGGTTTTTTTATTCACAAAATATAATAAAATAATTTCTTGATAAAAAGAGAGAAATTTTGAGATGAAAATATGGCAGCATAATGTGTATGAAACATGGATTTATAAAAAATTAAAAATAGAGGGGAAAAGGGTCTAAAATTAATAAAAGACTCAAAATAAATTATATTAAAATAAAAAAATGGTCATAATAACATGATATGTAAATTTTAAATACACATAACATAAAGAGAACATGAAAGGAAACGTGAAGTTGAGATTTCCCTTACCTTGAAGATTAACTTCTAAAACTATAGGATCAGGACCTTGAGGGATTGATTACACCTTGGGGGGAATTTTTTGGAGGTAATACTATTATATATTCTAGTTTAATGATTTAGAATAAAATAAAATGAAGGAATGTCTTGGTATTTATAGTAAAATAGAGAGAGTTTTTTATTAATTTCTGAGGACACCTCATCGGTGGAATTTGCAAAACCATGGTATTTTCCCATGGTTTTGGAAACTTGGGACACCTCATATAATATTTTAATCCAAATTATTTGACCATCATTGTAAATTACATATTACATCATTATGATGTCATAAAACACACTAAAAACTCATAAACTGTATTTTTACTATTCACCGAAAAACAAAACATTTTATAAAAATATCATAAATTAAACCTAACCTAATATAGATGTTCTGAATTAAAAAATGAACTCCATTTTATGAAAATAATTCTATAAATATGAGAAATTTAATTTTTAAGTAAAATCACTATTTACTCAAAAAAATACTAATACTTAACTGATAATTTATAAAATGGTTATTTACTTATACTATTATATTACATAACCATTCAAGATTAAAAAATTTCATTTATAATTTCTTAGGTGAGGTTACTATTACATTGGTCATATTACTATTCGTATGGGTAATATTACTATTCAAAAGTTACTATTCACTAAAAATAAGTTGATCTTATCAGACTCTAAATTTCTTACTGATCACAACTGTATATGTTCGTTTTTCAAAAATCATTTCACATTATCAAATATTTGAAGTATAAAAAATATTTTAAAATACTATTTTTTTCAATATTCATCAATAATATGGAACTTCTTAAAAAAACTAAAAATTCAACCGAGATTAATTTTAACATTTTAAATTAAAAAATGATGGTTATTTTACCATAATAAGAAATAATAATTTTATTTATAAAAATGGATTATAGAAAGTAACTAAGGGCTTATTACATAACCACTTATAACACTTGAATATGACCTAAGAGTAAGGTGTGCAATGGTGATATAATCTGGGGGTACCTTGGACAATATTTCCTGAGTGGTGATTTCTATCAGCTTGAAATTCTCCCATAGGCGATTTCGTTCAAGCTTAACATGTTGAAGCTCATCTTGGGCTTGATCCAGAGTAAATCCCAGTGACTCTACATCCTTCCCAATCTCTGAAAAATGGGCTTGGTATGGCCTGAGTCTTCTGGATGAGGCCATTGAATCTTCTTTCAAAATTAATTATCCATTATCATTTCTATTTATAAACTATAATTATAACATTAAAAAAATTTATTTTTTACAATGGTCATATTAACCAATGGTCATATAATGGTCAAAACCCAATGGTCTCATTTCATTTATACTTATATATTTTTATTCATGGTGACATAGTAAAACATACATTTTTGGGAAACAACATATTATTCAAAAGTTCAGGTCATTATAGGTATCATGTACCTGGGAAACATGGTGTCCTATAATTAGGCATTTCCTTCATTAATATTCAATATCCATGATATTTTCACTATAAAAAATTCTACAGATGCATTTCATTCTCAATTTATTGATTAAATGGAATGTTTTTTTAGTTTCTTACCTTTCCATGTTGTTTATGACTTATCTATTTATTTAAATGTCATGTGTTTTCAGTTATTTACCTTTCTATATTGACAATTCTCATTGATTCAATATTGATTCTTTTATATTTGACCCTTACTGAGCATTTGATCTCACCCTTATTTTGTTTCTTTCCCTATGATTCCAAGTAGTGTACTAAGAAATATATTTAAGGATATTATAATTGGTAATAAATTTATCCTAAAAAAATATGTTGTAATTAGAGTATTAATTTGTAATATAATAATCATGTATATATCCGGTTTACCAAGACTACTAAACTCTTTGGTCCTTCAGAATTTGATTCCTTATAATCATGTTGATGTAACGATAGTATACACTATCTCTGGGCTTATTAGGTCGGGTCGCTGAACTAAACGTGACACATAAATAATGTTATATCCTTGATAAACATGTAATAATATTTTATATAAATGAGAATTATTCCCCTAGGAAATATGAAATGATAATCTTTAAAAGTTAATACAACAATCCTTGCTCCATTAATAGCTTGAAGATCCAAATCAATTCATAAAATCTTTTATAATGTAATTCATTTATGTATATAGATACAAATATATGATGCACATAATGTATAAAATTCCAAACTTATAGAAATAAAAAACCATTTAAGGATAAATATTTATAAATATTATCCTTTTGTCTTCACTCCATTACAATTCTACTTCCAATGGACTTTCTTTCCATATTTAAAACAAAAAAAATCCTTATATTTTCCATCTATCATAATATTTTACTTATTCAAAGAATGTTTCATAAAAACCTTTTAAATTTAATCTTACATTGGTATCTTATTCTTTCACTTATTATTATTTACCAAAAAAATAAGAATTATTATTCTCCATGTCTTTATCAACTTGGAAAATTATTATGAAATATGTTTAAGTTATTTCTCCAAGTTTTTTATGTTAAAATTAATAATAAAAATTAATAAAATTTGAGGTATATATAATATAATAAGATTTTTCAATAGATCCTTGTAAATCTTGAATTCAAGATTCTCAAAAAGAATCAATATACCCTATAATCTTGATTATGTGAGATCTGGCAGGAAATCATTCTCCTAAATTATAAGAAAAATGTATTTTTAAGATGTTGTATCTCCTTTATCGATCTATCTCATGGTAAATATATTAGATATGAGAAAAAATAGAGTATACATATTTTCCTTCATGCTAATTTTACCGCTCACTTGACAATATGAAGTATGCATCTTTTTCCAGATCGAACCCCAAATTATCTAAATTATAAATATACCCTATTATTGTGAGTATGTGAGGTCTATTACAGACTCCATCTTATAAATTTTATGGGAAGTTTTCCTTAGATATTTTTTATCTCACTTTTATATTTTTATCTTGTTAAATATATAAGAGATAATAAAACATGAATAATGTGTATTTACCTTCATATTTCTTTTACAGCTCACTTGAAATTGATGATAGCATAATATATTGTATATCTAATGCATCATCTACATGGATCTAGTAGAAATTTCCCTCATCCTTAGTGGATTACTGAGGAGGACCAACATTTAAAGGGAATTCCATTAAATAATATTTCCTTTCTTTCTATAATATGATATGCAAGTTCCTATATCACTCTTGGAAATTAACACCAGTAAGGCCATTATTTTTATCCAAAATAGATCATAATAATAATGAGTTTTTAGTATTTCATAGCATATAAATTTTATCAAAGATATTCCAATTAATCTTTAATGAAATTTTGGAACTTTTCAAAGGAGATGGGGGAGGCCTAGTTCCCAACTTAAAATGAGGTGATTTGAGGATAATATACATGTATATTACATCATATTATATGAATATCCATTACATATCATAATAAAACACACCCTAAGGACCTAATGGTTTAGTATTTTTTGAGACTATATACATAATCAACTTATTTTACAACCATTATTCAACATATCCTACTAATATTATTCTCACATGATACCATTTTCGATGCATCATACTTAATACTATTTTTTTAACTTGGGGAATACAAACATAAGAATGGGTGAGCTCAGACACTCAGTAAGAGTAAACATAATAGAAATCAATAAAAGATAATAATTGATAATAATATAAGCATGTGTAAATTAGAACATAATGAAGGTACATGTTCATAACATAATATAATCATACCCAAAAAAATAGATCATATATCCTAAGTCATTTCATAAGGATTTTTTCGTAACTTCAGAAATAAGATGTATGCATGTGGAAACATGATTCAATAATCATTTTCCCTGAAAATATAACATAGACACAAGAATTTAGAATATAAATAATCATATAAAATCATTTTATTTTTCAAGAATCATTATCAAGACCATCATCGCATAGTGGATAAAGTCCCATAGTGGATTGGGTTCACTCCCCGGTCTCACACATGTCATCTCATAAGATATAAAACTTTACCTAATGCATTGGAGGTCTATATAATATTGTGAGAACTTGTTACATAATGAAAAACCATATATATTTGTGTACCAAATGAACATAAAATATTCTTAATTCCATCATTACTTAATTAACCTGTGAAAATAAATGATTTTAATAAAAACCTCTATAAGAAATTATCATAATTGATATAGAAAAATAAGGTGGATGGTTTCATTATAAAATATCCCTATATAATTTTAATAAACATTAAAGTATGTTTTTATATATGAAAAAACACTTTATAATATTATTAAAAATTTACTTTGAAAAATGAGAAGATATACTCTATTATGTTTTAATAAAAAAAATTAAAGATAAAATTTCACAAAACAATGAGAATAGAAATTATTTTGTAAAATCATGAAAACTTGGAAAGGAATATTAATTAAGAAAAATTGTTATAAAATATAGAAAAGGTATTTATGTGGAAAACATTAGAAAGTAATATTCTTTTCACACTATTATAAAGAGAGTCAAAGTTGGTGGAAAATGATCCTACTGAAATTGTTAAAAAAAGATTAATTTTCTATAAAGAGATTAAAGTCCATGTAAAATAACTTAATAAATCATATAATCAGATATATGGGCTTCTATAAAACAATATAAAAAATATGTACGTGGAGGGGAAGGATTTCTAACTAAAATAATAGATAAGTCTGGATACTCTTATAAATATCCTTTTGGTTGAATTATGAACCAAAGGGATATAAAATTTTAAAAAGAAATTTAAAAACTAATAATAACCATATGAGAATAAAATAGATGGGTTTTATAAATAAGAACATATAATTTACCAAAATATATGTTAAAATATAAAAAATCATGATTTTAAAATGATATTAGTGATGAAACTCTTGCATTTTACTCCTAACATCCATGAAAGCACTTTAACCTTCTGTATAATTAGTATAACCATATTAATAAATTATTTTATAAAATTATTAATATATATTACCTTTTATAATCTTCAATTATAATCATTAATTACACATATATTAGTTATTTATTATTTACTTTTATAATCATATGTTATTAATATTGATTATTTCATACAAGATTCATGATGTAATATCGATGAAAATTATTTGATACCAATTTCATTATTACAAAATTATTAAAGGTAGTGGAATAATTATGTTAAAATGATATATTTAGTCCCATTTTAATTTTATGTAAATTATGGGTATGGTTTGTGAGAATGGAATCCATTATGAACATTTTTCAGGTAATTTTCCAATAACAACAAGTTATTTTATAATGACCATTATTTTTTCTCACACTCACATAACCATATTAATGTCATAAATTGATCTTAAATATTATATGATAAAATAATAGTTTCTTGATACTTTTTAATGATTAAAATTATTGTGTTATTATATAATTGTTCATGTGGGTGGTTGAACTGACCCAAACAAGAACATAATATACCAGTGAATGAGTAAGAGTTTAGTGTTATAAAATAGTAGTATCACTTTATTACAAGAATAATGATTTTAATATAAAATAATTAAAGTGGATAATGATATTTATAAATACTGGATATGATAAAGTAATTGTAAAATATGGTGAAGAACTAAGTGCTTACATTTATGAATTCTCCCCTTCTTTATACGGGTTCCTTTAGAGTGATGGGCTTAGTATTTCTTCACAGAACCAGAAGAAAAAAAATGTAAAATAATTATTTATGGGAGGTTAAATGGTAATATATTCATGATACATATGAATGGTTTGAGTGGTTTTTGATGGGTAGGTGAGGGGTCCTTTTATAGGCGAGTTTCGAGTGGCATTTCGGAAAATTTTCATTCCTTAATATATAAGGTTGTCATTTTAAAAGGAAAGTGGATAAAAAATAGAAAATAATTTATATGGGTCATTTATCGGCTCATATAAAATTTTTATTGGTAATGTTTCATGATATTTTAACTTTTTACCACTTAGTTTAACCATTTTTACTATATTTTACCTTTACCATGGTAACTCAATTTTTACCTCGGAAATATCTTTTTATGAATAAAACTTAAATTGACATATTAAACTAGTTTTGATGTGATGATTATAAATTTTGAATAAATTTAATCTAATTAAATTTATAAATATTAGAATCTTAACTTTTAAATGAAAATATAATATGTAGAGATAGAAAATCTATTTTTATAGAAAATGACTTTTTAAACCCTAAGTGTTCTGAATCCTATTTCATATCAATTACTAATTTAAATGAGTGTTAATACTTTTTTTATACATTGAAATATTACATTATATTCATAATTTTAAAGTGATCAATTTCATTTATTAAGATAGAAATGTACAATACTTTAAAATTGTTCTTTAAAAAATATTATTTTTTAACATTAAATAATTTTAAACCCATCCTATTAAAATTAATTATTTCTCTTATAACCATTTAATTTTATTAATTAATTAATATTATAAAATTTATTTTAACTATATAAATATATCAAATCATTCCTTAATAATAATAACAAAAACAAAAATATATAAAATATAAAATATATTATTCTAATAAAATAATTTAATTAAATATTATACTTTTATTTCATTCCAGAAGTATGAATTATATTTTTTTCAATTTGTTACTAAAAATTTCAAAACTTTTATATACATATTTTATAAATGTATACCCAATTATCCTATAACCAATTACCATATTTCCAACAACCATATATATAATGGTTATATTTCATTCATATATATAGTATTACATAAATTATTAGAATCATTCATCCTATTCATTAACTTCTCTCTCAACATTTCTATTGTATAATTTTATACCTCATTATCATAGTTTACATTAGGGTTATAATATCCATGGGGAAAATGATGATAAATATTTCAGGTTCATGGTTTTTATATTTACATGAAGACTTATTATATGCCTTAATAACCCATCGAAAATAAAGAATGGGTTTGATATCAAGATCATTGCATTCAAGTTCTTAAATACTAGAACATAACATCATTTTTAACCCATGAAAAGGGAATATGGTTTTAATATATAAAAATACATAAATCAATAATACATTTTTAAATCTATTTTAATACCCATTTAAATGGATGAGGTTTGGGTATTCACAATATAATAATTTCTCATGTAGAAAAGAGAAATTAAAGAAATGAATTTGGCAGCATGACAGTATAAATTGTGGTTTATGGAAAGGGTATAATGGCTAGTAAATAAAGTATTCATTGATAAAACATAGTTTTCTCAGTAAGGGTAAGATAAAAAGTTTAATATAATAAATTGGATTGACATTTATAAGGTATATACAAAAGGGGTACTAAGATGAAAAATGGGAAGAGGAGAATTCCCTTACATAGGAGATTTATTCCCAAAACATGAGGGTGGAACATTGATTCCTTGAGGGAACCTTTGATGGAAAATTTGGGAGTTAAAATAACAAAAAAATTATTATAAATTTATAGTGGAGAGGAATATCTAATGGGTTGTATTTATACGTGAGGAGGGGTGGATTTTAAAGCATTAAATATTGATTATTTTATCATATAATCCATCCACTTATGGGTAAATTGAATTAAAACCAATTTTATAGATAATTAATGAGGAGTATAGTGTTTTTTTACATTAAAGGCCTTCTAAAAATGAACTATACATTCTATAAAACCCAATAAATACACATAATTAAAAAATGAATTTTATTTCAAAAATCCAATTTTTTGTTTAAAAAATTAAGTATAAATTTCTTAATTAAAATTGATGTTTATAAATTAATTTTTATACTAATTAAATAAAATTTTTATAGATAAAAATGGTTTATAAAATTTTTATTCATGATGACATAATAATGATGTCATAAAATCGCAGTGCTCATAAAGGGTCAATTTTCACTTTTTCATCAAAAATTCAAATTTCTCGTAAAATTCTCAAAAAATAAACCAAAGGTAAATTTGAAGTGCTAATTCCAAAAATGAAATTTATTTTGTTAAAATAATTCCCTATTTATTAGAATTTTTACTTTAAAAAAATATGTATTTTAATTAAAATTAACAATTTAATAGAAAAATAAACATTATAACTATTATAAATATTAGATAGGGCTTCATTAAAATATATTATCATTTAAAAATAATTTTATAACATTATTTTATAAAATAAATTATTATTTAAAATTTCCACATAAAATATAATTTAATATAATATTTTTATAGTGTCCAAAAATAATACAATTTTGATTATATCATTAAATAATCCCAATGATTATTTAAATGCATATATATAACCAACAATAATAATGGCCAAATATTTTTTTGACTAATTTTAATAATATTGATCAACCATATTTGTTAACAAACATAAAGGCTAATAAACATATTTCCTTATAAATACACCATAATTATTACTCTTTATCATTTACTTTTATTCGAATATAGGTACAATATCATTTCCAAAATGAATATTTTATTACTAACTCTTTATTACTCTATTATAGAGATGTTTATAGGTGAAATGATTCTATGGGGTCAAAGCAGCCCAGAATTTTGTATTTTACTTTATTTATCCCCAATTTTTATTACCATTGTAATATTTGGTATGATATTTTGTGTTGTTTTAGACTTAATGTGACATTATTAATTAATGAAATAAATTGTTTCTAGATTGTAGTATGTGTTTTATTTCCCCTTATTATTCTTAGTTTTACTATTTCATATCAACACATGATTTTCAAAGTGCTTATGAAAATTAAAAGTATTTATATATGATTTTATTCTAAAACATAATAAAAAAATTTGGAAGGAAAGATATCCATTAATAAAATAAGAACATTTTCTCTTGGGTCGTTACATTCTTACCCCCTTAAAGAAATTTTTCTGTCAAAATTTAAATTTATATACTAATGTGAAAATATGTGAGGGTGTTTTTTCTTCACAGATTTCTCTATCTCCCAAGTAGCCTCTTCAAACTTGTGATTTATCCATAGGACCATCACAAGCCACGATGTCTTATTAATCAACACTTGTTCCCTTATGTTAAGTATATAGATCGGTTCCTCTTCATATGATGAGTTAGCTTCCAAAAGTAAACCATTAGTTTCAATTATATGTGATGGTTAAAACATATACTTTCTCAGTCAGGAAACATGGAAGTCATTGTGGGCATTAGAATTTTTTTTTAAAGGTAAAAGGCTTTTTATTGATAAGAAAAAAGTTACAAGAGGCGAAAAGATGGGATTCTTTTACAATCTCTATCAAACAAAGATAAGAAATCAGCAGGTAAAGAGGCCAGCCAAGTCATGGTCTGATGAATGCCTTTGTTGGCAAGAGCATCTGCAACAGTATTTGCTTCCCGATAGGCGTGAGTGGCTATGTAGTCAATCCCCTGTAGAGATTTGAGACAATTCATCCAAAGAGTGGTGAGAGACCAAGCCAGATGAATGGTACCATTCCAGATGTCATGAATGATAGTAGTAGAGTCACTTTCAATCTAGAGTTTTTTCCAGCCTCTTTGAAGGGCAAAATCAACGGCGTGGATGACACCCAGCATTTCAGCTTCCAGGGAAGAGGAATGACCACAGCCAGCATAGAAGCAACCCTGGAAAAGACCAGCCGAGTCGCGAAAAATAGCACCACAACCAGCAGGGCCTGGGTTACCCTTGGAGGCACTGTCAACATTCACTTTGATCCATCCCAACATCGGTGATTTCCATAAAACTTCAAATGATCGTTTTGTCCGAGGGAAGACGCCGGGCACACGAAGGTGACGAAGGATCTCAAAATCACCCACCGATTTGGTGGTAGTTTTAATTAATAGTCCACTACTCCAACACCCTCTAGAATGTCAAACGGTCCAATGTAACTTGGACTCATCTTCCCCTTCTTTCCAAATCTCATAACTCCCTTCCATGGTGATATATTTAGGAATACATGATCCCCAACATAAAACTCTAATTATTTTTTTTGGAATAAATTTTTTTCAACTTTGAGAAGCCTTGATGTGTTTCTAAATCACTTGAATCTTTTATTTAGTTTAATTTAAAATGTATAGTCCCAAAAATTTCTCATCTTAACTTCATCCCAAAATTTTTCAATTCTACACCTATTTCCATACAGTGCTTCAAAAGGTTCCATTTGAATGTTTGAGTGGAAACTATTATTATAGGATATTTCAACAAGTTAAATATGTTGATCCTAACTACCTTTAAAATCATGTGAGCTATCTCGTAACATATATTTCAATGTTTGAATATTCCTCTCATATTTCCCATCAGTTTGATTATGGTAGGTCATACTTTGGTTTAATTATATATTCATAGACTTTTGAAGGCTCTTCAATAATTTTGAAGTAAATCTTGGGTCTCAATCTGAAACAATTGACACAATTTATCCATAGAGTCACACTAATTCTTATATATATAGGGGATATAGGCACTCTAGGTATAAATCCTCTCTTATGGCAATGAAATGGTCTTACATTTTCAATCTATCAATTATTTCCCAAATAGAATTACCACCCTTATGTGTCTTCGAAAGTCCAATTACAAAGTCCATATTAATGTTATCCCGCTTCCACATAGGTATGGGTAGTGGTTATAATACCCCTTTGGGAGGTTTTCTCTCTTACTTTACTTATTGACACACCAGGAAACTTATAGTGTAATCAGCAATATCTTTTTTCATAGTATCCCACCAATAATGATCATGAAGTTCCCTATACATTTTAGTTCTTCCAAGGTGTATAGAGAATATAGATATATGAGCTTCATCCATCATATCCTTTATCTCTAGAATAAATGGGAAACAAATCCTTGTACTAAATTTTAGTAGACCTTCTTGATAAATATTGAATTCAGGAAACTTCCCATTTTTCATAGACTCTATCTTATTTTTGCATCAAAAGATCATCTCCTTGGTATTTCTTGATAATATCTAGTAATATAGGTTGAGAAATCATTTGGGATAGAATTGATAATATTTATTCCATTATTATTCCCATATCCAAAATTACTAATTCCTTGATCAATGGATCTCATTCAATACTCATCATTATAAGAACACCAGGATATTTCCTTCTCAATGCATCTGTGACTTTGTTTTCTCTTCTAGGGTGACAATGAATTGAGTAATCATAGTATTTAAGAAGCTCCAACCATCTCATTTGTCTCATTTTTAGTTACTTCAATGTGAATAAATACTTCAAAAAAATTCTTCGTATATATCACACTTTTTCCCTTAAAGATAGTGTCTATATATCTTAGAGAAAAAAATATTATTGCTAACTCCATATCATGGGTAGGATAATTCTATTCATGATTCTATAACTGTCACAGTGTATAGGAAATCACTTTATCATTTTTTTCATGAGTATACATCCAATTACCTTTAAATATTCATCAATAAAAATGAAAAATCCTTCCCCATTAGTGGGTAAAGTTAGCACAGGTGCACTAACCAAACTCTTCCTTAATTCTTGGAAGATTTCTTCACACTTATTTGTCTAGATGAACTTAACTCACTTTATAGTTAACATAGTTATTGTATTTGAAATCCATGAAAAGAAATTCAAAAACTTTATAAAGTATCCTACTAAACTAATGAAACTATGAATATCATTTACAATTATAGGATGTGTCTAGCCATCTATAGCCGTTTTATTTTTTGGGTCAACTGATATTCCTTCCCTGAACATGATGTGTCCCATGAATGAAACTTTTTGTAACCAAACCTCAAATTTTTAGAACTTACCAAAAAATTTATCCTTCATTAGATTTCATAATATGTCCCTTATATGATATTTATTTTACTCAAAAAATTTGGAATAAATCATAATATTATCAATAAGTACTACCATGAAATTATCAAGGTAGACCTTAAAGACTCTATTCATCAAATACATAAATATTATCGGGTCATTAATCAAGAAAAATGGAATAACAAAAAACTTTAAATTCTCATATATTGTTAGGAAGTCATTCTTTTGGATATCTCCTTTCTTTACCCTTAATTTATGATACCCATCCTGAAGATCAATCTTGGAAAATAATTGAGTTCCATGAAGTTGGTTTAATAAATCATCAATACTTAGAAGATGATATTTTTTATTCACTATGATCCCATTAAGTTCTCTATAATCAATGAAAATTTTTATTGGTCCATCCCTCTTATTTACAAATAGAATAGGTTCTCCCTAATGATACACACTTGTTCAAATAAAACACTTCTCCAATAGATACTGAAGTTTATTCTTTAATTCCTCCAACTCTATATATTCCATTATATATGGTGTTTTTGATATTGTCTTGGATCCAGGTAATATTTCAATTGATTACTCTACCTCTATTTATGTGGGAGGTCCTAGTAAATCTTCAAGGAATACATCAATGTACATCTAAACAATGAGCACGTCTCTAATCTTTACACTTTCACTTCTTTCTTATTCTTCACCAATAATTTCCATAAATAAGTCAATAGAAGGTGGTTATTGGAAAAACTTGGTCTCTGAAATCTATCCTTTAAAAATGATCACAGGTTTTCCCTTCAAGACTATGGAAATATCTTTTCTTATAAAATTTATCTAGGCATTATACATTGACAGCTAGTCCATCCGAAGTATTATGTCAAACTCCCCCATCAGAATGATCACCATGTTTACAGAGATATTGTACTCCCCAAAGTTAATAGTGAAATCTGTAAATATATTTGATGCATGAATAGTTACTCTATGATATTTAATAGACAAATATACTACTAGAATTTTAGGTTTTAACTCAATCTTCTTTGAAATCTTAAAAGAAATTAAAGAATGCGTAAAACTGGAATCAAACAATGTACTTGCTAGTTTTGAGTGTACGATGAGTGTACCAGCCAAATCATAATTTGGATCCTTGACTTAAGCCATAGTAATTGTAAAATTGTGACCTTTATCCCTTGTTATGTTTTTAGTTTAATGGTCATTTTCCTCTATTATCTTCTAATTTTTAGATTGGTTAAAAAAATGTCCATGTTCCCCACACTTAAATAATTTCATACCAAGCTACTCTTACACCATCTTCCCCTTTTCATTGGAATTTATATGTTGAATCTTTACATCTTCAAGAAAATTTTAGGCTATATTTACATATCTTCCACACTTTCATTACTTTACACTTCCTTTCAAACAATTCCCCAAATACATCTTTTTATATTTTTTACACATGGGATGTTGTACTATCTTCTCATTCAGATTCTTCCCAAAAAAATATCCATCTTTCTCTTTTTTTCTTTTTTTTCTTTTTTCCATGAGCCTCCTAGGAAAATCCAAAATCTATTTCATAATTAATATCACACCAAATTTTCTCTTCATAACTCCTAAAGTATCATATTGATAAATCTTTTCATAGATGTGGTCTTAGTCTACCAAAGAATCAACATGTCTTCCCATTATAATCAATGAAAATTCTTGAAGCATAACATGAAAGGCTTGTAAAGTTCATATCATAATTCCATATTTACTCATTATCTATTTATTTTAACTTTAAAAATTCCTTCTCCATTTTGGTTAATAGGGTAAGAGGAAAATACTTGATAAAAAAATATTTTTGAAGTCTTCCCATCCTATGGAATTCATGTAATCCCTTGGCTTCATGTTCTTAATAAATTTCAACCAATGATTATCTTATCCCTCAATGAAATATACTACCAACATAAATTTCACTTATTCAAAACAATAGAGTATAGAAAATATCCTTTTTATATCATTTATCCATTATTTCATGACTAGTGGGTTAGTGGTTCCACTAAAAACAGGTGGTCATTGACACATGAAGGATTCAACTATTAGTTGTTACTTACTTGGTGAATTAAGATTATCCACATGGATTTGGTTTTTTTTCATGACTTGATCTAACTAATTCATCATCATCATGAATTTTAAACTCCATCACCCCCCATATTAGGAAGGTCTACATCACCTTTTCTATTGAATCCTTTCTTTCATGAGTCCTTCTATATCCTATCATTTTTTTCTAGATGTTGAAAACCTAAATGAGAAATCTTTTACTATTGGTAATCTTATAAAAACAATTTTAAAGGAAAGATAAATCGTAACATTTTCTAATATCATGCTTCTAGGATGATAAACTTAAATCTTAATAAAAAAATTACATTATATTTATATCCTTCATAATGGTTTTTAAAATCTTTTTATTAACCAAATAATGTCCCATGGGAGTTTTAAACAAGGTGTGTAGCAAGGCCCATTTTTAGGCACTATTTCCTGATTGATTCTAGATTAATACAGTGTTTTTAGGAATTACCCCTAGGTACGTCTATGCAAGAGCCACATCTACTTGTACTATCTAGATAGGGATGTATTTTCTTGTAAACCACTTACTTAGTACTCACCAAAATACTTGGATTTTTTCCAATATTTAGACTTATCCTTAGGGTTTTTACTAATGATTTCTAATCCTAATTTCCACAAGTAAAAAACCATCATTTGATATCAGCTATGGTGACACACCTTTTATTAAAAAAATCTTTCATTTCATGATAAAAAATTTAACAATAAATGGGATCTTTTGGGATTTAGAGTCTTTAAAATAGGAACATAATACATAAAATAACATAAACTTAAACATTATTCTAATAAACTTCAAATACATCATCATAGGGTCATCCTATGTTATTTTTAATACATATAATATCTATGGTACATACATCAAAGAAAGGGTTGATCATAAATCTTGGTAAGGAAATAATCAAATGAGATACTTAACATGAGACAAAGAGGAATATAAATAATGCAAGTTAATATAAACATTAAGAATATAATTATAGAAATAAAATGAATCATAACTTGTAAATGTGACTGCAATAAAAATATGATACATTCATAAGAATATCACCAAGGTTTATCACATGGGTGTTATAAATCATATTACCAAGGTTATTCACTAAGTATCGTAAAACATGTCATATTTAGATATTAGTTATTTACCCAATGCATTGGAATTCTGTCAGGGTGAACCCATCATATGTATTAATTCATGTGATCCACATTGATCATATCAATAACCCATTGAAAATAAATAATGGTTTCATATCAAAATCATTGCATCAAAGTGTTTAAATACTTGAACATAACATCATTTTTAACCCCTGAAAAGGTAATATGGGTTTCATATATGTAAATCCCTAAATAAATAATACATGTTTACATCTAGTTGAATACTCATGGAAATGGAAGAGGTTTGGGTATTCAAAATATGATAATTACTCATTTAGAAAATACAAATTAAAGAAATGAATTCAGCATCATGACAGTATACATTGTGGCTTATGAAAAGGTAATAATGGGAGGGAAATAAGGTATCATGTTGATAAACCATACTTTTTTAGTAAGGGTAATATAAAAAGTGTAATAGAATAAATTTTATTGACATTTAGAAGGTATATACAAAAGGGGTACTTGGGTGAAAAGGGGGGAGAGGATAATTCCCTTACCTTGGATATTTGCTTCCTAAAACTTAAGGGTGGCACCTTGAAATCTTGAGGAAACCTTTAAGAGACTCTTTGGAAAAGAAATTGACCAAAAATTTATGGATTTTTAATTTTCAGAGGAGAGAAATGGATAATTGGTGGTATTTGTGCTTGAGGAGGGGTGGGGTTTAAAGGATTAAATAGAGATTATTTTACCATATAATCCAACCACTTGTGGGTAAATTTAATTCAAACCAATTTTCTAGAAAATAAATTAGGGTGAGAGTGTGTTTTTACATTCAAGGCCTTCAAAAACCTATCCATACCTTCTAGATGACCCAATAAATGCATAGAATTCAAAAAGAAGAATTTTATTTCCAAAATCCAATTTTTGGTTTTAAAAAAATAAATTATAAATGTATAAATTTATATTTATATTTATATTTATAAATTCAATTTTATACTTATTAAATTAAATTTTTATTTATAAAAATTTTTCATAAAATTTTTAATCATGATCCCATAATTATGATGTCACAAAATCTCAATGCTTGTAAAGTGATAATTTTAACTTTTTTCTAAAAATTAAACACTCATAAAATTCCCAAAAAATAAACCTAAAATAAATTTTACATGTTGGATCAAAAAATAAAATTTATTTCATCAAAATCATTCACTAAGTATGATAATTTTAAATTTTAAATAAATAATTATTTTAATAAAAATTAACAACTTGATAGAAAAATGGGCCTTATGACCATTATAAAAATTACTTATGGATTCATTAAAATATATTATCATTTAAAAAGAATTTTATAATATTATTTCATAAAATAAATTTTTATTTAAAACTTACACATAAAACATATTTTAATATAATATGTCTATATTCTCTAAAAAAATACAATTTTGATTATATCATTAAATAATCTTGATAATCATTTAAATACATATACATAAACAACAAATAATAATGACCAACAATTTTATTAACTAATGGTCATAATTTTGATCAACCATATTAGTTGAAAAACATAAAGTCTTATGATCATATTTTTCAATAAATACACCATCATACTTACTCTTCATCATTCACTTTGATTCGAATCAAGGTATAATATCATTTCTAAAATTAATATTTTATTAATAACTCATTGTTCCTCTATTATAGTAATTTCTATGGGTGTAATGATTCTATAAGATCAATGTGTCTAGGAATTTTATATTTCAATTTATTTATCCACCATTTTTTTCCCATTGTGATATTTGGTATGATATTAGGCATTGTCTTAGACTAAATATAACATTATTAATTAATTAATTAAAGTTTTATTGGTTTCTAGTATGTATTTTATTTCCCATTACTATTCCTAGTTATACTAGTTCAAATCAACACATTATGTTCAAAGTTATTATGAAAATTAAAATTATTTCTATGTGATTATATTTTAAAACAAAATAAAATGTTATTGTAATGAAAGTGATTCATTAATAAAGGAATAAAATTTTCTTTTGGGATGTTACATTTATGTTCTCCAATATCATCCAAAAATATTGGAGTTTCATACCTATTCTCATGAAAAATTTCATATGGTGTCATTTTAATACTATAAGGAAAACTATTATTATATGATAACTCTATCACAGGAAATTGTTGATCCCAAAATCCTTTTAAATTCGTTGAATAGTATCATATCCAATATTCTATAATTTGAATAGTACTTTCAAATTGATAATCAGACTGAGGATGGTAGGTAGTTTTGAAGCTCACATCTATATCCAATTATTATTAAAAACGTATCCATAACTTCTAGTTGAACCATGTATCTAAATAAAATACAATTGATAGTGGTACTTCATACAACCTTAACACCTCCTTTATGTATAACCTGGAAAGTTGACCAACTGGGAAATATTATTGAATAGTAATGAAATTTACTATCTTTTTAATGTGATTAACTACAAACCAAATGGTTTTTTAACATTTAGAAATATTAGGATGACCTATAATGAAATCTATGGTGATGTTATCTCATTTACATATGGGTATACGTAATGGTTTCATCATCCCCTTGGACTTCTATCATTCTTTCTTAACTTACTGGCATACCAAGCATCAAGATAATTACTATAAAATCTCCCTATTTATTTTATCCTTCCAAAAATTATACTTTAGATCTATATATATCATTGTGCTTCCAAGATTGATATATAATGATGTGATATGTGAATCATCCAACACGTCTTACTTCAATTCTGGTATTGATAGAACACATTTTCATTTCCAGAATCTTATATTCCATCATTAACAAAGTTGAACTCAAAAATATTTCCTACCTTAATAAATATATTTTTATTATCTTTTTGTGCCTCCTTGATCTTTACATGGATGGATGGTTGAGCATTTATTTGGGAAAGATAAGAATTATCTCCTTAACTCATTATTTAAATATTCATCCTTCTAAAATCCATAAGTATTAGGTATCTTTCAATCCTCATCATGGATAAGGTATCATGATCCTACCTACTCAAATAATTAGACACCTTTTTTTCCTTACCAAGGTATTAATGTATCAAGAAGTAATAGTACTTGATCAACTCTAACCATATACTTTGAAACATGTTCAGATCATTCTATATGAATATATACTCTAAGCTCTTATGATCGGTATATATTTTACACATTTCACTATAGAGATAATTTCTCCATATATTCAATTAAAATATTATTGTTTCTCACTCCAAATATCATGTTAGGTAATTTTATCATGAATATTTAATTAACTTGGGTCATATACTGCCACCATGTCATTATACCTAAGGAAACATCTCAATCATTTCCTTTATGTGTTACTATATATTATAAAATATTCTATACAATAGGGTAGTGTGAGTATAGGTAAAGCAACCAACATTCTCTTTATATCCATGAAATTTTCTTCACATTCATCTATCCATAGAAATTTAACTCCATTCTGACTTAACTTGGTTAGTGGATTTGATATTTATGAGAGATTTCTCACAAAATATTTATGGTATCAAAAAATCCAAGAAAACCATTGATCTCAATTAAATTGTTTATTCTAATATATTCTTTAATAAAATATATCTTTGAAATATCCACATATATACCCTCACTTGTGATTACATAACCCAAGAATTATACTTTCTTTATCTAGAATTCAAACTTTCTAAATTTGACATATAGTTTCTCCTTTATCATGGTCTTCAGCACAATCATCAAATTATATTCATGTTATTCCTTGAACTTATAATATATGAGAATATAATATATAAATACTACCAAAAATTGATAAATTTACTCTCTAGAGACTCTATTCATCATAATCATGAAGATAGCAGGGGCATTTTTGAATCTCAATGGCATCACTATGAATTCATAGTGACCATATCTTGTACAAAAGGTTGTATTTGATATATCCTTCCTTTTTAACATTAATTAATTATATCTAAATCAAATTTAAATATTTGAAAATTATTGATCCCATCATAGCTAATCGAACATGTCATCGATAAAGGGTAGAGTATACTCATTCTTGATCATTATTTTATTACATTTATGATAATAAATATAGAAACACATTGATCCATAATTATTCTTAATAGAGAGGACCAATGAACACCATGGTGATGAAATTGGGTGTATAAAACCTTTATCTAGATTCTATTTAAGTTTCTTATTTAATTCCTCAAATTAAATTGGGTCTATTATATAAGGAGTCTTTGTTATAGGGATATCACTGGGTATAAGTTCTATTAAAAACTCAGCCACTTGATCCAAGGAAAGACTGGGAAAATCTTCTAAAAATATATCAAAATATTCCTAAAAAATATGAATATCTTAAATATCAAGTTTTTTCCCAATAATTTTATCTAAATATCCCCATGATTGGTTATTAATACCAATATAATGGAAGTAATTTCAATAGGGAGTTTATGGTCAGCTTTTCACTAACAGATGACCATGGTTCGATTTGGGAGATGAAATGTGACTTACCTATCCTAGAAATTAATATGGGATCTATATAGATAGAGGAGATATATACCCAAAATCACATTAAATTACACTTAAGGGATAATAATAAGATTTTAAGGAAGAATATTACCATAAACTTCTATCAGATAGGAGTTATAGGATTGGGATGCAATCCTCATACCACTAGATGTTTTCACTGATAAATTAATATATTTTAATTGGGTTTGTGATTTTAATCCCTTATAATAATTCTCAGATATGAATTAGTGGGTATATTTATAGAAAAAAATACATTTTTAGTTCTATAGTGGATGATAAGTGTAAATTTAACCACATTTTTTTTAAAAAATGTTTTGTTAGGGGTTAGTGAAAATATGAGTTAATTTTAATTTTTGGATTCATTTTTAGGGGATAGATTATTGAATTTGTTTTCATTGTTTTTTTAAAAGTTATGGTTTTATTTATTTTGGTGTAATTTCACCCAGAGTCAGTTTCTAGGTGGTAGATGATATAACTTTAAAATCTAGTAGAGGGTCATGGAACAATAGAGGGTGTTTTGATATAGTGTTAGGATAAAATAGGAGACCATGAAATTGTATTGGAAGTTTATGTTGTAGGACTCCAATAAGGGTGGCATATGGATACCATCCCCTTTACTTTTTGGGGTTCAATTTCACTACAACCTAGGGGCCACACCATATGGTGTCCCTAAAGGGAGGCTTACACCATATCTTAGAGCATCAGCACTATGGTAGAGTTTGTCAAGGGTCGAGGTCACTACCATTCTAGAGGTTCTTACACTATGGTCCATAGACCATTCCTTAGTGTGTATTTTTTAGGGGTGGTTCCTCATCATTTCTGAGATTCCATGCATCATGGCCACTTGAGAGAGGAGGAAACACCATCCTTGTCTTTTCCTTATCCTCACCTTTTCTATCCTTAAATCCGAATTATTTAGGATTTAGTATTTTTGTCTATTATTGGTAATATCCCTTCCTCTTATCTTCCTTGTTTTTATCCTTGGATTTTATCCCACATTGGTTTTCTCGATTAGGGGTTTGGGGAGATAATTTTACCAGATCATAGTGAAATCATCCTATTTCATGGGGATTTCAGTTGTATTTTATAAAAAAGGTCTTGGAAGGAGATGTTCAAACTATCACACATTATTTAACTTTAGGTATGTCTTCCCATGAATTTATTTAGGGTTTTGGAAATTTTAGTGAAATTAACCATCATATTGGGTGTTCCAATTAATGATTTTTTTAGGCTTATATTTAGATGAATGTGAGCAGTGGAACACACCCACTTTTCTTGTGTTTTGGTGTCATTAAGTCACCAAATGATTTTGGCATTAATCACACCATTATGGTTTTTCAATTTTGGGTGTTCATTTTATTAATTTTATGATTTTTATGGTTTATTTTAGAGCTTAAGGACTTATAGGAGGTCACTACATTCTTGGTATTGATATATGGTTCATCAGTTGAGGTAAGTGAATCCATAAAAATCTTTATTTAAATTTTAATAAATTGATTACATAAATTTTAAATCATGCTTTTAACTTCATCAAAATTTTACAAAGAATATATAATTATCCTCACTTTAATGTATTATTTTCTATACTGGTTTTATATGTGATTAAAAAAATAGTTTCATGTTTTGTGGTTATAAAAAAAATTATGTAATATAGGTTTCGGTTAAAATTTTAATAAGTGTTTTTAAAGGAATACAGTTTTTAAAAAAAAGTGTCTTGATTTTCAATGATTTCGAAGGAAGAAAAATCATATGTTTTGGAAATTGTTGACAAATGAAGGGAGGAATTTGTTTTATATGGTTTTCTTATATTTCAACGGTTTTTTTATATTCTTTATTTATATTAGTTGATATTTTGTTTTGTAGAGGATTTGAGTGGTGTTGTTACATGCCTTAGATGTTTTACTTGATTTATGTTATTATTAGTTCACCCACCTTCAATTAGTTAATATTGGAAATCTCAAAAACCTTGTTAAGGAAGACTGGGATTAAGTAATCTTTTGGACTATTCCATTCTAACTAAAAATTACTAAGGCTTGGCTGATAATGTC
This sequence comes from Viscum album, assembly GCA_963277665.1. Taxonomy (NCBI): domain Eukaryota; kingdom Viridiplantae; phylum Streptophyta; class Magnoliopsida; order Santalales; family Viscaceae; genus Viscum; species Viscum album. Next base: position 207,689,222 of record OY728138.1, on the reverse strand, counting down.
ATCATGCTTTTAGATGGGAATCATCACTCTATTAGGCTAAGACATGAACTCCTTAATGGATTGTTGGTTGTGGTGTTATTATATAGGAATCACCATTCTACTAGGTCAAGGCATGTTCTACATAGTGTATCTCATGAAAAATTGGATTATACTAATAGATCTTGATATAGTATGATTATTCTAGGTTTATTTGATCTTAGTTTCCCTAGGGCCTCTCTCATGATGTTTTATTTTTAGTTCTCTTCTTTTATTATTTTGGATATCACTACTGTTTATATTCAATATTTTCTCCTTTATTTGAGTGGATGTTATTTTTAATTATTATTTCTATGTTGTGATTTTTTCTTTTTTTATATTTTTATAGTAATATAATTGGGGATTTTTAAGTTAGTGTTTATTGGTTTTTTAGATTTTATTTTATTTTAAAATCATGGATTCATCTTTTAGGTGTGTTAATTAGTGATTTGAAAAGGGGAAATTAAAAAAATAAGGTTATTTTGGTTAGTTTTTAAAATGTGTGTACTTTATTTAAATTCATGGTTTTATAATACTTTTTCTTAATTTGAAGAAAAATGGACTTAAAGGATGGTCTCTGGTGACTTGTTTTAAAAATGAATGTCTGGTTTTATAATTGTATTTCAAACTAGCATGAAAAGGGTTTTCTATTAAATATTATGTGTGGGGTGTGGGGAGGATACCTACAGGGATTTATTCTCTTACCTATATTAAATTTTCGGTTTAGTCCAAGAACTATCAGGTTATAGAAATTGGTAAAGATATTTCAATTCAAGCATGGTGGTGGTTCTAAGAAAATGAGTTTTTTTTACACATGAAGATGGATGATTGTAGTCCTTATTGTATTTTAGAGTTTTATTTATATATAGTAATATTCTAGGTCATATTCATATCTTGGTCTCTTCTATATTTTAAGGATTATATTTTATTAAGATGATTGGTTATATTGGATTAGTTTTCATTTTGATTATGAGTTATTCCCTATGGTTATGCCCCATTTGGTTATGTTTAATTTTTTAAAATAATTTATCTTATTTGGGTGATTTTCTGATATGTGGAGTGGTCATGATGTACTTAAGAGGTGATTTTTCATGTTTATTCTTGTTTTTTGGGGAAATTCCTTCCCTTTGGTCTATGTTTTAGTCCTAGGTACTAATTTCTTGTATGTGGGGATCAAGAATGACCTTTGGGCCATGTGAAAGGCTGACTCAGGTTCTTGAATCATAGGTATCCCAGGTTGGTTTGTAAAAAAATGGTATCAAATAATATTTATATTTTATATTATTTGGGGAGTCAATTTTGATAAGATATAACATTGTCTCAAATTATAAGGTAGGTCATGCGTAGGTACCCAATCACCACCTTTCATACAAAACCTTGAGTTTCTAATGAAAGTTATAAATGTGTTGTTTTATTTCTAATTATGATCTATCCTTCTTTATATGTACAATTCTATCTTTGATGAAAGTTGAAAGAAAACCCAATGATCTGCATGGGAAAGGTGAATGAGCTGAATATTATGAAACTAGGCCACGTATCTTGGAAAGGTGTGGTTTTTTTATTTCCTTCACAATGTTTTATTAAAGTTTCTTATTGATCTAATAGGTTTATTTTTATTGATTTTGACAATATTCATATGGTTTGAAGTTTCTTTTATCCTTATTTATTTAAAATTTGTGATTAATATATATTATTTTCTTAAAGTATCATTTTTTTTTAATTATAATGGGTCTTATTTTAATTTTTTTACCATTATTATCTACTACTTAAAGAAAAATTTCTTGGAAATAAGTTTGGGGGAAATATAAATTACTTTGATGGAATAAAGAGTTTTCTTTTATGATATGTATGGGTCTTAATTGGTGGAATTTTTATTTAAAAATGTTTTAAAGGGTTATAAAAGGTTTTAATGAATGATTTTAATTGGTAAAATTTAAAACATGATGATATTTGAAATTGAGGTTAGTGTGATGGTAGTTTTTTGGAAATTCAACAATTTTAAGAATGGTGTAAAGTGTTTTCACAAATTTGGAAATTTGTTTTACTTTAATAAATTATTTTTTATTTATAATCATTATTACATAAAATTAATTTTATTGGTGTTGGATTTGTGTTAGGAAGTTATAAAATGGAGTGGGACTTACCTAAATTTAATCGTTACTAAATAAGTAACATTATTCCAAATAAATGACTTATTTCATTAGTAACCAAATTGGAAAGCAGTTACCTGTTCATTTTTATAAAGTTTGTATTATTATGTTTTGTTTTATCCTTCATTATTATTTATATTTCCTTGGGATAGATAATAATTCCCATGTGTTAAACTAGGGGTTTAAACATTCCAAAACTTTTGTTTTTTAGAAAATGGTTTTGGAAAAGTAGGTAATAAATAACCATGTGAATGAAAACATTATTTTTGGTTTATCTTTTTAAAGAAAATTAATTTTAATTACTTAATAGGGGTTTTGATTTATATTATTTTAAAAATTGATTTAAGGTCATGTGACGTAAATATTGGATGTTTTTATTTTGAATTGGTGTTTTTTGGGTTATATTATGTTTGATTTTAAATTGAGTAAATTCTTTTATTTCAAGGGATATAATTTTTATTTTATAGCCTTTTGTTTTATTTTTATTGGAGAATTTTTTATATGTTAAAGATGGATCATGTTTTCCAAATCATGATACTTTTATGATGTGTTAGTATTAAGAGTGTTTGGTTATTTGGATTGAATCCCTTATGGTTATATCCTTCTTGTTGATGAATTTTAGAATTTTTTTATCATTTGGATGAGTTTTCAAATGATGTATGGAGTTTGGTTGTCACTTTAATGTTTTTTTGTTTTGGAGAGATTGGGAAATTCTACTATTATGGTGGGGAGAACCCATCATGGGTATGAGATATTGAATATAAGTCTTATAATTTTTTGAGTATATTTATCAGGTGTGTAGTATTTTCCCCTTATGGTGTGGGTGATTTCCTTCAAAATAGGTCTATAAGAATTTCTAAAGATGAAAATTTTTTATAGTTTGGAGGTTTTAATGAACTATGTTCTTATGGGTTGGGAAAAATATGAGGGAATTTTAATTTTTGGATTCTGTTCAAGGGGAAAGAGTCCCTATTATGTTTTAAGTGGTTTTTGAGATGTTTTGTGTCTATTCATTTGGGGGAATTTCACCCTAAGTGGGTTCTCGGGTACTAGTGGATGGAACTTTGCATTCTAGCATAAGACCACTGTGTAGCGGAGTCTATTACAAACTAGTTTTGGGTGAAGATAGGATACCAAGATGTAGTATATAAAGGCTACTTCAGGGGGTCTTGTGAGTGTGTCACATGAGGATCATCCCCTCTTCCTTTGGGGTTCAATTACGCTACAGCCTAGGGGTTATGCCGTAAGGTGGGCCTGACTAGGAAGGATTTTACCGCATCTATAATGACCTATTCTTTTCATACATATATATTACATCTAAATATATGAATATTCATTACATAATACAACAAAACCACTCCAAAACAATATGGGTTTAGTGTCTTTATAAACATGGAAACATAAAAAACTCATTTTTAAAAACATTTACATCATCTCTTTCTTATTCCTTCATAACTAGAACCCTTTTTGAAATATCACACTTAATACCTTTCTTCATATCCTAGGGAAAATAAACATAATAAAGGGGTTATATAAGATTCTCAATAAGAGAAAATAATGGAGACATGAACCATAACATAAGCATAATGGCATAAAAACATGAACATAACATTTGAAAATTATACCATGTATATCAAAGATCATAATCTTGAGTCATTGGATAAATTATAGACGATCATAAGATATAAAACCTAAAATAACATGATTCATGAGAGAATAAAATTGTCATAAGACATGGAATTTTTTCATATACATAAGTTTAGAAAATAATTTCCTTAGAAGTCAAGTCACTTTTCCATGACTATCATAGTGGAATGGGTTCACTCTCCAAACTATAATAGTAGTCAAGGTTCACTCCCAATGCAATCATGGAGGAAAAAAACCCTTACATAATCGGTTTCACTAACCATTCCAGTATTGTCTTATTGAATTAGGTTCACTCCTCATTCCATACCTATCTATAGCATGGCATATAAATCATTACCCAATTAATTATAGGGATATATAGGTCCCACCAATCACATAATGAAAACCATAAATATGTGCACCACAATAACATAAATCATTCAATGTTTAAAAATACATGAAAAGAAAAAGAGTTTAATAATCATTTCATCATAGTATAACCCATAAAAAAGAAATAGGTTTCGTAAATATCATTCCATCATAAACATAAACCAACCATAAAAATAATAATGATAGTATCCTTGAATAATATCCCCAGTAAAGCATAAGTAACATCAAATATTATTATATTATATGGAAAATAATTTTGAAATATCACTTGAAATAAATCTTGAGAAAAAATAACATTTCCATTTTTAAATTATTTATTTTTAAAGAGTCCCACAATTATAAAGGATAATGTTTTATTTGAAAATAACCTTGTAATCTTGTAAATAAAATATCAAATCATTAAGGATCTCCAAAGGCAGGAAAATTTGATCATGCGAAAGAAGTTAAAAAAACATTCCATCTGTATTTTTGTCTAAAAATACACAAATAACCTGGTTTAGAAAATAGAAAAAATAATCCTACAAAACCATTTTATAAAAATTAAAACATGAGTAAAAATTACATTAAAATTTATAAGATATTATTAAAAAAACATTTTTGGAAAAAAATTTAGAAAACATGGTCATGGATAAAAAAGAGAGTTTTAAGGGAAACTTTAAAAAGAATATTTTTAAAATAAAGTCCCTAATAAATATAATATCATTGAAGTGAGAACTAATAAAATGAATATATTATGTGTATGAGTGTAACAACTCGGTTTCAGGTGCCGCCCAGTGGTGCCCCGAACCCGGTTGGTCACATAACCTCAATCGCATTTCCCCAAACGCCAAATGCTACCAACTAGCAGCGAGTGCCAAGGTCTGATAGTGGGGAAACTATGCCCTCATTGGTAGAGTATACATAGTGTAATAAACAATAATAATCAATATCATAATTATTAATACCATACAATAAAATTAAAAAGTGGAAGACTGATAGTAAGATAACAACTGGAGAATATATAATGATTCATGTCACATGTGTCTAGGAAAATAGCCAAACAAGTCACAATGCTAGTAATACAATACTAAACCAAAGTACAGAAAATCAGAAAACTCTAACAGCATCGCAAGCCTTAGTTTAGTCCCATGCTCTCCTGCTCCAACAACAATCAAGTACATAATTAAGAAAGATGCTTGCCCTTACCTATACCTACAACCAAATAATCTATTTGGGTCCAAAAGCATGACCCAAAAAAGGTGTGAGACGAATCCCAATAGGAAACCACTAAAAGAACTATTCCTAACTATCAGTGAATATATATATTAGGTAATATGCCGAAATGAAGCAATAAATTAGGAAGTACTCAAACGTAAACAATCCTACAATTTTCAGTTACATTTATTTACATTCTTTAATTATTAAATATATTGAATAATGAAATCTTGGGATCAAGCCTAAGCTCTATATCCCCTGTGTAATAGAAAAACGGATGTCTCAAAATACCATATAACAAACAAGTAAGACCAAGTCCAAGCTTGTGCTTTATCTTTTTAGGATTGTGAAATTCATACAATTATTCATAAGAAACCCTCTAGGAAAGTTCTCACAGTCTAACCCCTCTGGTTTAACATATCAACAATTCAATAAATAATGACCCTTTGGTAAATATAACATAGTTTAATTTCTTTGGTCCTACGTGGAACTAATCATTTACAAACGACCACCTGGGTAGATCTCATGGTCAATACCCCCTTGGTCTGTATAGAAATAATATAATATAATGAACCCTGTCACCTCTCACAATCAATGCCCTATGGTCTAACATTCATTTAATAATGACCCTTTGGGTTGCTCGCACAGTCTGACCCCTCCGGTCTATGACCACGTGGCAGCACGCATAGTCAATACCTCTAGGTCAACATAACAATAATTATACATAAATGACCCTACCTCGGGAAGCTCTCACATTCAATTCCCCTTGTATATACATTCACAATGTGAAACAAATGCATCTCATATAAACAATAACACCATCATAACAATACAAGGCATGGAAAACAAGGCAAGCCTAATAGTCATTCTAGACCAAACGGCCATAATCAATCAAATATGGGAAACGCACCCATAATCAAGTTATTAAACATTATGCATAATAAATAACCCTTTCTCAATAAAAAATAATAGAAGGTATTAAACAGGGTCAAATTCCAAAATACGCAATACCCCAAACATGGGTATTCAGCACTTTAAGCATATATAATCCAAATACAATCAAAGAAAGGTACAAACCACCTACCTCGACGTTGTACGACGAATACTCTAGAACATAGGCCCTTGAATCGGCCTAGAATGATGTAGATCTACAAAAAGGTTAAAATAATCAACCTTGGATAACTCAAGATAGAGGAGAAATCAGGAAGAAAGGCTCTAAGTAAAGAGAGAACTCACTAGTGGGATTCCAACGCACCCGGCGGTGTCTCAATTAGAGCTCGAACGTAGGAATGGGAGGACCTTGAAGTTCTTTAGTCGTACATCGCTCTCCTGTACGAAACATGGGGAGAAGAAGTGTTTTATAGATATGAGATGCGACCCCACTCTAACTTATCAAATAAAAAAGAAAAGTACATGGCATGTTTATTTAATGTACACGCTGGGTATTAGCCTCAATCGGCCCCTGCTTTAGGTGGTCTTCCAGGTCACCCAAATAGCCATGTACCCGGCCATTACATGGCTAGTATGTAGTTGTGCTTTGTACCTGGGTACATGGCATGTAATCAAAATTACATTGAGTGTACTTAGAAAATTTCAAGTTCTTCCTTTTTCCTAAGAAAAACCCAAAATAAAGATCCATACCTGAAATGAAGATCTGGGTTCTTAAAAACTTCCCCCCTTAAAGAAATTAGTCCCCTAATTCCCATTCCAATGGTGGAAAATAATAAATTTCAAACAACTCTGGCCACTGTGATCGTACATCATCCTCCCTCTCCCAAGTCTCATCCTATACTAACTCATGCTGCCATAGCACCCATACAAGAGGAACAGACCGACTATGGAGAACCTTCATGATGTGATCCACAATCTAAATAGGGTTCTCCTAGAAGGATACATCCACCTCCAAATCAACCTCCTCGGGTTGAAAAACATGAGATGGGTCTGAAAAGTAATGTCATAGCTGAGAAACATGAAAGATGTCATGCATATCCTGGTACCTCTAAGGTAACTGTAACCGATAGGCAACCAAATTGACTCTCTCGAAAACCTAAAATAGCCTGACGTATCTCGATTAAAGATTCCCCTATCTCCTAATCCTTTTGTGTCCCAACCTCAATGTGACATGTAAGAAAATCAGATCTCTGACCTTGAACTCCATAGGTTGTCTCCATCGATAAGCATAAGATTTTTTCTGAGACTGTATAGTATCCATTCTCTTCTAAATCAACTCCACCTACTTAGTGGTCTCCTAGATAAGACGAGGTCCTAGTATAGCTGCCTCTCCTGCCTCTATCCAACATAGGGGTGATCGGCATGGCCTACCGTACAAATCCTCATAAGGTTCCATCTGAATCGTCGCCTGAAAAAATTTTATTATATGAAAACTCCACTAGGGGTATTTGTCTCTCCCAAGAACCCCCAAAATCCAGGACGCATGCTTGAAGTAGGTCCTCCAACACCTGAATTGTGCGCTCGGACTGTCCATCTGTCTGGGGATGGTAATCTATACTCAGAAGTACCTATGTACCAAAATCCCTCTATAGACCCTTCCAGACATGAAAAGTAAACTAAGAATCCCTATATGAAACAATAGAGTGTGGAACCCCATTCAATCATACAATCTCTTGAATATACAAACTTCTAATATCATCAACGTTGAAGGTTTCTTTAATTGGTAAGAAGTTTGAAACCTTCATGATTCTATCAACAACAACCAAAATTGCATCATTCCCTCAAGGATTACTCGGTAAACCCATCACAAAATCCATCATGATATCATTCAACTTCCACTCAGGAATGGGTAACTACTATAAAAGATATGTTAGTCACTGATGTCTTGCCTTCACCTACTAACAGGTAGAACATCTCATAAAAAACCAGCAACATCCCTCTTCATACCTGGCCATCAATACTAAAGGTATAGATCTTGATATATCTTGGTGACACCAGGATGAACTAACCAAACTGAGGAATGAAAATCTCACATCATCTCCTCATGCATGTTTTCTAACACCCATACACGTCCCTGAAAATTTAAGACCTCATCATCGTCTATGGTCCACCTAGGAGTAGGGTCTTCTCCTGGTACACTCTCCCGTATGACTAGGCCTTCATAATCAGATATCTGCCTCATTCACACTCAATCTAGTATAGTAGAGGTAACGGCTATAAAAGAAAGAAATTTCTACCCCTATCTATCATGAACCTCCAAATTCATCTCATAGAATAGATTCATAAGATACCACTCATTGTTGGCCTCCTGAACTGCGTGTATCTGAGTCCTCCTACTCAACGCATCAGCTACTGCGTTTCCTTTCCCAGGTGTATAGGCAAGCTAAAATTAAAAATACTAAAGGTACTCAACCCACCTTTGGCGTCTCAAATGCATATCTATTTGAGTAAATATATACTTCAGAATTTTTTTGGTTAGTGTATACCACAAAATTCTCTCCCAAAATATAGTGTCTCCAACAGCATAAAGCATGCACAACTACAGCTAACTCAGGATCGTGTGTTGGGTAATTCCTCTCATGTGGCCCCAACTACCGAGACCCATACACAATGACTCCTTCCCCCTACATAATCACTGCTCCCATCCTGATACCTGATGCATCACAGTAAATTGTGTAACTCTTTCTTGGATTTGGTAAAATCAGTATCAGTGCTGAAGTTAATCTCCCTTTCAGCTCCTGAAAGGATGAATTGTAGGAATATATCCACAAGTACTTTTCCCCCTTATTAGTCAGGACCATCAGTAGCACTGATAAGCATGAAAAAGTCTTGTATAAAGTGCCTTTAGTAACCAGCCATCCCTAGAAATCTCTGCACCATAAATATGTTCTTCAACTTCTCCCAGGAAACTACTACTCTCACTTTATCTAAGTCTACTGATACTCATATATCTGAGATAAAGTGACCCAAGAACTGAATCTGATCCATCCAAAAGTGTCATTTTGAGAGTTTAGCATATAAATGATTCTCTCTCAGTGTACTCAATATGATCTCAAGATGGGTTTCATGGTTGGGTCAAGTGTGAGAGTACACCAAGATATCATCCATGAATAATACCAAAAAAGAATCCAAGTAAGGATGGAACACTTGGTTCATTAGTGTCATGAAAATTTTTGGCGCATTCGTGAGACTGAACAGCATAACCAAATACTTGTATAGACCATACCTACTCTAAAAGTTTTTAAGAGTTATATCTAATTGTCTAACGTGAAACTAGTGATAAATGGATCTCAATTCAATCTTCAAGAACAATCGGGCTCCTCGAAGCTGATCAAAGATATCATCAATCCTCAGTAAGGGATATAAATTCTTGATCATTAACTAGTTAAGCTTCCAACAATCCACACAAAGTCTAAGGGTATCGTCTACCTTCTTCACAAATAGGACAGGCGAACCCCTAGGAGAAGTACTAGGTTGGATGAAACCCTTTTCTTGTAACTCCTCTAACTGCTTCTTGAGCTCATGTAACTCTAGTGTATCCATCCTATACAAATGAATGGACACTGGTTACACTCTTAGTATGAGCTCAATAGAGAAATATACCTCTCTCTTTAGAGGTAAACCTGAAAATTCATATGGAAAGATATCCCTGAAGTGATCCACCACTGGAGGAAAGTAAGTTTGTGAAGTCCCCTGATCATCCATATATAAACTAGAAATATGGGTTGTAATTACTCCTAACCCAAGATTCTTGGGTCCTGCTCTACTCTCCTAGACATCCCATTCTCCCTTGTGTAGATTATACATTCCCTCTAGTGATGTGAAACTCACCCTATGGTGATAGAAGTCAACAAAGTCTTAGAAAGAGACTAACCAGTCCATTCTAAGAATGACATTGAAGCCTATCATCTCTAATACATATAGGTCTCATAAGAAGTGACACCCACAAACCTCAAGAGGTCACTTATTTCACTGACATACACTAGTCATCTTAATCCCCAACAGAGTGTCTAGCATCATAACATCTTTAGAAGTAAAGATAAAGAGCCTGAGGATCTTCATAACAGCAACCGATATAAAACTATGGGATGCCCCTGAACCAAAAAGATCATAAGCTAAAACTGAGGCAACTAAAATCGTACCTCTAACCATAGAGGGTCCAGGATTCTAATCCTACTGGGTATACTCCACTACAAAAGTTTGACCTGTATTATGGCCCTGTGACCCTGCCTGACTACCCTAACCTGATCTTCCCTATTGTCACTGAAAACCTGTAGCATAACTTCCACAACCATGACCACCTCCTCGGCCTGAATGGCCTGACTAACTCCAGTTCCTTGACTGATGAAAAACTGGTGGTCCTGCTCTTGAATGTGGAGTCATAATTGATCCCCTCTCACTAGCTTCTGGTGAGAAAAACTGGAAAATATATTGAAGATGGCCCATCTTTCCACAAGATCGGCACTTTACTGGGTCCTTCAGGTAATGTGGCCTCATATTTCCACTCTTTTCGCACTAGTATAATACCACCTGGATAACTGAAGAAACATCACGTGAAATCTCCTTACATTGCTTCTTTATATCTATATAAGGAGTATCGGCCCTATATTCTAAACTTCCCTAGGTCAAAGCTCCCAACTCCTTCAGATTGCGCATAGTAATCAGTTCCCGAATACATTGACCTGTGATCAGATGTCATACCTGAGACCATCCTCAAAATTCCTAGCCAAAGATAACTCATAACCTCCCAGAACAGGTGCAAAGCACTGAATCTCTGTAAAACGAGATGAGTAATCCATCACTTAAATATCGCCCTACTCTAAATGAAAAAACACTCAAACTCGATCGGACCTCAACGTCTCAAGATAGAAGTAATCATAGAAGGTCCTCTGAAACTCTTCCCAAGACATATCCTGATGATGTACTAGCTATTAGATAACATCCCACCATCTCTTGGTGGAATCACATAGCATGTACATCATGAGATTCACCATTCTTTCTAGAGGAATCTCTAGATGCTCAAATATTGAAATCAAGGCCTCCAACCATGACTCTACAGCCTGAGGTCCTCCATCCCCAGAAAAAGTGGGAGGATGATTCTAATGGAACACCCACGTCATCTCTACCATAGATGGGGCAGGATGTGGTGCTCCCTAAAAAGTATGTAACCTCCTTAAAAATATTTCATGGAACTGTGAATCAGTACCTACATCCGATATAACATCTAGTTCCAAGACAGGCACGACAGGAGGATCTGCTGATAGTCCCTGATCTACCATTTTTGGTGTATGATCATTTCCATGTATCTGATGTGCAACTGGTGGAAGTCTTGGTGGAATGACTCTTCAAGGTCAAGCACGCACCTTAGTTAAAGATTATCATGGACAACAACTTAGAAGTGAAATAAAGGAACATTAAAAGAAACATTCAAGTTCTACAAAATAGGGTTACACAGTGTGTATAACCCCTACACAGCATGTTCCCTTAAGTTTTTAACATGGTGCGCACCTCTGCCAAACCTGGTCGTGTAACACCCTTACACATGGTGTGTTCCTCCGGAGACATGGCATGTACTTTAATTTTCCCTCCTACCCAGGTTCTTCTATACAACTATAACTACACAGTTCTCTCCCAGGTAACACTACACGATGTGTTCACCCTAGACACGATGTGTAATAGTTAAGTTATAATTTCCCATGTTTTTAGTCACACAGTCAGACACACGGTTGATAAATACACGACATGCACAATCGAGAGACTATGTGTACAACCTAATCTTCATCCACCCGTGTCGTTAATCACACAACTGGACACACAGTCTTTATGGCACGTCATGTACTCCCAGTACATGGTATGTTCTACCAAACATTTATCAACCTCGTGTCTCTAGTCACACAGTCAGTCAGACGGTTAAAGACTACAAGGCATGTGCATCCGGTACATTGCATGTACTTAATAAAAGTTGTTTCTTCCAAAACAGAAGAACACATGGTGTGTTTTCATAACACCACATGCTGTGTTGTCTGGGTTTCTAGACAGAGGCCTCTAAAACTTCTTCGAAACCCTTAAAAACTAAATTTTTTTTCCAATGCATGAAAAATTCCAACCTATGAGAGCCCATAATCCCACGAATCAAAGTTTTACATCCTTATTCATATTATAACTTGACAAAATCCAATTAAATATCAAACATGATCCACCAAATTCTGATCCAAGAGGGCCCATAACACCTCAGGGACCAAATTTTGGCATACATCTAAATGAAACTTTACATATTCCAATATCTTATCAAAATAAAAGGTATTCTATCATAGCATCTATCACAATAGCATGTATACCACGCATAACATTTATCACAACAGCATGTGATCAGTAATGCACCCTAAATGGAATGACAAGAATGCATGACATGTGATCTCTATCAAGTTCCTATATAATTCATGAGATGACATACCCTCATATCATCAGGTTGCAATAGAAATATAACCTCAATAATATCATCGATAACAACAAAAAACAAGTGAATCACCCAACAGTGAAATCAAATCAACTGTAATAGTTAAAAACCAGGAAAAAATGCAATATTCGAGGTAACTTGGCTTTTCCCTGTACACGGGTTAGCTACTCCCGGGCATAGCTTATTACCAACTACCCATTCCTTCTTATCCCTATCTATAGGCTCCAAATAGTAAGATGAAGTAGAAAAGAAACTCCTATGATACCACTTTGTAACGAACTGATTCTGAGTGTCGCCTAGAGCTGCCCCAAACCCGATTGGTCACATAACCTCAAGCGCATTTCTTCAAACGTCAAAGGCTACTGACTAGAAGTGAGGGACAAGGTCTGATAGTGGGGAAACTATGACTTCCTTGGAATATTATACACATCGGAATAAACAATAATAATCAATAGCAGAAGTATTAATACCATACAACAAAAGTAAACAGTGGAAGACTGGTAGTAAGATAACAAGTGGAGTATATATAATGATGCATGTCACATGTGTCTAGGAAAATAGCCAAACAAGTACAATTATGGAAATACAATACTAAACCAAAGTAAATAAAATTAGTAAACTCCAATAGCATCGCAAGCCTAAGCTTATTCCCATGATCTCCTTCTCCAACAGCAATCAAGTATCTAATGAAGAAGGGTGCTTGCCCTTATCTATACCTGCAACCTTATAATCTATTTGGGTCCAAAAGCATGACCCAAATAGGGTGAGAGACAAATCCCAGTAGGCAACCACCAAAATATATGTGCCTAACTATCATTGAATATATATATAGCAGGTAATATGCATAAATGAAGTAATAAACTATGAAGTACTCAAAATTAAACAATCATATAGTTTTCAATTACATTCATTAACATTCTTTAATTATTCAATCCATTGAATAATGAAATCTCAGGATCTATCCTAAACTCTATAGCCCCTATGTAATAGCAAAACAGATATCTTAAAATACCATCTAACAAACAAGTAATATTGAGTCCAAGCTTGTGCTTTGGCTTGGAAAGCTCATCACATTCATAATATTATTCTAAATCAACCCTCTGGGAAAGTTCTCATACTCTAACCCCTCTGGTTTAAAATATCAACAATTCAATAAATAATGACCCTCTGAGAAAGCTTACACAGTATAATCCCTTTGGACCTACGTGGCACTAATCATTTACAAAAGACCACCTGGGTAGCTCTCATGGTCAATATCCCCTTGGTCTGTATAGAAACAATATAATATAATGACCCATGGAATCTCTCATAGTCAATGCCCTATGGTCCAACATTCATTTAATAACAACCCTCTGGGTATCTCTCACGATCTAACCCCTCTGGTCTATGACCACCTGACAACTCTCACAGTCAATACATTTGGGTCAACATAACAACAATTATACATAAATGATCCTACCTTGGGAAGCTCTCACATTCAATTCCCCTTGGACATACTTTCACAATGTGAAGCACATGCATCTCATATAAACAGTAACTCCATCCTAACAACATGAGGCATTAAAAACAAGGCAATCCTAACAGGCAATATAGACCAAACATCCATAATCAATCAAACATGGAAAATGCACCTGTAATCAAGGTATTAAACCTAAATCCTAAGAAATAACCTTTTCTCAATCAAAAAACCATAACAGGTATTAAACAGGGTTAAATTCCAAAATACGCAACACCCCAAACATGGGTATTCAGCACTTAAAGCATATATAATCCAAAGACAGTCAAAGAAAGGCACAAACCACCTACTTCGTCATTGTACGATGAACACTCTAGAATTTCGGCCCCTGAATCGACCTAGAACGATGTGGATCTATAAAAAGGTTAAAATCTTTTAACCTTGGATAACTCAAGAGAGAGGAGAAATCAGGAAGAGAGGCTCTAAGGAAATAGAGAACTCACTGGTGGGAACCCAACACACCTGGCGGCATCTCAATCGGAGCTCATATGGAGGAATGGAAGGATCTTAATGTTCTTCTATCATATATTTCTCCCCTGTATGAAACACGGGGATAAGAATTGTTTTCTGGATATTCGACATGACCTTTCTCTGACTTATCAAATAATAATAAAAGTACAAGGCATGTTCATTTAACGTACACGTCGTGTACTATCCTTAACCAGCCCTCGCTTTAGGTGGTTTTCCAAGTCACCCACATGACCATGTACTCAGCCGTTACATGTATAGTACGTGGTTTTGCGTGGTACTTGGGTAAATGGCGTGTAGTCAAAAGTACACGGCATGTACTTAGAAAATTTTTAATTCTTTTTTTTTCCTCAAAAACAACCAGAAATAAAGATCCATACCAGAAATGAAGATCCTGGTTCTCAAATTAAGCTATAAATACACATAAAAAGTGGATATACAATATAATATAATCAAAATCCATCTCACAGATAATATTAACATGGCATAATTAATGTAGTATAAGTTTAACCCAATGAATGTAAAATGAGTTAATAAATCCCTTACCACTTTGTGATCAATCGAATCGTATGCCCCATAAAAGTAATGAAACATTGAATACCATGAAGAAAATTATATTAATGATATTATGTATCAAAGGTTCTTATATACACCACAAAAAAAAGAAATAAGTGTTTAATAGGGAATATATCTCACAGAAGTAAAAGTGATATGAGAAACCCTTACCTTAAGTTCGACTTCTTCAAACATTTTCAAACCTAATTTATAATGGTTTAAAGAATGTTATTAATTTATTATAGAACTATATTAATATTTATAATACCATGTATGATACTTTTATAACATCTTACCACCCTTTTATTAATAGTATTTCATTATTTTCATTGTTTTGGGTGAGTTCATTTCCTGGTTTCATGGTTGGTTTATTTGTGGGTAATTATGGATTTTCTTTTCAAATGGAAGTAAAATTATATAAGTGAGATTAAATGGTATTAATGAAATTCCATAATTTTAAATGTTACCATGTATTATTTTTCTTTCTAACATTATAATTATTCATTAGATAAAATTTTGATGATAAATGTTTAGTTTGTTTTGGCAATTTTTCCAAAAATCATGAACAAGTTTTATTTTATTTAATATTATTTCAATATATTAGTTCAAGAAGATTATATAGTTTATAATTTAAATTTTAAAATATTATTTAAAAAATAATAATACTTTTATAACCATCCTTGAAGGTGGTAATGGAAAACAAAAAATCCTTATCTATAGAGACAGTTAATCGCCAAAATTTGGACAACGGTTTCGTTTCTTTGAATAAGTGGAGATGAGAAAATGGTTGGATAGAAGATAATAAATTAGAAATAGAAAATTCTAGTATATAAATGATTCTTTATTTATTATAATTTTAGTGTTGAAGGAGGTGAATAGAATGTAGAAAAATAAAAAAAATAAGGGAGGTCATTTGAGAAAGTTACCACTTGAATATCACCTCCTTGAAGGATCCCTTAAGGAACTTGGAATTGGTATTTGGGTGAGACCATCAGCACTTGGACTTTTTAATAGTGGTTAGTAGAGTTTTTTTTAGACATTTTAATAGTTTCAAGAATTTTTAGGAGAAATGGGTTTGTGAGGTGTGGTATTTATACTTGAGGATGGGTGGTTTTAAGTGATTAAATATTGATTATTTTATATTTAAAGACAACCACATTAGGGTGAATTTAATTCCAAAAAATATGGATGAAAATTAATTTTATAAAGTATTTTTAAGGTCAATAAACAAATTAAACACACATTTAATGTTTTAGATTTTTGGTATTTTAAGTTTTTACCTTTTAACTTTAACCCGCTATATTATTTTACCTATACTAGAGTAAATCTTTTTTTATCACGGTAAATTTTTTTCCAAAAAATGAAAATTAACTTATAAAATAATATTTAACTAATGATTAAAAATATAGAATACATTTTTTAAAATTAAAAACATTTAATTTTCAAATTTTAATTTAAAATTAAACCGTCAAAATGCAACGAAAAACAGTTTTTTGGGAAAATATGTTTTTAAGCCCAAAAAAGTACTTATACCAAAATAAGATATAAATTTGTTTAAAAGTAATTAATTATATTATATATAACTAAAAATTAATTTATATACTTTGATGTCAATTTAAAATCCTAAAATTTAATTTAAATATAAATAAAATGAGGGTTTTATAAAAATTGGTATTTTTTACTATTCACTAAAAATTTAAACTTTTCAGAAAATTCTATAAAATTAATCCAATGATAATTTTGGAATAATGAATCCAAAAATGATGTTCATTTATAAATTAATTTTCTAAAATCATAAAAACTTAATTATATTTATTTTCTCATAGAAAGAAATAAAAAAAAATTGAAGAAAACGTATATTTAAAGAATAAAATGACTTTACTAAAAATTATATATTTATTTCATAATAATAAATTAATTTTTATTGAGAATTAAATTCACATATATTTCATAATATAGTTAATAATATTCACACCCCCCTCCCCATTTAAGTGTTATTTTGTAAAAGTTGTATTAAAATAATAATATTTTGGAGTTAGTTTAATCTCAGTATTTTGTGCAATGTAAGTTGTCAAATATATTAATTTAAAATGAAAAATGCCATAAAATCTTTGGTTGTTACATTATACCCCCCTTAAAATGAATTTCACCCCCAAAATTCATTTCGCAGATACAAACAGATGAGGATACCTCTGCCTCATCACATCCTTATGTTCCCACATAGCTTCCTCAAATTGGTGGTTTATCCATAAAACTTTAACCAAGTGATTGGTATTGCTTCATATAAATTTATCTCTATGATCTAGAATCTCTACTAGTTTCTATTCATAATAAATATCTTTCTCCAATAGTATGACCTCTGAGTTTAGTACATGTGAATGATTATATATATACTTCCTCATGAGAGATACATGGGACACATCAATAACTTGAGACAGATTCAATGGAAGCACCAATCAATAAGCTACCATACCTATACGATTAAGAATTTCAAAAGGACCTAAATACTTAGGTATTATCTTTCCCTTATTTCCAAATCTCATCACCCTCTTATAGGTATATATTCATATATATACCTTGTCACTCACTTCAAACTTCATATCTCTCTGATAATTTTCAGCAAAACCTTTTTGTCGACTCTGAGATGCTCTTATGTGTTGTTTAATAGATCTAACCTTCTCTGTCATCTCCTAAATTAGATCAAGTCATAATATATTTTTCCCCCAACTTCATTTATTCATTTTGGTGTTTAACAATTCTTACCATAAATATCTTTATAAGGAGCCATTTTAATTCTATAATGAAAGCTATTGTTGTTAGAAAATTCTTCCAATGAAAGGTTTTGATCCCAACCACCTTTGAAATCCATAGAGAAAGCTCTCAATATGTCTTATAGATTTTGAATAGTCCTCTCAGACTAAACATCTATCTAAGGATGATAAAAAGTGTTGAAACTTAACTTTATAACCAAATCTTGCTTAAGTCTTCTCCAGAACTTCGAGGTAAACCTCATATCCTGATCAGATATAATGGAAAGTGGTACTCTATTAAATCTTACCACTTAATATATATTCTGGCAATATGATCAAGAGATAAATATTATCTAATAGCAATGAAGTGTTCTAACTTTGTAAGGCGGTCGACTATAACCCATAGGCATTATTTCCTTTATATTTTTTGGGGATTCTAATGAAAAAATCCATGGTGATATTTTCCCATTTCTATTAAGGTATGGTTAATGGTTATAACATTCCCTTAGGATTTTATATCTCAAACTTAACTTTATAAAAAACCAATCACTGATAAAGATACACTGTAATTTCTCTCTTTATTTTATCCCACTATAAATATTCTTTTTGGGTCACAATACATATTTGTAATTCTAGAATAAATATAGAATGATGAACTATGAGCCTCATTCATAAGATCCTTCTTCAAGTATGGTATGGGAGGAACACATACATGGTTCTTGACCCTTGATATTCCATCACAATCATGTTTGAAATCAAGAGCATTTATTAAATTCTTTTGTATCTCTATATTATCCTTTTGTGACTCTTTAATCTTCACCTGGATATATGGTTGAACATTCATTTTAGCAAGATAAGAGTTCTCCCCTTCCTTTAATATTTCCATGACCATGCTTTTTAAATATATAAATATTGGATATTTTTTTATCCTCATCATGGATAATATCGCATGTTCCTTTCAACTCAAATCATCTTCCACCTTGTTTTCTTTTCCAAGGAGGTAATTTATAGAGCATTCATAATCTTTAATCAGATCTAGATATCTTCTTTGGCATATATTAAACTCTTTTTAAGTGAAAATATACTTTAAAATTTTTTTATCATTATATATGACACACCTTTCTCCATAGATATAATGGATCCATATATTTAATGAAAAAAATAACCATAGTTAACTCTAAATCATGAGTTGGATAATTTTGCTAATACCCTTTCAATTGGCATGAGTCATAAGCTATCACTATATCATTTTTCATGAAAACGCATCCCAACCCATTTTTTGATGAATCTCTATAGATAAAAAACATTTCTACACTATAGGGTATTATGAGAACAGGTGCACTAACCAATATTCATTTCAACTCCTTGAAATTATCTTCACATTACTCCATCCATATTAGCTTAACTCCTTTTCCAAGTAAAATTGGTGATTGGATTATATAATCATGATAAATCATTAAAAAACATCAATAATATCCATCTAACCCAAGAAAAATATGGATTTTAGTCACCGTGGTTAGTCTAGGCCATTTTTCAATAGCTTATGTCTTTGAAGGAACTAATGTTGTACCCTAAATTTATATTATATAACCCAAAAATGAAACTTTTTGAATCCAAAATTTATACTTGGTAAATTTTTCATAAATCTTATCCTTCCTCAGGGTCTTAATCACAATCCTCAATTTATTTTCATGTACTTCATTACTCATTGAATATATAAGAATATAATCTATAAAGACTACCAAAACCTGATCAAGATGGTATCTAAATACTCTATTCATTAAAAACATGAAGATAGTCAGATCATTAGTAATACCAATATGCATCACTTTAAATTAATATTTTTCATACCATGTATGGAATGTCATATTGGGTATATATTCCTTCTTAAATCTAATTTAATGATATCCATAATGAAGGTAAATATTAGAAAAGTATTGATCTCTGTATAGTTGATTAAATAAGTCATAAATATGAGAAAGAGTATACTTTTTATTGAGAGTTATCTTGTTAAGTTCTCAATAATTTATACAAAGTCACGTTGATCCATATTTCTTATTAACAAATTGAATGGGTGTGGCCCATGGTGATGTACTATGGAATATTAATCCCCTATCAAGATTCTATTTGAGTTTATTCTTAAATTATTGAAACTCAATTGGGGCCATTCTATAAGGAGTATTCAAAATAAGAATAGAAACATGTATGAGTGCTATTGAAAACTCAACTTCACAATTCAGTGGAAGACCACATAATTATGAAAAATAATTTTTAGAATGTATGAATCATGGCACCTACTTTTATAACACCTTAGGTTTAACTTAGGTCATTCATGATTGTTATTAAAATGTTAGGATTTTATCCTATACTTATACTTATACCTAAATTTTTCTCATCCTAGTTTCCAAGGTGAACTAAAACTTTCTCTGGTACCAATTATAATGACCCATTATTTTCATACATAGATATTACATCTAAATATATGATTATTCGTTACATAATATAATAAAACCATGCCAGAACCATATGGGTTTAGTGCCTTTGAAAACTTGGAAACATAAAAAATTGGTTCATAAAACATATATATAATCTCTTATTTAATCATTCATAACTAGAACCATTTCTTACATATCATACTTAATACCTTTATTCATATCCTTGGGAAAAGAATCATAAGAAAAGGGTGAGATTAGATGCTCAGTAGGGGTAAACAAGGGATATATCAATCATAACATAAGTAGAAGGGCATAAGAATATGAACATACCATTTGAAAATTATAGCCAATATATTAAAGATCATAATATTGAGTCACGGAATAAATTATAGAAATTCATAAGATGTAAAACATAAAATAACATTATCCATGAGATAATAACATTGGTATAAGACATGGAATTGTGATATACATATAAGCATAGAAAATTATTTCCTTAGTGGTAAAGGCTCTTTGACAACACTATCATAGTGGAATGGGTTCACTCCCCAAACCATCATAATAGTAAAGGTTCACTCCCAAGACTATCATGGTAGAAAAATTCCCTTACTGAGTTGGTTTCACTTCTCGTTCTAGTCCTGTCGTACTGAACAGAGTTCACTCCCCATTTCAGTTCTATCTATCTCATGAGATACAAATAATTACCCAATTTAATGGAGGGTGATATAGGTCCCACCCATCACATTATTTAAACCCTAAATATGTATTCCTTAAGAACATAAATCATTCATTATATTATAACCCATAAAAATAAATGGATTTCATAAACATTTCATCATATCATAACCTATGGAAAATAAACAGGTTTCATAAATATAATTCCATCATAAACATAAACCAACCATATAAATAATAAGGATACTATCCTTGAATAATATCCCCAATAATGAAAAATTAACATCAAATAATGTTATCTTAGATGGAAAATAATTTTGAAAGATCACTTGAAATAAAGTTTGAGAAAAAATAAAATTTCCATTTTTAAATATTTTATTTTTAACAAGTCCCACAATTATAAGGGAAAACATTTTATTTGAAAATAAAATTATAATATTATAAAGAAAAATCAAATCATTAAGGATTCAAGAAATTTGGAAAATACACTCATTCCATATAAGTTAAAAACATTACTTCCATATATTTTTGGAAAAGACACAAAGAACCTCATTTAGAAAACAACAAAAAGAATCCATTCAAACTGTATTGTAAAAAGTAAAAAATTATTAAAAAATAATTTGAACAATAATAAGAGAATATTAATAAAAATTGAAACAGTTTTAGAAAACATATACATGGAAGAAAAAGATATTTTTAAGGGAAACTTTAAAAAGATAATTTTTAAAATAAATTCCCTTATAAATATCATATCATTGAAGTGAGAATTAATAAAACGAATCAATTATGTATATAAGATATAAATAAGCATAAAAAATTTTAAATAAAACATAATATAATCAAAATTAATCTCACACATAATCTTAACATGGAATAATCAAGGAAGTATAAGTTTAACCCAGTGAATGGAAATTGAGTTAAGAAATCCCTTACTACTTTTTAATCAGTCGAATCGTATGCCCCATAAAATTAATGAAACATTTAATACCATAAATATAATGATATTCATGATATGATATATCAAATGGAAGTATATACACCACAAAAAAAAATAAATAGGTGGTTAATAATGCATATATCTCATAGAAGTAAAAGTAAGATGAGAAAAACTTACCTCAGGTTCTACTTCCTTCAAACATGTTCAAACCTTATTTATAATAGTTTAAATAATTTTATTAATTTATTCCATCACTATATTAATATTTATAATACCTTATATGATACTTTTATAACATCTTACCACCTTTTCATTATAAATATTTCATTATTTTCATTTTTTCAGATGCGTTTGTTTCATGGTTTCATGGTCGGTTCATTTGTGTATAATTATGGGTTTTTTTCAAATGTAAATAAAACTATAGAATTGAGATGAAATGGTATTAATTCACTTATATAAGTTTAAATTTTCCCATATAATATTTTTTATTTTTGAAATTATTATGATTCATTAGATAAAATGTTAATGATAAATGTTTAGTTTATTTTAAAAAAATTTCCAACCATCACAATATTATTTCATTTTATTTAATATTATGTCTATATATTAGTTATATAGCATAAAATAGGTTATAATATACCTTTTAAAATATTATTTAACTATAATAATACTTTTATAACCAGCCTTTAATGTGGTAGTGAAAAATAAAAAATCATTATCTACTGAGACGGTTAACAGTCACAATTTGGACAACAACTTTATTTATTTGAATAATAGGAGATAAGAAAAGGGGAGGATAAAAGATATTAAATTATAAATAAAAAATTCCAGTATATAAATTATACTGGATTTATTATTATTTTATGGGTGAAGGAGTTAAATATAATGTAAAAAATAAAATAAATTAAGAGAGGTTGTTTGAGAAAGTTATCTCTTGAATATCACCTCCTTAAAGGACCGCAAAAGGAACATATAATTGGTATTTGGGTGAGACCAACATAACTTTTAAGTGGGGAGATTGATTATGATAGGGTTTGGAAGATATTAAAATATATTCAATCCTTTTTAGGAGAAAGGGGAGGTGAGGAGTGGTATTTATAATTGAGGAAGGGTAGTTTTAAGTTATTAAATAATTATTATTTTATATTTAAAGCCAACCACATTTTGGTGGCAATAATTCCAAAGAATTTGGATTATATTTAAAGTTTTAAAGGATGTTTAATTTTTATAAAAACAAAAAACACTAATTTAATTTTGTCTTTTTTAGTCATTTTAAGCTTTTACCTTTTAACTTTAACCTGCTACATTATTTTACATATATTACAATAAATATTTTTTTACCATGGTAATTTTTATGCATAGAAATGAAAATGAAGTTATAAAATAATTTGAAACTTATGATTCAAAATATTTAATCTATTTTTAAAAATTAAAAACACATAATTTTAAAAATTACATTTAAAACTAAACTGTCAAAACGCAATGAAAAATAGTTTTTTTGGAAAAATGTGTTTTAAAGCCCAAAAATAAACTTATACCAAAATAAAGTGTAAATATTATTTAAATGTAATTAATTAGATTATATATAACTAAAAAGTACTTAATTTTTTTTAAATAAATTTAAATTCATAAAATTAATTTAAAATATAAATAAAATGGGGGTTTTACAAAAATCGGTATTTTTACTATTCACTGAAAAATTAAACTTTATAGAAAATTAAAAAACAATTAACCATAATATAATTTATAAATGATGAATCCAAAAATTATTTTCATTTTACCAAATACATTTTCTAAAATTTTCAAAAAATAATTATATTTAATTTCTCATAGAAAGCAATAAAAATCATTTTTTGAAGAAAATATATATTTGAAGAATAAAATTGATTTACTAAAAATTATGTGTTTATTTATTAAGAATAAATAAATTTGTATTAAGCATTAAATTAATATATATTTCATAATATAGTTAATCCTATTAACACCCTTTAATTTAATGGTTATTTTATGGTCGTATTAAAATAATAATATTTTGGAGTTTATTTAAGCTCGGTGTTCTATGCAACGTAAGCTATCAAAGAGATTAAATTTAAAAATATAAATGCTATAAAATCTTGGGGTGTTAAATCATCCCATAGTATTTGCTTCATGGTGAATTTTGGTGTGGTTTGGGGGCTCTTTCTTTCTAGAGGTTCTTGCACCATGGTCTATGGACCATGCCACAACGTGGATTGTTAAGGGGCACAGGCCCTCATCCTTTTCAGGGGCCTTAATTCATGGTATAGGGGATACATCATAGAAAAGTCCTGTAATGGTTTTTTCATAGTGTGGCCAAGAGGGTCACACCATGGTTTTATTGTTGGTCTATTTTTCTTAACATGGGATTTTTGGTATTTTCTCAGGGTTCCTCACTTATAGTCACTAGAAAGAGGGGAAAATTCCCTCCTTGACCCACCCCTTATCATTTTATTTTATATCCTTTCATCAGGATAATTTAGAAGTTATTTTACTCATTGATTCTTAGTAATATACCTTACTCTTCTCTTCCTAGTTCTTCTCCTTGGCTTTCCCCTGATATCGATTTTCCCGATTAGGGTTTTGGGAGGATGATTTCATAGGAGCATAGTGAAATCATCCTAATTCAGGGGGATTTTATTTATTATTTTATAGGATATCCTATAATGAGATGTTCAAGTTATCACTCATTATTTACCTTGAGGTATGTATTTCCATGAATTTATTTAGGGTTTTGGTAGTTTTTGTTAAATTATCCATTATATTTGTTGTTTTAATCAGGGCTTTTGTGTGTATTAGGTATGGGTTCATGTGGGGAGTTAACTTCACCATCTTTTATTGTGATTTAGAGCCATAAATCCATCTGGTGAATTTTTCATTATTTATTCCATTGTTCATTTTCAATTTTGGATGTTCATTTTATTATTTTTAAGGTGTTTATGGATAATTTGAGTACTCAGGGACCCAAAGTAGGTCAATAAAAGTGTAATATCAATGTGTAGGTCATCGGTTGAGATATTTGACTCCATGAAAAAATTTATTTAAATTTAAATCGTTTGATTCATTTTTTGATTTTTCATCATTCTTTGAACTTATTTAAAATTTTACATAGAATATATAATTATCCTCACTTGAATGTATTGGTTTCACTCCTAGTTTTCCATGTGAATATAAAAAATATTTTTATATTTTGAAGTTTTACAATGTTTTCCTTATATAAGCCTAGTTTTGGTTAAAAATTCCTTAGGGAATTCTTCTAAAGAAATCTAGATAAAAAGTGGGTTTATTTTTATTGATTTAAAAAGAAGGAAACTCATGTTTTTAGAAAATGGTTTACAAATGAATGGAGGAATTGGTTTTCTAGGTTTGTATTATGTTTTAATGATTGATTGAGATAGTTTATTTATATTAGTTGATATTTTTATTTTAATGGGTTCAAGTGGAATTTATAAAATATTATGATGTATTTAATAGATTTTAAAGCATTGTTTTATAGTTTGAGTTTCAAGAAAATAATTTATAACTTGTTTTCCCATATAATTTTTATAAAGGTATGGTTAACACTTTATAAATAATTTGTAATTTCTTAGAGATAAGGTGAGTGGTGTTATTAAATTCCTTGTATGTTTTACCTAATTTATGTTATGATTAGTTTACCCACCTCTAATTAGTTAATCATGGGATCCTCATGAACAAAGGTAGGGAATACTCGGATTAATTACTCCTTTGGACTATGCCACACTAATTAGATATTACTAAGGTTTGGATGATAATATTGTGGAATCACCAGATGGGTTCCACTACACCGTTAGGCCAAGGTATTCACTCATTAGTGTCTTGTTGGTTGTGGTGTCATTAGATAGACATCACCATGCTTCTAGGCCAAGATATTTTCTCCTTAGAATCTCACATGAACAATTGTATTTGGACCATTTGATCATGATATAATACGAGTATTATAGGTTTTCTTAACCTTATATTCCCTAGATATACTCCTATAATGTGTTACTAATAGTTCTCCTATTTTATTATTTTTAATATCGTTGTTGTTTGCATTCATTTTTTTCTACTTTATTTGAGTGGATGTTATTACTTCTTATAATTGATTCCATGTTGTGATTTTATTCCTTTTTTATATTTTGATAATTAAAAGATTGGGGGTTTTTAAGTTTGTTTTTATGGGTTTGGGGAATTCCTATTTATTTTAAAATAATGTATTCATATTTATAGTGTGTTCTCTGGTGATTTAAAAATGGAAAATTATATAAGTGAGTTATTTTCATTTGATTTTAAAATTTGAGTATTTTCTTTAAAATCATGATTTTGAAACACAATATTTTACTTTTAATAAAAATGGATTTAAATGATGTTCTCAGGTATTTTTTAAAAAAGGAAATGAAATCCTATTTTTATAATTGTATGTAAAACTAGCATAAAATGGTTTACTTTTAACTATTTTTACTGGGGTGTGGGGAGGATACCATTACAGATTTATGCTCATTCCTATATAACATTTTAGGTTTAGTTCAGGTACTTTTGGGTTATATAAATTGATAATGGGATTTTGATTCATATATGGTGGTGGTGATAAAAAAATGATTATTTTCTTGATGTGAGGATGTGTATAATCGTATTCCTTATTTTATTTTATAATTTTATTTATCTTGTATATTATTCCATGCCAGCTGTATCTATTGGTCTCTATTATATTTTAAGGATATTGTTTTATTGATAAAATGGGTTATATTGGTTTAGTTTTCATTTTTATTATGAGTTATACTGAGTTCTTATTCCCGATTTGGTTCTGTTTAATTTTTGAAACTAATTTATCATGTTTTTGTGATCATCTGATGTATAGAGTGGTCATGATGGACTTCTAGGAGTATTTTTTATGGTTATTCTTTTTCTTAGGAAAAATAATTCCCTTTGGCCTATGTTTTATGTCAAGGTACTAGATGCCAACCCATTAGGATCGATAACTCCCTTTAGGTCATGTCATGGGCTGACTCAGGTGTCCGTATTAGGGGTATCTCAAGTTGTTTCATGATATTTTCCATGGATAAATTCAATAGTTTTGATTTCATAGGCATTCAATTTCTCCCTTGTATTTAGATGTTTTTTATATTCATTTTTATTATAAACCCTTGGAAATGTTCATGGGTTGGTTTAATGTCTATGATCTTTATAATTGAAGCATTAAAGTGTGGGTAGAGCATTGGATGATCTTTTTTCATCCATTTAATTGTTTTTCCTCTTGATATATCTTTATAATTCATTTTCTTGTTGCCCATATCTTCCACACTTGAAGAATTTACAGATCCCTTTGAGTAAATCTCCTTTGTGCTTCTTCCCATATTTTTTCATGTTGTAAGATTAATTTTCTTTCCTCTATAGGTTTTATAATTATTCTTTCCATGAAAATACATTTCTGTATTATTCTCCAAAAACCATGAGAATAATGGGAATCTACAATTTTCATTTAAACCATGAGAGTACATTAAACAATCTCTTTATATCTACTAAAGTCCCTTATATATAACGCTTTTTAGAAACTTGGTTTTTAGACACTAAATAAAAATTATATTTTTCTTTCAGTGAAAATGATTAAACAATAAGTGTACCTTTAAAGTCTTGTGATGTTTTCTTCATATGTTCTAATGGATTAATCATCTTTTTGTTTTAGCTCCAGGAATTTACTCCTTGTTTTAGTGTAAAGAGTTAAATGAGATTATTTATTAAATAATACCTTATTAAACTCCTCTCATTCCATGGAGTCAATTTTTTTACTCTTGAATCATATTATTAATGATATTCCACCATTAAATAACCTTAATTTCCAAAATATAAATAGTTAAAATAACTTTTTTATGATCTGAGCAGTTTTTTTTCTATTATGTTGATCAATTTCTCAACAATATATGGTTTGGAAGACCCATTAAAGGAGGGTGGTAATTATGGCATGAAGGACTCATTGTATAGATGTTTCCTCCTTAGAGTTTTAGGTATTTCAGCATGATTCGTATTATTATTAATATCTTGAGAGAGTTGGGTGAGAATGAACATGAGATTTTTCACTCAACTTTCATCCCTATTCTTCTCTCATTAAGACAATCATTTAATTATCCATCACACTCATTTTTAAATAAATTAATTTTTATTTAATCTATTTACTAAAACTAAAAAGGTTAGCATGAGTATCAAGAAACAATAATCAAAGTAAGCAGTTATATGATAAAGAAAATAAATCTTAAAATTTCTTAAATTATGACAACTCCATTTCAGCCTATGAAATTTTAGGTTCATACTAAATCACTTTTATTCTAGTATATGTTTTTTATGTTATATCATATTATTATTAATATTCTAGTCCCTAAAAATAACTAAACCCCACTTTTATACCAATTGAGGTGGATTTATCACAACATATAGTTATATTGCATCATTTTATATCAATATCCATTACATCTCAAAATAAATCACACCCCAAAACCTAAATGTTTAGTATCATTTGATACTAGATACATAATAAAATTATTTTAACATAATTATTAAATATATCATAAATATTCTTCCCATATGATACCCTTTTAGACACATCATACATAATAATTTTCTCAATAACCTGGGGAATGGAAATAGAAGAAAGGGTGAGATAAGATTCTCAATAATGGTAAACATAAGAGATATCAATTGAATATAATAAGTGAGAATAAGATAATCATGTAGGTATGAGAACTTAATGAAGGTACATGGTCATAATATAAGCGAATAAAACCTAATAAAAATATATTATATTATCATGAGTCATGGAATAATTATTTTGGAATAAATTTATAAATGAGATCTATGAAAGTGAAAACATGGTTCAGTAATCATGATCCATGAAAAATTAACTAATTAATAAGAATTTGAAACATTTATAAGCATATAAAACCATTTCCTATATTTAGGCACATTTCCAATACCATTATCACATAGTTAACAATGTCCCATAGTGGATTTGGTTCACTCCTCATTCACATAAACATTGTGGATAGAGTCCCATGGTGGACTGTGTTTAATCCTCAATCTCATATATGTCATATCATGAGACATAAAACTTTACTCAATGCATCATAGGGCTATATAATTTTTTTTCACATCTATAACATAATTAAAACCATAAATATGTGTGTCATATAAACATGAAAACAATTTCAATTCCATCATATCTTAATTAAT
Organism: Viscum album; assembly: GCA_963277665.1. Taxonomy (NCBI): domain Eukaryota; kingdom Viridiplantae; phylum Streptophyta; class Magnoliopsida; order Santalales; family Viscaceae; genus Viscum; species Viscum album. The sequence continues at coordinate 207,659,867 of OY728138.1, read as the reverse complement.
AGCTTAATTAACCCATGAAAAGAAATAGGATTCATGAAAACTTCCATAAGAAATTATCATAAGTAATCCAAAGAAATGTGGATGGTATCATTATATCATATCCCTAGTGAATTATAATAAACATTAAAATATTTTTACATAGATGAAAAACACTTTATAATATCATTAAGAAATTACTTTAAAAAATATGAATAAATACCCTTTTATGTTTTTAATAAATTTTATTTAAAAACAAAAAAAAACCACAAAAAATGAGAATATAGATTACTTTGAAGAAACATGAAAACATGAAGAGTAAGATTCATTCAGAATTTTTTTTTATAAAATCAGTAAAATGTGTTAATATGGAGATCATTAAAAAGGAATATTCTTTCCACACTTTTGTAAATAGAATCAAATTTGAAAGAAGATAGTCGTAGTGAAAATGTTAAAATAATATTATATTTTGTAAATAAATTCAATTACATTGAGAAATAAATTAATAAATAAGATAATTAGATATAATTACATCCATAAAACAATATATAAAATATTGACATAGAGGAGAAAGATTTCAGACCAAAAGAAGATATAAGGTCAGCTCTGTTAATAAACATGCTTTCGGTTGAATTGTGAACCAAAGGGATATAAAATGGTAATAATACATATAAAACGAAATAATAACTAGGTAGAATAAAATAAATTTATTTTATAAATAATAATATATAATTTCCCCATATGGAAGTTCAAACATAAACAATCTCAATTTCAAAATGAGATTGGTGAAGAAACTCTTACCTTTTACTCCTGAATTTCATGAAACCACTTAAACCACTGGTATAATAAATATAAACAAATTAAGAACGTATTTAATAACCATATTCATTTATCTTACCTTTTATACTATTCAATTATAATCATTAATTATACATATACTAGTTATTTATTGTTTATTTTCATCATTAAATGTTAGTAATATTGATTATTTTGTACCAATTTCATAATGGCGACATCGATGCTTGTTCTTTAATACCATGTTAATCATTACAAGATTATTCAAGATAGTGAAATAATTTTTTTTCAATGATTTATTCATCGCCATTTTAATTTTATGGAAATTATGGGTATGGTTTGAAATAATGCAATCCATGATGAACATTTCACGGGTAATTTACCGATAAAAACATGTTACGTTATAATGACCATTATTTTTTTGTCACACTTATAGAACCATATTAATGAAATAAATCACTTCTTGATATCATATATTAACTATAATAATGTCTTGATACTTATTAAAGATAAAAATTATGATGTTGGAATAGCATTGATGTGGGTGGTTGTACCGACCCAAACAAGAACATCTTATACTAGTGAAGGTGTAAGAGTTTAGAGGTATATAATAGTGTTATAATTTTTTTTAGAATAATAATGATGTTAATATAACATCATTTAAGTGGATAATGATATTTATAAATAGTTTATATTATAATGTAATTGGAAAATATGGTGAATAACTATGTAGTTTGATGAATTTTCCCCTTCTCAATATAATTTCCTTTAGTTTGAAGAATTTGGGATTCCTTCTTAGAACCAGAAGACAAAAAATATATAATAAGGATTTAGGATAGTTGAAATTTTAATATATTAAATAGATAAAAAATTATTAGATTGGGAGGGGTACAGTGTATGTCCTTTTATATGTGAGTTTAGAGTAGCATTTTATTAAATATCCATTCCTTAATGTATAAGGTTGTCATTTTAGAAGGAAAATAGATAAAAAGTGGATAATAATATAGATAGTTCATTAATACCTTTTATCCAAACAATTAATAGATAATTTTTCATGATATTTTAATTATTTTCCACTTATATTATCCCTTTTTACCTTATTTTAAATTTACTGTAGTAACTCAATTTTTGTCTTGGTAAATTCTTTTTATGCCAAAAAATGAATTTACCCTTCTTTCCTAATTTTGACATGTTAATTAAAAATTTAGACATAATTTAGTCTAATTCAATTTTTAAATATGATTATTTTAACTTTTTAATGAAAATATAATATATATATATAAATAAATATTTTTTATAGAAAAATGATTTTTTAAACACTAAGTATTCTTAATATTATTTAATATCAGAAATGCCTCACTCCGAATCACTCTGAATAGTAGCTAGACCATACTGTCACAAGACCACAGGAACACCTCCATATAAATTAGAGGCTACCTACTAGAATTGGAGTTATATATGGATACCATGGGGAGGTTATACCCCTATATTAGAGTTCACTATCATAACAGAAATAGATAAAAAAATTTATCAATATAAAAATCAATCAGAGTTCAAAGACTAAATAAGTAGAATAAATATGATATAATAAAATAAAATTATTATATATGGAATACTAGACCGATCACCCACTAGTCCAATCATGTATACATATAAAAAATAAATAAAATACAAGAGAAGATCTATGAAATCACTGAGCCATACCATATCCCAACCTCATGTCCTACTCAAGATGTTCTAGAAAAAAATGAAAACATGAACCTCCTTCTAACCTATACTTATAACCAAGTGATAGTATTCTTGGGTACCCCAAAGAAATGATATTTCTAGAAGGGTGTGAGTACATAACTCGGTAGGGAACCACCAATACGGTCCCATACTATACCAGTAATGCAGTGATATTTTCATGTGACATGCTCAGAATAAATAAATAAACTGCTCGACAGAATAAATAGAACCAATCACAATACCTTATTTGGATCAATGTATAAATGTATCTGATCATGTCATGGGGACTATTAAAACCATCGTATCAATTCCACAACAAGGTCATATACATAAAACTAGGTCCACACCTAATGACCATAATTGATCCTTAGGTACAAGACCCAAATTGACTATATCAACTTCAACTAGTGTTGGAGTGTCTCTGAGAATGTGAATGACCTAAGGGGTACTGATGTCCCCATCCTGGGGATCCCATGTACACACCTCTATCATGATTATTAGTGTATGTTAAAGCATCACCAAGAATGCCTCATCCTAAAGCCCTTAGGTTGAACACCATAGTAGTACCTAGGAATTATCAATTTCAAGTTGAAGTCTAATTCCAAGGAGGGGTCTATGTAATCCTATATACATCCATGTGTGATTTATTCCTAGTTAAACCTAAAAATAAAATGGAATCACCTCTTATATCCCACCATAACTCACTTAGGAATCCATATCTCATAGATCCTCAGTTGAACCATCATTATTGTGTCCACCCAATCCAAGGGGGTATCCTAGGAATCGATCGATAGGGTCTAACAGTTTCCCTATAGATTTACAACATCTATTCATAGAGATATATTCCCACCTAGAAACTTATACCTCCATTTGAAAACTTAGAGTCCAGTAATTCTCAAGGTTCTAATAATATCACCATTCATATCCAGTGATTCCTATGTATTTACAAGGGTCGGATAGTATCATCATTTGAATCCCGGCTCCCTGAGAATTCACAGTGGTCTCACTATTCCCAAGGAATCTCTATAATCTCAAGAATTACATCATTATTGACATCATATACTTTGATTTTGGATCCTAAAAACCACCACTAGGCATTAACCATTACATCAACCATAATGGATGCTAATCAAATAAGGAATATTCTCCTAAAACACTATGAGATTGGATCCCAGACAACTCGAGAATCCTAGGGTCTCATACATCTCAATAAGTTATTCTCAGGTGTCTCGAGAAATAACAATATAACCAAGACCAATGCATGATCCCCATGAATCCTGGGAAATTACATATCATATCAAAATAATAAAATAAAAACATATCATGGTCTGTTTGAATGCCCAAACCCATCGTCGTTGTCCACATCCCCTTAAAATCACACGTTCAGTGGGAGTTCTAAGTTAACACACACTATCATCTCTATACAATCCCAAACACACCCACTCAGGGTAGGTTAACCATCAGGTTACCCACTAGGCACCTTGAGGTTAATGCAATTCCAGGAACACCACTTGGGGTCCTTCTCTCTCATAAACCACCAGGGTCAACACCCAATACTTAAGGGTATCACTTCCCTCACCAAGGTCACAATCAATACACATCCCCATAGTATATACATGGTATTTCTTATAGGAAACCTAGTATAGATATGGAATAAATCCCATATCAAACTCTATAGTCATGAAAGGTTAGTCACCCCTCAAGTCATGGTCATGTTACGACCCACTAGGAAAAACTAGTAACAATTACTCATCCCCCTCCACAATGAAGTTCCAAGGGCACCCACACTATGAAATCTAACAAAATATCACTAAATTTTATTTAATTTCACCCCTATCAAGAATTAACAATTTTCTAGCATAGTCAAGAGTCACAGCCTCGTCCATTGATGGTCGAGGCATACAGCTGGTGCATAAGGCACAATATGTCCTTGGAAATTTGTTTGATTATGGACATATAAATTTAATTACCCAATTAAATAATATTTTAACAATTTAAATTAAACAGTACAAATCCCATGGGGTCTTAACTACATGACCCATGCATTATAAACAATAATCACCAAATTCATCGGGATGGTATGAGGACCACCTACCTCATCATGAAGATTTTATATTTATTTTTTAATGGATGAAATCTAGCCTCATCCATATCCCAAAAATCTCATTTAAATTACTCAAGATCCTAAAACAATACAAAAAAACCAAAACAAACATTTTTAACATTATACATAAATAACTAGTTTAATTTAAAATGTCTATAAATCCTCAAAATCTCGTCGGTGTCTAACGATCACTGAATCTCTAAGTGGAAGGGTGTCTTCCAACCCTGGTACACCCCAGAACCTACACTAAGACAAATCCCTAACACACACCTCTATTTACACCATTAAATTAATTAAATTCAAAGTAAAAACCATATAAAATTTCATGGAAAGGCATACCTTCACTGAAATGATGAGGGACATGAGAGAACATTATCTCGAGACATCCCTTTTCTAGGAAGAATCATAGCCTAATGAGAAACATAAAATTCCACCATGATCCAATGAAATCAAAACCAAATCCATAAACCTAGAAACTAAAATTGAAGATGAGAAAGGGAGAAGGATAATGAAGATAAATTGAGGTAGAGAAATACCTTAATCCACTAACAATCACCCCTTAAACAACCATCTTGAAGGGTTTGAAGGAAGAGAATAAAGGGGGGATCCAATGGACACATGATAGAAATAATAAGGAGAAGAGGGGTTTCCCCTAACAAATTTAAGGGTGAAAAGATCCATTTCTCCCTTTAATGGACACCATCTAGCTGGTACTAGGACACCAGCTAGTGGGTGAGCCCGAAAGGGATGTCAGGCCCCTGTCCAATCCACTAATGAGACGATGGATATAGACTATAGCCTCATCCACCCAACACTCCTATAGTGCTCCCATGTTGCCTCTAATTTCCATATGAACTTCCTTCGATGTTTAAAAACAACTTTTTTGGTGTTAAAACCCTCACAATTATTTTTCAAACCCAGGATCAAATTTTGGCACATCTTCTAAATCAAAAATCCAAATTCCTTCTAGTATTTTCAAAACCATACATACATGGTCTATTACAAACACCCCACCATAACACTTATCATCCCCATAAAGTCTTTGTGGTCATCCAACTATACATCTTGACTTACCCCAGTCATTACTTCTTATTCTAATGGTTGCTTTCATTATTGAATATGAAATGCACCTCTAAACCACAACTTCAATATAAGGTGATTAACCACCATGGAATGATCCATAACTTTAATTAATCATATAACATAGAAAAAGATATCCCTAGAACCTATGTATCCTGAGTTACCCAAATGTCTCTTCCAAATGATCACTGAACCTATGGTGATCCCATAATATAACTTATCTAAAAATGGAAAATCTTGAGCCATAATGCTTCTTGGAATTAGAAACAAATATCCGAATATAATTTAGGCACCCTAATGATTCACTTGATTTGGTTCTTAATTAATTTCACCTAATAAAATATGAAAACACTATTTGATAGTTACTGTTTCTTTTCATCCCCAAATTCTAACTCAAACAAACAAACCTTTTCATCCAAGAATAACATAAGCATGCTGGATTGTCCTTGAAAAGCCTCATCCAATGCCTAAAATAACCCTTCATACCAAAAATGATGCACCTAATTTGGTTTCCATCTCACTATCTTTAAATACTCGCTCCAATCAATAGATATACCAAACTAACACGTAACCTCCAGCCACTACTGAAAATTGGTCCTTTAACAGCACTTGTAAAAGGTTTTTATCAGCATTTCAAAAGCGATGATAATTTGAAAAATGATAAAATATGACCATTAATAGTGCTAAAAAATAATTTTTAAATGGTTCCTTTAACAGTACATTTTTTAGCACCCTTAAAGTTTGGATTTTAACAATGCTAAAAAATCATTGTTAAAAATTTTGAAAAAAAAATAATTTTTCATGCACAGCTAGAACTCCCCTTTCTCAGTGCTTACAGCCTCCTTTATCAGTGCTTTCCACTACCCATCTACCATCATGCACCCCACCCCCTTCCTCGGTGCTAAAAGGCTACCTGAAATACCTATCCATGCCTAGATTCGATCCCAAGACCTCCCTTATACGATTGGATTCTCTTTACCGCTATGTAATGCGTGTTTTGTTGTATATTTAACGACTTTTCTATTTATTTGTATATATTTTAAAATGTGTGACATATATATATATATAATTATATTTATTAAAATATATTAAATATTAATATTTTATATATTAATATTCATTTATATATTTTTTAATATAAATATATATATGTGCTTATTAATACACCCACATATATATATATAAATTATATATACATATTATTGAATTTTTATAAGGTAAATAAAATGGATAATTTTTTACTTTAAATAAAATTAATAATAAATATTTATTTTATATATCTAAAAATACATTTTTACATAAATATGTTGATATATTTATTTATAAAACTGATTTATTATGAGTAAATATAAGAAAATATGCATATGTTTAATTATAAATAAAACTACATTATGAAAAATGATAAAATTTAAAAAAAAATATAAATATGAATGTAATCCTTGGAAATAAATTCCGACCCCACTAAAAATAGGTAAAAATACCCCGTTAAATGAGGCCAAAATTTCATCAAATGTTAAAAAATTTGGGTACCCTAACTAAAAACTCAATTTTAGAGGCCTTATGGGCATTTTTTGGCCTTGAAAATGTGATCAGGGGTTCCCTTGGTCACTAGGGTGTATATCTCATCACAATATTTGATTTGATATGTTGTAGATCCCAAATGAACACCTAGATCAAAATTTATTGCCGTTTGAAGTTTGAGTTACATTTTCAACTTATTTTAGATATTTTATTAATTTATTGATTTTTTTATCTTCAAATTGTTAATAAATGACTATTAATCGATAATAATTAGAAAATTATTAATTAAAAATCATTTTTAAAATTATTTTATAAGTCATTTTCACTAAATATATTATATATTTTGCATAAATTTCTATTTAGAATTATCTAAAATATATTTAAAATATATATATTATATTTATATCAATATAAATATATTTAAATATTGATATATTATTTTTAATGAAATATTTTTTTTGGGAATATACCCTTTATGATTTCTTTTTTACTAGCGTTGATAAAGGGCCCCCTTTATTAGTGCTTTTTCACTCACTGATAAAGGGCCCCCTTTAACAGTGTTTTTTAGCACTATTAAAGAACCCCTTTATCAATACTAAAAAATTCTATTAAAGACCCCCTTTAATATTTCTCATTCTAGTATAAACAAAGGGGGTCTTTAATTGTGCTTTTATCTAGTGCTATTAAAGCTCTAATGCTGGATATGCCTAGTTTTGTAGTGGTGGGTGCACCTCCCCGAACACTAGATGTCACCAACCAGCAGTGAGGTTCTAATGAGGTATTTTGGGGAGGCTATACCCCATGTAATAGTGTGTGAAACAATAATAAGCTAACCAATCATAATACACACTCATCGCATCTTATTTCCTCTTTGGTATTACCTGAGGAATCCAAGTACACACCACATTCATTGCACACTGAAATCCCAATCCCAAGATGATTATCTAACTAGTGGTTCCATTCACCCATGACCCTTCAACACATGGGTCATGTAACAAACCAACTAGGGTCAACATGTCACATCACCCTAGATGGCCCACCACTGGGTGGTGGTCAACCAAATAACCAAACAAGTATCATGAGTAACAGAATGGAGATAAACCAACAGAGTATGATGTGTAAGAAGAGTACAAATCCATGATAGATAAAATACCAATCCAAAAGTCTAAACCTAAGGATAAAACATGATCATACAAAATCCAAGTCTTCATATGTCCATTTTTTCACCACCAACCCATCTCACAAAGAAGGTTACAACAATGAAGAGAAGTCGGTGATATATATAATCTCAATCCCTTTGGACAATGATCTTATACCCAAGTGGTACAAGATCCTTCTTAGAATCCAAAATACCCAGGATCAAATCTGGGAAGGGAAGAAATTCTGGTATTGTAGCAGTATTGTAGCAGGGGGCACTGTTGTAGTACTGTAGCAGTGGCGAAACTGCAGTATTGGTGGTACTGTAGCGGCGGAGGCACTGTAGCAGAACTGTAGCGGTGGTGCTACTATAGCAGGTATTGTAGCAGTGCAGGTAATATAGAAGTATTGTTCACCAAGGAGTCCTTTGGGCCAAAAAATGGGCTTTTGAGCCTTGTATTTAGGCCACTTAGCTTTGGGACTTTAGACTATGTAATGGGTCTCTGTCTACCCAGACTTAAAAGAGGTCTTTGATTTCATAATAAATTGAGGCTTTGGCCCCAACATTTTAAAAAAATATAAGTCATATAAAACAAGACCTACAACCATTTATAGAAAAAAATTAGGGTATGATCATGGAGCCCAGTAGGATACCATCAAATAATCTATAAAAATTCTAACATCATGAAATTGTTTGCATGAGATTTAAAATAAAATTGGTTGATAAAGTAATTTCCATATAAAAACCATTTTGTAAAACCTTATTTGGTTTATTTTAAAAACATTATTTATTAAAATATAAAATAATTTGAATATATATATTAGTATTAAACAAAGGTCAGTAACCATAACAACTGTATCCCAAAATATTGCATAATGAGAATATAAAGCATAGTATGCAAAAGTAACTAGGATAATATAATTTGGAATGAGAGTGTCGTGTCCACAGGACAAAAAACAAAATATAAACATGTGAGAATATAAATCATGATACATAAGTGAAACCATAATTAATGAAATATAATTGTGATCCAGACTATGGTAATACATAACTAGTATAAAGAAAATGACACTAAGATGATAATTGAATCCTATGATATCAAGTCTTACCATAGTCCGTCGATATCAACTTTATTTCCATGTACAAGGTTCTCAAATTTTCCCATGTACCATGTTTTTACAAAAATATAACATAAATTATAGTCACAATTTTACTAAAAAATTTCACAAGTGAAGTATCACCACTCCAATACTTTAAAAATCCCATTTTAGAAACAAATCCTCCATTGAGGCATTTCATAAAACACAAGAAATGCATAAATATATTTTAAAATAGAATCCCATTTAAAAACATCATTTTATACAAAGGTGAAATAATTAAATAAATTTATTATACTAAACCAAATAAATTATCAATAATATCCAATATTTTATGAGTTATAACCAGTGTACAGAGACACCTACCTCAGACAAGGTTGATGGTTTCATGACTTGAAAACCTCCAATGGAGAAGAATGAAAAATGAGATAAAGGAGTTGTATCTTATTCTATGATAGGTGAACACCCATAAATATTCTTAATAGGATATTGGAAATTTGAGAGCATTTAAGGTTTGGTATTTTTAAATAAATACACTAGGATTTGAAGCATTAAAACACCAAAATTAAGAATGATAGATAATTTTTTATTTCACTCGAATCTTGAATACATAAGATTCAAATTATTTTAAAAAATACAATTTTAATGAGATAAGAGGATCAAATTACCATGGTTTCAAACCTTTAAAATGACTAAAAGGTATTATAGGTTCATTTTAGAGAAGAAGAAACAAAAAAATAAGTTTTTATTTATTTTTCTCCCAAAAAGTGTGCATATAAGGGTAACATGGTTTTACACATACGTAGCTCTTAGGCGTCACATAAGGGTACTAGGTTACCTCTAAACATACTTTAAAACAATGGAACTACCCTTATGTGGCTTATCCAACCCTTACACGGTAGCTAGGTTACCCTTACGTAACCTTTAGAAAAGAAAGGTTACCTTTACGCAGCCTTTTAAAACTTGTGGTTATCCTTATGTAATGAGGTTTTACCCTTAAAAACCCTTTAAAAATTATATTACCTTTATTTAGTGCCAAGGGTTTACACTTATGAATTTATAGGGTTTTCTTTACACATAATTAGGATAACCCTTATACAGCATATAAAAAATTATCCTTAACCTTATACAGTGGTGAGTTTACCCTTAAGTTACTTGTGTAAAATAATTTATACCCTTACGCATCCTATATAATCTTCATCATACCTTATGAAACTTATGAAAATAAGAAGATACCCTTACACAACTCCAAAAAACCACCATATATAAAGGTAGAAGGCATATACCCTTATGTAGACCTCACAGCTTGCATAAGGGTAAAAATTAAGTTTAAAATTATTTAATTTCCATTCAAAGGACTTATAAATTTAAACCAAAAAGAGGTTCTGGATATTATTTAAAACTAATAAAGATACAAAGCAAATATAACACTTAAAAAACCAAAATAAAACATCCTAAACCAAAGAATGTACCTATAAGAAAATTTTAGTGTGTTATAATTCTCCCCATCATAATGTTTTCTTCCCCCAAAAAGTGATAAATATTCTGAACTCACAAAGAGAGAAGTTCAATGGTACCTTATCAATAATTACTTCTCCCACATATCATGTTTATCCTATCTGCACTACTGCATTACATAGTCCAAGGGAATTTTTTTACCGTATAGTACCTTATCATGGTGATCCATAATCTGAACCAGTTGTTCAACCATAGAGGTGTCGGGCTCAAGATCAACATATTTCCATTCAATGACATGGGAAGGTCCTAGATGATAACTCCTCAGCTGGAAAATATGAAACATGTCATGAATCAATGTAAAGAATTACATAAAGTCTAACCAATAAGACACCTTTTCAATTCATCCAGTGATCTCAAAAGGACAAACAAACCTCAGTACCAACTTACACTTCTTCCCCAACCAATGATGTACCAAGAAAGGAGAAACTCTTAGAGAGACCTGATCACCAACCTAAAACTCTATTAGGTGAAAAATATGATCCATATAGGATTTCTTGGGACTTTGAGTAGTTACTAACTACTTCTAGATCAACTGTACCGTTTCTTTTATCTCTTGGACAAGGATCAGTCCAACTAAGGAATACTCTCCTAACTCTACCCAGCACAAGGGAGATCTAATATTTAACTTATACCATGCTTCAAAATATTTAATTTTAATCAAATATAAATAAATATTATTATAGAAAAATTTGACCAAAGGTAGATGATTTTCCCATGAACCTCCAAAGTCAAGCACATAATCCCTGAGCATATCCTCAAGAATCTGGATGGATTGATTAGTATTACCATATGTATAAGGGTGATAATTCATTAATAAATGTAGTTAGGTTCCCATTTCCACCTATAAAACCTTCCAAAACCTTGATGTGAACTAAGGGTATCTGTATGATACAATTGCAGAAGTAATTCCATGGATCTTTACAACTTCTTGGCCATATAATTGTCTGAGCTCTTCCACCTTCATTGTCTCCTTAATAGGAAGGAAATGGGGTGTTAATAACCACCCAAATTTTATGCTTTCTATGAGGATCTCATGGTTACCCAATGAAAACTTCCCTAGAAATTTCATCCCACTTCCATACCATAATAGGAAAAGGTTAGAACAAACTATAATGTCTCTAGTTTTCTTCCATAATTATCTAACAAGGAAAAATGATGAAAAGTCTACAATCGACCATCTCAACCCCAACCACTAATATTGATTTCTCATATCATGATATATCTTGGTAGTAACATGGTGTATGGAACAATAATACTGATATCCATTGTCTATAAATTCTATCATCAAATGTATATGAATGAACAACCTTCCTTAAAAAGAAAAGCATTCATAGGAGACTAAGACTAATCACCTCAACTCTCACCACTATTTTTGGATTTTACCAAAGCACTATAAATAAGTTTATGTTACCTATTTGTGTCGAATACAATCATAAAATGATGATTCAACCTTCAAAAAATCTAAGAACACCTCCCACCATCCCCTTCCACTCTCAATGTCCCAAACTAGCCTAGATACCCCGGTACCCTAATTTATGATCCAGTCCTAACATGGCCTGAAGGATATTTCCAATCCTCATGGGTTAGAGACTATCACCTGACATTATACAAGAATAAATATTGAATGGATTTTCCAAAAAATAGAAAAGGATAAAAGATACAAATTAGTATGATTAATACTCCAAAGGGAGAATTTACCAAAATCAAATAGGTAAAATTGTACCCAAATAACACATAAACCAACAAAGGTTGCAACAAATTCAGGAAAAGGATTAAAATTTTGTGTAATAAGTGGATAATGGCTCCACTAGTCACCATCATCACTCTATGGTCCCACACATCAAGCCCATATTAGAAATCTAAGTTTAAATTTCCCTTTTCTTGGACCTAAAATAAGAAAGTCTTCAAATTCCCAAAGGAAAATATAGGGTTTGAGCTATAAATCTCAGTAGGTTCTCACTATATTTTCCATAATCGATTAATAATAAACCATTTATACTTTTAATTAAAATAAAACAACAATTCATGGAAAGATATTTATACATTTTCATCATAACATGATTTAATTAAAAAAGATTGCATATATATATATATATATATGATTAAATAAACATTCTATATATAAAAAATTATATGAAATAGAGTTCATGAATAAAATAGTTCATTAATTAATGGCATGCATAATCAAGTAAATAAAAACATAAAACCATGTACAAAATTCCCATGATATGTTAGTTTCTGGTAAAGTATCCTCACACATGTCAATAATGATCACAACTCAAGATAGGTTTGAACACACAATCAATCTACACCCCAATAAGGGAATCCATTTTGGGATATCTAAACCCCAATATGGGAACCCATTACAGGCAGTCATGTCCCACTTGTTTAGTTAGTGTTTTCATCGTCAGTCCATTACCAGGTAGTCATATTCCTAGTGTGTAGGTCCCTATTACCCACTAAATACCAAGTCTAAATTGTTCTTCAAAAAATAAATCAATTAATCATGGGAAATTGAATCATTTCAAATAATTTCATCATTCACATTTAAATTTCCCAGTTTTAGTTTTCAACTTTCCTTTTCATTTTAAATCCAAATCATGGATTCATAAAATTAATTCCTATTTCAAAAAATATTTTAGTTTAATCCATTCCATAAAGAATAAATTCTCAATCATTTCATCAAAACATGCCATCATTTTCTCAAAAAACTTCCCCACATTCTAATTCCATTAGAATTGGTGTTTTTCAAAAACTCCATGCTCTTTCAAAATCATACATCAAATAATTTAGATTACAGGATTTTAAAGTAATTTTAAAATATCATTTCAAATAAATAAACAATTATAGGGTTTCAATTGTATGGAAAAAATCATATAGAACCACCTACCTTTAATTAAGTGATCACACAATCAACACCTGAAATGGGAACTCCAACAAGAAAAAAGGAAAAAGGGGTCAAGAATCACAACCTAGAATTAAGATACATCAAAATAAATATTACATACATTAACAAAAATAGGATTAATCACTCTTAATGGAGGAGAGAAATGTAGTATTAGGATAAAACAACAAGAGTCTATTCAATTAACAGAATAAGATCAAATTCAACCACTGGAGATTTGATCCTAAAATAAAATAGGTTAGAGGATTCAAAAACACCTCTTGAGGGCCTTTCAAGACAAAATAATTAGATTAGGGTTGAGTAGGGATCATTATAATCTTAAAAAAGGCACTTCGTGTTTTTAATTAAAATTTTAGGGAAATTAAAAATCGTTCACATGATTTGCTGGATGGGTCACATGGTTAGGAGTAACCATGCACCTTAATTATGTTCCCTCCTTAGGATTCTATTTTAGGTTCACATTTTGGATGAATGGTTACTTTAACTATGCATTAACCATGTTAAACCCCACTGTTTGAATCCTTACGGTTTGAGGAAGAGGTTTCACAGTTTTGACAACATATGTTCCCCCTTCAAGTGGCTCTAAAATAGCTGCATGGTTTTCTAGGCCAAACCCCACAATTTTCTAGTCCAAAGCACATAGATTACCCTAACCATTAACCAAATATTCATAGTCCCTTGGATTCCCAAAATTTATAAATTTCACCCAAAATAACTCTAAACAATACCCAACCAAAATGAGATCAAACAAGTGCCAAGAAATACCTACAAATGATTAATGGGATGTAACATCCTCCCCATTATAAACACTTTCTATCCCTAGAAATCCAGGAAATAAGATTATGCATCAAATATATGAGTACATTGCTCTCTCACCAGTGCCTCCTTCACCCAATTATCATGTGAATCGGAACCATGCTTCTGTAGCACTTAGAAAAAAGGTATATTCCTCCCTCAAAGAACCTTTGCCTCGGAATCAAAAATCCTGACTAGATGCTTAGTAATGGATAAGTCAATCTCAAAATCAAGATCTTACCAACTCAAAACATTATAAGGTTCATAAAGATACTTCCAAAGCTGATATACATGAATCAAATTATGGATTTAATTCAACTATGGTGGAAGTGTCAAGCGGTAGGCCACTTTCCCTACTTTCTCAACTATCTCAAAAGGACCCACAAACCTCAGCATAAGTTTTCCCTATTTCCCAATATATCAATGACCCAATCAAGGTGAAACTCTCAAGAACACCTAGTCACCAACTAAAGACTGCAATTTTCATTGAAAATTATCATAATTATATTTTTAACAAATATGATATGTCACCATTTTATAACGAATCAATTGAATCTTTGTCATAGTCTCCAAGACTAAACTCAGTCCAACCACAAAATCTTCACCAATCTCCAAAAAAATGAAGATATGTAACTTTATCTATAAAAGTCCTAAAAATGAGCTATTCTGATAATAGACTGGTAACTATTGTTATAGGAGAACTCAAATGATCCAAAATGGACATCCCAAGCTCCAAAAAATTGAGGACACATGCATGAAGCATGTCTTCCAAAATATGTAGAGTTCTTTCTTTATGGACATCCATATATGGATGGTATATTTTTTTAAAGATCAACTGGGATCCCATTACCTCCTAGAGGACCCTCTAAAATAGATATGTGAAATGGGGATCCCAATCAGAAACTATAACAGATAGAATACCATAAAACTTGAAAATCTACTTCATAAAGATATGTCATAGGTCCTCAATTTTAGTTGAATCTCAAATGGGTATAAATTGAGCCGATTTTTTCATCATATTATTCATAGTACATATTACATTCTACCCTTCATGGGTATATGTAAAGACAACCACAAAGTCTATAGAGATCTATCCCACTTCCAAGTCGATACTGGAAGCTGCTGAAGCAAACCCCAAGGTATTTGGGGCTTGACTTTGACCTATTATAAGGTATAACAATGAGAAACACAAGTTGGATATGTCTCGTCTCATACCTGACATCCAGAATTGATGATGAATGTCATCTAACATCTTCATGGTTCCAGGGTTCACCGCCCACTATGAGTTATGGAAATCATCCACAACAGCATTTCTCACTAGAGAGGGCATGAAAAAAATGGTTCCAAAAACATAGGATTACCTTTTAAGAGAAAAAAAATCACCAAAGTTCTCCCCACTACAAAGATAGTTCCTACTACTTCATAATTCATCATAAAACTAGTTCTTAAAAGAATCATCTCGATAAGAGAGGAGTTCAACCACATGCTAGAAAAAAACAACCTCAGATTCATTATCCCAGACTCCAAAGTAAAACTTTTCAAAGTGAACCATCATATTAAAATATTTTAATGATTCTTTGAAGGCCTATGTTTTAATTTTCCTACTCAAAGCATCAGCAATGAATTTTACCTTATCAGGGGTGTATGAAATTTCAAAATCAAAATTCAGTAGGTACTCCACCCAACGTCTCTATTGGAGATTCAAATATTTTTGAGATAAGATATAACTCAATATTTTTTTATCATAATAAATGTTAAAACTTTATCTAAAAAGAAAATTCCACTAACTCTTAAGATCATGCATCATGGCTGTGAGTTTGAGGTCATGTGTTGGATAATTATTCTCTTGAATTCTAAGCTATCTGGAACCATAGGCTACCATGTGCTCACATTGTATAAGAAAACAACCCAAACCCAAAACTTATATATCACAAAAATCCCACATAGCCTTGCCCATCCTCTGTAAGATTCCAAAATATCATATAAGTCAACATATATTTCAAATTCATGAAGGAATTGTGAGATTTACCTCCCATAAGAACTTAAATCCTTTTGAGTGAGAGTGGTCATTGGATAATCCACCATTGAGAAATCTTTAATGAATCTGTGGTAGTATCCTGTTAGACCCAATAAGGTTTTCATCACAATTTATTAAAATTTCTAGAACTACCCTCAAATGATGAGAATGATACTCCTCAAACTCAGAGTAAACCATAATATTATCCATAAATACCATCATGGATGAATAAGGTTCTCTTAAAATATTCTATTCATCAAAAAAATCAAGAGTATTGGTTAAACCAAATAGCATAACAAGATACTAATAATGGCCATACCTACTCCTAAAGAAAGTCTACTGAATGTTAGAATATTTTATTCTTAGCTGGAGATAACTAGATCAAAGATAAATCTTTGAGAACCACTTATCCCTTTTCAGCTGGTCAAACAGACCATCAATTCATGGAAAGGGATATTTTTTCCTTACCATAACTCTATTTAGTTTCTAATAATCAATAAAAATGTGAAGTGTCCCATCAACTTTGTTTGCAAATAGAAGAGGTGCTACCCAAGGTGACACACTCAGGAATATGAAACCTTTCTCTAGTAGATCATCTAACTAAGTCTTCAACTTTTTAAATTCAGCTGGTTCCATACGGTGATATGGAATAGACATTGGCTGAATACAAAGTATTAAATAAATATAGAACTCCACCTCTCTTACCAGTGGTAAGCTAGAAAAATTAAAAGGAGGAATGTTAGGAAACTTGATGATAGTTTGAGGGAGATCATCACTCAATCATTATTGATCTAAGTCAAAAGAAAAACACAAATATTACCCTACCCAACTGTAGAAAATAAGGTCCGACTCTACTCGACCTTAGGTCCCATTCTCCCTAAAATACATGAAACACTCCATCAATCATAGTAATATAGTGACCATATTTTTTAAGACTTTAAAATATATTAAGAAATATTTGTTGGAGCCAGGCGTTGAGACGGTGCAAGATTTTGAGGTCCAGTGATCTAGGAAATGACATTATAAGAAAAATAAATATATTAATATCATAAACCATTAGTTTTCCTAAAAAAAGTGTAATAACTAGAAAATAGATCTTTAAAATAGAAATTTGAGACCATGGTTTAATATAGAACATTTTTTTACCCTAGGAATAACCTAAAGTTGGTTGGCACCGGACGTTTAGATGAGGCATCCATTAGCAAGTAAATTAATTGGATTAATTTATTTATTTATCAAATTAATTCATTTAATACACATAACCAAATTTATTATATATAATTATTTCTATATAATTTTTCTATGGGTGTACACATAACCCTAGGATATTTGAGATGAGGTGTAGAGTGTTCATCGTTGGTGAATCAGAATCAAACGATGAACAATGAACAGATCGAGGTGGATCAAGAGGTAGAGAATGCAGTGGGTATTCCCCCATCACTAGTGAATGTGTTCTTCACCAAATATAAATATATAATCAAGGTAGGGATTTTAAATTTTTGATTTCACCATTTTATTAAAATATTGATCATGGATTAATTATCTTCTTTTGATCTGTGATTTATTAATTCCTTCGCATGAGCACTGCTTATTGTTGTAAAATTGATCCATTAAACCCCTTTCTTTCCTTGATATCACATTTTTTATATGATAATTGGATGATAATTATTGGCCAAGGATGATTCAATTTGTTCTTATTATTTTATCCTCTCTATTCATCACATTCTTCATCATTGGCCGATGGAGTCACGATTCGGCATTTTTGGGGTGTGTTTGAGTCCGATTGAACCCTTGGATTCGTTGCGATAGCACTAATGATGAACAATTTAGTGATTGGAATATGGATCGAGACATTTCAAAGTTTATGGGTGATAGAAACATGGATTTAAGGCCAAATCTTATTTTCTCTAGTTATAGTAGTGGTGTAGCATGGAGGGAGAGCCCCACAGGCATACGGGTATCCAGAATCCAGCCATCAGAGACTGATCGGTTGTGAGTGGTCCTAGATCCATGCTCCCTAGTATTATTTATGGTGGAAGTGATGGAGACAGTAGTGCAGTGATGACATGTGAAGGAACCTGGGTTTTTGTGTAAATCTTTACTATGTTGTGTGTAGTCCAAGAACACATGTCATGTAGCCCCTAGATGTAGAGATATGGTTTTAGGGAATATGAGAATCACACACACTGTGGTTAGGTCTACATGTCATGTGACCCTCCCTGGGTGGCCAAGCCATGTACAAACTGGAACACGCCCAGGACCCCATGTTGGAGGACACATCATGTACTCTTAGAGTACATGATCATGGGCCAATACCTAGACATATCTAGGTACACGACCAAGTACACAGGCATGGGCCATTTCCTGGGCATGGTCAGGTATACATCTAGGTATATGGGCATGGATCAATGAACATGGGCATGGCCAGGAGCACCCGATCAGACCCCAGGTAGCTAATACATATCATGTGGGCCCCATTATATGTCATGTACTTTGACATGGCCTTTGATCCATGTCCAAATGAGAACATGGCCAGACAATGAAGTGGGAACACACATCATGTGGTCCCCATACACACAATGTTCCCCTATGAGAAACTTCCACCTTATATATCTCCTTCGTATGGACTCGGATTTTGGTCCATGAGTAGCCTATCCTAAGTATTTTTCTGTATAGAATGTGATGGTATCATTTTTAGTGTATTTTGATACAAGAAATAGAATTTTCTAATCATGATTATTTTTTAGGAAACCCTTGATAATGGAAATGATTGGGTAGGGTCATAGAAAGAAAGGCCAGGGTCGGAAACCCCCCTGTTGTACCAGGGTGTGGGTATCACATATTCTTTACACCAACTGAGTGGAACCCCCTGATGTAATAGGGTGTGGGTCCTCTACCTACTAAGTGGAACCCCCTAAATTACTAGGTCTTGGGTCCTCTACCTTCTGAGCGGCACCCCCTAATGTACTAGGGCATGGTTTCTCAACCAACTAAGTGGAAACCCCTGACATACTGGGGATGGGGTCCTCTGTCTTCTGAGTGGAACCCCCTGGTGCACTAGGTAATGGGTCCTCAATTGGATATTGTCCCCCCTTAACTTTTCAGTATAGTGGTTAAGTGTAGGTCCTCCACACGGTTACCTCGACGAATACATGAGATATTGGGAATTAGATATGGACCCTTTGGGAGTTGCAGTTAAACTCATCATCCTAGGATGTTCTATAAGATATAGATCCCCTTTCTCTCTCATCTGGATTTCTTTATGAGAAAATCTATATATTTTTGTGTTTTGTTTCGCTCTTACTTTGGGTTAAGCATAATACTTATATTGTATCTTCTATTTCTCCCCCTTTGGTTTTTGGGGTGTCTTACTGGGTATGTATATATTCACCTCTGTATGGTTTTTACCACATGTGTTGTGTCTTATATAGATGATAGATAGATCGGCAATGATTTCAGTGGATCATAGGGATACTTGGGCGCATAGACTACGTACGGTGGTCAGGCTTGGAGATTCAAAGTTGGGCTCTATCTCAACTTTCCTTTATTCTTATTGTTTATGGGTTAGGAGATCTTTTCTGGTTGGACATGTAGTTTTCCTTTTTACACTTTGGTTTTATTCTATCATACTATAATGTATTCCCTAAAGGTTATTTCATGCATGGTTTTACTCTAAATGTTATATCCCTTTTTATTATTCCTCTAAACTTTTTCATAGATATGGTTGGGTGCATGTGTACAGGTACACTAGGTAAAGGCCTCTCATTTATGTTATGTATTCTTGATGCTTGTCACTAGCCCCTTATCTATTGAAGGTGGGATTGGGGTTGTGAAAGTCTGGCCTTATACTGATCAAGTGAGCCCTGGTAGTTTGGGTTGGTAAAGAGTGTTATCAGAGCTGGTTTATTCTCTAGGATGGTGTTTGGATTTGTCCCCTTATAAGGATTGGTTGGGATTTAGGTAAATAGTTTTAAAGTGTCTTGAGTGTAACTTTTAGGCTAGGAAACCTAGTGTTTGTGTCGTAGTCGACGTATCCATTCACCATAAATCTAACAACCTTCTTGTCAACTCAGAATACCGATACATTGGTTATAGGGAACAACGGTACATGAATCATATAGGATTGGGTATTTTTACTGTTATTATTGAGTTAGCTCCCCATATATTTATTATAATCTTGCCATGGTACATATTTATCACCTTCAAGATTCCCCTATGAAGATAGCTCTCCAAATTACCGATTCTAGACCATGATGATGATCTGATGAGTGATGAGGCCTCAGTTCAAGGGACATATCATGAGGTGTTTCCTCCAGGTAGGTAGGGAGCAGCACCCCCAACTATCGAGCATCAGATAGTACCATAAGGATAGGATGAGGATTCATGTTGGTTAACGCACTCCACGAGTTCCATCACCAAAGGCCACTGAGGTCAATGGTGAGCTAGATCCCCAGGAAGTGGAGGATTGAATTAAGTAGGTGATTTAAGTATTCAGGCTTATGTGGACCCCGACTGATCAAATAGTTACACCAACATCAAATCCTTTCCATGGAGTATTTGGGTGTTGGTGGAATCTAGTATCACAAATTCATGATGAGTCATCACTCTCATGGTCTAACATCTGGTAGCTATTTCATGAGGATTTATACGCCTCTTTTCTACACTCATTTTAGATCTAGGAGCTTCTGGAGCTGCACTAGGGTATTATGATAGTTTCTGAGTCTGTCTCAAGGTTCACTAACCTTACATGATACTCCCTCAACATGGTGTGGGATGGTTACTTTCAAGCATGGAAGTTTTAGTAGGGTCTCTATAGATAAATATGTATCAGTGTGGTTCCCCTATGAATTCCCACCTATGCTAGAGTGTTAGAGTGGGAGCTGGTGATAGAGTGATTCCTATCAAAGGGATACCAGGTAGTTGGGGAAAGCATTGGGTTCCATGGGGCTGATTCGTCTATAGAATCTAGTAGGAATTAGTCATTAGGGTCTTGGCACAGGAGATATTCCTATGTTCAGTCTCATTCATGTGGGAATGTAGCAAAGCATTCACGCAAAAGGACCATGATATCCTAGAGGGGGGAGATATTATGCATGTGATCAGTGTGGTCACATGGAATCTTATTTTACAACCCGATGTATCGAGGAGGATAGGAAGTTAGTGTATGGACCACCATGACAGAGGTAGCATCATGATCAAGGATCTCCTAGGAGGGGTTAGGGAAGTCCCCAGGGAGGCGGTGCTGGAAGAGGAGTGGGTTGGGATCCATGAAGAGGAGCTATTGGGTAGGAGATTCTATTATCTACTTCCACCACCACCCTTATGAATCTCATTCCAGGCTTAGGGAGATAGTAGTCGGGGTTGCGGGTAGCTTCAAGCCATGGAGGCTTATGACCCAGAAGCTCACAAGATGGTATAAGGGACGATCTATGTTTATAATACACTTTCTTCATTACTTATAGACATATGTGTGAGTCACTCCTTTATTTCCATATCCCTTTTGTGAGAGATATATCTCCCTATTAAGACCTTAGCACAACATCTTTTTCTAGAGGTTCCGACTGGGTAAGATTCTTCGATATCGCTTATCTACCAGTAGTGTGAGCTATCATTTGGTAGAGATAGTTTTAAGTGGGACATCTTGGTCACCAAGATGAAACCTTATGATTCCATCTTGTGTATGGGATGATTTTCCATGTTTTAAGCCCATATCAACTATCATCACAAGAGGGTCAGATTCCTTTAGACAAATGGGATGAGATTCTCCTTTCTAGGTAAGAGATATCTCATGGTTGATTGAGTGAGTCTTGTGAGAAGGAGGCCACAACCCATAACCCATTAGTTTTCAATTTTATCCTTGGTGCAGTGTGCTATTTAGGAATCAAGATTCCTTCAGTATTTGAGGACGTTATGGACGTCTTCCTTGAGGAAATTTTGAGACTACCTCCAAGGTGGGATATGAACTTTTACATCAGATGGAACCTTAGGAAAATGCTGATATCTTCAATGGAATATCTAATTCCCCCTACTAAGATCTAATATCTAATGGTCTAGTTTGAGGAAATTAGAGATGAGGGTTTCATAAGACCCATTGTATCACCCTGGGCATATTTGGCTTTGTTCGTGAAAAATATGAATGGGATCTTGAGCCTATGTGTAGATTATCATCACTGAACTAGGTAATGATAAAGAAAAATTATTCCTTACTAAGTATTGACAAAAAAAATTGATTATTTATGAGGTGAAAATTGGTTCTTAGAGATCGATCTCAGGTTCAT
Source organism: Viscum album (assembly GCA_963277665.1). NCBI lineage: Eukaryota > Viridiplantae > Streptophyta > Magnoliopsida > Santalales > Viscaceae > Viscum > Viscum album. The sequence goes on along the minus strand of OY728138.1, from coordinate 207,636,915 downwards.
TTATCCCCAGTTAAAGTTTCATAAGGCTAATATTATATATCTATCATTCTGATGTCGCTAAGAAAACTATGAGTTCCTGGTGATGCCTTTTAGTGTGAATAATCCCCCCCCCCACTATATTTATGGATTTAATGAATTGGATCTTTCATCCATACTTAGACCAATTTTTGGTTGTCTTCATTGATGACATACTCATATACTCTTATTCATTGGAGGATCATGCAGATCATTTGATGATGGTCCTATAATTACTCGAGGAGAACTATCTTTATAGTAAGCTCTAAAAGTGTCAGTTTTGGATCTATGAGTTTTAATTTCTGGGGCATGTCAATTATGTGGTTTATGAAGTGCTTTCTTGGGAGCCACCCAAGAGCATGTTGGATGTGTGGAGTTTCCATGGATTGGATAGGTACTATAGGATGTTTATGGAATGATTATCTAGGATTAAAGTTTCTTTGAACACCCTAATGTGGAAAGGATATTTGTTTACCTAGACTGAGTAGTGTTAGAGATCCTTCGAGTTGTTGAGGCTGAGGTTGATTATTTCTCCTATGTTGGGACTACTGAAGGAATACTGAAGGAGGGCGTAAGAACATAGTATATTGTGATGCCTCTGGATCTGGTCTTAGTTTCATGTTGATGTAGAGATAGGAATTGATCACATATGTTTCAAGGAAGTTGAGACCCCATAAGAAAAAATACATGACTCATGACCTAGAGTTGATAGTGGTGGTCTTCGTTCTGAAGATGTGGAGACACTCTCTTCTAGGAGAGTGCTATGTTGATTACTTAAACCATCAAAGTATCAGGTATATATTCATGTAGAGATATCTGAACCTAATATATAGGAACTAGTTGAAGTTACTACAGGGCTATGAATTTTAGGTAGTCTATACTCCTAGAAAGAAAACATGGTGGTAGATTCCCTTAGTAGGAAGTTCCATTCTCGTTTGGTGGAGAAGGCATATGAGCAATTGGCTTGTTTGCTACGGAACCTGGTGGAGGGGAGGTGTACAGGTTATCTTCAGTCGATGGTGATGAATCCTCTTATTATTCATCATGTGAGGTAGGATTATTTTGGATACATAGACTTTGAGGTTCTTCATGACCAGATATCCTCATGATATTCAATATATGTATTTTATGAAGGAGAGGATCATGTCATCCTTTTTCGGGGAAGGGCAGTGGTTCTGGTCATGATGTGATAGGAGGTGATGAGGGAGTTTCACACTTCTCCTTTGGTTATATATCCCAATGTAGTAAAGATGAAAAGGGACCATTAGTGGTATCTTTGGTGGGTTGGCATGAGGTATAGTATAACTGATTTCATCTCTCAATGTCTCACGTTTCAGCAAGTGAAGGTAGAGAAGCAGGTTCTGTCAGGTTTGAAATAACCTTTTGAGATTGTAGAGTGAAAATGGGATGGAATCTCCATGGACTTTGTGATAGGCCTTCTTTGAATAGTGATATTCCACAACTAACTCATTAATTCATCGCACTTCTTTACCATCTGGGATTAGATTTTGGTGGAGATTCAAGGATAGTTATACATGAAGGAGATCATCTGACTTCATGGGGTATCATCAATGATTGTCTCTGACCATGAAGTGTGGTTCACATCATAGTTGTGGAGCAGCCTTTAGGAGGAATCCAAGACCCAGTTGATGATGGTAATAGCTTTCCATCCCTAGACATATGGGTAGACTGAGTTCACTATCCAGTTGTTGGAGGATATGTTGAGATCCTACATGTTAGACTTCAGCTGAATTTGGGAGGATCACTTGTTATTGGTAGAGTTCGCTTATAATAAAATCAATAACTCTATGATCATCATATAACCTTTTAAGTATCTATATGGGAGACCCCACGGGCATACGGGTGGCTGGAATCTGGTCACCAAAGACCGATTGGGTGCGAGAATCCCTGGATCCACACTCCCCAGTGTGATTTAAAAAGTAAGAGGTGGAAACAGAGGCATAGTGATTATGTAAGAAGGAACTTGGGTTTCTATGGAAAACCTAACTACCTAGCATCTAGTGTAACACCCCAATCTTCCCAGTTACTTTTCCCTTTGAATAATGCAATAGCTTGCATTGTACACAACTTCGAGACTCTAACACACAGCGACCAATCAAAGTAGTCGTTATGAATAGTAATACCCACTTTTTGAAATTTTATCAATTTTATCTTTCAAAATGGACTTCATTTTTGGGTTTGGAATATCGAAATTAGCTTTGGGAAAATTTTTTGTACTTTTCTGAAAACATTCAGTTTTTTATGAATAGTGAAAAATACTAAATTTTAATTAAAAACAACTTTTTTAATCAAAATAATTTATAGTGATAAATTATACTATTGAGTGGTTTTTAAGTATAATTAGATTATATTTTTACCATTTAATCCAATTTTGGACATTGGAAATAATTTCACATTTAAACTGGACATAAGCAAGTATCAATCTTTTGATAGTTATTATTTCTTAAAAACACGCTTTTTGTTTTGACAACGGGAATTAATTTTAAATTAATTTCAGCCACTTATGTGTTTTGAATTTAGAAAAATGGATTCCATATTTATAATCAGGAGTTCCAAATTGTGTAAATAGGTAACTTTTATTTTTATACATTTTGAATAATTACTTCGGTAAATATTTTATTTACAATGGTTAAAGGGTAAATCCGGTAAATAAGGGTAAAAGAATAATATTATAATAATATTAAATTACCTTAACATGTGTTCTAACCCTATTGTATGATACATGTCCGACCATGGGCATCCTTGGGTCGATTTTGGGACCCCATGGATCCACTTGTAATTGATAATGACACTTTATATTAATTAAGTTAACGTAAATACAAAAATGACATAAGCATATATATTTTAGTAAAAAAAATTACATAGGGTTATATATGTTATCTATTCGACTATAAATATTAATTATAAATCTAAAAATATTTCCTACATAATGGTATTTTATTTATAATTTTTAGGCATTAAATAATTAAATTTATTTATGACACAGTGATGATGCAGTAATTACCTAATTAATGAAATATTAAAATAATTGATATTATAAATATTCAAATAAATATAATTTGAGACTTTTTAAAAATTCCACTAATTTTATAGGTTAATATGACATGTTAGGGTTGGTTATATTAAATTTTTTTGAAGTAATAATGTTGTTATGAATATAGCAAAAACAAAATACCAAATAGTGTCAAAATTGACATAAAAGAGTTTTTAAAACAAATATTATATTATTAATTGATATTCTATTCCTAAAAATATAAGGTTCAGCCAAAGGTCTTAAATAATATTATATATGTCATTAATGAACCACTTGAGGTTCTCTTGGAAGTTTATAGTAAGTTTATTAATCAAATAATATAAAAATACAAAGAGACATGTTAAATGTCAAACTATTTAACTAAGAGTTAAATCTAAAAGATAAAGTTAATATAGTGACCCAAATCTGTCTAAAACCTATTTGTTTAGTGGTTTTAGACCCATCCCCACCTTATCATTTAAATAATTAATTTTGGATCCATTATAAACTGAAAATTATTTTATTATAAAATATTATTTCTAGCTTTTCCTAAGGTGCCCCTCACCCCTCTTATAAAAGGGCACTCCCCCTTCCCTCAAATTCACACCTTAAAAGCCTTTTGTATCAGCCAAACCCTGCCCAAATATCCTCCCAACTTTCATCCCTTCATCCTATAGGCCTTAGTTTGGTCAGAAATACAACCTAAGGATCCATTTCAATCAAATCAAAAGGAAGAACCCGAAGAAGAGGTAAATATTTCATCACCTCTTTCAAGTTCATTTATTCTTCCACTTCCTCTTTATTTGTTGTTTCCATTATAAAATAATAAATCTAGTATATTATATATAATGTGATTTTATTATAAATATGGTACAACCAAATTCATTATTATATCCATCTTTTGAATGACATGTCACCATACGTGCGTACATACGGCTTACCGTCTCCACGTCGTGGTGTAATTGTTATTCAATACATTATTATTTGGATGGGTATAATAATGATGTTTAATTGATGTAAATAATAAATATAACATGATAATTATTCTGTATATATGATATACCATCCAATTATATATTATTTTAATATCAAAAGAATGATATTGTCACTCGTGCATACGTACGGATTACCATCTCCATGAACGCGATGAGATTCATTCCCCATAGTATCCATTCAAGACTAATTTTCATTAAATGATTAAAAATAATGTTTAAAGACTTAATATCATTTGGAATATGAATAAGATACATCCTATCTATAACAAACATTACTTACATAACAAAGAATATAAAGGAAAATGAATCAGTTAACACCTGAAACGACGATAATACTAAGATTTTATTAACAAAGAAATGTTAAAAGATCATATATGATATCATATTAATGTATATGATTATTTTATAATTTAATAACTATTATTTCACCATTATACAGAAGGTTAACCTACCCTCGACTAAGGAAAATTATAAGGTAAGGGTTAATTTCATAATCTCTTTATTATTTGAGGTTTTTTTTACATAAGTATCTACTGGGACATCTTTATCATCCACATCCATGTTTATTAAAAATGTATTCCAAAACATTTTTACTATTTACTGGACTATGTGTTAAATCCATTTATACCCTTGTTTGAATTTTTATAAAATGGTTTGAAAGGAATCTTTCTGTCATTTTCCAAAAAATATACCTTATGACCTTTTCAACAAAATTAAGGTAAGAATGTTTTTTTAACTTATATGGCGGGTGAGACTATTTTTTGCCATTATTACATCGTCAAAGCTTCACTTATAAGCTTATAAGAATATTTTCAAAATAAATGTTTTCTTAAATGATTTCAAAATAGAAATAGATATTTCTCTAAAAAATGTTTTGATTTCATCTATGTCAACATCCATTGATGGATTTTAAGCTTATTTGATGTTTATTTATTATGATACAAAATGACCATATTGTATTGAAGGTTTTGTGATATGTTCGACTGTGGATGTGTTATTTTCATACCATTCATGGTTTATGGATAAAGTATTGACATTTCATATGCTAGTTTTAATAGGAATATTTATGTTATGTTTAAACCTTTTCATATGAGGAATGCATTGGACTTAGTAAGTGACGAGTGGAGCCTGATATAGCTCCTCGATGAATTGGTTGGTCTCATGAGACAAACTAGTGTCTTGGCACAAGTCCTTGATAGAATCTTATTTGTAGTCTTGGCACAAGGCCTTGACTGTGTGGTTATGAAGTCTGGCATTATGCATTCCATCATTATGAAAGTGTCTATTGATATTGCATGTGATTATTCGACTAGTAGAATATCTATGTGAGTAATTAAATGGCATTATTTTGATTTATATTTTCCATATTATGATGAATTTTATGTTGAAAAGGCTTTTGTTTTAGTTTTATAAATTTCCTTAAATTTTTATGCTTATTTATAAAATTTTCCGCTATATTGTTATCCTTACTAAGCATCTGAGATCACCCCTTTCTATGTTTTATTTTTTCAAGGATGCAAAGAATTATATTATGATCGACCTGTAGGTATAGTCTATGGGATCTCAGTGTTGTCTATGGATACAATTTTTTTGTAGTTTTCTATTTTATGATGTAATTTAAACCTTATGAATGTATCTAGTACTTTAAAGGCTACTAAACTAATCGGTCTTTCGAGACTTGATCTTTTGTGATCATGTCAATGTTATATAATAATTCACCGAATCTAGGTAACTGGGGTTGGGGCATTACATCTAGTCTAGGAACACACATCATGTAGCCCCCTAGATGCGAAGCTAGGGTTTCTGTGAAGATAAGGATCACATGTCATGTTGTTGAATCTACACATTGGGTGAACCTCCCCAAGTGTCCAAGCCATGTTCTGGATAACACACTCCTAGGATAATGTGTAGGAGGACACACTGAGTACTCTGAGAGTACACAGGCATGGGCTAGTACCCGGGCATGACTAGGTACACAGGTACGACCCGACGAACATGGACATGGCCAGGAGCAGATAGGTAGGCCTCAGGTAGTTGAGACACACCATTTGGGACCTCTTACACATTGTGTACTATGACATTTCCTCTAAGACATGTTAAAAAGAGAATATGGCTAGGAAAAGGAGCTAGACTAAACACCGTGTAGACCCCTTACACGTCATGTACCCCTATGAGAAACTTCCACCTTATGTATCTCCTTTATCTACACTCATATTTTAGCTCAAGATTAGCCTATCCTAAGCAATTTTCTACATATAAAATTATGGTAGCATTTGTAGTGGATTTCAAGATACGGTGTGGAATTTTCTAAGCATGAAGCTTCTTTAGGAAAAGATTAAAAATGGTAGTGATTAGGAAGGAACACCAGCAAGAGAGTTCAAGGTCGTAAATCCCTTAAATATACCATGGTGCGAGTCCCCCTTACACCTTACACTGACTAAGTGGAACCCTCTTGATGTACTAGGGAATGGTTCATATACCTACTGAGTGTCACCCCCTAATTTACTAGGGTGTGGGTCCTCTAACTACTAAGTGGAACCCCCTAACTTACTAGGGTGTGGGTCCTCTACCTACTGAGTGAAACCCCATTTACATACTAGGGCTTGGGCACTCTTTCTTCTAATTTTCACCCCCTGACACACTAGGTATTGGTTCCTCGATTGGATATTTTTCTCCCTTAATTGTGTGGAAAATCGGTGAGGTGTTGGTCCTCCACATGGTTACCTCGAGGGATACATGAGATGTTGGCCATCAGAGATAGACCCTTTTAGAGATGTAGGTAAACTCATTTTCCTAGGTTGGGTTTTGAGATTTAGATCCCCTTTATCTCTCATTTGGGTTTCTTTATAATCATATGTGTATATTTTTTGGTTTTTTTCCCTATTTATTTGGGATGAGATAACTAATTCTATCGTATCTAATATTGTTTCCCCTTAATTTTTCAGGGCGTCCTACTAGGTATGTTTATAATCACCCAAACAGGGGATTTTCCCACATGTGTTGTGTCTTATGCAGATGATGTAAAAATTATAAGTGATTTTGGTGGATCATGGGGATACTTTGGTGCATATACCACATACAATGGTTGGTCTTGGAGATCAGTATTTAGGATCTATCATCTTTACCTTATTCTATTTACTGATAGATTGGGTCTTATTTTCTATTTTCACTTGTATTTTTATCCTTTAAACTTTGGTTTTATTCTATCTTACTCTAATGTATTCCCTATATGTCATTGCATGAATGGTTTTACTCTAGATTTTACAAACCTTTTTATTATTCATATACATTTTGTTAGGGAGATAGTTAGGTTTGTGTGTATAGATACACTAGGAAAAGGCCTCCCATTTATATTATTCTTTCCCAACACTTTTCGCTAGACCCTAACCTATTGAAGGTAGGCTTAGTGTTGTGACGGTCCATATTTCTTCTAGCTAAGTGGTCCTAGTGGGTCGAGTCATTATAGTAATAGTCAATCCATGTCCTATTAGTAATGATCCAATACATCCCAAGAATGATGTAAATAGGTTTAATGTTGAGAACTAGAAAACTCCAAGTAAGATCAATCTCTGATAAGGAGAAAACATAAGCATGACACTGAAGACCCTGCTCTCTCTTTATTTTTAGAGGAGTAGTAATATCTATCACATAAGACAAAATCTCCATATGGAGATTTAGAAAATTCATGATATGATTGATATAAATGATTGAGATCCACCAATATAAAAGAAAGTAGTCACTAAAGATGAAGCTATGGTTATGGTACCTCTCATAGTTTTTGGACCCATGTAAACTGCCTCTAGAGACTCTTCTACTGCATGAAGAAGTTTTATTCTAAATGCCTGCTGTTGGAACCCCTTAGTTCTTAAAGCATATGATTGCAACACAACACTTTTTGGAGTTGATGATCTTGTTCTATTGCATGGAGAAAAAAATTATTGAAATAACTTATGTAGGTGACTTGAGCATCCACATGAACCACAAATCTTGGGTGCATTGGTGAAAACCCTTCTTGAGTACCCAAACTTACCATACTTAAAGCAAGTCAAAGGGATTATTCTAGGAACTTTAGGTTGTTTGGAAGAAAAATTATATATAAATCCACTATGAGTATCATCACACTTCATATTTACTTTAAAGTAAAATATATAATTTCCACTTGGATAAAAAGGAAGTATCGTCAACCCAAACCTACGAGCCAGGTCAAGATCATCCATCAATGTTGTATCCAGCACGTCAGCATAAGAAGTGAGCTTCATCATGAAGACTTGAGATCAGATGTCAACAAAAATTCCCATCTCAAATCTTTGAGCCTTCAATTTCTCATTATTAACTACCTTCAAAGAAAAATAAAAAATCTTATAAAAATAGTTTACATACTATGTCATGGTCTTGTCACCCTGCTGGAGATTGAGAAACTCAATAGAATTTTCCAAGAGTATAGACTCTGGATATAAATTATCAATGAAAATAAATCTAAATTATTTCCATTAAAATCCCTCGTGCTTCTTCTCCAATGCAATAGACTCCCACAATCTCCTAATAGACCCTTACAACTTAAAGTTATCACACCTTACCTTAAACGAATCAGAAATTTCCAAGAACTCAAAAAAAAAAGATCTATCTTTTTCAACCAATACTCAACCTATTGAGGATTATTGGAGAATTGTAATGTTGTTGATTTATAAAAATGAAAATCTTGAGCATGATCTATCTATTATTCCCTTTAAGGTTCCACTATCAGAGCCTATATGGGAATGGGCGCAAGGACTTATAGAAAATCTTGGACAGTGTGCACCACTATCTCAACAAGATTCTAGTCCACTAGAGGATTCGCTCACTGTGGGTCACTAGTAGCTTTCTACTGGGTCCTATTAAAACATCTTCTCAAAGGAATAATACTACATAACATAAATTGACAACACTAAAATCATCAGTAAGAATACATAGATCAAAAACTCAAATGAGAGTTAGAGGAATATTAATTTCATCAAGATGAATTCATGATTGGGATTTCAATATACTCATATCAAAGGAATAAAATATAATATAATAAAATAAAAAATTTCCTCAAAGACACTTTCCCCAAACACCCATGGTGACTTAATACTCATTTCAATGAGATCTAGATAGGAAATCACTCGTAACTACCCCTAAGTCCCTTAAATCCTACCTCTTATCTACCATGACAACCTAGATTGCATACTGATATCCAGGAAAGATGCAAAATTTTCACCTTTGATAACACTTTATCATGAACCATTCTAGATTCCCCAGTACCCTCATGCGTGACCTAGTCTTGACATGGCCCAAAGGGCATTCTATATCCCCATGAGTTAGAGACTAGCACCTAGAATCATACAAGAATAATAAGGGAACAAAATTTCCAAAAAATAGCAGAAGATAAAAGATACAATTCAGTATGCTCAATGATCCAAAGGAAGAAGGTAATAGAATCAAATAGGTAAAATAGTACCCAAACAGCACATAAACTAGTAAATCCCACAATATCTTCACAAAAAATCTCAAAACCCTATGTAATAAGTTGATAATGGCTCCACTGATCACCATCATCACTCCATGGTCCCATGCATCAAGCACATCTTCCACCTCTAAGTGTAACTTTCCCTTTTCTCGGACCTATCATAAGAAATTCTAAAAATTCCTAAAGGAAAAGGTAGGGTGTGAGATATAAATATAAGAAGGGTCTCATCAATTGTTCCATAATCAATTTCATAACCATAAACCATTAATAATTTCAATTCAAAAAAAAATAAGCCATGGAAAGAAATTTACACATTTTCAGCGAAACATGCTTTCTTTACAAAATATAGAAGATATATATATATATATATATAGGATTAAATGAACATTTTATATTAAAAAATTATATAAAATAGTTTCCATGAATAAAAAAGTTCATTAATCAATGGAATTCATAATCATGTAAAACAAAACATATCACCACATACAAAAAGCCTCATGGTAGGTTAGTTTCTGGTAATAGGATCTAGAAAAATCTTAATAATGATCATGACTCAAGATAGGTGTGCACACAAAATCAATATAAACCCTAATAGGTGAACCCATTGTGAATATTCTAAACCCCAACATGCAAACCCATTATGGGAAGTCATTCCACACTTGTTTAGTTATTTTTTTCATCATCAATACATTTCTAGGGAATTAGATACCTAGCATAATTTTCCCTATAACCCACTAACTACCTAGGATAACATGTGCTTCAAACAATCAATTAATAAATCATATTCAATTCAATCATTTCAAATAATTTCATCATTCATATTTTAGTTTCTCAATTTCAATTTTCAACATACCTTTTCATTTCAAAACCAAAACATGGATTAAATCAAATCCATACTTGTTTCAAAACATCTTTTAATTTAATCCATTTTATCAAGAATCAATGCTCAATCATTTCATCAAATAAAATTTCAAATCATGACATCATTTTCTCACAAATACGCCCCCACGTTATTGGAGTTGGTGTTTTTCACAAACTCTATGCCCTTTCAAAATCACACATCAAAACATTTGAATTGTAGGTTTTTAAAATAATTTTAAAAAATAATTTAAAATAAATCATGCATTATAGGGTTTCAATTGTATGGAAAAAGTCATATGGAACCACCTACCTTTAATCAAGGGGTCACACGATCAACACCTGCAACGGGAATGCCAACACGAATAGAGGAGAAAGAGATCAAGAATCACAACATAGAATCATGATCCATAAAAATGAATATTAGATCCATAAACAACATGATGATCAATAACTCTCAATGGATGATAGAAATAGAGTATTGGGGAAAAAAATAAGAGGATATTCACTTACCGAAAGAAGATAAAATGTAACCATTGGAGATTTGATCCACAAAGAAAAGATGTTGGAGGAGTCAAAATCACCTCTTGAGGGCCTTCCATGGCCAAGGAATTGGATTAGGTTCAAGTATGGGTGATTATAATATTAAATGGGGGTCCTAGGATTTTTAATTAAAATTTCAGGGCAATTAAAACCCATACGCATGGTTTTCTAGATGGTCGTACGGTTAAGAGTAACCATGCTCCTTAACCATGCACCCTCCCTGGGCTTATATTTGGGGTGTATGGTTTGGACACATGATTAAATTAACCATGTACTAACCATGATAAACCTTATTGTTTTAAGCTTCATGGTTTGAGGTATAGGTCTTCTAATGGTTTTTAAAAACTGCACGCCCCCTTCTAGTGGCTCCAACATGACCACATGGTTTGATGGTCCAAACTACACATTTTTCCTAAATGTGAATCAACTGTGCACAGTCCCTTGACTTCCCAAAATTTCCAAATTTCACCTGAAACAAGCCCCAACCAAAAGGAGATCAAAATAAGGGACAATGAATACCTGAAAATGGGTAACAATATGTTACACTCAAGAGCACATCAATGAAAAAACTCATCAGTGACCACTCCTCTATTGATTCCTTCATGGAATGGATCATTAATTTCTTTCTTAGAGCATCAGAAACCACATTTCCTACTCAAAGGGAAGTAACCATAACAACCATATCTCAAAATATTACACAATGATCATATAAATCATGGTACACAAAAGTAATGAGGATAATATAATCTGAACTGAGAGCATTGTACCCATGGTACAAAAAACACAAGATAAACATGTGACAAAATAAAACATGATACATAAGTAAAAACATCATGACAAAAACATCATCAGTATCTAGGATATAAGAATACATAACTTGAATAAAGAAAATGACACTAAGCTGGAAACTGAATCCTATGATATCAAGTCCATCCACAGTTTGTCGATATCAACCTTATGTCAATGCATAAAGTTATAAAATGTTCCAATGTGCTATTTTTTCACAAAACATAACATAATTTATACTCATCATTTTCCTAAAAAATTACATAAGAAAGGTATCACCACACCCATTCATAGAAAATTCCATTTTAGAAACAAATTCATCATTGAGTCATTTTATAAAACACAAGAAATGAAAAAATCTATTTTAAAATAGAATCCCCTTTAAAAACTCATTTTTATTCAATGGTAAAATCAATCTATTAATTTCTTATACCTAAACAAATAAATTATCAAGAACATTAATTACTCCATAGTTTTTCACCAATGTACATAGACGCCTACCTTAGACAAGGTCAATGGTTTCTTGACATGTAAGAATATTATAGAGAAGAATGAAAAATGAACCAAATGAACTAGATCTTATTCTATGATAATTGAACGCCCAAAAATATTCTCAATAGGATACTAGAAAATCGAGAGTAGTGAAGTTTTAGGTATTTTTAAATAAATATACCAGGTTTTATATCATTAAATTCCCATGGTTTCTAGCCTTTAAAATAGATAAAAGGCATTACAAGGCCATTCTACAAAATAAGATATGAAAAAACAAGCTTTTCTTTATTTTTCTCTCAAAAAGAGCATTGTGTAAGGGTAACATGGTTTTACCCTTAAACATCTCTTAGGTGTCGTGTAATGGTACTAGATTATCCTTATACATTCTTTGAAACTAGGGAACTTCCCTTGCGTATCTCATCCTACCCTTATGTGGCAGCCAAAATACCCTTACGTAACCTTTGGAAAAGAAAGGTTACCTTTATGATTCCTTTGAAAACTCAAGGCTACCCTTATGTGATGATGTTTTTCCCTTACACAACCTTTAGAAAAACCATATTACATTTACATGGTTCTAGGGGTTTACCCTTATGTAGTACCAGTTTTACCTTTATACAATTACAAGGTTATCCTTATGCAGTGTATATAAAATTCCTATTACCCATACACAGAGATTGGTTTACCCTTATATAACTCATATAAAAGAATTTATACCCTTACAAATCCCAAAAAATCTCTATCCTACCCTTATTTAACTGATGAAAATAAAAGATCCTCCCTTATTAAACTCTTAAAAACAATATGAGGCACTTACCCTTAGGTAGACCATGTACCTTTTTTAAGGGTAAAAATTAAGTTTAAAATTATTTAATTTCCATTCAAATGAGTTATAAATTTAAACCAAAAATGGGTTATAGAGAGTATTTAAAACTAATAATGATATAAAGCATATCCAACACATCCAAAACCAAAACAAAACATCCTAAACTAAATAAGGTAGCTGAAATAAAATTTTGATATGTTACAGATCATATCACCCACGACGAACATCATTCTCCCCACCATAATAATGGGAATATTATCACTTAACTTTATTGAAACACAAATATCACATCCCATGCCCTATCCATCAGTAAACATCGTGGATAGATGTGTCCAAACCTATGGATTCCTAAGAACCAATTCAAAATATAACTCATTACCCATTTCTGACCTATAGAAACACCATCCTCAGCACTTTATGAATTTCTAATATTAACAAGGTTCATTCCCTCAAACAGAAAATAGTAAACTCACTGTCATATATCCTTACTTATGTTTCTATTTGAGTGTGCATCCTTTTATGGTTCATCCGTAATCATACACATGATTCTCTTCCTGGTCCATGACTATTAGGTTCCCAAGATAATAGTCCCAAAAGCAACTTACAAAAACTCATCAATATTTGAATTGCTAGTGGTTTTTACCAACTTAGAACTCAACTAGTTCCATGTATGAACAATTTTCATTCCCTCAATCTCATATGAAAACTGATAGGCATACACTCAAGTACCTCCCAAATGAAAAAACCCTACTTATGCTCCCATGATTCACATGCCATAAAAACTAGGTGAATTCACCAACATCACTGACCATGCTACATGGTATTTCAGTTCATCGAGTTAACCACATTCTTAGCCACCACTCGGTGTCATTCCAAAACATAATCATTTTCCCACACTTTCACCATTCTTCTAAAGTGAATCCATGGTCAAGGGGGGTAGATGCCCAGATGCTCTCTCCCTTTAAGGCCAGTCTCAAACCATTTCTCAAGCACTCAAGGTGATTTCCCATAAAACACCAAGCCATCTCCAGTCCAATACCATATACCTAATAGAACCTCTCGTGACTCAATGTCATCTCAAGGCATCTACCCATGCCTTTTTTCCCTAGTAATTTACAAGATTGGGCCAAATCCCTCTCGTGGGATTCCCTCTAATAGAACCATACACTAACCCACTAAGGTCCAAATTGAGTCTAAAGGTCTCTAGATCTCCCACATATCTCAAAAGTCAGTTCTATCAAAAATTACAAACTACGAGTCATTAACAGTGCTCCCACATCAAAAATCACATGGCATATAACATACCAAAACACCGACTCTAGGGTCACATATCCCCATATACCAGGAACATCGTGCCAAGTCATCAGCATACTTGGGAACTGATTATCATTAAGTATCCACCTATGGGATAGATCCCTAGAGAATCACATCTCATCAACCACCGCTATCATAACCAACAGAATCATCTGTGTGACAAAAAACTATTATAAATAAAATTCCCCGTTTGATTTAATTAAATGTATTATTATGTAATATGGTTATAGAAAACACATTCACCCCTTTATATCCAAGTGGATTTAAAATACCATTAATTATATTTACCATTTTTAATATACTCTTTGAACAGTTACCACATGATTAGTATAAATATAGGGTTTTAACAAATCTAATTGACTCAGATAAAGGAAGTGATGGCCTCAACCATTAGGATCGTACACTATGAATCTCATTTATTAAAGCTTACAAGGGAGATATCATCTCTTGGATTTTCCCTTGACCAATCCCAAGATGAGATCCAACAACTTAATCATGACTGAAACCATTTAAGGGAGAAGTTAAAATTCATCAGGATCACGGCCCAAACCATGTATGTCGAACCACCCCAAGAAAATCTCATATTCGTGCACATTACACTTAAGGAGTTTGTTGGTGTATTAAAGGTATTTGTATAAAGAACCCAGAAAAATGATTATGTACATTATTTTTTATATAATAATGAATATATTTTTGTCATATTATTATTACTTTATAAATGATTTTTATTTTTATATTATAAAACACGAATAATATTTTTGGGTAATATTCAAATTAGATTAAGGAATTTGTTTTGAGGAATTAATGGATTTTTGAAATGAAAAAAAAAATATTTTAATAAAACATTATTATTAAATAATTTTTACTAAATATAAATGGACATATAATTTTTATGAAGTCAAATGTACTTTTTATAAAGGTATAAAAACTATTATTGTCAAAAAACACAATATTTCTCAATAAATGTCAACTATTATTTTAAAAGTAAAAATTTAAATATTTATAAAATTATTTAGATAAAATTAATGTTAGTTTTTGAATTAGAACTTTAAAATTATCCAATGGTTAATTTTTCATAATTTTCTGAGATAGTCAAATTTTCAAGTAAAAATTAAATACCGTATAAATATACGGTGTGTATTATGACATCATAATGACCCAAAATGATATAATAAATACAATAATGGGTATACTTGGACAAATATATGTTTTCCCATTAAAATAATTTTATTTTAAGTTTATTTGATTAATTTTATAAAACCTTTATGAATCCTCCAAAACATATAATATATTTTAAGATTTAAAATTCATTCCTTTAAGAGTGTGACTCACCTCCACATAAGAAGGGGAATTATTTTAATAATTTAGGCCCTTTATATAATAAAATAATGAAAACCTCAACTCTTTGGTAGAAACCATGGGTAAAAATCATAGTAAGTCTTGTGATTTTGATTATTTTATTATATAGAGTCCAAAACCTAAGTTTGTAAAATATTAAAGAATTCCCCTATATTTTTATATATAAACCCACCCAAGATCCCATTTAAATTCACTAAAAATCCTTGGATAACATCTATAGTCTACCCTCCCCTATCTATAATCCTCTCAAGTAATCCCAAGATCTCAATAATCCCCTTTTCAAGCTTTTGAAGTCACACACTCAAGTAAAGAGTGTTTTCCTTTATCCTCTTTATTAAAGTATCTTCTTTACCTTATGTATTTTATCTTCATTTCCATATGATGGGATATGTTATTCCATAACCTACTTACTAAATATTTAATTTCCAAATTATGAGAGACCCCTTTCTCTCTCATCAACCCATTTTATTAATTTTTATATGACATCATTATGATGCCAAAATTTCATAAGGGATCCTCTCTTTATCCCCTTTATTCAAGAATCTTCTTCATTTTATACCCTTTTATTTTCAATTCCTAATTTTGGGGTGTGTTTTTACGCATTCCCTATACTTCCCATATAATTTATAAATGATGATAGACCCCTATCACTCTCATTTATCCCTCCCATGAACATTTATGTTCTTCTGTTAGGCTACTGAAATTTCACCATGGGAATCAATGCCAAAAAGAATGTGTAGTGAATACCCATACCTAATTCCTAACAAGGGTGTTTTCCTCTATGCACTTAAAATCTTTTTATTGGGTACTTACATGTATTTATTCCACACTCCTTGATCATGGAATAAAATATGATGAAAAATGAATCCATGTTGTATGATCTATGTGGAACACTTAATCATGAGAATGAAATGAATGTGAAAATTGTGCCCAGAATTATAAAGCACTCCAATGCATTGGGTAATGTTTAATATCATGATACATCATGTTGGGATAGGTATTTATCCTAATTATTTTATAGGACTTTTTCTATCATGATTTCTTAGAAGTTATCCTTGGCCTATGTTTATGATGCATTATTTTAAGTTATTGTCACATTTCTCATGTTATGATTATCATGATATGTCATGCCTTATTATTCATGTCCCTTTTATTATTAATTGATATTCCTATTATCTAACATGTATTATCATATTCATGTTATGCCTTGTTTATTCCCTTACTGGGATTTATATCTCACCCCTTTCTTATGTATTTCTCAGGTTATCTCATGCAGTTTTAAGTATGTTGGAATAGTTTGAGCATGTCAAAGAAGTTTTAAATAATGTTGATGTATTCCATGTTTTAAAATTGTTATATAATTTACTTAATTCCAAAAATACACTATACTTCTCAATATTCTATGTTTTATTAATTGTAATCTTATATAATAAATCAGTTTTTAATAAATAATAAAGAGCAGGGTTGTTGAAGTTGGTATCAGAGGAAAAGTTTAGTTATTTTTTTGATTAGGATTAGAAAACTCTAGTGAAAGATTTAGGGATAAGACTAAGTATTATAAAACATATCTAAATTCCTATTAGTATAGATTAATTGTTTTATCAATAAAATATATCCCTATTTGTATACAATAAGTGGATGTGGTTCTGGAATAGATGTACCTAGTAGTGACAACTCCAACAAGGTGTCCTGGTCCTGACTCGGGGTAACCTAGTACATGACAATGAGACTTACTGCGCACCTAGTTTGAAACTATGATGGTATATTCTTTGGTAAATTCATAAACTCATTAAGAACCATTATTAAGGGAATAAAAAAATTCTCATAAGAGTATATGTTAGGAAATAGATCATGGATAACATATATTGAATCCTATAAATTCATAAGTTAAGGGAGAAATTTAAGTTATAATTTATCCCTTTAATTTCATTAAATTCCCCTTAATGTGTTTAAAATTTTAAAAACCTCATCCCTAATTTTTCTTCTATTCTAGAAAATGGTCAAAAATATGAGGAATTGGGTAAAAAAGTGATGTGACTGGAAATGTAATGATTTTCCCAATGAGATTACCAACCTGATGAGAGTAGTAATAACAAACTTTGTCACAATAATCTCTCAACTAACTCAGGTTTTGAATAGAAACTTGGATCAATAGGAGCATCTGAACCCCCCTAAGAGAGAACAAGCTATGATTGAGATCTTTATGCAACAAATGCCTCTAAATTTCAATGGATCATATTATCCTTTAATCATAGAACAAAGGATCAACTCTATTGAGAATATATTATCCATCCTTAAATGTTATGATAAAGAGAAGGTTCTACTAGTTGTTTGTTGTAAATAGGGAGAAGTTGATCAGTGGTGGTCATTGATCAAGAATATGAATTCAGAGGAGGAGATCGAATCTATGGAGTGGTAGGAATTACAAAAAATGTGTTTCAATAAATATTTTCCTCATACCCACTGACTTAAAATGAAATGGAATTTCCTTTCCCTTGAGAAAAAAAATGATGAATCTATTGGGGAATACGAGGAAAACATCACAAGACTTGCATGGTACACCTCCAGTTTCGTCTTTACCCCATAATTAAAGGTTGAATTCTTCTTTTGTGGGCTAAAGCCTAGCCTACAAAAAGAACTAGTGATTCATGACTTTGATAGCTATGAGGGAATTTTCTGATGTGACCTCAAAGTCAAAATAGAGATCGGTGAATATTAAGGGTGTCATGGGGATAAGAAGTAGAAAGTGGATTTTAATTATAGTAATCTGATGGATAAATCTAACGATGCGAATAAATTTCAATATCCCACTTTTCAAAAGTGTGGGAAGAAGAATCCTAGAAATTTCCTAAAGTGGATGAGGAAATGCTTTAGGTTCGAGAAGGAAGGGAACTAAGATAGTGACTTCCAATAGGAGAAACCCACTAATGTGATGGAGGAAAGGAATGCTCCAGTTATCCCTCAATGCATTGTTCATTACTTCAACTGCAAGGAACCAAGGAACTTTGAAAAATGATTCCATAATCTAAGGGTTTTCAGAGACAATCAACAACCTCTGAGGCAACAAGGGTGAGCTTTTTCCATCACTACCACTGAGGTGGATCCCGACAATGAAGTGGTGACAGGTATGCTAGTTATTCTTTCAAGAATATAGAATATAAATTTTTTATTCTAGTTCTACGCATTCCTTTATATCATGAAAGTTTAGTATAAATATTAAAACATCGCCTCAAAGCATGGAAGTAGAGTTATTGGTGAAAATAGAAAATGGGGAAATTATTGAATCCCAAGTATATAACTCCTCCCCTATCAAAGTCTATGGCTGGAATTTCCCAACGAACCTCGTCATACTCCCTTTGGTTGAATTTGATGTAATTATGGGCATGGATTTCCTTTCCCTATATATATCCAACATAAATTTTCTGTGAGAAAGAAATCACTCTCTGTATTACGAATCGACCCTCAATTTTGTACAAGTGCAAGGAGGAGGATGAATCATATTTAGCATCATCATCTCAAGCATGGATATTATTGCCTTGTGACCAAGAATATATAGCTCAAATGATTGAGTCTAAGGAAAGAACCATCCTCAAAGACATGCCTATTATGAGGGAATATGTTGAAGTCTTTCTCGAGGAATTTCCTGGTCTTCCTCCTAGACAAGAGGTTGAATTTTCAATTGATATTATACCTGGGGAATGGCCATTATCCAATAATCTGTATAAAATAGATTTTATGGAACTTGAGGAGATAAATAAATAACTTCAGAAGTATTTTTATAAAGGGTTCATATGCTCAGGTGCTTCACCATGGGGTGCACCAGTCCTCTTCATCAAGAAGAAGGATGGTTCAATACTCCTTTGCATCAATTATCGTGAGTTCAACAAGATCAAGATAGAGAAAAAGTATCCTCTACCATGGATTGATGACTTTTTTGATCAGCTATGTGGATCGGAATACTTATCCAAGGTGGATATTTGGTCAGAATATTATCAAGTAAGGTTGAATAAGGAAAATATCCCCAGGACCTCTTTTCATACAAGGTACGAGCACTATGAGTTCATAGTAATACCATTCATACTCACTAATGTTCCAGTAATCCTCATGGACTTGATGAATAGATTCTTTATATATTACCTCGAAAAAATTGTTTTAGTATTTATATATGATATTATAATATAATCAAGAATAAAGAAGGAGCATGAGGATCATCTGAGTACTATGATAAAGACCTTTCAAAAGGATAAGCTTTATGAAAAGTGTAGTAAATGTGAGTTCTGGTTGAAGGAAGTCTCTTTATTGGTTATATAATCACAATAAATGGGATATTTGTGGACCTTTTAAATATAGAAGAAATTAAAGGATGGTCAAGGCCAACATCTATGACAGGTATTCGTAGTTTCCTTGGGTTATCTAGTTATTATCGTCAATTTGTGAGAAATTTATCCTAATTTTCAAAACCACTAAATAAGATAACTCAGAAGGGAGTCAAGTTTTCTTTTAATGTTGAATATGAAGAGAGCTTAAAGGATTTTAAGAATAGTCTTATCACTGCACCTATGCTCACACTACCTACAAGTGTGTAATGACCCGCGTTTTTAACCAGACTAAAACCCAAAGGATTTTGAACTTTTCATTTAATGAACCAGTCATTTTGAATACCAGGATTCAGAACAAGGTTTTGAAGGTTGTAACCCCTCCTTTTAATGTTTTTGGGCGTGGGAGAAGGCCTGTTAAGTTTCTCGAGTGGCCCGAGAGGTTTTGGAAGCACCGAACCCTAGTTATTAAAGAGCTGCAAAGGGTGCACGGTTGGCGCACAGTTTGGCTAACCGGGGGGCCCAAACCGTGCGGTCTTATTAAAGGAGTAAGTGTCTTGTGCACGGGATGCGCACGGTTTTCCCAAACCGTGTGCCTAGCCCGTGCAGCGGATGTCTTGGAGGCAGAAGACTCCGCACGGTTTGGCAAACCGTGCGGGTCAAACTGTGCACTCGGGTGAGTTTAGGTTTTTAATTTAAAATTAAAATAAAAGAAAATTAAATAAATAAAAACCTAATCTAATCTATCCCTCACCCTTACTCGACCTGCACAAAGCCAAGGGGCTCTCCCCCGTGAGCCTCGTGACGCCCCTCTCTCGGCCTCCTCTTGATCGAGCTCCTCCCTCCAATTTATGGCCGTTTCTTCGTCAAATCTCCATGGTAATCTCCCCTCTATCTCCTCTTCTCTCTTCTTGGATTTGTTTCGACCTAGTCATCTCCCGGTGAGAATCGGTCAAATGACCTAGGGTTTAGGGTGATGTGTTTTTCAGTTTTCTTTTGGTCTAGGTTATGCAGAAGGTCCGTTGGGACTCCTTAGTGTTCTTTCTGGAAACCTCCGCCGAAGGAGAAGCGGTTCAGGTGGTTTCAGATCTTCGGGTTTGTTTCGGGCATGTTGTTTATAGTGCGTTCAAGGTTTTGGTGTGGTTTCGAGTCGCCAAAGACTAGGCGACTCACCTTCGACTCTTAGTTATAAAGCGCCAAGAGTCGGAGTAGATGGATGGATCCACCTTGAGGTAGGGTCCCTCTTCTTGCCTTTTTAATTAAAGTGAAAGTGTATTTAATATTTCACTACCTTAGTATTTTAATTATGAAAGTTAGTTCCGATTTAATGCTTCTATACAAAAAATTTTGAATTGCAGGAATAAGATAAAAATGGTTGTCTGCTAACTAAACTAATGATTTAATAATAAAACCCCTCAATTAGAGGTGTGTTGTCTTCAAGATAAAAATTAGTGATAGAATTTTTATGCTTGCTTGCTGGATTGCTGTGGTGCCTGTTTGATGCTTGTGTGTGAACTTTATTTGTTGATACAAGTAGAATGATATGACTATGATACTCGTGCTTGGGTCAATTTTCCATGTTAGGAAAATTGAGTAAGATGGTAACCTTAGTGGGATAACCTAATACTAAGTGACATGTTTCCTCTAGAAGGTATCAAAGGGTTAGAGAATGATAAAAACATATCCCTTAAAAATGAAATGGTTAAACTAGAATGAACGGACTAGGTTGGTATGACCATGCCATGGGATAATGTAATGGGCACGGCTTATGTTAGTAAACTGAATATGTGAATATCTTGTTTTAGATACTTAAGATGGGTTTCCTTTAGTATGAACGTGAATGTGTTCGCTTATTTGTATGTGGTATGCTTCTTTGAATGCTTATGAGGTAATTCCATAAGTAGTATACTATAAACATGTTGTGTTGTGAGTGCGCACATGCTGATGCCACATAGTGTATGTTTGATTCTGAATGTGGAATGTTTACTTGAAATGCATAAGAGGTACTTCCTTATGCATTGTATTATAATGCTGATAATGAATGTGTATGGTTATGGGTGGGAGTCATTCTTACCCCATGCCATTTACTCTGAATGTTTATGTGTCTGGATGGGAGGCAGTTATACCCCATGCCAGTGTGACAGTGCATGTTTGGAAGGGAGGCATTCTTACCCCTTTCCAGTTGACTTCTAGTAATGTTTTATCTGTTTGGATGAAAGTTAGTTATACCCCATGCTAGTATTATAAATGTGATGGATGGGAGGTAGTTATACCCCATGACAGTTGAATAAAAGTGATGGAAGGGAGGCATTCTTACCCCTTGCCAGTGTCTTCTAGGAACGAGAAGCATTCTTACCTCATTGCTATTGTATACTAGGGATGAGAGGCATTCTTACCTCGTTCCCTATATTTCTCTATACGTGTATAGAAGGGAGGCATTCTTACCCCTTTCCAATTGACCTATAGGGACGAGAGGCATTCTTACCTCGTGCCTACTAATCTTATTAATGGGTGGGAGGCATGCTTACCCCATGCCATCTATGATCTAAATGCTTTTATATCTATATATATATGTGTGTGTGTGGTGACATGATCAGGTTACTTTACCGGCAACAAGCTGAAGTAGGTATAATCGTCAAGTGTCCTTTGGGAACTTGGACGGGTGTTATTTACTTATGTAATTTTGTTTACCTATTTCTCCATACCTTCTCACTGTTTAATTATTATACACTATCTCAATTGGGTTTGACACCGGTGGTGCCGGCCTACTGAGATTTATATCTCATACCCTACTCGGGCCGCCATTGCACCGGGGTACCCGAGTATACCTTCTTGCTTGAAGGACCTAGGTTGTGTGCTGTTCTGTTTGTACCTAAGAAGTTAGGAGCAAAGGACCAAGCGGGGGCTTGGGATGCTTAGTAGATTTGTCATCTGGCTTTGCTGTCTTTTCTTTTTGTATACTTTGTAAAGCATGCTGTATTGTTTACTGTTTTCATAATTGTATCATCATCTGTACATGCATGCATTGTAAACTGGCATTTGTTGCCTTTTATAAAATGGATATTATTCTGTCTATCACTGCTTTCTTTCAATTGTTTACTGCTTCCGCTACTGAATATTATTTACTCTGATAATACCGCTGTGTTACTCTGATATGAGGTTATAGTCTCCCCACTATCACCTTTCGATACCCTCGCTGCTATTCGGCGGGCTCTGGCATACGGGGAGATGCGCTTGAGGCCATGCGACCCACTGGTCCGGCTACCGGTTGGATGGTAAGTCGGGTCGGGATGTTACAAAGTGGAATTAGAGGTATTTATTTTCTTTTGTCTTGTTGTTTTGGATTGGTAGACAGGAGATTAAGAAAGTTTTGGCGCTTGGATAATAGTCGTGCTTGGGACTGATCACCCCACGTATGGGAAATGACCATGCGGCCAGGGCTGGGAATTGTTGTTCATGTTGTTTGCTATTACTGTTGATATGATTTCACCTTGAGTGACTGTTGTATTTTCTACTGCTTATGGTTTATGAAATTTCTAGAATTTTACGCTTGGCCTGATATGGTAACGAAACTACATTTTATGCATCATTATAGGCACATAGGGATTAACATACCATGTATAGTTCCATACCATGTAGTTGCATCTTAGCTTGCCTGTAAAATATGCTTAAGTGATTATATGTCATGCATATGTGTTATAACATGTTTCTATGATATAGCATGCTGCTGTGTTTACTTCTTACAAGAACATTCTAGTTAAGTTTTAATATGTAAATATTTGCATGCGCTAAAATATATTGGTTACGATTACGATGGGAGACAGTTTTCAGTGGTAAGGTGTATGGGTGCCTTACAACTGGGAAAAGGTAACCAATGTATTTGAACCGCTGTAAAAGTCTGCTAAGTTTAAAATACCAAGTGAGTTAGTTTTGATTAAAAAGGGAAAGCCAAATTCCAATCTATAAAGTGTATGGGCGCTTTATAGGTTAGCAGATGGCCACCCATATGCTTGGGCCGTTGTATGTGAGCATGTTAAATTCTGGGTTGGAATCTGGTTTTGATAAAAAGGGGAGTCAATTTTCAATCCATGAAGTGTATGGGAACTTCATGAATTGGGAAATGGAAACCTATATTAAATTTAAGGGCTTGTTGTATTGTGAAATGATTAAATGGAAAATGTTGCCTAATTTCGAAATTGAAAGGTTTTGGCTAATTTTTAAATGCGCAACTAGACCCGAGTAGGTCAGTAGGGTAAGTGTTGTATGATACAACCGGTTGGGGTGTTTGAAATATTAAAATAATTTTTTAATAATTGCTTTGGGGTTGCTTTTTGAAGAACCCCTAATGAATAAAATGGGACCCTAGTAGGTTGTCTTTTTGGTTAAATGGTTTTGTTTTGCTTCTTTGATGGATGAAGATGGAAAATCTTTGAATGTGAATGTTTTTAAAAGGAATTTTTTGTGAAACATGCTTGTTTACTTTGTTGTGCAGTTGAAACTTTTGATGGCTAAAGTTTAAACGAGGTAAAATTTGAAGGGCTTGGTAATGGAACCCGTGGTGGTGCATTGAAACCCTAGTGTAAGGGGTAGTTTTGAGATTCTCGTCGAGTTGCCTTGGAATGGGACCGTGGGTGTTTCCGTAGGAGTTGTTTTCTTTAGCAGTGGCTTGATGTTTGGCTTTTCAGCCTAGAGACTTTGTTCCGCGTGACCTGGTGTTAGGGTCGATGTTTGATCTTCATAAGGGGCTATCATGTGGTTGGTAGCACCCTTAGAATTTTAATGCCTTGCTTGTACTATGGGTTTTCTGACGTGATGTGTCATTCAGGTGTCATTGTCCCTTATTGGACCCTTGTTTTTCTAATGACACCCTTGTTTGGACGGGTGGTCATTGGGTTTTGACTTTTGTTGTGGCTTTGGGTCATCTCCTCGGTAGAGTGGCCCGACGTTAAAGAATTGTTTCGTCCCAATGTTCGGGATGGCTTTCGAATGACTCATGTGTTTTGACATTCTGGTTTCCTTGTTTTGGATCTTCTTCATTTGTTTGGTGATGTGATTGTGGCGGAGGAGTGTCACAGGATCGTTGCGGTGTTTGTGTACTAGCGCGTTTGTGCTCGGCTAGTTTATCTTTGTTCCCTTCAACGACTAGGACACTCATAAGGTTGGGAGCGCGTTGCGCCAAATCTGGTAAATGTTACCTTCCAAGTAGAAGAGACAGTGCTTGGAATGCCTTCTGGAAATGGGTTGATCGTGTCTGAATTCCTGTGACGTTTGCGAGTTTAAAGCGTGTGGATATGTCGGTAGGTGAAGCCGAGTCCCTTTCTTGAAGTCGACCAGTTGAGGTTCGACTGTTCTTCCTTCCAGTAATCTGGTATGATTAACTGGAATCCACTCAAACCTCTTAGTGTATTCTGTTTAGTTATGAGCATGTCCCATATCTTGTCCTCGTTCTAGATGCACTAAGAGAGCGTCGGTCTTATCCATGCTAATTCTTAAAAGCTGTTGGGCTTGTTTGGGTGGTTCTCTTTCGGTGTTGCACGCGGGGTGTCTGGATTCTTGTGTGGTTTGATCTTCAAATGTAATCGGAATTCAGGTGTAGGCTTCGGCGAACGTGTTTGTGCTAAATGTATGGTGCCTTGGAGAAAGGCGTTGTGGTTCTGTTTGAAATATGTCGGCCATTTAGGCCGAGCATTCTTGTAAATAGTCAGCCGGAGATGGTTTGACTCGGGGTTCTTGTTTAATGTCTGCGGTCAGTGACACACCGTTCTCTAGCATGTTTTCAGGTAGAGTTGAGTGCGGTTTGCATCGGCCGGTGCCTAATATGAACAACCGGCTCAGCTTGGGCCTTGAGGTCGATGGGGAATTGACCGTTTGATTTGTTTCAAATCACGCTAGGAGCGTCGTGGGAACGCTTGGGCGTGATTTTAAAGTTAATTCCAATGGTGGTCCGAACCGTAGTTGGATTTGGCTGCTTAACGTTAAAAAACTAAGGTGGGAAGTACCTGTGGCTGGATGCTTAGCAGGACGACGACGGGTTCGTGTCTCTGGGTAGATGGGCTCGGGAAGAGCCGTCTTGGTGTTTCATTTGGGAAACGAGCGTTGGATCGTGTTTTGGTGACTTGTGTTTAATGTATGCTTAGGGGTGTGTTGGATATTGGTGAACGCAAGGTGATCGTTTGAACAAAGCTTCACAACCCTTGTAGGTAGGGAGAAGTGTATGTTGTTCTCGAAGGCTTCTCGGGGATGAGAAGTTCTAAGGTGGGAAGGTTGTAATGACCCTCATTTTGAACTGGACTAAAACCCTAAGTATTTTGAACTTTTTGTTTACTGAATTGCAAGTTTTGAATACCGGGCTTAGGAACAAGGTTCTGAAGGTTGTAACCCTTCCTTTTAATGTTTTTGGGCGTGGGCGAAGGCCTGTTAAGTTTCTCGGGTGGCCCGAGAGGTTTCGGAAGCACCGAACCCTTGTTCTTAAAGAGCTACAGAGGGTGCACGGTTGGCACACGGTTTGGATAACTGTGCGGCCCAAATCGTGCGGTCTTATTAAAGGAGGCAGTGGATTGCGCACGGGCTACACACGGTTTTCCCAAACCGTGTGCCTAGCTCGTGCAACGGATGTCTTAGAGGCAGAAGACTCTACACGGTTTGCGCACGGTTTAGAAAACCGTGCGGGTAAAACCGTGTGCTCGGTTGAGTTTAGGTTTTTAATTTAAAATTAAAATAAAAGAAAATTAAATAAATAAAAACCTAATCTAATCTCTCCCTCACCCTCACTCGACCCGCACGAAGCCAAGGGGCTCTCCCCTGCGAGCCGTGCGACGCCCCTCTCTCAGCCTCCTCTCGATCGAGGTCCTCCCTCAAATTTCCGGCCGTTTCTTCATCGAATCTCCATGGTAAGCTCCCCTCTATCTCCTCCTCTCTCTTATTGGATTTTTTTCGACCTATTCGTCACCTGGTGAAAATCGGCCGAATGCCCTAGGGTTTAGGGTGATGCGTTTTTCAGTTTTCTTTTGGTTCTAGGTTATGCGGAAGGTCCGTTGGGACTCCTTGGTGTGATTTCTGGAAATCGCCGCCGAAGGAGAAGTGGTTCAGGTGGTTTCGGATCGTCGGGTTGGTTCTGAGCACGTTGTTTATAGTGCATTTGAGGTTTTGGCATGGTTTCGAGTCGCCAAAGACTAGGCGACTCACCTGCGACTCTTAGTTAGAAAGCACCAAGAGCTGTAGTGGACGGATGGATCCACCTTGAGGTACGGTCCCTCTCCTTTCCTTTTTAATTAAAGTGAAAGTGAATTTAATATTGCACTGCCTTAGTATTTTAATTATGCAAGTTAGTTCTGATTGAATGCTTCTGTGCAAATAGTGTGAATTGCATAAATAAGATAAAAATGGTTGCCTGCTAAATAAACTAATGATTTAATAATAAAACCCCTCAATCAGAGGTGCGTTGTCTTCAAGATAAAAAGTAGTGATATACTTTTTATGCTTGCTTGATGGATTGTTGTGGTGCCTGTTTGATGCTTGTGTGTGAACTTTCTTTGTTGAGACAAGTAGAATGATATGACTATGATACTCGTGCTTGGGTCAATTTTCCATGTTAGGAAAATTGTGTAAGATGTCAACCTTAGTGGGATGACCTAAGACTAAGTGACATGTTTCCTCTAGAAGGTATCAAAGGGTTAGATAATGATAAAAACATATCCCTTAAACATGAAATGGTTAAAGTAGAATGAACGGACTAGGGTGGTATGACCATGCCTTGGGATAATGTAATGGGCACGGCTTATGTTAGTAAACTGAATATGTGAATATCATGTTTTAGATACTTAAGATGGGTTGCCTTTAGTATGAACTTGAATGTGTTCACTTATGTGTATGTGGTATTCTTCTTTGAATGCTTATGAGGTAATTCCATAAGTAGTATACTATAAACATGTTGTGTTGTGAGTGCGTACATGCTGATGCCACATAATGTATGTTTGATTGTGAATATGGAATGTTTACTTGAAATTCATAAGAGGTACTGCCTTATGCATTGTATTATAATTCTGATAATTAATGTGTATAGTTATGGATGGGAGGCATTCTTACCCCATGCCATTTACTCTGAATGTTTACGTGTCTGGATGGGAGGCAGTTATACCCCATGCCAGTGTGACAGTACATGTCTGGAAGGGAGGCATTCTTACCCCTTTCCAGTTGACTTATAGTGATGTTTTATGTGTTTGGATGGGAGGAAGTTATACCCCATGCCAGTATTATAAATGTGATGGATGGGAGGCACTTATACCCCATGACAGTTGAATAAAAGTGATGTAAGGGAGGCATTCTTACCCCTTTCCAGTATCTTCTAGGAATGAGAGGCATTCTTACCTCGTTTCCATTGTATACTAGGGACGAGAGGCATTCTTACCTCGTGCCCGCTATTTCTCTATACGTGTATGGAAGGGAGGCATTCTTACCCCTTGCTAGTTGACCTATAGGGACGAGAGGCATTCTTACCTCATGCCCACTAATCTTATTAATGGGTGGGAGGCATGCTTACCCCATGCCATATATGATCTAAATGATTTTATATCTATATATATATATGTATGGTGACATGATCAGGTTACTTTACCGGCAACGAGCCGAAGCAGGTATAACCGTCAGGTGTCCTTTGGGAACTTGGACGGGTGTTATTTACTTATGTAATTTTGTTTACCTATTTCTCCATACCTGCTTACTGTTTAATTATTATACACTTTCTGGATTGGGTTTGACGCTGGTGGTTCCAGCCTACTGAGATTTATATCTCACACCCTACTCGGGCCGCCATTGCACTAGGGTGCCTGAGTAGACCTTCTTGCTTGCAGGACCTAGGTTGTGTGATGTGCTGTTTGTACCTGAGGAGTTTGGAGCAAAGGACCAAGCAGGAGCTTGGGATGCTCAAGAGATTTGACATCTGTATTTGCTATCTTTTCTTTTTGTATACTTTGTAAAGCATGTTGTATTGTTTACTTCTTTCATAATTGTATCGTCATTTGTACATGCATGCATTGTAAACTGGCGTTTGCTTCCATTTATAAAATGGATATTATTCTGTCTATCACTGTTGTCTTTCAATTGTTTACTGCTTCCGCTACTGAATATTATTTACTCTGATAATACTGTTGTGTTACTCTGATATGAGGGTATATTCTCCCCACTATCACCTCCCGAGACCGTCGCTGCTATTCGGCAGCCTCAGGCGTACGGGGAGACGCGCTTGAGGTCATGTGACCCACCAGTCCGGCTACCAATTGGATGGTAAGTTAGGCCGAGACATTACAAAGTGGAGAGATTTTCATGGTATTTAGTGATGCTTTGAAGAATGTATTTGGTTGTGTGTTAATGAAAAATGAAAAAGTCATAGCCTATGATTCAAGGCAGTTGAAAGTTCAATGAATAGAACTACCCAACACATGACCTAGATTTGGCTATAGTGATCTTTACTTTGAAAACTTGGTGGAATTATCTCTTTGGGAAGAAGTGTAAAATATATATGTATCACAAAAGCCTCAAGTATATATTAACACAAAAAAAGACAAATATGATCCATTGAAGATAGTTAGAGATCATCAAGGACTATGATTTGTCAATTCACTACCATCCTGGGAAAGTGAATAAAGTGGTAGATGATCTAAGTAGAAAGGATCTAGCAATTCTATCATTTGTGAGAATTGAGAATGATACGATCTTCTTAGATTTAAAGAGGATGGACATGGGAATCATAAAGGAAGGAACATCATAAATCCTTTCACAAATTATTTTTCAACTGTCTCTTATGGAGAGGTATTAAGATTCTCAAAGAATGTGGGAATTCAGAAGAAAGTGAAAACTATAAGGAATGTGAAATCATCATATTTCAATGTTAATGAAGAAGGAATTGTGATAATTGGGTCAAGGCTATGTGTTCCATAAAATCTTGAGTTAAATAAATAACTATTGGATAATTCACATAGTTTGACTTTCTTCATTCATCTAGGAAGCACAAAGATGTATCAAGATCTCTGAGAACACTATTGGTGGGACAATATAAAGAAGTATATTTTAGAATATACATAAAGATTCCTAGTATGTAGGCAAGTGAAATATTAAATAAAAAATTCTAAGGGGATGATGCAACCAATTCCCATACCTATATGGAAATGGGAAAACATCACCATGGACTTTTTCACCAGACTTCCAAAGACATCCAGAGGAAACAATGTTATCTTGGTTGTGGTGGATCATCTTACAAATACTTCACACTTTATTTTTATTTGAGAGGACTTCTCACTAGATTAACTTTAATGGATATACATCATAGAAGTGGTGAGGCTTCATGGAGTACCACTATCAATTGTATCCGATCGAGATCCGAGATTCACCTCTAAATTCTAGAAAAGTCTCCAACATGCTCTAAACACTAATATAAACTTCAGTACATCTTATCATCCCAAAACTGAGGTCCAATATGAGTAGACTACCTAGACACTTGAGGACATGTTGAGAGAATGCTCAATTGACTTGAAAAGAGGATGGGATCAACATCTTCCTCTGGTCAAGTTCTCTTACAACAACAGTTTCCACTCGAGCATCCAAATGGATTCCCATGAATCCCTTTATAGTAAGAGGTGAAGGACGCCTAAATTTTGGGACAAAGTTGGGGAATGAAAATTGATAGGTCCTGAAATGGTCGAGAAAATGGTGGAAAAGTTTAATATCATTCAGTAGCACATCAAGGATGCTCAGAGTTGACAGAAGAGTTATTCTTACAATCATCGACGAGACTTAGAGTTTTACATTGGAGACATGGTATTCCTCTTCATATCTTCATGGAATAAAGTGATGATATTTGGGAATAAGGGAAATCTTATTCCAAGATACATCTATCCCTTTGATATTCTTGATCACATCAAAGCGGTGGCCTATCGACTAGCACTCCCACCTAACTTATCTCAAGTACAAGATTTATTCCATGTATACCTCTTGAGGAAGTACATACCTGGCCTCTCACATATACTCAATCCAGAGGTGGTACCATTGGAGAATGAGTTCTCATATGAGGAGCAGCCAATGAAGATATTATATCATATAGACAAAGTTCTATGAAACAAGACAATGAACCTTGTTAAAGTGTTATAGAGAAACCAAAAGTTTGAAGAAGCGACATGGGAACTGAAGGAGGTGATGAAATAGACTTACCCTCATCTATTTTAGTGTGGAAAATGAAAATTTCAAGTGAAAAAAATTCTTAAGGGGGGAAGATTTTAGCGACCCAAACTATTATAAATAAAATTCCCCTTTTAATTTAATTAAATGTATTATTATGTAATATGGTTATAGAAAACACATGCACTCATTTATATCCAAGTGGATTTAAAATACCATTAAGTATCTTTACCATTTTTAATATAGTAATTGAATAGTGATTGCATGATTAGTATAAATATAGGGTTTTAACAAATCCAATTCACTCGAAAAAAGGAATTGATGGCATCAACTAGTAGAACTGTACAATATGAAGCTCATTTATCAGATCTTCCAAGAGATATAGAATCTCTAATATTTTACCTTGACCCAGACCAAGCTGAGATATAACAACTTCAGCATGAGAAAAATCATTTATGAGAGAATTTCAAGCTCATCAGGATCAAGACCCAAACCATGTATGTCAAACCACCCCAAGAAAATCTCATAGTCGTGCACCTTACTCTTAGGGTGTTTGTTGGTGTATCAAAGGGATATGTATTAAGATACTATAAAAATCATTATGTACATTATTTTGTATAAAATAATGAATATATTTTCATTATATTATTATTACTTTATAAATGATTTTTATTTTGATACTATAAAACATGAATAGTATTTTTGGGTAATATTCAAATTTGATTAAGGAATTTATTTTGATGAATTAATGGATTTTTTAATTAAATAATATTTTAATAAAATATTATTATTAAATAATTTTCATTAAATATAAATAGTCGTATTATTTTTATGAAGTCAAACATACTTTTTATAAGGGTTATAAAACTATTATTGTCAAAATACATGTTTCTCAATAAATGTCATATCTTATTTTAAAAGAGAAAATTAACATATTTATAAAATTATTTAGTTAAAATAAATTATATTTTTGGAATCAGAATTTCAAAATTATCCAATGGTGAATTTTTCATAATTTTTTAGAGTGAATTTTTGGGTAAAAATTAAATACCGTATAAATATACAGTGTGCATTATGACATCATAATAACCCAAAATAATAAATACTATAATGGGTATACTCATCAAAATATATATTTTCCCCTTAAAATAATGTGATTTTAAGTTTATTTGATTAATTTTATAAATCCTATATGAATCCTTCAAAACTTACAATATATTTTAAAATTTTAAATTCATTCCTTTAAGAGTGTCACTCACCTCCACATAAGAAAAGGAATTATTTTAATAAGTTCATCCCTTTAGATAATAAATTAATGAAAAAATCCCCTATTTTGAAAAACCCATGGGAAGGTTTGTGGCTTTGGTTATTTTCTTATTTAGAGTCTAAAACCTAAGTTTGTGCAATATTAAATAATTCCCCTCTCTTTTCCTATATAATCCCACCCAAGATATCATTTATCTTCACTCAAAATCTTTTTAGAACGTCCTTACTATTCCCTCCCTTATCTATAATTCTCTCAAGATTCTCCAAGCTCACAAGAATCCCATTTTCAAGCTTTTAGAGACATACACTCAAGTAAGGGATCTTTTCCTTTCTCCTCTTTATTAAAGTATCTTCTTTGCCTTATGTATTTTATCTTCATTTAATTATGATGGGATATTTTATTCCATATCCTCCTTACTATCTATTTGATTTCCAAATGATGAGATACCCCTTTCTCTCTCATCAATCCATTTTATGAATTTTTATGTGACGTCGTTATACTACCGAAATTTCATAAGGGATCCTCTCTTTCTCCCCTTTATTCAAGAGTATTATTCATTTTATGCCCTTTTATTTTCAATTCCTAATTTTGGGGTGTGTTTTTTCACATGTCCCATACTTATAATATTATTTATAAATTATTTTATACCCCTATCACTCTCATTTATCCCTCCCATAAATATTTACGTGCTTTCGTTATGCTACCAAAATTTCACTGTGGGAATCCATGCCAAAAAGAATCTATAGTGAATACCCATACCCAATTCATACCAAGGGTGTTCTCCTTTATGAACTTATACTATTTTTATTGTGTAATTATATGTATGTATTCCACACTCCTTGATCTTGGAATGAAATATAATGAAAAATGAATCCATGTTGTATGATTTATGTGGCATACTTAAGCATGAGAATGAAATGAATGTGACGGGTACGCCCAGAATTATATAACACTCCAATGCATTGGGTAATGTTTAGTATCATGATACATCATGTTGGGATAGGTAGTGAACTTTATTACTTTATGGTAATTTTACATCATTATTTATTAGCAGTTATCTTTAACTTATGTTTATGATACAGTGTTTTAAGTTGTGGCCACATTTCTAATGTTATTATTATCATGCAATATCATGCCTTATTATTCATATTCCTTTTATGTTTCATTGATATTTATATTGTCTAACATGTATTATCTTATTCATATTATGTTTTTTATTCCCTTAATAGGCTTTATATCTCACCCATTTCTTATGTATTTACCATGTTATCCCATGTAGTTTTAAGTATGTTGGAATAGTTTAAGCATGTCAAATAAGTTTCCAATAATGTTGATGTATTCCATGCTTTAAAATTGTTATTTAATGTACCTAATTCCAAAAAATACACTAAAATTATCCATATTTTATGTTGTATTAAGTGTAATCTTATGTAATCAATCATGTTTTAATGTGTAATAAAGAGGAGGGTTTTTATAGTCTGGGAAGATTCATGCCCAAGAACCATAAACATAAGGTTTGATTAGATAGAATTTCATTCCCAGATATATAGGAAAGAACTATACAGGTTGTTAATAACACTTTAAATAACTAAACCTATGATGTGCATTCAGCTAACATCACCCTATATCGATCTGTATCTAGTGAACCAATGTCATATAGTTCGGTTAAGTACAGTGTCATTCCAAGCTATATGGAAAAATACCATATAGGTTTTTACTAGAACATTAGATAAATGAACCTATATAAAAATCAACCCACTATGGTTCAATTCCAAGGCATCACATGCTAGTATCGACCCACTTGGGTCACTGCACCTTATGTTCACGTAGACTACATCATCATCCTAATCATCAAGCATCACACCATAGATCCACAAGACCTTCCATTAGAAGGAAACATCTATATATATCATCCAAGAAGAGTATAATTCCACCAGGTAATTATGTTGGAAAATGTCATATGAGAAACTTCAGACACTTCAAACAACTAAGCCTCTCGTCACTAACACACTCACACGCTAACATGCCTATATTTCCTGTGAATCCCTACATGCCAAGAATGATTTGTGTGGATTCCTCTTGCCTCCATAGGGCAAGATTCAAATCCAAAACTGGTCTCTTGACAATGGTACAAGAGACAAAAATCCATAAAAATCATAAATACAAACATCATGTGCATCACACGAGGTGAAATTAGTGAACCATGACATCAAAAATCTAGAAAATCAATCCCATCCTTGGTGGATTGGATTTCTCATTGAAAATGGTATTCATGATTCACTAGCCTGAGGAACATCACAAGTTCCAATACATTCCTACACCTCTTACCAACCATATTCCAAATAGTAAGACAAAATAAATAAAACATCTTATACCACTTTGTAATACCCCACCCCAAATCACTTTGAATAGTAGTCAAACCAGACCATCGTGAGACCTCAATCATGTATCCTCGTACATAAGAGGTTTTCGACTAGAAGTGGGGATCTACAGAGATTCCATGGGGAGGATATACCCCCTATATCAGAGTATGAAATCATAAAAGAAATTTATAAAAAATCCATAATATAAATATCCATCAGAGTACAGATATTGAATAAGTAAACCAAACATGATATAATAAAATGAAAATGATGAAATATGGAATATAAGACCGATCACCCACTAGTATGATCACATATAAAGATAAAAAATAAATAAAATTAAATAGAGGATCAAGAACAACACGGATCCATACCATATCCCAGCCTCTTGTCCTGCTTGAGATTCTCTAGCTCAAACATGTAAACTCGATAATCTATCAAACCTATACCTAAAACCATGTGAGATTATTCTTCGGTACCCCATTATGATGGTGGACTGAGTAGGGGGTGAGTACATAAATTAATAAGGAACCACCAATGTAGTCTCGTACTATACCAAAAATGTAGTGATATGTCCATGTGACATGGTCAGATCAAATAAATAAACCACTAGATAAAATAAATAAAATCAATCACAATACCAGTTTCTACCTAATAAATAAATGTCTCTAAGAAAATCATAGGGACCATGCTAACCACCATATCATAACTACCCCAAGGTCATATACATAAAACTAGGGCCATTCCTGATAACCATCATTGATCCTCAGGTCCAAGAATTTGATTGACCATACCTTCTTTGAATAGTGCTTGACTATCTCCAAGAATGAGAATCTCTTAAAGGGGACCTATGTCCACACCCTAGGGAACCAACAGTCACACCTCAATTAATGATGAGTATTGGACACTAGGGTTTCACCTAACGTTCCTCATCCTCAATCCCTCGGGTAAAATCCCATAGTAGTACTGGGGTGTTCTTAGTATAAGGTCAGTGTCTGATTCCTAGGAGGGGCCTAGGAAATCCTATACGTCTAGGTGTGACTGATTCCTATGAAACCTAGAAAACTGGATGGAATACAATACTAGATTATGTAGTCACTCACCCAAACATAAACATCTCATGAAACCTTGGTTAAACCATCACTAGTGTGTCCACCCAATTATAGGGGTATTATATACATTGATCAATGGGATCCAATGGTCTCCCTTGGGATATACAACATCTATGCACATAGATATATTCCCACCCAAAACCTCGTATCATTATTCGAATACCATGAGTCCCAAACATTCTCAAGGGTCTAATGGTATTAGAATTTGAATCTTTTCTCCCCAGTCTTTCATGACCCCCTCCAACCAAAGATACAGCAATGAAGAGAAATAAATAATGACCCTCGAATCCCACCTCTAGTAGGCCCCAAGTTGGAAACTATCACTGAGGGTATAAAAATCTCATAAAATGGGAGGCATCTACCTATATAATAATATAGGATATAGAGATAGGATGAATAAACCACAATTAACTTTATGATGTAATATAAAATAAATATAAAAAACATCCCACAATGTATGTATAAATAAAACCGATACAAATAAAAGTCTCTAAAGTAAAAAAGCCTAAAAGTAAAGTTAAAGCAGTGATGCAACAACTATCTAAAGATCCAAGCTAGTAATGTTCCGCACAGTTTATATAGTCCTCCTGGAAACCTAAAAATTAGTATATATACATAGGGTGATCATACAAGTATACTCAGTAGGAAAACCAAAGTCTCACTTGAACATGTGAAAGGAGAATACTAATGAACCCATGAGAAAATAGAAGAACCAACAGTACCTAAACATGCCAAATATCCAGCCCAACCTCACTAAGGCACACTCACCAAATAACACAAGCCAAATATAATAATATAGTATGAATCATATTGATGAAAGGTTCCTCATTCCACTTTCCCACTAATTAGATTCTCTCAAACCCCAATAGAGATCATCATGGTGCTTCCACCCCTTCTGTATAACATCACATCACATCACATCCCACCCACAGACACTATGGTCATCACATCACATTACATATCTCCTATAAGCACCTAGTCCATCACATCTCATAACCATTTTAGTAGGGTATCGTGAACATTAAGGACATCAAACTCATGCCCTCATCTAACCATGCATGACCCCCACCATAATCCATCTCATCACATCTCATCCAAAGACTCTTGATACATTATATCTCATCACATCACATCTAGAAAGTGGCACTTTTGACTTATGGACATCATATCTTGTGCATTTTATCATCACCTAGAAGTGGTAGCGGTGAAGAGTGGGTGGTCGTCCATCCATCCTCGTCATTGGGATATTGGGGAAAACACCCCCAAAACATTTGGTTATCATCACTAGGAGCTCAAAATGGGTAGGGTGTGTATAGAAAATCACAAGACTATAAAATGTATATACATATAGAGTCACAAAATTCAATATCTGGCCTAAGGGTTTACAATAAAGGAATAATTTATCTTATAGGATCCTCCACTTCCACTGCCAAAACCAAATTCACAACCCAACACAAGAAAAACACAATCCACAATTCTCTTTCCACTTTTAATTACACATTTATCACATTTTCATATTTCAATATAATAATAAATCCCACTTAATTATCCCCTTTCATTCATGTGTTCAATGATAATTAGAATCCCATTTCATTTATATAGGCACCTTGTTTTATATTTCCATCCCCTTTGTTCATATATAAACATTAATCATTTAAACCACACAACCCTTCACCAATTCATGCGTTAAACATTCCCATTTGAAAGCATTATCATTTATTTAATTCCATTACTACTCGGGAAACTATTGTAACACATCAAATCACAGAAACAGACATCTCAACTTCTGCATACCAATAATATGACCTCCACTTTCACATCCCCACTGCACAACCACACCAAAACCACCATCGCAGCCCCCTGCATACACATCATATCATATCCACTATCCAAACATCACATCAACACAACCAAGAGAAAACATGCATCTACTTGTAAAAACACATTCCACATCACAAAAAAAGAGTTTTCAAGATTAGGATTAGGGGCTTTCATTCAATTCCACTTCTTTATTTAAGAGTGTTATCACACAATACATAAGATCCTGGGCATCTAATTTATTAACCAGGTATATGTGATTATCCAATTACATTTTAAGTTTTTTCAACAAAAACACATCATGAATTACATAATTCAAATCATAAAAGCACAATAAAGGAACCCCAACTGTCACGAACCATCCCGGGTACCCGAGTAACCCGATAACTGAGCCGGCCCTAACATAGCCCGAAGGGCGTTCCTGATCCCCACGGGTCAGCGACTAGCACCTGGCATCATACAACATACAAGTAGGAATGAATTTTCCACAAGAATGCGAAAGAAAAAGACAACATGACAGTATGCATAATGAAAGAAACTCCACTGGGAGTGAAGTACTAGAATACAATATAGCATAAAAAGCCCAAATTACAACAACCCAAGTACTAAAATGTAAAAAAATAGCCCCAAGGTCCCTAAGGACACAACTCACTAAGACCAAAGCTCAACAGATGGATCCACCTCCAAGAGATCTCTTCCCTTTGCTCAAACCTAGAAGAATAAAGTCTACAAACACCCGAAGGAAAAAAGTAGGGTGTGAGCCTAATCCTAATAGGATACCACCAAAGATTCCATAACAGATTCCAAATATAGATTATCCAAAGTAATGCTCTTAATTTTTAAAGATAAACAGGTTTGGAAATTCAAAATCATTTTTAAAAAAAATATTCTATACATTTTCAAAATTATAGAAAATACATTCAAAGAACAAGCTTTACTTTACAAGAGATGGAATATTTCTAAAACAATGGCTTAATTAAAACATTTATATAAAATAGTTTATATAAATTCAATAGGTATGTAAATCAGTTCCAATAAACATTGGAATACATTTATATCTCAAATATAAATAAACAAGCAAGAAACATGGTCATATGCCAAAAGGTATGATAGTATTAACTAGATATATAATTACGCACTCTCTATGTGAACTCAGAAAAATATGTATACACACACCCCTATGACACTGGCCAAAGGAGACTCGTCACCAACCCGTCGAGGATGTGACCTGCCGCAAGTATGTTTTAGAACGTTGTCGTAGCGTAGAGTGTATCCAAATAACTCACTAACTACCTAAGTATTGCATGCACTCTTACATGATGAGTGAACTATTTTAAGACTTCTTAAAAATACGATCAATCTCATTCTTCCATTTCAAAAGTTCCAATTTCTTTCCATTTAAAACCAAAACATGTTTTATTTAAAAACATGTCTTTTTCACAAGATAAAACCATTGGGTTTCTATCAAATCATTCTAATCCATTTTCACTAGTTTTAAATCCATTCAAAACCAATTACATTATTGCACAATTTATTTCCACAATTAAATTCAACAATTTAATTGAAATTGTTTCCATAAAATCTGCAATTTAAATTAAACAATTTAAATCATACAATTTCCATAAACACACACAATTCAATGGAATCAGGGGTTTTCCAAATTTCCATGCCAAAACCATTTCAAATATCTCGATTCACTAGAATAGAGTTTTTATAAATTTAATTGAAAATATATTTGAGAAATTGAATTTAAATCAACAATTTAAATCAATCAAGAAATACAAGGATAATCAATTTGGTTAATCGGAACAGAACCACCTAACTCAAGGTTGCTGATGTTAGTGGAAACGATAATCCACCCAGTGTGGTTTAATACACCTCCTCATGACATTTTTATCGTAAGCGTCAATACACCAATGCTCAATGCTCATTAAGGGGCCCTAGAACCAATGTGAGTTATTTATTTCGAAATAAAAATTTTCATGTGATAATACATTCTCTCTCCTGGATAAATTCCAATTTATCATTTAGGTCAAAGTATGTGCTTTCATTATTCTTCTTCAAGAATAATTATATCTTGTAATAAAAACTTAAAAATTATCCTAATATAATTTTACATTATTAATTTATAATTATTCATTTAATTAATTGAGTAATTATATTCTAATAATTAATCTTTATAAATTATCATTTTTTTCAATTTATCCAATGATAATTTGATGTAATTATTGTTTGATTGACACTTACAATTATCATTTCAATAGAACTTTAATATTGTTACTTTAAATAAAATTACTCATAATGAGTTTATCAATATATCTAGGTATATGTGTGTATATATATATTTACATATATATACATATATATATCTATATATCATTAGATAATTAATATAAATTTTATCATTTGATAAATTTTATATTATTATTATTATATATTGTTCTCCCTTTATTCAAGTCCCTATTATTTTTTATCATTATTATATAATGCATATAAGAAAGGAGAAAAAAATAAATAAATAAGAAGAAGAAAACAAACCTAAGAAGAATGGGAAAGTGAGGGGAGGCGTGCACACCGGTTGATGGAGGAAGAACTAATGGGAATGGGGTCTATCCCCATACATATATACCCATGGTTTTATAAACCGTGGGAATAGGTTGTTTTTATTTATCTTTACCCACGGTTTTATTAAAACTGTGGGTATTAAAACAGCATACTGCCCAAAGTATCGGGCTCCTCCTCACTCGGCGCTCCCCCCATTCAACCCTACCTCCTCGACCCTTACTCCCGGCCCTGTCCTCCCCTCCCCGACCACCACCTCCCGGCCCTCTCCTCCCCTATCTGACTCCCCTCCCCAGCCTCCGCCTCCCGGCTCCGCATCCCAGCTCTGCGTCCCGGCTCCGCGTCCCGGCTCCGCCTCCCGGCTCCGCATCCCAGCTCCCGACCTAGACCCCCTGGCCTTCGCCTCTGCCTCGACATCTCTTAAACAAGGTAATTTTACTTGTGATGCTCCATTAATGTTATGGGAGGATATTTATGATTCTTGGTTGATTATAGGGGTTACCATGTGTAATGATTAACCTCTAGGATTTGAAGTTGTAGATACTGGTTGATTTAAGTGTCACATAGATATCTTTAGATTAGTAAAATGGGGAATTATCTATGATAGAGTTGGGGTTATCATAAATATCAACTTATATATATTATGTATGCTAACAGTCCTCATGTCCGAATACATATCTTCATAAATTAATAACAAGACAAATAAATATATTATAATTAATGATAAAAATTAAAATATATGAAAATGTATGTTAGTTATAGGATGGAGATACTGGTGTGGTACTCTATATATGGAATGTGAAGTTGTAAATGGTTCTCAATCAATAGGTAGGTGTGGAATAAGAAAATATTCTCTTATAAGATTGAATTTCATGGGCGATGGAAGATCTAAAAATGGGGTTATAGATAATGATAGATCAGAAATTTTTTGATCCATACATGATGTATTAATATGTGTGAAATGACACAACAATTCACTCATCTTATGTTATAAAATCCTTGATTGGATTTCTTATGTCCTAGAGAAATCAGTGGTGTCTCTATATCAACACCAACATCTAGGTATGGGGGAATTTATATCTCAATTTCCATCTTAGGATCCATAAAATCCTTGATTGGATTCCTTATATCCTCAAAAATGGGATCAAAAAGTGCCAACAACAGCCCCAAATCATTCCCATTCTATAGGTCCAGGGTAATTTTTATCATTATTATCACCCCTAAAGGAATTAATCTTCTCTAGTTTTGAAGATAATTATCAATGGTCAACATCCCAATCATTCCTCCCACTATGAGATACACCTCTTTCATTTTGGGTCTGCTCGACAAGTATGATTGGAAATTCCCTTATGGTCACTATTCATAAACCAAGGTAGGGGAATTTACGATAAAGTAAGTTAAAAACCATAAGTTTAATAAGACAAAATGGACTAATATGACCAGGGGTCAGATAAATGACCCTAATGCAACCCTCAAAGGAGGAGTAAACAGTGGATAATTTCCCTTTTGCATGGAGAGTGATGGGGTAAATCCCACTACTTGATACACCTTAGTGAACATCATCATAATTAATATAAAAATTGATGTCAACCAAGATTTAAAAATATAGGGGAATGATGTGGAAACTATTCATTTAGGGGTAGGTGATGTGTATGAACAAACTAAGGCTACACATACACGTAATCAGAGAAATATGTAGAACATGGCACCTACGAATGAGGAATTTCCCTCTCCTCGATGGAACTCTGCCTAGGATAAAGGGAAATGTGTGGATACATACCAATCACTACCTAGGGGAACTGAAATTACCTCTATATAGGAACTACTAGCACAATAAGAGA
This sequence comes from Viscum album, assembly GCA_963277665.1. NCBI lineage: Eukaryota > Viridiplantae > Streptophyta > Magnoliopsida > Santalales > Viscaceae > Viscum > Viscum album. The sequence goes on along the minus strand of OY728138.1, from coordinate 207,594,763 downwards.
ATGTGATATAGAATCTCAGATATATCGATGAGGAACTATCAGGGACAATATTTCTGCTGGCTATCGTCTTCAAAAAGAGACAAAACACTCTCATCACATACATCAGGAGAGGGATAATATGCATTAAACGGTGTAATTTTAATGTTAGGTTGGGTATAGATCCAAGAAATTGATTTACATAAATGAAGAAGTTTTGAATGATTACGACTTTCCTCTATTATGGTGACAACATCTTCCCCATTAGAGTGATCATTCAGTCTTAGCATAGATTGAGAATCAATGACATATGAAGGTGGGGCCACCTCATCAATACTTTCCCAATACCTATAGTTAGAAGGTGGCCTAGACAATAATACCTCAAGAACTCCTCAAAACCACTGAATCATTGGATTCCAAAATGGAATCCATTGAAGGGAGGAACACCCCCATACAACCCAAAAATAAGTTATATCCCGAATGTGTGGATAAAACCTTTACCCTATCCAATTTTTACAATACTATATTCTAAAGCCTTGATTTTTTTGGAGATCCAAAATTACATCTCACACACTTCATGTCCTAAAGAGACTTTATGATGAGCCCCTAAGATCAGTAGGAGGAAACAAAACTAATATGTTTTTGTATGTAATTTGGTAGGACCAACCTTATTTTAGTAAAACAACCTTTCGGTAGGATCCATTGTGGAATGTAAATTTATTCGTTATCAATTCCTAGATCATTTATACTCCATGTTAATGAAAATAATGATTTCTGACCTCACAGATTGCAAACAATGTGAAAGTGATAGAGTTTCTTACTTCATCGCTAGATGGAAAAGTTTAACATATTCACTCAGAATACCTTTATCAAAAAAGAAATGGATGGAAATTTGTGATGGGAATATTTAGGATGAGGTACGAACACCTTTTATCTTGATTAATTGTCTAGGCAGATTCTATGAGTTTTCAGAGACAACACAACACTTAGAAGATTCCATTTAAAAAACCTAGGCCAAATCTTGGCCGACACCCATGACATAGGGAAAAAGGACTAGTAAGGTATATAATGCTTCTCTTACCCTAAAAACATTAGTAGTTCCAATTCAAGCACCTAAGAAGGCCCTAAATCACATGACGCCTCCCATTGAGCGACATTAACAACAAATTCTCCCTTGAATGGAAGAAAAAAGTGATATGGGTCACCCATGACTTGAGGAACGGATGGACAAAGTGTATTACTTATTAAATGAGAAGTTTTACAATTCTTTCCTTACATACTTGGAAAATAAAATAATAAAGATACAAAAACCTAAGAAACCTAATGAGGTCAACCTCACAGACCATCATGTCTACTATTCTTTTTATAGGAGATTGGTCCACACCATTTAAGGCTGATTTGTCTTCAATGACATTCTGAAGAGCACAGTTGATTATAGATAGATGATATTAGAGAAGGTCCCAACATAGGTGGCATATTTAACCTTTACTCATACCAGAAGAAGAGGGTGATTATCAAGAAAAACTAACTATGTGTGGAAAAAATGTTCGATAAATAGATGACTCGAAAGACACTTGACCGAGCTCATGCCTCCTCCAATGGCCTGAAGGCCTTCAAATTTTTATTAAGATAAGACTGCATTTTAAGGGATGAATGGGAAAACCCAAAGACATCATGAATTGGGACAAATAATTCCCTAAGGGTCAAGGAAAATAAAACCAGATTGACAACATAAAAACCGCCCCTCCCCAACATTTGAATGTGATGAAGCTCTCCACCATTGCAAAGTGATTCAACAAGCAAGTGTCCTATGTCAAAGCATAGTCTCGATCCGATGGCTGACGCCATACCCTCTCAAATGACCAAATCCAAAAAACTCTGCATAGATGAACTGAAAGATCTAAATCATCTCTTGGGGCTGTTCCATGTGGTCATGAACTGTTGCAAACCATCCGATGCGAAACCAGGAAGACCAAGCTCATACCATCCTAAGAGAATAGATTTGAAAACCAATAATGATCACAACACATAGGGAGTAATAATTTAATATTCATTGTAACACACCAAGATTTTTTTCTATGTATAAATTTTTTTCTCTTTGATATCTTACTTTTCACTAAACACCAAGCTGAAACAAACTCCAAAATATTATTGTATTGTATTGACCTATTTTGAAAAACCTAAATAATGAGAAATTAACATTCATTTGTATTTCAAAATAAATATTTCATTATTGTATTGAGTGGTACAATAAAATTTTAGTTGAATTCATTTGGAAAATCATGCTCAATTAATTGTTTAAGCATGCTGGACTATATAAGACACATTATGATCATATATAGTACTTTATCTGAAAATACCATTTATAGATTATTTTTAACATAATTATATGAGTACATACATAATTCTTAAACCAATCATGGAATAATTCATAATTAACATACTAAATTTTATGACCAGTAACACATGGAAATCATCTTCAAATCTTGATAATGTATGTTCCATAAATTATGAAAAACAATTAGTTAAATATTTTTTTTTTAAATTTAAAGTTTTTTACTATGTATTAACGTAACATTTAAATGTTGTATTTAAAGGTGAATTGAACAACATGTAACGGTTTAGGGCATGATTTTTTAAGCCAAGCAACCAAACCATTTACATAGAATTTAATCAGTCCTTGAGATTTAAATATAATTTATCATTTGTTTGTTGTTATTCTTATTATTGCTAGATATTATTTATTATCCTTGTAAAGGAAATAGATCTCGGATTTCTTATCCAGGTTAAGGATTTACAATGATATCCAATGTGATCCTTTCTATATTTACATAGAAAATAAATATGGAAAGATGGTTTATCCTGATCATTCTTATTATTACTACTTATTCAATCATGGACTCCTCTTGTCATTAAATATGTGTTGCTAGCTAATAATATGCATTGATTAATTTAATAATAAAATTGGTTGTAATGAATTTTTAAAATATTATTTACATTGTTGATTGAATGATAATTTTTTTCTTGTTATAGAATGGATAGAAGCTGGATGTATCGTACCGATCGGATTTCAACCGAGTTTCAAAGTAATTTGGAGAATTTTTTAGATTTTTCATTTAACAATGAATCAGATGGAGGATGTATACAGTGTCCCTGCTATAATTGTGTTGGAAGACCATGGTTAAGATGAGAAGAAGGTAGTTACCATTTAACGAAATTTGGATTTCAAGCTAACTATAATGTTTGGTTTCACCATGGAGAGACGAGTCAATCTTCGACTGTTCATAAACGAAATGAACGAAGTGACATGGAGAATTTGATATTTGATCAGTTTCCATATGTGCATCATTTCGAGATAGATAACATGCCGGTGCAAGAAGACAATTATATCAGTACACACGATGAAAATGTTGAAGACGATGATGTTGAGAGAGTGAAAAATTTATTGGATGATGCCAGAACTCCAGTATATCAAGAATGTACTAAAATGACCAAGTTGGAATTTTTAATGCGGTTATATCATGGAAAAACCATGTATGGGATTTCTAATACCGTCATTGATTATATTCTTACATTTTTGAAGGACTTGCTTCCTGATGGTGCAGATATTCCCTCCAATCATTACATGGCATGGAAGTTAATTAAGTAGCTTGGATTTGCTACTAATAAAGTCCATGCTTGTCTGAAAGATTGCAGTTTATATTTGGAGGAAACAGCTAACCATAATGACTGTAAAGAATGTGATACATCTCGATGGAAGACAAATGTAGATGGAACACCATCTCTTGTGCCACAAAAAGTCATGTGGCACTTTCCATTGATTCCCAGACTTCAAAATCTATTCATGTCTCCATAAATCTAAGTTAATATTCGATGGCATGATATTGAGAGAATTAAAGGTAATGATGAGCTGGTTCATCCTGCAGATGGATTAGCATGGCGGACATTTGATGCACAACATCCTAATTTTGCAGCTGAGGTGCGTAATGTCAGATTGGGCTTATCATGTGATGGTTTTAATCCGTTTGGTCAGATGCTTATTGCTCATAGCACGTGGCCGGTTTTTATTCATGTTTATAATCTTCCTTCGTGGATGTGTATGAAAAAACATTTCACTTTCTTGAGTATACTGATATCTGGACCTTTGGATCCTGGTAATGATATAGATGTCTACTTGTAGCCTTTAATAAAAGAGTTGAAACAACTTTTGGATTTAGGTGTGCAGACATTTGATGCTTCTTCAAAGAATACGTTTCAGATGCGTATTTACCTTCTATGGACCATAAATGATTTCCCTTCCTATGCAATGATGTCTGGGTGGAGCACGAAGGGAAAACTATCATGTCCCGTTTATATGAAGAATACACGATCGAGAAGGATTAAATATCGTCGTAGTTTTAGTTTCATGGGGCATAGCCGATTCTTGCCAATGGATCATCAATACAGGAAGAATCGTCGGAGGTTTGATAATAATGTTGACACTGAAGAACCACCTCAACGTATGTCAGTAAGTGATGTGCTTGATGAATTGAAAGATTTCATCTTTTCATTAGGGAAAGGTCAGTTGAAATCTAGAAAGAGGAAGAATGATGATACTGAAGTCACTTACAATTGGAAAAAGAGAAGTATTTTTTTTGTGTTGCCATATTGGTCTACTAATTTGTTACATCATTGTTTAGACGTAATGCATATTGAGAAAAATATATGTGAAATGTTGCTTGAAATTCTTTTGAATATTAAGGGGAAGACCAAAGATGACCTCTGATCTCGTCGGGATTTATTGGATTGGGGTATTCAACAAGAACTACATCCTGTTTGTATCAGTGAAAACAAATGGAAAGTTCCTTGTGATTCTTATGTGATGACACCGGCAGAGAAATATTGATTTCTGGAAATATTGGAGAATATCAAGGTTCCAGATGGCTATTCCAGTAACATATCTAAACGAGTCAACAGAAGACATTTGAAATTGAAATCCCTAAAAACACATGATTATCACATCCTGCTTCATGAATTGATTCCAATAGAAATTTGGCATTTTCTATCCAATAATGTAAGAGTGGAAGTGATTCGGTTGTGTCATTTTTTTATAGACCTTTGTGCTAAAAGGTTATCCAGATCATTGTTGATAAAAATGCAGCAAGAGGCTCCGTTAATTCTGTGTGAGTTGGAAAAAAAATTCCTCCATCCTTTTTCACTTGCATGTTGCATTTAAAAGTTCATCTTCCAACTGAGACACTTCTTGGGGGACCAGTCTCTTTTCGGTGGATGTATCCCACTGAAAGAAATATGTGCACTTTGAAATCATATGTCCGAAATAAGAATTATCCTGAAGTTTCCATTGTGAGGAGTTATCTGGCCCAAGAATGTATGGATTTTTGTTCAATGTATTTGTATGATGTGAGCACAAGACATAATCGACCAATGAGAAATGAATATGAGCAGTATAAGGAAATTCATCCCTTGTTTCCATCTCTTCCCCAAACAGGTGGAATTGTCGGGTCATATACATTGGTTACATTGAGCTTTGAAGAGCGGAATATGGCACATCGAACAGTCTTGTTTAATTGTGGTTTTTTTGATGCCTATATCAAGTAAGTAATTTGAATATATATATGTTATCTCATACGATATCATATCACATATACCTTATAATTTTATTGTCATTTTATGTAGAGAACATAAACAAATTATAATTAGAGTTCATCGGTCTTTTCCATTGAGAAGGAGAGAGGCTATGCATAGCCAAGAGTTCCCAACTTGGTTGAAATCAAAGGTATGACCATTACATTATATACCTTAAAATATAGATATATATTTAATTATATTACTCATATGTATTTCAGGTATTGAGTTTACCTGCTGACTTCATTTCTCAAGAATTAAGAGCGTTGGCTTTTGGTCCCAATTCTTTGGTTTGTGACTACAAATCTTTAATAATCAATGGATATAAATTTGTTACAAATGATAAAGCGGTGAAAATGAGAACACAGCATGATGGAGTTATGTTAACTGCTAGAACAGATTGTTATGCTAGTGCATCAGATAGTCGACCTCGATATGAAGATGTGTATTATTATGGACTGGTTGAGAAAATATTGTTATTGGATTACTACTCTCAAGGTCGAGTCACTATGATGAAATGTAAATGGTTTGATTCAATGACGCGACATGGTACATTTATTGATGATTGCAGATTTAGAGTTATTGACATGAGTCAATTCCTGCATACCGATGAACCATACATTTTAGCATTAATGGAAAAACAAGTGTTTTATGTGAAAGATCATCTGAAACCTGATTACGGTGTCATTAATGAAGTAATCCCAAGACATATTTTTCATGATGTTGGGGATGAAATTGTCACCATTGACACCCCCATCGGTGTTAGCCAAAATATTGTATTTGATGACACAAATTTTTCCATTGTGAGAGATGATGTTGAACCTGAGGTAGTGGAGGGTAATATATAAAAGCAACCATATATATTCAGAGTTCATTCAGTTTACATTGACGTGAGTTTCTCAGGTTGGTACGAATGTAATTACTATAATTTAGTTTTAGTTTGGAATGATATGTCTGTTTTAGTATTTTTTGGTTTCGTTTCATTTAATTATATTTATTTCAATTCAGAAAACTGGGTTTAAAATGTGGTTTTAAAAATTGTATAACTTGGTTGTAAATTATCATTACTGAAAGATGTTATCACATTTTTTGTCTTCTTTGGATTCTAAGTTGTATGTATGATTTGTAAAAATTGTTTCTAAAAAATATTTATTTCATTCTTATACAGATTATGAATAAAACTACAGAAGCTCGCAAGAAAAGATTATTTGATGTTGATCCTGTTAGACGCGAGCGTGAGTTGTCTTCAGTGAGTATAATAATTATAATATTTATCTTCCGCATTACATATAATATGAAGTTCATATTTTTGATCAAATTTATTTTAGGGATATATAACTTCAGAGATTCCTCTTCCTAGTATGGGACCGAGCAGGGATCCTCCTAGACCTAGGCGGATCTCCCGTCTTACCACTCCCCACACTGACCCATCAGTGGACATCCCATCTACCACACATGTCCGCCCTCCGCTTGATACCCCTGGGATGTTCCCATACATGTTGCCGTCATCATCCCATTTACCCTCTTTTTCCCATTCCATGTCCACGCCGACTCGACCGATGTTCTCCCCTCCACAATTTCCATATCCATTCATGTATCCCCAGACCTACTACGCATATTCTAACATGTCTACGCCACCTCCTTTTCCTACCATCCATCATACACATATTGAGTCTGTTCCTTCAGTTTCCACTCCTGTTCATGAAGATCAGCCGGAGCATGCTGTGGAACAGATACTTCCTTCGGAGGATGCTGATCCAGCACAGTCCATGGATGCCTCACAGCTTATTCATGAGCCTGCATCAGGTTTTTTTATTATAAATGTTTCAAATTATAGAATTTCACTTTTGTATTATTGTATTGTCACTTAACTCTTCTCTTTTCACCTCTTATGTTATTTAGTGGGATCTTCTAGTAGGCGATGTGGGCGCACTCGAATGCAGGATGCCTGGAATCGCGAAACTCAGATTATGGTGGATTACAATCCTCAAAATCAATTGGTAGGTAAAAATGCTAAGGAGTTTAGAAGTTTCATGGATACTTTATCCAAATATCATGATATCATTCCAGTGGAACCGGTCTCATGGAGACATATCAGTGCTGACATCAAGGATAGGGCATGGGCGCAGATATGGGTACGGAAATTTTATAAATTTATATTTATATTAGTAATGTATTTATATGACTTAACATTTTCATTGCAGAGTCGATTTAACTTTCCTAACGGTGAAGCTTCCAAAGCTGCTAGGTTGAGTGATCTTGGAGAGTATTGGCGGTCATACAAGTATGAGTTACATATTGGTTGGAGGAGCAGAGTGGGTACCAAGTTAGAGGGTGTACCCACAAACCCTGACTATCCAAAAAGTCAATATCAAAAAATGATCGCACATTTCAAGACTGAACAGTATAAGGTACTACCCATATTTAATGGTTTTTATATAAAATTTAATTCTTATTACTTGTATTGGTTTTTGTTTCTTAGGAAGTGTCAGTGAAAAAAAAACAAAGATGAGATGATATATCTACACACATTGGGGCGCACTAAAATTCCCGATCATGAGAAGTGTTTGGTACGTTCAATCCAATTTTTTGCATTTAGCATATATGGTTGTAATCCAAATTTGTGCATTTCTCATATGCAGCAAGCTAAATGGGGCATTGAAGGTCCTATACCTCGTTCCAAATTATTCTGTTTCAGTAGGAAAAGAAAATATGGAACTGCAGTTAATTCACAAACACAAGAAAAAATTGTAAGTTTTTTTATATATATTTCAAAAATTTATACGAAATTCATAATTTAATATGTGTATAATTTCAACAGTCTGCCTTGGAGGCCATGGATGAGGAAGTTGACAACTTAGGGCCAAATGATCATTTGAGTCAGGTGTTAGGTGTGGAGCATCCAGGAAGAGTCCGTTGTAGACCAGGCAAAAACATTGTCCCCTCTAGGTATCGGTCATCATCGGACTCCTCTAATGCCTCTAAGGCCTCTGAGTTGGAAAGTACGCGTGCTGAATTAGCTGCAACAAATAAAATAGTATTAGAGGAGCGTGAAAAAAGTAATCTAATGAATGAACATTTCATGAAAGCTATGTCAATGTTGAGTCAATCACTGCCACCAGAGGTTGCTACCACTTTTGATTCATGTATAGCATCAATGCGCTCTTTACATAATGCCTAGGGTGATTCCCATGAGGGTCCTAGTGGCGATGACGGTGGTGGAGATAGAGCTGGCGAGGATGTTGTTGATGTTGTTGTTGGTGATGAGATTTCTACTGATGATGATGATGATGATGATGATGTTGCTGGTGATGATGATGCTGATGATGTTACTGCTGATGATGATGATGCTGGACATGGGGATGACAATGATGGTGATGAGGGGGATATTAATCCCCTCCATTTTTGACTTAGCAGAGATACTTGTGTTGGAGTTTTATTATTTTTTTTGTATTGGTGGACTGCTTGTATGTGAATTTCTTTATGCAATGAAATTCATTTTGCATTATGTTTTCATCGGGGGTGTTATTTGACAATTCTCTAGGTAATATTCACATGCCATTTTTATTTTTATGGTTTGGTGTGTTAATTATTATCTCGCCATCTAATCTTGGCCTTAGTAGTGGAGGGGAGGCTTGGGATGGGGGGCTACAGTGGAGGGTTGGGGGGGGGGGGGGGCTGGGAGGGGAAGGTTGGGAGGGGGGTGGGGGGTGCAGTGGAGGGCTGGGAGGGGAGGGGGCTGCATTCACGTAATCTCTTTTTCATATACTCGACATGCATAGGATGTTCATCAGGCGAGTATGACCATGTCCTCCACTTTGAAGTAGAAGAGCTCATCTATTGAAGGCGTTGAGAAGGTTTAGTTTCTTCTGATCTTTTTCTTTAAACGTAAAGGCACTGATTGGTATGTGATCTGACAGTTATATGAATATTCGGAGCTGACTAACTGATTTAGATGTTTCATATGCTGTTTGTGGTTTTCAGCTTTCCTTTCTCTAATTTTTTAATGTGGTTTTGTATGTTTTAGGAAGACTCCAAACACAAAAGAAAATCCTGTTTAGTGGGGAGGGAGAGGGAGGGGCTGGGAAGGTGGGGAGGGGGAGGGGATGGGTAGTGGGGAGAGAAGGGGAGGGGCTGGGCAGGGGGGATGGGCAGTGGGGAGGGGATGGGCAGTGGGTAGGGAGGGGGAGGGGCTGGTCAGGGGGGGTTGGGCAGTGGGGAGGGAGGGGGAGGGGCTGGGCATTGGGGAAGGAGGGGGAGGGGTTGGGCAGTGGGGAGGGGCTGGGCAGGGGGGCTGGGCAGTGGGGAGGGAGGGGGAGGGGCTGGGCAGTGGGGAAGGAGGGGGAGGGGGAGGTGGAGAGGGGGAGGGGCTGGGGGAGGAGCTGGACACAGTGTCAACTTATCCACCGTCGCTAAAGGTATGGTTTTACCACACCATTTTTTACATCATGAGAAGTTTTCTTTTTACTCAACTGCATCCTCAAATATCCAATTTAACCCCAGACTCATATTTTCATAATATGATGCAGTAGGACTTCAAGTGCTCCCAGAAATGAATTTGCAGCTGATTTAGTTGATTACCATGGCACATTAGAGGATCAACCACTCCCAGGACATCACCTTTGTTTAGCGCCTTCTGAACAATCATCAATGGGGCACTGTCTTCTAGTTGAAGGTAAACACTTCTGGTTGCTATCATTAAACCTGACATTTCGGACTATTTATTGCAGCACAAATGCTCTGTTTCCTCTCTGTTTCCAGCCATAATTGGTATGTGGGATGCAGAGTGAATCAAAATTCTGGAAACTGAAAGTGTTCTTGAAGGGTGCGCTTGAAACACAAAGCAAGTGCACGGGTGAGGTGGATGTTAACAAAACTGCCCAGAGCATCCACTTCAATCGAATCCTGACCGATGTGTTTCTCACCCCGCAATAGGTATGTTCTTGTAATATCATTGAAATGATCTCCTAGACAATTTTCATTATTTCCCTTCACATAATACTTTTTCATACGTTATTATGCACTTCATATTTTAAGATGAATATTGATTATTTTTATTTATATATTGCAGGTGACTCACTCTGCACATGAAGAGATCAAGGGAATCCTGCACTAATAAGTTCCAGATCTCTACAATAGGTATGTTTTCCTAAAATTGTAGAATTAACCTCCCTACCATGCATCATTTTTCATTTGCATTTACACACTATATGAATGCAGGTTATTGGTCATAAAATCATGGAGTTAACCTCCCTTTCATCCAACATATGAATGCAGGTGATATGTTTTCACTATTGACTCCATTGTATATTGATTTTTGTGGGTCATGTCTAAGAGTTTCTAGACATACTTTGATTGTTCTCATCCCATCATAGCGATGAACTGAAATATTGGTGAATATGCATGGGCTGATGGAATGAATGCCTTCGATTTACAAGCATGGAGAAGAAACTTAAGAGATGTGTATCATTTATGTCTCAGTGAGGATTGATGAAGGTATTTTTTTCCCAACTAACTCTTCAATGGGATAGGATGTATGGAATTTTATATTGTTTACAACTCAAGCAGTAAATGATATAGTGATAATCACATTCTTCATGAGTTTGACTGGTATTTCTTATGTTATAATCTGTTTTTTATTACAGTGAGTTGTATTACCTTAAATAAACATACCTTAAGGGAACATATTTAGTTGGACATCCAATTTTAGATTTGTTTTCTGTTATAATCTGTTCTGTAATAAAGTGAGTTGTAGTACCTTATCAAAATTTTAGGATGTTTTCTAACAGTTGCAGTACCTTACCTAGTTGGGTCTGCATCCAAATAAAACATGTCATGCATCTACATATTTCATGCAGGGAGATTCAGGGGGAGGGCTAAGAAGTGGGGAGGGAGGGGGAGGGGCTGGGAAGGGGGGGAGGGGGAGGGGGCTGGGCAGGGAAAGGGCTGGGCAGGGGGGGAGGGGGAGGGGGAGGGAGGGGCGGGGCTAGGCGGGGGGGGAGGGGGAGGGCTGGGTAGGTGGAGGGTTGGGCAGGGGGAGGGGGGGCTGGGTAGGGGGGAGGGTGAGGGCTGGGGTAGGGGGAGGGCTGGGCAGGGGGAGGATTGGGCAGTGGGGAGGGAGGGGGAGGGGCTGGGCAGGGGGGGAGGGCTGGGCAGGTGGAGGGCTGGGAAGGGGGGAGGGGGAGGGCTGGGCAGGGGGGAGGGCTGGGTAGGGGAGGAGGGTGAGGGCTGGGTAATGGGGAGGGATGGGGAGGGGCTGGGCAGTGGGGAGGGATGGGGAGGGCTGGGCAGGGTGAGGGCTGGGCAGGGGGGAGGGTGAGGGCTGGGCAGTGGGGAGGGATGGGGAGGGGCTGGGCAGTGGGGAGGGATGGGGAGGGCTGGGCAGGGTGAGGGCTGGGCAGGGGGGAGGGTGAGGGCTAGGTAGGGTGACCACGTTTCATTTCATTACTGCTTTCTTTGCACCACAATTATAGGTTTGAGATAATTTTTTCTCTTCCTTTCAATAGATACATCATGTTGGCTTTGTCGACTCTGAAGATATGAATGTTATTTCTGGTGAAAGGAAGTTCACCAGTTTAGTGGGATACTCCAGCAGCAAGCTTGCACAGGTGCACATGCAGTAGTACGGTGTTTGGTAAGAATGTGAGTCTTCCTCTATTTTTTAGTCAAGATGCTCTGACGAGGTCCTCTAATTCCCATTCTATTTTCAGGTTGGGATTGATATACCAGAGTAGGTATTTTCATATTATTGTTGATTTCTGATATATTTGAATAGCAGGATTGATATATCTATAGGTGCAGAACGGTAGGGAGGTGGAGATGCAGCTGCCTGGGGAACAATTCTATACCCATATTTTTCCAAACCGTGGGTACAGGAGTTTAATTCAGTATACCCACGGTTTGCAAACCGTGGGTACATATGGCGAGATTTAAATCACTATACCCACGGTTTGCAAACCGTGGGTACATATGGCGAGATTTAAATCACTATACCCACAGTTTTCAAACCGTGGGTATAGATGTCTATACCTATGGTTTGTTAAACTGTGGGTAATGTGGATTTTTCTTCATCTATACCCACGGTTCTATGCAAACCGTGGGTATAGACCTAGTGCGAAGGAACTGTACCCGGCAGTTCTTGAAATCGTGGGTATAGGTGCTATTTCCAGTAGTGAAGCACCGGTCCGATTTTGATCTTTAGAAATCGATTAAGGTGTGAAGGGGAGATCTGCAGCCTACCGGACTTGTGTATAACAAATGACGCAAAAGAACCAAAGGAGTTGGGGTATTTTAAAACCCCATATCCATGAAACCATCCAAAATTTTGAAACGGATAATTAAAGCCACGATTTAACCTAAAATTGATTGAGGATTCATTGATTCATCCATTTAAGGTGTTTATAATTTTAAAACGGTAAAAACGAGCAATAAATCGAGTTTTTGGAAGGTCCCGTGCATGAGAAATGGTGGGGCGACACACAAAAATAGAGAAGATGAACAGTGCTGTGTTTTTTTAACAATTAAATGAATTTAATAAAATTAATTATTTAATGTAAAAATTAAATGACACCAAAAATCCGTTTCGATTGAAAGTAATACCTCATCTAGGGTAAACACCATGTTCTAAACCCAATGGTGGTCTCGGATTTCTCAAACGATAAGCGGTTTGAGATATATTAATGATTTATTAATGAAAACTCAGAATAATTAATTAATTAATATAAAAAGTGTTATTTTGACGAGCGAGGTGCCCAAACTTCCAACGCTTACAAATTTTATACCCCATCTAGGGTAAACACATCATTATAAACCCATCGTTTCTCTCAGATTCCCCATAATATGCACCGATTGAGATATATTTAATTGTTTTTAATAAATAATATATTAAATATTATTTAAAAAATTTATCTCACGAGCGAGGCATCAAAAAGTCCAGTGCCTTCGAATGTTATACCCCTCCTAGGGTAAACACCATATTTTGGACATAACTGTGGTCTCAAATTTCCCATAAAACGGATTGTTTTGGAGTTATTAAATTATTTTTAAAAAATTGCTCATGTTTAAAATAATATATTTAATATTTTTATTTCGTCCTCTTCGAGGTTTTTCAGACCTCAAAAACTCATACTTACTCAGTGTTTAACTTAGAAAATATTTAATTGAATATTTTGGAGTATTAATTAGAAATTTTACCATTCTGTGATGTGTTTAACAAAAACGCAACTTTTTATTGATAAGTCATTTTATCCATTTAATGTAATGATAAATTAACACAACATGGTTTAGGAATACCTGAAACAGTAATAGGATGTTACACCAACAGCCACAATTTTAAGCATCCATTTAGCCCATATAATCCACAACATTAAATCAATAACAAGAAATTCATAAGTTCATACTTAACATTACCTTTCCCCTTAAAATTTAATTTAAACCAATTCATTTATCTTTATTAAGTTGGATGCAACCATCACCATAAGGGATAACAATAATAAAATCATCTTACATGATACACTATTTGAGAAATTATGGATCCCCTACCAGTAAGAAAGGATCTTTATACTAATTTATTGCACCAGAAATAAGGGGTAGGTGCATAGAAGGGAACCACCTACAAGTAACTCAAAAAAACTACCAAAAAAAGGTTTCATGACTCCAAGGGAAGAAGGATTGGTAACCTCCCATCTCAAGAAAAAGTAATCCTGAAGGAACTAATGAAACATATTCTCTTTAGAATGAATATATCTGAAACTAGTGGGATTTGATATGGGTTTAATGGACCATTAAATGTACATCTTATCAAATACAAACAAATACACATGGTATAGCCATTAAAAGTCTCTGAATTTTTTATAAATAGAATACATAATTATCCTCCTTTGAAAAACCTTTAAATTACATTAATTAAATATTTTAAATGATTTTACATTGAAAGGGAAAAAATGGAAAATTTTATGGAAAAATAAATTCACTATAGATCTACTGCCAGTGATATACCATTGGGATCTACCGCCAGGATAATATACCATTGGTATCTATCACTAGGATGATCTACCATTGGGATCTACCACCAGAATGATCTACCATTGGGATTTACTTCTAGGATGATCTACCATTGGGATCAACCATCGGGATGGAATTCCATTGGGATCTATCGCTAGGATGATCAAATATTGTGATCTACCACCAGAATGATCTACCATTGAAATCTACCACTAGGATGATCTACTATTGGGATCAACCACTAGGATGATCCACCATTGGGATCTTTCACCAAAATGATCTACCATTGGGATCTACTGTCAGGATGATCTACAATTGGGATATACCACTAGAACTATTTACCATTGGGATCTACCGCCAGGATGATCTACTATTGGGATCTACCATTGGGGTCTATTTTCATACTCTAAAACACCCTTTTTTTCTCCAAAACACCTCAAAACTCCTCCTTTCCTCAACCAAACACCTCCATACTTTCCACAAACACATAAATCAATAGATTTAACACAAATTAATGAGATGGAAGGTCTAGTTCATTACATAAATTACCTATAAAAATACTCTTGCCCTCAAGAATTCAAAATCAACCTAGAAGGAAAGAGAGAAAAGGTCTGAACAACCATCCCTCAAGATAGATCTCAAGGATCTTGTTACATCTAAAACACCACTACCAACTAAACACCCCATACATAAGCCTCATCTATTATACATAACCAATAGAAAAATCCTTTCAACCCACCACATATACCCAAGCCAAAAACTTCCAAACAAAAGATCCCCAAGTACAAAAATAAAGGAATTTCATCTCTCATGTCAAGATACTATCCGATTTGGGTGGAACTCACTCGCCCACATGATTTTAATCAATTAAAGGTATATTTTTTCTTGATTAGGGATTAGGTATTTCCCTTATTTGTAATCATTGAATCTTTAATCACACATCATATCAATAAATAAGAATATTATCACATATAAAATAGAAAGTTCAAAACATCTCATCAAAGAACAACAAGGAAAGAAAAAACATAATAAACTCAAAAAAAAATATGGGTACTAGGCACGCATCTATGAATCATGCTCCTAGGTACTCTCCTCCAGGACATCATGCCTCCGCATCACATGAACCAAAGGAATGGTCCATCCTTGTAACATATTCTCTTGACGATCTTGGATCTCCATTGGTTTCTCCATGAACTTCGTGTCATACTTGATAACTAACTCTCCCTATTCAATGATATGGGAGTCAACGTGAAGATACCGATGAAGATTAGAGATGTGGAAGATGTCATGGATCTAGTCTAGTCAAGGTCTAAGTGCTAACCAATAAGACACCTCACCAATGTACCCCAACACCTCAAAGGGCACAAAAAATTGGGGCGAGAGCTTACTACCCTTATTGAACATCTACTTCCCATATTGAGGGGAAACCTTCTAGAAAACATAGTCCCCAAACTCTAAATCCATGGGCCTCCTCCTACGATCAATATAAGACTTATTATTGTCGTATGATTTTTTCATAATCTATCAAACCAACTGAACCTTTTTTCATGATCTACACCACATTGGGACCACAGACTCATGACTCCCCAACCTCAGCCCAGTACAACAAAGAAAAACATGGCCACCCATACAAAGCCTCAAATGGTGGCATTCTAATAGATGAGTGATAGATTTTATTATAATAAAACTCAACCAAGGGAAGGTATCATTCCCATGATCTACCGATGTCTAAGACACGCACCCGCAACATGTCCTCCAGTGCCTGGATAGTCTGGTTTGTCAACTCATCCGTCTGAGGGTGGAAAGTCATGTTATGGTGTAACTGAGTTCCAAAAGAATGTTGAAATCCCCTACAGAATCACAGGGTAAAACTTGCATCCCAGTCAAAGAAAATAGACCTAGGTACTCTATGAATCTTAATCACCTCATCCACGTACCTTTTTTTCTAAAACATCCATTGTGCCTGACTCTTTGATCACTAGGAAGTGATCCTATTTCATCAAACAATCCAAAATTGTACAAATAGGATCATAAAATCCCTGAGATCGAGGTAACTCTATGATGAAATCCATATAGATGTCATCCCATTTATACTTGAGAACATCCAATGGCTATAAAAACCCATCAGGAACATGGTGTTCATCCTTTAACTATTGTAAAACCAAACACTAAGCCATAAACTCCACAACTATTCATTTCATCTCGGGCCACCAAAACTATGCCATCAAGTCATGGTACATCTTGGAAACTCCATGTTGTATTGATAAATTTGATCTATGAATATTATGAAGGACTTCCTTTTGCATATCTACTAGAATAAACAACCTCACATGAAACATCATATGGTTCTGACCATCCTTTGACCATCCCTCTGGAGCATCATTGTGGCCAACACGATCATGCATCACCTCTTCTTATGAGTCTCCCCATGGAGACTCCTCCACATTCCGCATCATAGAAGACTACACCATCATTTGAAATAACCAACCTCATCTATAAACAACCCTTGAATCTAAGTATAGGTCCACAAACTACTTCATCACTCTCCAAGAATCCATGGACTCCTGAACAACGTCATTCTGAGACTTTCTGCTCAAAGTATCAGCCACAAAATTTCCCTTTCCTAAGTTTTAGGAGATCTCAAAATCATAATCCTAAATAAACTCCCTCCACCTCTATTTTTATAGGTTTAGGTCATGCTGATAAAATATATACTTCAAGATTTTTTTATCAGTGAAGACCAAAAAGCACTCCCCAATGAGGTAATTCCACCATAAATTCAATGAAAATACAACTTCTACTAGATTCAAATCATGGGTGGCATAGTTATGCTCATGGGGACATAACTACCTAGGCCCATAAGAGATATATACCTTCTTAAGCATCAACATGCATCCTAATCCCAGATATGAAGCATCACAAGACACCTTAAACTTCACACCCTCCTCAAGAAACTGAAGCACTAGAGCACTGACCAACTTCCCCTTAAGGTAACCAAACACTTTATAGAACTAATTAGTACACAAAAAATCATGGTCCTTCCTAGTAAACTCTGTTAAATGGGATTAAACTCAAGAGAATTTGATCTCAAACCTCTAATAATATCCTTTGAGACCAAGGAATCTACAAACCACTGCCATGTTATTGGGTGATGTCTAAGAAACAATTGCCTTAACCTTCGATGAGTATATTTACACACTCTACTATGACACCACATTCATAAAGAAATTAACCTCTCATGTCTAAAACTTACACTTGGAAAAATTTCTATAGAGATGTTGGCATCAAAGAACCTGTAAAATAGCTCTGTGATGCTCATCATGCTCCTCCTCTGACTTCGAGTAGAACGATTTTTCATCGATGAAAACTAGTCCAAGAATTCATGGAACACAGAGTTCATGAGACCCATGAACACGACTGGTGAATTGGTGATTCCAAAAGGCATTACCACAAACTCAAAGTTACCATACCTGCATCAGAAAGTAGACTTCTAGATATCTCCATCCTTCACCCTCAACTGGTGATATCCAGACCGTAGATCGATCTTAGAGAACCAACTAGGTCCCCTCAACTGGTTGAAAATATCATTGATCCCAGAAG
The DNA here is from genome assembly GCA_963277665.1 of Viscum album. Classification (NCBI taxonomy): domain Eukaryota; kingdom Viridiplantae; phylum Streptophyta; class Magnoliopsida; order Santalales; family Viscaceae; genus Viscum; species Viscum album. The sequence continues at coordinate 207,576,559 of OY728138.1, read as the reverse complement.
AGGATATTTATTCTTGATCGTCACCTATTTAAACCTTTAGTAGTCTATGCACAACCTCGGACTACCATCCACCTTTTTAGTGAATAACATTGGAGCATCACACATTGACACACTAGGCTATATGAAACCTTTCTACATCAGATCATCTACCAGAATCCTCAATTCTCACAACTCAGAGGGTACCATATGATAATTATCCATCAATATAAAATAATCATTTGGATATATATCTATCCCAAAAATGACATCACATCATAGGGGTAATGCCACAACCTCCTCAGGGAAAACATATAGGAACTCCCTGAAAACCTTGGAATCCTCCTCTACCCTAGAGTCCATTGACTCTACTAACATCTCCACCATCATAGAAAGAGGGGATTACACATGTCTATTTCCAAACCAATGGCCCTACTCACCAACAAAAACAACACATTGACCATCCACATATAAGAACACAACTCTTCTCTAGAAGCATTTGATAATAGCATGTATGGAATACAACCAGTTGATGCTGATAATGAAACCATACAGGTGCATATGTAGAAAAAAAAAGATCACCATGGGACTGATGTGGCCCCATCATCAATCTACACCCCCAGCACACATAAAATAATTTATTCCAACCTCTGACTGATATATTCAACACCAAGGGCATAGAAAGCCTCTCTATGTCAAGTTCCAAAGCACGGACTAGAGAGGTTGTAAAAAAGGTGTGTAAATATCCTGAATCAAAAAAAATCAAATACAAGTGTAGACGATAAAATAATCATACCTCTAATAATATCTAGCCCCTATAGTATTTATATAACTACTTCATGAAACTAACCACGCTCATCTCTTCTACCTATCTGTTGATGGATGCCTCTATAACCATGCTCAGGTTGGGGTTCCTGAACTTGAGGAACATCCTGAGGTCAGCCTCTACCTTCTCCATCCACTCTGTCTAGAGATTAAGTTTATTGACCCTGCTAATGGAATTTCCTCATTGGTAACTGCTGTTGAGGATGATGTGTAACCTATCCACCCCAACCAAGATAAGCTTGAGCATCCATTGTGCATTGATCTCGATGATGGCCACATACCCCATAGATGAAAATCCCTGGTCTAAAGTCCCCAGGAAGATCATGGAAACCACTAGCCCCATAAGGTTAGAAGGGAAGACACTAAGATTGACTCCCTACTATTTAAAACATTAAATTCCCCAGTGCATAAGACCTACCAATGATAACTCTACTCTTCAAGGAACCCTTCTGGTTCCCCTCTCATGGTAAACCTCCTTGTGAGTGCATTGGATCAATAACCTCCTCCTTCTTTTCAACCTCCAAATACATTGTCAACATAAATGGAGTAATTATATATTGTATAGAAGGATAGGTGCCTCTTAAATATTTCTTTCACAAGACTCCTCATCAAGAAAAATATCTGAGGAAAAACATAAAAGGTACTTGAACATGATCCCAAGATCTCACATAGACATACTCCACTACTCAAGGATGAGTAGCTCCTTCCTCTTTACAGCCTTCATGGTTGATGAAAAGAAATCTTCCTAAAAATCCTTCTAGAAGTCAACCCATGAAACATCTACCTCCTTTCACTCACCATGGTACAATGTCCACCACTGACACACAGCTCCTCACATCTGACTAACTGCCAAGGGGACCCAATACTTCATCAAGGCCCGGATCAAACTAAAATATATATATAACTCCTCTAGTTGGATCTCTTTCTCTACATCAGAAACATTTCTCTCATACTTACCCAAATCCTACTATTGAAAATATTTCAATTTCCTTTTCCATTGATCATCATCCTCAATTGGATCAACCCTTTAGTGATTAACTGGGTCAGTCTTCTAAACATCCACTACCTGATCCAGAAGAGGGAGACAACTAGGATCCATGTCTGAAAGGAAAATAAAGATTTCCTAAGCCCGGTAGTATGTAATTTTATTAAGTTTTATTTGATTCATTTTAACTTATTTCAAATTTCTTGGAACCAAAACCGCCCAAATAAAATAAGAACACAAGTCATCATGATGCATGTACCTATCCTAAGTATCTACTCTACAAGTGGTTCTACCTCACTTGGTCATTCAATAAGCTCATAATCCATGAATATGTTCATATGGGGCCCTAAAATATCATTTCAAAGTTGGTATCTTTGACCTATATCATGTACCAAGGTCAACTTTCATTATTTTCATTCTAACTCATCCAGACCGCATTGTGCCTAACTCCAAACTCCATCCTATCTATCAAATGTCATCCTCCAATACCACTCTGCCATGACCCCCTCCCACCAAAGATACCACAATGAAGGAAGAGAGATAATGACCCTTGATTCCCACCTCTAGTAGGCCATGAGTTGGCAACTAGCACCGATGGTACAAAAATATCATAAAATGGGAGGCATTACCCTCTATAATAATATAGGATTGGGAGATATGATGAATCACTCGAAATCAAATACATGACATAATATAAAATAAATACAAAAAACATCCCACAATATATGTATAAATAAAAATGATACAAATAAAAATATCAAAAGTAAAATACCCAAAAGTAAAGCTAAAGAAGTAACACGGTAACTATCAAAAGATCCAAGATAGTAATATACACCATGGTCCACATAGTCCTCTTGGAAACCTAAAAATAATTTTATATACATAGGGTGAGCATACAAGTATACTCATTATAAAAACCAAAGTCTCTCATGAGCATATTAAATGAGCATACTAATATACCCATGAGAAAACAACAGAACCAGCAGCACCTAAACAGGTCAACTATCCAACCCAACCTCACCAATGCACACTCACTATATAATTCAAGCCAATTATAATAACATATTATGAAGAATATCAATGAAAGGTACCATTCACTAATTCCCCACTAATTATATTCTCTCACACCCCAATGGAAAACATCCTAGTACTACCACCCCTTTTGTATAACATCATAGAAAATCACATCACATCCCACCCATATACACCAGGGCCATCACATCACATCACATCTCAATCAAAGATACCTAATTCATCACATCACATCACATATAATAACCATTGTAGTAGGGTATCATGAATATAAAGTACATTAACCTTCTTTCATCCTCCTACCATGCATGACCCCAATTATAAGTCATCTCATCACATCTTGCCCAAAGACTCTTGGTTCATCACATCTCATCAAATCACATCTTGACAGCAGTAATTTTGACTTATGGCTATCACATCCCATTCATCTAATCATCACCTGGAAGAGGGATCGGAGAAGATCGGGTGGCCATCCATCCATACTCATCACCGGGATATTGGGAAAAACACCCCCCAAAACATTTTTCTATAGGCACTAGGTGCTCAAAATGGGTGGGGTGCATATATAAAATCAAATTAATATAAAATTTATATAGAGAGAGAGAGATTCACATCATGAAATCCCCATCCTAAGGGTTCACAACCAAGGCATAATCCATATCACAGGATCCTCCACTTTCACTACCAAAACTAAATGTGCAACCCCACACAAGAAAAACACAAGCCACAATTCCCTTTCTGTTTTTAAATTCACTTTTATCCAATTTCCATATTTCACACTAGAAATTAATTCCACTTAAAAAGTCCCTTTCATTCATGAATTCAACATTCGTTACCATCCCATTTCATTTATATAGGTACCTTGTTTCATATTTCCATCCCCTTTGTTCATATATAAACATTAATCGTTTAAAACACACAACCCTTCATCAATTCTTGTATTAAACATGCCCATTTGAAATCATTATCATGTATTTAATTCTATTACTAGTTAGAAAACTAGAATAAAACATCATATCACAACAAAAGATATCCCAAATTTCACATATCAACAAGTTGACCTCCACTTTCGTAGCCCCACTACACAATCTCACCACAATCACTATCATAGCCCCAGTGCACACACATCACAACATAACCAATATCCAAGAATCACATCAACAAAACCAAGCCAAAACACACATTTAATTATAAAAACACATTTCACACCACACACATATTTTTTTCCATATTAAGCATAGGGTATTTTATTCAATTCCACCTTTTTATTTAATGGTTTTATCACACAATCCATAAGATCCCATGGAATCGAATTCATTTTCTAGGTATACTTTATTAGACAATTAAATTTTAAGTGTTATCAACAAACACACAACATAAATTCCACAATTCACATCATAATAAGAAAGGACCCCCAATGGCCACAATTTTCAGCAGGCATTTAGCCCACAAAATTCACAACATTAAATCAATAACAAAAAAGTTGTAAGTTTATACTTCACATTCTCCTACCCCTTTAAATTTAATTTAAACCAATTAATTTATCTTTATTAATCCAAATGTAACCATATCCACAAGGAATAATAATAATAAGCTCATCCCACATGATACACTAGGTGAGAAATGATGGAACCCCTGCTTGGAAGGAAGGAGCTTCATAACAATTTGTTGCACCAGAAACAAGGGTGCACACACAAGAGGAAACCACCTATAGAGAATTCAAACTAACTGAAGCAACAAGGTTCCACAGCTCTAAGGGAAGAAAGATTGGGAACCTCTAATCTCAAGAGAAAGTAATCCCGGAGGAAAAAATGAAATGTCTTCTCTTTAGAATGAACAGATCTAAAACTAGTAGGATTTGATATGGATTTAATTGACCATTAATGGTGGATATTATAAAATAAAATAAAATCCGTGAGGTATATCCATTAAAAGGATCCAAAAATTTTAGAAATAGAATAAATAATTAAATTCATTTAAAAAAAATTTAAATTCCATTAATTAAGGCTTTTAAATGATTTTACATCAAAATGGAAAAATTGGAAAAAAATCTAGAAAACTGGATTCACTATAGATTTACCATCAATGATCTACCATTAGGATATACAACCATGATGATCTACCATTGGGATCTACTGCCAAGATGATCTTCAATTAGGATCTACTAACAGGATGATCTACCATTGGGATCTACCGCCAGAATGATCTATCATTGGGATTTACCACCAGGATGATCTACCATTGGGATCTGCCACCAGGATGACCTACTATTAGGATCTTCCACCAGGATGACCTACCATTGGTATTTATTGCTAGGATTATCTACCATTGGGATCTACCACCAGGATGATATATCATTGGGATATACTTCCTGGATGATCTACTATTGGGATCTACCTCCAGAATGATCTAATGTTGGGATCTATCACTAGGATTATCTACCATTGGGATATACCTTAATTCTCTAGAACACCCCTTTTCCCTCTAAAAAACTCAAAAACTCCTTCATTCCTGCAACAAACACCTCTAGACTTTCCTCGAACACCTTAATCACAAAATTTACCATAAAGTAATGGGTTGGAAGGTCTGGTCCATTACATAAGTATTCAAAATAGTCCCACTATGCCCAAGGAATCCTTCGAATCTCAATAATTCTTACATATGTGATATCATATACTCTAATGTTGGATCCTATAAACCACCACTAGGAATCTTGTAACATCATGCCCCTCCCCATTGTCTTGAGAATGCAATATGACATTATTGGACCTAAACTAACCTCCCTAAGACACTAAAGGCCGGTAAAAAAATTTAATGGTGTTAATATAGTTAGGGGATGATTTTTCATTTGAAAATAAAAAAACCACAACCAAGTATACCATAACCAAACAACTACTAAATTATTCATGAAAATAAAGTATACAACTCAAGAATAACAACTAACAATAATACAAAACTATAAAAAATCACCATATTAGAGTAAAATGCGGAAACCAAGACCAATATCAGAGTATAATGCAAAATAAAAAATAGAAAAAAACTCAAAGGATCTAAAGACACCAACTCTATAGATCCCAATATGCTCCAAGTTCCAACTCTACAAATCATGCTCAAAGTATCACAATGCATCACTAAATAAATGAGATAATTTTCCTTTACCTATGTCTCGATAAACAATATCTGTAAACGCACCAAAGTTCCCAAGTAGGGGGTGAGTATAAAAAATCAGTAGGTTTTCTCCAAATGACTTCCCTAGTCACATTACTAGGATATAACATGTTAGTAGATTTATATAAAACAATTTATATAAAACACTTTGAAACAGTTTATATCAAATCCAAACCAATTCTAATAAAAATAGTTTTCACACCAAAATAGTTTTCCAAACCAAAACCATTTCCAAGGAAAGAAACCAAAAAAATCCTTTGAAGCATTTCTCAATCCATTGGTATACCCATTACTTGTTTCCAAAATTCTGCACAACCACACATGCATGCTCAGGTGACAGTTCCATACTCATGAGTGGTCTCTCGTTGATCTACCAAGTCATTACAAGGTAACTGTATACCAAGTGCCCCAATGGCACATGTCCCTTATATAGGGTCACGTCAATGAAAATGAACACACGCCAACCAAGTAATCCAAATTACATGTCAAACCAATCATTTTAAGATATTTCAATAAAACATTTATTTTATGGGAAAACTTTATATCAAACCATTTCCATGAATAAAAGACAATCCATATTTTAAAACATCATTTTAAAATCACATAACAAAGCACATTGCACAACAACCAATTTCCACAATTTTCCAAAACTGTCACTAAATAGAGTTTATGTCAAGCTTTGCACATCAATTTCACAATAAATTTAAATAAATTCAAACGATTTGAAACCAATACTTAAATTTATAATAATAGGATTCAATATTGAGTCCACCTACCTCGCAAACTTAGGAAAAAATGAAGAACAACACAAAAAATTCAACAAAACTAGATTGAAACTCCAAAAACCCACCTTAGATCTTGTTCCCTAATATCAGAACAACCAAATATCATAATTATTGGAATCAAAAACCATTGATATATCCCCAAAATATTAGATCCATGAGTCCAAGATAAGGAAGAAGAATAAAAATAAGGAAAACAACCAATAATGGAGACTTACCAAGGAAATCAGGCCTCCAACGCACAAAGAATCACCAACAGATAGCTCCCGGATCAAGGGGAAGGGTCTCCACAACCTTTGGGAGGAGAGAAATTTAATTTAGGGTCTATTTAGGGGGAAAATTATCCACTAAGGGGTAATTAAAAATTAGATCCACAATTTTTAGATCTTGTTTTTAATGGTGCATGGTTTAGGGGCATGGTTAGGAAAACCGTGCACAAAATGTGCGTTATCCACTACCCAAAATCACTCCTCACACGTTTGGCATACATGGTTAGACAAACCATGTACCAACCATGCTTTTCCCTCTTTCCAAATCATGCACGGTTACTCTTTGGTGGCATCATGATTTTTTCAAACTGTGTGCCTAACCGTACGCCTACCCAGAGCCCACTGTTTCACTTTCCACAATTTTCTGGTGGTGTTTCATGGTTTCTACTTACCATTCTCAAACTGTGAACCTCTAAAAAACCTCAAAAACTTTTCAAAACTCCTCCAAACCTTCCCAAACTTAACCTAAGTACTTTAAGTACCTAAAATGCATAAATAAAGGTTTACTTACTTGAAACTAGTGGTGCTACATTCTCCCCACCTTCCATCCCCATAAATTTTAAAACTTCCATTCACTACGGGAAAAATGAGCATTTGCGACGGGTTATTTGCGACGGGAATAGATCCTGTCGCAAATAGTCCTGTTAAAAACTTATTTGCGACGGGGTTATTTACCCGTCGCAATAAGTATCCTTTTGCGACGGGACAGCTTTCCCCGTCGCAAAAGGACTGGCGCAGTTTGCGCGCCAAATCGCGGGAAACTTATTTGCGACGGGGGAATATTCCCGTCGCAAAAAACCGGCGGCGGTAAAAGGTATTTGCGACGGGAATATTCCCCCGTCGCAAATAGTATGTCGGCAGGTGGTTATTTGCGACGGGACCCGTCGCAAATAACTATTTACCCGTTGACCGTAATAAATGTCGGCTAAGGTATTTGCGACGGGTCCCGTCGCAAATAACACTATTTGCGACGGGATTCCCGTCGCAAATGGACTCGTCGCAAATAATCTAACCTATAAATACCCCCATCCGTTTTTTTCAAAACATTCTCAAATTCCATCTTCTTCTCTCAAAGTTATATTTCTAAAGTTCAGTTTTTCTTCAGTTTAATTTTTTTCTCCGGAGCTGATATTAAAGTTTTGAAGAACGATCAGAGCAGATCAATTTTCAAGGTATTTATGTTCAATTTAATTTAATATTTATTTTTAATTTTTTATTAGTTTCAATTATTCTTAATTAGTTGTAATTTAATTATGTTTATATTGTTTTATTACTTAATAAATTTAAATTATTAGTATTGTTCATAGTTAATGGTAATTAGGAATAATTAGTAATAATTTTTAATAATTAAGAATAAATATTAATAATTAGTAATAAATACCAATAATTATGGATAATAACATTATTACATTATTAGTCTATTTTATTATTAATATTAAAATAATATAATTTTTTATATATATACAGTTCTCTTTTCATCTGTGTGTTTGCTGTCTTCACATGTATTATTTGTATGTGGAGATAGAAAACGCACAGATGAAAGGAGAATTGTATATAAATTAGAAAATTATATTATTTTAATATTAATAATAAAATATATTAATATTGTTATTATTTGTAATTATTGGTAATTATTCCTAATTATTGATAATTATTCATTTAATTACTAATAATTAGGAACAATTATCAATAATTATCAATAATTAAGAATAATTAGTAATAATTAGTAATAATTACCAATAATTAGTAATAATTAGTAATAATTACCAATAATTAGTAATAATTACCAATAATTAGTAATAATTACCAATAATTAGTAATAATTACCAATAATTAGTAATAATTACCAATAAGTAGTAATAATTACCAATAAGTAGTAATACTTACCAATAATTAGTAATACTTACCAATAATTTGGAATAATTACCAATAATTAACAATAATTAGTAATAATTAGTAATAATTACCAATAATTACCAATAATTACCAATAATTACCAATAATTACCAATAATTACCAAAAATTGGGAATAATTAGGAATAATTAGTAATAATTAGTAATAATTAGTAATAATTAGTAATAATTAGGACTAATTAGGAATAATTAGGAATAATTAGTAATAATTACCAATAATTAGTAATAATTACCAATAATTACCAATAATTACCAATATTTACCAATAATTACCAATATTTACCAATAATTACCAATAATTACCAATAATTATCAATAATTACCAATAATTAGTAATAATTAGTAATAATTAGTAATAATTACCAATAATTAGTAAAAATTAGTAAAAATTAGTAATAATTAGTAAAAATTAGAAATAATTACCAATAATTAGTAATAATTAGTAATAATTAGTATTAATTACCAATAATTAGTAATAATTACCAATAATTAGTAATAATTACCAATAATTAGTAATAATTAACAATACTTACCAATAATTACCAATAATTACCAATGATTAGTAATAATTATCAATAATTACCAATAATTGGTAATAATTAATAATAATTACCAATAATTAGTAATAATTGGTAATAATTAATAATAATTACCAATAATTAGTAATAATTATTAATAATTAGTAATAATTAATAATAATTACCAATAATTAGTAATAATTACCAATAATTAGTAATAATTACCAATAATTAGTAATAATTAACAATAATTACCAATAATTAGTAATAATTAGTAATAATTAGTAATAATTAGTAATAATTAGTAATAATTAGTAATAATTAGTAATAATTACCAATAATTCGTAATAATTACCAATAATTAGTAATAATTACCAATAATTAGTAATAATTAACAATAATTACCAATAATTAGTAATAATTAGTACTAATTAGCAATAATTACCAATAATTAGTAATAATTACCAATAATTACCAATAATTACCAATGATTAGTAATAATTAATAATAATTAATAATAATTAGTAATAATTACCAATAATTAGTAATAATTACCAATAATTAGTAATAATTAACAATAATTACCAATAATTAGTAATAATTAGTAATAATTAGTAATAATTAGTAATAATTAGTAATAATTACCAATAATTCGTAATAATTACCAATAATTAGTAATAATTACCAATAATTAGTAATAATTAACAATAATTACCAATAATTAGTAATAATTAGTAATAATTAGCAATAATTACCAATAATTAGTAATAATTACCAATAATTAACAATAATTACCAATAATTACCAATAATTAGTATTTATTACCAATAATTAGTATTTATTACCAATAATTAGTATTAATTACCAATAATTAGGAACAATTACCAATAATTAGGAACAATTACCAATAATTATCAATAATTAGGAATAATTAGTAATAATTACCAATAATTAGTAATAATTACCAATAATTAGTAATAATTACCAATAATTAATAATAATTACCAGTAATTAGTAATAATTACCAATAATTAGTAATAATTACCAATAATTAGTAATAATTACCAATAATTAGTAATAATTACCAATAAGTAGTAATAATTATCAATAATTACCAATAAGTAGTAATAATTATCAATAATTACCAATAATTAGTAATAATTAGTATTAATTACCAATAATTAGTATTAATTACCAATAATTAGTATTAATTACCAATAATTAGTATTAATTACCAATAATTAGTAATAATTACCAATAATTAGTAATAATTAGTAATAATTACCAATAATTAGTAATAATTACCAATAATTAGGAATAATTACAAATAATTAGTAATAATTACCAATAATTCGTAATAATTACCAATAATTAGTAATAATTAGTAATAATTAGTAATAATTACCAATAATTCGTAATAATTACCAATAATTAGTAATAATTACCAATAATTAGTAATAATTAACAATAATTACCAATAATTAGTAATAATTAGTAATAATTAACAATAATTAGTAATAATTAGTATTAATTACCAATAATTAGTATTAATTACCAATAATTAGTAATAATTACCAATAATTAGTAATAATTACCAATAATTAGTAATAATTAGTAATAATTACCAATAATTACCAATAATTAGTAATAATTACCAATAATTAACAACAATTACCAATAATTACCAATAATTAGTATTAATTACCAATAATTAGTATTTATTACCAATAATTAGTATTTATTACCAATAATTAGTATTAATTACCAATAATTAGTAATAATTACCAATAATTAGTAATAATTTCCAATAATTAGTAATAATTACCAATAATTAGTAATAATTACCAATAATTAGTAATAATTACCAATAATTAGTAATAATTAACAATAATTAGTAATAATTACCAATAATTAGTATTAATTACCAATAATTAGTATTAATTACCAATAATTAGTATTAATTACCAATAATTAGTAATAATTACCAATAATTAGTAATAATTACCAATAATTAGTAATAATTAGTAATAATTACCAATAATTAGTAATAATTAGTAATAGTTACCAATAATTACCAATAGTTACCAATAATTACCAATAATTACCAATATTTACCAAATATTGGTTAATATTTACCAATATTTACCAATATTTACCAATATTTACCAATAATTAGAAATAATTACCAATAATTAGAAATAATTACCAATAATTAGAAATAATTACCAATAATTTGGAATCATTACCAATATTTACGAATAATAACATTAGTACATCATTTTTATATTTTATTATTAATATTAAAATAATATAATTTTCTATATTATATACAATTCTCTTTTCATCTGTGTGTTTTCTGTCTCCACATGTAATATTTGCATTCTTTTTCAAAATTATCAACCTACTCGCCAATGGAGAGGTGAAAGTGAATGCAAATATTACATGTGGAGATAGAATGTTAAACACACAGATGAAAGGAGAATTGTATATAATATAAAAAATTATGTTATTTTAATATTAATAATAAAACATACTAATAATGTAATAATGTTATTATTATATAATTAATGTTTATGAAAAAATTATATTAGTATTATTAAAATAATAAAAAATCAATATAATATTAAAATTATCAATATTTGTAACATGTTTTGCTTTATTTTCAATATATTCAATCTTTACTTGAGTGTTTTTTCTAACAAATTATTCAAAACCAGTAATGCTTTTATATTTTGTAGAGAAATATGGAACAACGAGGTCGTCAACAATCATTATTAGGTGACCGCATATGGATAAATCAACGTAGAAATCCAAACGGTTCTGGTTTAAATCCAGTATATGTTGAGGGTGTGGAGACTTTTTTATCATTTGCGGCATCAAATTCAGAATTTGTTTCAGAAGGAAAAATAAAATGCCCTTGTAGAAAATGTGCATTGAGAACGTTTGACACGTTTGAAAAAGTGGGAGAACATCTCTTGCGTTTTGGTTTTCAACCAGATTATGTTTTTTGGTATCAACAAGGTGAATGCAGTTCCAGAGCAGGTGATACCAACTTGATTCCGGATCCATTCCGGTTTCAAGATTTAGTACATGATGTTGCAGGTTCATCTATTCAACATACAGAAACTCCGGCTGATATAGCTTCAAATCCTAATTTGGCACCGTCTGAATTTTATGAGTTGTTGAAATCTGCTGAGGATGGATTATATCCTGGCTGCAAGATGAGAAAATTAGAAGCAGTTGCAAAATTTATGGCTATCAAATCAGATAACGGAATGTCAAACACCTGTTTTGACCAAATATTTTCTTTGCTGAAAACACTGTTACCCGAAGGAAATGTTTTACCTGCAAATTACTATGAGAGTAAGAGGCTGGTTCGAAATTTGGGACTTACTTGTCAGAAGATTCATGCATGTTCAAATGACTGCATTTTATATTCTGGGGAAAATGAGTCGTTGGATAGTTGTCCTACATGTGGGCAACTGAGATATAAATAAGGACAACACGGGAAGTCTGGTTTGATTCCTGTAAAACAGTTGAGATATTTTCCACTTACATCCAGACTTCAGCGTTTATTCATGTCTAAGAATACAATGACAATGATGTCATGGCATAAAGAGAATATTTCAACCGATAAAATCTTAAATCATCCAGCCGATGGTGATTCATGGAAACATTTTGATAGAGTACATCCATCCTTTGCTTTAGAAGCTAGAAATGTTCGACTGGGCCTTTCCACTGATGGTTTCTGTCCGTTTGGATCTTATGGTAGTCAATATTCATGTTGGCCTATTTTTTTAACTCCGTACAATTTACCTCCATGGATGTTGATGAAGGAGCCATATATCTTTTTGACTTTACTAATTCCAGGACATCCGAAGAAAAATATTGATGTTTATTTGAAGCCATTGATTGATGAATTAAATTTATTATGGAGTACTGGTGTCAGTATATATGATGTTGCAACAAAACAGAATTTCATACTGAGAGAAGCATTGATGTGGACAATAAGTGACTTCCCGACTTATGGGATGTTATCTGGCTGGAGTACACATGGTCAGAAATCATGTCCTTACTGTATGGGAGAGAACAAAGCATTTATGCTCATTCATGGAAAGAAACCTTGTTATTTTGACTGTCATCACAGATTTCTTCCAGCTGATCATCCTTTTCGCAGAAACAGATCTCATTTCAGAAAAGGAACAGTTGAAAGGGATGGACCTCCAAAAATGCCATCAGGTTCGGAGTTAAAATCATTTGTATTTTCATTACCTCCCATCACTTTTGGTCCCACAATAAACCAATAGAAAATTTCTGGTTTTGGGAAAGAACACAATTGGATTAAACGTAGCATATTTTGGGATTTGCCATATTGGTCTGATCTGTTGGTCCGACACATGTTAGATGTCATGCATATTGAGAAGAACTGTTTTGATAATTTGTTTCATACAGTTTTGGATACGCCAGGAAAGAGCAAAGACAATGTAAATGCACGTTTAGATCTTGCCCAAATTTGTAGGCGTCCAGAATTGGAACTATTTGAGAATGTCCGAACAGAAAGGTTACTGAAACCAAAAGCAGCTTATACATTGTTTAAAGAAAACCGTTTATTATTTTGTCAGTGGATTGCAGATTTGAGACTTCCAGATGGCTGTGCTTCCAATTTGGGTAGATGTGTAAAGAATGGTCATATTACTGGATTAAAAATTCATGATTGTCATGTTATAATGGAGAGACTTCTACCCATTGGATTAAGAGGTCTGTTGAATTCTGTGATTTGGGATTCCATAACAGACATGTCTCTTTTTTTTTGGGAAATTTGTGCGGCTACGGCAGATTATGATGCTCTAGGAAAACTTGAAAAAGATGTTGTTGTAATTATATGTAAACTGGAAAAAATATTTCCGCCGTATTTCTTCGACTCAATGGAACATTTGATGTTACATTTTCCAAATGAATCCAAATGTGGAGGTCCGGTACAGTTTCGATGGATATACCCATTTGAAAGATGCATGAAAAAATTGAAAAGAAAAGTACGTAACAAAGCATCTGTTGAAGGATCTATTGCAGAAGCTTATTTGCAAGAGGAAATATCTTTTTTCTGCTCCCATTATTTTGAATCTGAGTATCCTTCAAAACAAAACCGACTGGGACGGAACGAGAGAAATATTGATGAAATCGACAATCAATTATCTATTTTCAACCAGTCAGAGCTTGGTTTTGGTGGAGTTTATGAATGCTGGCTTTCAGATGATGAACATCAGAGAGCTCATATGTATGTTCTGCTCAACTATGAATAGATGACATCAGTTGTACTGTAAGTGTTTATATCACTTATTATATCATTTATGTTACAGTAAATAACTTTGGTTTTTATAGGTTGTATGATAATCATATCAAGAAAAAAATTCCACAAATTACAACAGCTGCTCTCAAAGAATGTTGACTGAAAAATTTCTCTCAGTGGTTTCAAAAACTGGTAACATAAATTCTTTATCTTTTAGCAACTCATTCAATGTATAGTTTACTATATTGATAATTATTTCACAAATTTTCAGGTGTCTCGACATGCTGATAAAATTGACAAACGGCTGTGTGTATTGAGTAACCCACCTTCCAAACTTGTTAAAACTTATAATGCATATGTGGTGAATGGATTTCAATTCCACACACATTCATATGGGGAATCGAAAAAAACAATGAACAGTGGAGTTAGCTTGAGAGGATCTCATCATCGAGAAAATGAAGTTGACTTTTATGGCATACTTGATGAAATCATTGAACTCTGTTATCTTGGACAACATTACATAACCATGTTCAAATGTCGGTGGTTGGATACAGAGAGAGGCGTGCGTGTTCATCCGACTCATGGAATCATTGATATTAAATGTAAAAGTGTTCTCGCAGTAAATGAACCATTCTTATTGGCTCAATAGGCATATCAAGTTTATTACGCAAAGTACTGTGCAACATCAAGAGAATTGACTAATTGATGGAGTGTAATAAAAATCAAAATTCGAGACAATCAGTTTAATCAAAGTTAATGTGCTTTCACTGATGTGCAAAGAATTGAAGTTTTTCAAGAGAGTACTCAAAATCAATCTTTTTTACAAAGAGACATGAGTATCGATGACGACACCCCACATTTAAGAGTCGGTGATGACGATGATGTTAATGATGTCACATATGAATTTGAAATGGTAAGAGATGAAGCAACTGTAACTCGAATGGATATCGATGATGTTGAGGAGGAATATGAAGATGACATTGACATATATGAAGATGATGATGAAGATGAACACTGATAGCATTTCATGGTATTTATATACAATTATAATATGTATATATGTATATATAATAGTAATTATCAATTATTTGCTAATATTAATATTTTCTGTTTCAGATGGACGACGCCACATTTCGTGAGTTGGCGGATGCTGACCTGACTTTCGATGCGGATGAGTTGCTGACAGATGACCCTCAGCCTGCAGGCGCTCCAGGGAGTACGCGGAGGGGGCGCGGTCTTGCACGATTGATGATTCCTGACCCCGTCCCCGAGCGACGTCCACGTCTTGGGTTTGATCCATGCACACGGAGGTGTGATAACCTGTGTGATAACCTGTGGATTTGACTAAGATTTCATTAATCTATTCACATAATAAATGTTTATTATTTTTTCAGTTTTCCGCATATAGCAGTCGGACAGGGCAGCGCTATTTTGCGCAACTATTTCTCTCAGTCGTGGACCACATGGGAGCAGATTCCCATTGATGTGCAGCAGGCCATGTTCGGCCATTGGTTGGTACGTACGTAAATAAATAATTTTTATTTTGAAAATTATTTCATTTCTAACTTGATATTATGATTTATTTGTAGGGTTTATGGTATCCGATCGAGGATACCATGCATGACGCCATCCACGAGGCATGGGAGGTGGCCATGCGTGATCGCCTTTGTCAGTTTTTGCACAATTTAAGAAAAGCTGCGATGAAGAAAGCAGGAGTGTCAGATTTTGACGAGTCATGTAGAGCACACCGACCAGAGTATATTTCATCACATGTATGGGATGGATTATGTGCGCACTGGTTGAGTGGTGCCTTTCAGAGGAGATCATCGGTGGGGAGGCAGAATCGGGGGAGACAGGAGGTGACTCATCGAGCTGGGAGTCGTTCTTTCAGTACTCATAGACAGCATCTGGTACGTACATTATTTATAAATATTTTATATAACTATAAATATTAACAGTTTATTTTTTATTTTTATAGGCTGTCGAGCACCCCGATATTACAGAGTACGACGTATATCGGAGGATGTATAGTGATCCTGCTACTGGGGAGCTCAGAGGTGATCGTCAGCATCACATCGTGGTCAGTATTATTTTTTTTCAAGTTTAAAAATTAACTGCATATAATATATTCACAATTTTAATTTTAAATTGCAACTATAGGAGTCATATGAGGCCGCAGCGTCACAGGCCCGGCCTGAGAGTCAGGCCGAGTCATCAGATCAGACCACTGCCCGTCAGTTTGATGAAGCAGCATGGATGCATGCCACCCAGTATGCCTTCGAGAAGGGTCGGGTAGTTGGTATCGGCTCTCGACTGACTCCTGGAGATTATTATGGCAGTGCTGCGATGTCGGCGTCCAGCTCGAGAGGAGCTCGTGCATCTTCTTCTACTACACAGTATGAGGATCAGTTGCGATCTCAGACTGCACAGATAGAGAGTCTCCGACAGGAGCAGGAGCAGATGCGTCAGCAGCATGAGTAGGAGCGTCGACGCCAGCAGCAGCTGTACGAGGAGCAGGCGAGTCGGTGGCAGCAGCAGCATCAAGAGCAGATGGAGTACATGCACCGACTCACTCATGATTTAGGGATGGAGTTTCCTCTACCACCATCTGCAGATCCCCCACCTCCCCCCTCCTTCAGATTAGAGATTGTACTTATGTTATAAAATTTGTGAAATCAAATTATTATTATTTTCTATTCGTAGTTTCTGTCTCATTATAAAATATTAATAATATTATATTTTTAAATAACAATATTAATATGAATAATAATATTATTTATATTTTATAATATTAAATTATATATATATATTAAAATTTTATAATATTATAATTTAATTATATTTTTTGTAATACTTGAATTATTTTAATATTTGAATGTAAAATAATTCTATTATTTTTATATTAATTAAAATAAATTATTAATATTTTTTTTATTTATGAATTATAATTCTAATATTATTATATTAATTAAATCATATATTAATATTCTATTATTTTTTATTTTTGAATTATAATTCTATTATTATTATATTAATTAAAATAATTTATTAATAATTTATTATTTTAATTTGTGAATTATAATTCTATTATTATATTAATGAAAATAATTTATTAATAATTTATTTTTTTTATTTTTTTTATAGTATTTGCGACGGGATACTATGCCCGTCACAAATACTAGTATTATTAATAGTTTTTTATTTTTATTTTAAAATAGTTTTTGCGACGGGATACTATGCCCGTCGCAAATACTAGTATTATTAATAGTTTTTTATTTTTTAAAAAAAATAGTTTTTGCGACGGTACCGTCGCAAAAGGTATTTGCGACGGGCCCGTCGCAAAAACTATTTTAAAAGTTTTTTACAAAAATACGGAGTACTATTTGCGATGGGGAGAATGACCGTCGCAAAAAACGGCTTTAGCGACGGGCCCGTCGCAAATAAGTGTTGTTGCGACGCCGTTTTCAGCAACGGGCTATTTGCGACGGGCCCCCGTCGCAAATACCTGTTTTTCTAGTAGTGATTTACCTTAAAGAGTTAGGGTCATTTTCCAACCATTTCCTTTTCTCATTCCCATATTTATTCTTGAATCCAACAATGTTTCCACAAAACCCACACTAGAACGATGCTTTTCCCACAGAATACTTTCTCTTGAATATCCACAATCTGCACTAGTACATGAACCAATGTAGCATTCATCTCTACGTCAATGTGATCCCATCGAATCACATGGTCAGGATCTGTATGATAATTTTTTAACTAAGATACATAAAACACATTGTGCACTGAAATAAACCATGGTAGAAAATCTAACTGATATACCACATCACCAACCCATTCAAGTATCACAAAAGGGATTATGTATCTAAGAGATAACTTTCCCTTCTTTCTAAAACAATGATGCCCAAACCTTGGAGATATTATCAAGAATGCATGATAACTCACCTTGAACAAAAATCATTGTCGATGATGATACGTGTATTATTTTTTATGACTCTGAGCCATATCCACCCTCTTCCTAATCAACTTAATCTTATCCATTTTCTATTGGACAAGGATCGGCCCAACCATTGAAGTCTCACCAGTTTCCACCCAACAAAGTAGATAACAATAGGGATTCCCATACAATACTTCAAAAGGATCCATATATATCGAGGCATGATAACTGTTATTATATGATAACTCCACTAACTGAAATTGATCTTCCCATGAGCCACCAAAATCCATCACATAATCCTGAAGTATATCTTCCAACATTTGTATCATCCTTTCGGATTGTCCATCCATCTGAGGATGATACACTGTACTCATAGTCAACTGATTCCTAAGGAATTATTTCAAGGATTTCTAGAAATGATACATAAACCTCAGATATTCTTCCAATACTATCAAAATCGTTATTCCATTCCTCTTTACCACTTCTCATATATAGATTTTAGACAAGTCCTACACCATATGAGATTCATGAATAGGGATGAAATGGGATGAATTTGTGAGCCAATCAACTATCACCCATATGGAATTATGTTTTTGAACCATCATTGTGAGACCATTCACAAAATCCATGGATATCTTCTCCCATTTCCAAATAAGAATAGGTAAAGACTATAAGATACCCATTGGCCACTGATGTTCTACCTTAACCTACTGGTAGGTGAGGCATCTCAAAACAAACTTAGCTGCTTTTATTTTCATGCCAACCCACCAAAACTTTTATTTCATTTCTTTATACATATTCAATATTTTAGGATGAACAGTCCATATTCAATGATGATAAGCATGAAAAAATTTCATGAAAAGCCAAAGGTACGACCATCTGATCTCAAAACTATAAAACTAAACTCCTATCTAACTTTCATCACTCAATGGTCTCCCCACCATTGAGTTTTGACCTCATAAAAACACATTTTGAATTGGATTTATGTGCCTCTTTAACCATCTCCACCAATTCAGGAACAAAATAAAATGGAAATAAAACTGCAACATCACCATAGTCTTCACAATCCAATTGCATGTCAATTATCACTGACATCAATTGCCACTGATCTGAAGCCTCTTTTTCCAACTGACTATATGAATTTTTTCTTAATGCATACGAAACTGAATTTCCTTTATCTAGTGTAAAAATAAAGTCAAATTTAAACATTTGGAGATAATTCATCCATCTTCTTTTCCTGAGGTTCACATCTATTTGTGATAAAATATGTTTCAATATCTTATGATTTGTAAAAACCATGAATTTCTTACCAAAGAGTTAATAATGTCAATTATTCAAAGCATGGACTACAGTAGCTAACTCAAAATCATGTGTTGGGTAGTTGTTCTCATGAAAATATAATTTTCGTGATCCATAAGCAATAATATGATCTCCATTCATGAGTACACATTCCAATCCAGATCCCAAAGAATCACAATACACCACGTTCCCTTGTCATATTTCTGAAAATATTAAGATCGGTGTTGATGTAAGGTGAACCTTAATCTCCTAAAAAGTCTTGTGACATTCCTTATTCCATTGGAATGGAACATTTTTTCCTTGTCAAAGATTTCATAGGTAAATCTAGTCTTGAAAATTCACGAACAAAGAATCAGTAATAACCATCCAATCCAAGGAAACTAGGTATCCTGAAGACATTCTTTGGTGGTTTCTAGGATATTATAGCCTCTATCTTTTCTGGATCCATAGAAACACCTCTTTCAGATATGATATAGTCAAGGAAACATACCTATTGTTTCCAAAAAACACACTTTGATAATTTGAAATATAAATGATAATCCCAAAAAATACGTAACACTATCACAAAGTGTTTCTCATTCGCATCACTTGTCCTTGAATTCAACAATATGTCATCCACAAACACCACAAAAAAATAATCCATAGAGCTTTGAAATATTTGATTCATCAATTTCATAAAGACAGTTGGTTCATTCATAAGACTGAAAATCATAACCACATACTCATGATAAACATATCTACTTCTGAAAGATATCTTTGGAATATCCTCTTTCTAAACCTGCAGTTGGTGATATCCTATTCACAAGTCAATTTTAGAGAACCACTGGGCTCCCCTCAATTGATCAAATAGATAATCAATGCATGGAAGTGGATACCAATTATTTATTATAAGGTTGATATTACGATAATCCACACGAATTCTTATAATTCCATCTACTTTTTTCACAAACAAGGATGGTGCTTCCCATAGAGATGCACTAGGATAAATGAACCCTTTTCTTTCCAACTCTTCCAATTGTACCTTAAATTCCCTTAATTCTATTGGTTCTATCTGATAAGACATAAGTGAGATAGGACTGGTCCTTGGTAAGAGATCAATCTTAAACTCCAATTATATTATGGGTGGAAAACTTGAGAAATTATCATGAAAAACATTCAGAAAATAATTGAAACTTTCTAGAAAACTGTTATTCTTGATCTCATCCAATGATTCTAAGGTCAACACTGTCAACTGGTACGATATAGTTCCAATTGTTGGTGCCAACAAGAATGATGCATCTGCCTTTACATTCTAGTCTCATCTAAAGAGATGCTTGATGTCATCATCAGTCATAAAAATAAAAATTGGGTATAATAATTGATGTGAGCTTTAAATAGAGTCAACCAATCCATACCCGGGATTATGTTATACACATCCATATCAAGAATAGAGAAATATCATATCAACTCAACTCCATCAATTGTTATAGAACATTCTTTGAATATAAAGGCTTGACATTCTATTTGGACAAGAGGAGTTTGAAGTTTCAAAACAGAAGGTATCATCTCAACATGAAAACCCAGAATATCAATAGCATGAGAATAAATAAATGAATAAGATGAACCCATATCAAAAAAATCTTGCATAAGGGTATAATTCAAAATAATTTTTCCTCTCGCCATTGATGGTCTAGTTTAATCATAAAAAATCACTTGCTCAGCTCCATAAAATTTCTTAATCACTACACTTTGTTATTTATTTCCCTGTTTATATTTACCTTGATGAGGAGTCATGGTATTCCTAGAATCACCATGGCTAGATCAATTTTACTAATGATAATTGTTCTGTTGCACTCGTCTCGTTGAATCATACAACATCTATAAACCATGAGATGTGTCTCGGACACTCGATCATGCAGAACTGTAACAATTGCACTAAAGATTCCCCATATTATTGTAATTGTGGAATGATTTAGGTGGTTCCATACAATCTATCTTCATGTGATAAAAAGATTCAAACTAAAAACATCTAATCTTGTCCCTTTTTAGAGGAATATTTACCGATCCAGCCATCTAATTTTGAGTCATTCCACTACCTTAGAAATAGGTTCCCCTATTCCACTTATTCCCATCATTAGAGTTCTCACCATTTCCCATAGGTATCAACATGCTTCCACCACCTGTATTTCCTAAGATTTATCTTTCTACCATTGTCTCTCTATCGACCATCTTTGTGTAGTTTTACATACAAATCACGGCTATCTTTGAGAAAATATCTTTCCTTGGCCCAAATTCAAAAATGTGTTCCTTTAAGGATGCACAAGCAACAAATTTGAGAAAAAAGGGGACTAAATTCATAAATTTATCAATATAATCTATCACTAAGAGATTCACCTACTTAAATATGAAAATTTTCATAATTCTAGCAATCCTTAATGTGTGAGGATAGAATTTTTTGTTAAAAAATTCTTCAAAATCTTCTCATTCAATGCCTTGGTCGAATTTAGCCTAAATTGATAAATCTCACCACCGGTGTGCAATATCCTCAAGCATATACATTTCCAACTTAACTGTCAGCTCAGATGTTGTGCCTAGAAAATCGAAGATTTGATTCATCCTATTCAGCCATACCTCTTCTTTCTCTAGTTCTGAATCATCTCAAAATATGAGTGGATTCTACTTCTAGAACTGAACAGAATGATTCAGTTACCTTGGTTCATCCCTTTAGTTCCTCCTATCCACAACCTAAAAGTCTTAGACTATACTCTGAACCAGTTATTAGTTCACCTATTTCTCAGGTGCAACCACATTCTCAGCATCTTCTTTAGGTTGGTTTCTTTTATGCCTATCGGATTCCATTTTCTATAACCAAAAAAAATGTCATAAGTCTCACTCTCTAGAAATTGAAGTCTTAACAATTTTAAATTTAGTACATTTCAACTATCACAAAAATGCTTTCCAAAACTCAACATTTTCCACCTTTAACCCATTTTTGAAAATTCTATCATAATCTATGAAAATCAAACCATTTTAAAATGCACTACTATGCATTTTCAGAATCTCGTATTTGAAAACAATTTCAACACTTTTCAAAAATAAAAACTTTTACAACAAATCATAAATCATTACTCAAAATTAAATATGCGCTCTTAGTGGGAAGTAATTTTTATCAATGCATGTAATATTCTCTTTATCAGATAAACTCATGATGATGAGGTTACAACTCTTAAAAGTTTCTCAAACCACTTATGTACCCAACTCCATAGTAACTTTAGGTTCATCATAAATAGGTAAGTTATGCCTTTTATGCTCTTCATTTCAAGTTTCGATATTCTTACTCTTTTCTATCATCCCAAATCAAGGACAAATCAATAATGATTTTCCAACTCCAAGACCAACAATGAATACCACTTGTCACAAAATTAAGGACAAACCGACAAAGATAGATACCATTTGTAACATTCTACCCCTCCTCATTAGTTTGAGAATGGGTAGGACATTACTGGGCCTTAGGTGACATTCCCAAGACACCAAAGACTAAAAATAAATTCTAAAGGATTTAATACAATTAAGTGATTATTTTCCCTTTGAAAATAAAACAACCATAACCAAAAAAACACTAAATAATGCATGATAATAAAGTATTTAACTTAAGAATACTAACTGAAAAAAATACCAAACTATAACCAATCACCATATCAGAGTACATTGTGGAAACCAAGACCAATATCAAATTATAATGCAGAATAAAAAACTGAAAAACCTCAAAGGCTCTAAATACACAAACTCCACAGCTCCCAACATGATCTAAGCTACAACTCCACAAGTCATGATCAAAGCATCACAATGAATCACAAAATAAATGAGATACTTTTCCTTCATATGTGTCTCGATAAATAATATCTGCAAACACACCAAAGTTCCCAAACAGGGGGGTGAGTATAAAAACTCAATAGTTTTTTCCTAAATGACTTCTCTACTCACAACTATGATAGAAAATATTATCACATTTATATAAAACAATTTATATAAAACATTTTAAAATAGTTTATATCAAATACAAAACAATTCCAAGAAAAACTGTTTTCATACCAAAAAAAAATTCCAAACCAAAACCATTATCAAGGAAAGAAACCAAACAATTCCTTTAAAACATTTTTCAATCCATTGACATACCCATTACTTAGTTACACAATTTTATACAACCACATAATGACAAATTCTTGACTGATTAACAATTATATACTCTTGATAGGTCTCTAATTGATCTAGAAAGTCATCACAAGATAATCATTTACCAAGTGCCCTGGTGGCACACACCCCTTCTACAGGGTCGTGTCAATGAAAATGAACACACGCTAACCAAGTAAGCCAAATTCTATTCCAAACCAATCATCTCAAGACATTTAAATGAAACATTTATTTTATTGAAAACCTTTTTTATCAAACCATTTCCATGAATCAAAACCAAACCATATTTTAAAACATAATTTTAAAATCATGTAGCAAGGCACTTTACACAACAACCAGTTTCCACAATTTTACAAATCGACGCTAAAGAGGGTTTCAACCAAGATTTTCACATCAATTTCACCATAAATTTCAAGGAATTAAAAAAAATGAAACCAAGCCTTAAAGTTATGATGATAGGAGTCAAGATTGAACCCACCTGCCTCGCAAGCTTAGGAAAAAACAAATAACCACACAAAAACTTCAACAAAACTAGATTTAAAATCCAAAAACCCACCTTAGATCTTGTTCTCTAACATCAACATAACCATATCTCATCATGATTGGAATCACACACCATGGATATATCCCAAAAGAATTAGATCCATGAGTCTAAGATAGGGAACAAGAATAAAACTAAGGTAAAAAACCAAGAACGGAGACTTACAAATGAATGTGGGCCTCCAACGTACAAAAAATCACCAACAGATTTCTCCTGGGTCAAGGGGAAGGGTCTCCATAGCCTTTGGGATGAGAGGAATTTGAGTGAGGTTATGTTTAGAAGGAAAACAATACATTAAGGGGAAATAATAATTAGATCCAATATTTTCATATCTTGTTTTTAACAGTGCACATTTTAGGCATATGGTTAGGCAAACCATGCGTCATCCACTTCCCAGAAACACCCCTCACACAGTTGGCTCACACAGTTAGACAAACCATGTGTCAACCATTATTTTTCCTCTGACTATATCATACAAGGTTACTCTTGGGTGGCCATATGATTTTTCAAAACTATTCACCTACCCAAATCCTACGGTTTCACTTTTCATAGATTTTTGGAGGTGTTGTACGGTTTATACTAACCGTTCTCAAATCGTGCACCTCCATAAAAGCCTCAAAACTTTCCAAAACTCCTATAAACCCTCCCATAATTAACCCAAGTACTTTACATGATTAAAATACTTAAAAATAGGGTTATTTACTTGAAACTAGGAGTGTTACACATCCACCATTACATCAACCATAATGGATTCTAGTCAAACTATGCATCCACCCCTGAAACATTGTGAGACCAGATCCCTAAAAACTCAGGCATCCCAAGGTATCATCCATCTCAACAATTGATTAACATTAATCCTAATAAATAATAATAGATCTAGACCCAACTTTTTATTCCCAATAATCCTAGGTAATCACATAACATGTCAAAATTATAAAATAAAAACAAACCAAGGGATGGCCAAATGCCCACACCCATCCCCCCTGTGCACATCCCCTCGGGCTCAAACATTCAGTATGGGTTATTAAGTGACACCCATTATTATCTCTACCCAATATGAAACACACCCACTCAAGGTAGTTCAACCATCAAGGCACCCACTGGGTTCCCTAAGGTCCATATAATTCCAGGAACCCCGCTTGGGTTCCTTCTCTCTCATAAACCACCAACATAACACCCTAAGATTTTAAAATAGGAACATCGTGTCTGATAGCATATATGACACACAACATCAATATTAGAAGATAATATAACACCCCAAGACTTTACAATATATTTCTTTTTAAATAAATTCAATATCGTCAATAGATTGTGATGTATGCAATATCATGATTAAACAAAACATGATACTCCATTAAAATATTATTATTTAAACATGTCCATTTTGACCTAGTAGTTAAGTTGGAAAGTATGAATACTACTAAATAAATTGTAAAAATTATATGTTTTAAATATGTATAAAATAAATTCAATGGTTATTTATTGATTATAAATAAAATAAGAATCATTTGAAAGAAAAGTAAATATTTTCTAAAAAACTGTATTTTTCTAAAAGGTGGTTTAGTTGCATTTTGTGCACATAATTTAAATTTAATTTTTACCAATTTTAGAAAATTAATTTTACAGAATAAAATTAATTTTTAAAAACCACATTTAAAAATTATCTTTGAGTGATGTTTTTGGATTTTTCTAAAAAGATTGATTTTTTGATGAATAGTGAGAAATACTGATTTTTATTGAAAACTTCCATTTTGTTTAAAATATTTAAAAGGTTAAATTAAATTTTAAATTGGTTTTAAAGTATAATTAGTTAAATTATATTAAAATTTAACTAATTTAGGTCATTTTAATTAATTTCATATTTAATTTTGATATAAAAACTTTTTAAAATTTTGAAAGTTTTTCTTTGGAAAAACCATTTTTCAAAACATTTGTGGGTTTAATTTTAAATTGAATTCTACCACTTATGTGGATTGAATTTAAAAAAATTAATTCCATATTTTTAATCGATATAATTTTTATTATCTAATAGGTTTATCTTAATTTTGTACCATGATGAATAGTGAAAATAGTACAACTTAATTATAGTTAAGGTAAAAATGGGTTTCCTGGGGAGTTAAACTAGGAAGATAAGGATTCAAAAGGACCTTAAACTTGTACAAAACCCATTTTTTTGATATATTTAGATCATATAACCTCTAATATTCTATAATTAACCATTTTGGAGGCTTTTGGAGTGAGAAAAATAGGGGTATTTTTTTATCTATTCAAAATTTCCATGTATATCCTCTACCCCACTTATAAAAGGTCACCCATTCTACCCTATTCATGCTTCCAAAACCCTTTGGTTCTGATAATACTTGACTGAATATATTCCTTACTTCCCTCCCCAAATCCTATTGTACTTATTTTGATTATTTATTCCTCCTATGAATTCTTTAGGTAAAAACCTAAAGACCCTCTCTGAACAAGAGGTAAAATTCTTAAACGTGTGTATCTGTTTTATTTCTTATTCCACCTACTTCAAATCATATTAAAATATGTTAATATGATAAAAATAGTATCTTCTATTTAATTATATGTTATTATTTTTATGGAATAACCCATATCCATCTCCACATCCATCAAATAGGAAACGAAACTGTTAATTGTGTGTACAGCAGACTACCGGCTCACGAATCGTTGTAATTTGTTTTCAATAAAGAACTTTTAAGGCTTGATATAATGAGATATTAAACTTATTTATATTATATTTATGAAATAATTATACTTTTTAAATCTTGATATCATATATACCTTCTTACTTTCCATTCTGTGGGGGATACGGTATCGTCGCTCTTTTGTATGGCGGACTACCGCCTTATGAAGCAATGTGATTCATTTTTCTCTTACGCTTTACATGGAAGGTAGTAAGGTTAAAATTAATAAATATATGTGATATTTATGAACTAAAAATACTTTTTAAAATATGAAATAACATCTAACTTCTTACCTTCTAATCTATTTGAAAAAAATAATGTTGCATGTGCGTACGTGTGGACTGCTGCCTCCATGTAGAGATGTGAAATGTTTTTCATTTTATTTTTACATGGATGGTAATAAGGATATATTTTATTAATATACATGATATATATAACATAATAATGATTATATAAAGGTGAATTTACTTTTATTTTCCTTTCATTCCATTTATAAAGAAAAATGAAAATGGTGTTTATGCGTAGGTACGACTTACCATCTTCATGAATGGTGTAATCCATTTTATATCTCTAAATTTTATAGATTACTCTAATTTTATATATAATTAATATATCTGATATTTAAATAATTTTTAAGATTATTAATATGATTTAACCATGATCAAAGTAAAAGGACCAAAATTACCAAACCAAAACATGCATGAAAAATGAATAAATTATCACCTAAAATAATGATTTTAACATAGAAATTTTAATAAACGGGTGATTAAAAAAATAATTAAATCATATATGGTATAAAATATATGATTATGGTTCTTTAATAGATTTATAATAAACCTATATTTATTATATAGAAAGTTCAAACACATATGAAGGAAATTGGACCTGAGGTAAGGGTTTCTCATCTTACTTTTACTTCCATGAGACATATACCATATTCACCACTTATTCCTTTGTATGGTGTATATACTGTCTCTTTTGATATTTTATATCCTCAATATATTTCTCTTAATGGTATTTAAAGTTTCATTTGAAGTTATTTATTTTATGGGGCTTATTATTCAAAATTTACTAAGTGGTAAGGGTTTATTTCACAGTCTCATCATTATTCGGGATTATTTTTATTTAAGTCTCTTTTGGGGGAATTATTTGTTTTTTATATATTAAATTAAATATATTTTATTCTAATATAGTTATTCGTGAACTTTTTCAAGTAATAGTATTATTTATCTTCTTTTTGGTAATTAAAATATTTAAGAAAATATTTTTAAGAAAATCTGATTTTATTTCTCTCTTCAGTTGAAAATCATTTTTCATCAAACTCCAAGTTTTACAAAAATGTTTTCAAAAAAAATTTAACCTTTTACAAATGATTTATTAAAGAAATTTTTACCCACTTTTACTTTTTACAAAAAAAAAATGAAAGGAATCTTCATGTCATTTTTAAAACAAGGCTTGTTTGGCTTTTACAAAAAATGTGAAAGGAATCTTTGTTTTAGTATTTACGACATAAATGGAATTCCCCACCATTGTGATCACTCAATTTTTTAAATATTCCTTTATAATTTTCAAATTTTATTTTCAAAGAAAATGATTTTCAAAATATTTTGTGAACTTTTAATTTTAAAAACATTTTCAAAGTGAAAAGATTATTTTTCTAAAATATATTTTTCATGACATTTTTATGGTATTTCTATTCATCAATGACATCAATAATTTGTTGTACTTATAATACACTAGTGATATGTTTTATTAATGCCATAATTTTTATTTCTTCAAATGGTTTATAATCAGTTTTATTGGGGATGTACAATTGTATTACCTTTCACCATTTTCCTCTGGATTTTTATGATTATGTTTATTGATTGGGATAAGTATTAACATTTCATATGTTAGTTATTCAATTTGAATGTTTATGTTGATTATGTTTCAACCCTTTCATATAAGGATTTCATTGGACTTATTAAGTAATGGGTGGCGCCCAAAATTACATAGCCCCTCGATGTATCAGTAGGTCTCATGAGATAAATATATTGGCCAAATTAAAGAGGTTTTACCCATATATTTAAATTTTCTTGTGAAATTTCTTGGCAGTATATTTCATATGTCTGACATTATGCATTACCTCATTATGATATCAATTATTTATGTCCATGTGAATACTCAATTAGTCTTAGTATTCATGGATAAGTTTCAAGATCATGTGATTATATATATGGATTTATTTTATCATCATTTATTCCTTACATATTAGGATCAAGTTATTATTTAAATATAATGTGTTTCAGTTATTTACTTTTCTATATTTATTATGCTTATTTATTCATGATATCTTCCATTGTACATGTATCCTTAATGAGCTTTTGATCTCACCCCTTTCTTATTTTTATTTATCGGGATTCCAAGATGTGTATTATGATAGATATGAAGGTTTATTTTAGAAAAAATAATGATGAACTCGAAGAAAATACTATGTTGTATTTTATGTTTTCAAATGTAATGTGAGATTTAAGTATGTATCTAGTTTACCAAGACTACTAAACTATACGGTTCTTTGGAATATTATCCCTTGTATCTTATTTCAATGTAATAAAGTAATCATTAACTCTGGGATACTAGGGTGGTGGTCTTTACTATGGGTATCAAAATAAGTTTAGCATAAACCTTGAGAAATAGATTTAGGAAATTATAGATTATGGAATATATCACTATGGATTATTTTGAGGATAAATCTAAGTATATGATAACATCCTATAGTTTTTTTAAGTAATATATTATATTGTTTTTCTAGAAATACATCTCTATCTAGATACTATAATTAGGCATGCTTCTGGCACAAATGTACCTATAGGTAATAACTTCAAAAAAGGTATGATGGGATTGACTCAAGTGTTACCCGGTACATGATAATGGTCCTTATTACACACCTTATTTGACACTCCTAGTGGATATGCTCTGGTTAATTCACATTTTCTTTATAAAACATTATGAAGGATTTGAAAATATTTTATGATTTGAAAAAAAATCCAAAGAAACAGTGTTAATGATTATGAGATTAGACATGCATAAATTTTTCAATTTATGTTAAGTCTTTCACTATTATTGGGATTATACATTATGTTTCATAATGTTATGATCTAATAAAATGTATTCCATTATTTAGAAATGGAACTTAGTGAAAGGAATAGGAACTTTATCAATGCATGTGCCCCATGTAGGAATTTCCCTCCTAGGAAAGATAATGAAAATGGAGCTGAAGTTGTAGCTAGAACTGAAGAAATTATAACTATATTGGGGAAAATGAATCAGGTTATGAAAAATAACCTTTCCTTTATGGAGAATCATGTTGATCCACCATACAGTGTAACAATGTTAGACTGCTTTATGTGTTAGTAACCTCCATCATTCAATGGGACTATATCCATTTGTAGCTGAGCAATGGAAAAGTTCCTTGGAAAATATATTTCTAACTTTGGGAAGCAATGAAAGGGAGAAGTTTTTCATGGTATTTTATCATCTCTCAGGATATTTAGATCAATGTTGCTCATTTATTCAAAACACTAGGTATGAAGAATAAATAGAAAACATGGAATGTAAGGATTTTAAGGAACTTATCTTGGAAAAGTATTTTCCTCATGAGCAACGAGTGAACACGGAGAGAAAATTATTGAGTCTAAGACATAAGGAAGATGAAAATATTGTTAAGTGTGAATCCCACTTTACAAGGTTATTAAGGAATGATATGGACTACATATATAATCTAAAGAAAAATATTGGTCATTTCTTTGATGGGCTTAAACCAATTATTTGAAGGTAACTAGTCTCCCAAACTTTCTCATCATACAGGGACATAGTATCATGTGGTATAAAGATAGAGAAGGAATTATCCAATTCTTATAGCTTATAAGGGAAGCAATAGAATAAGAGGATGGAAGATAAAAATAAGGATAAAGCTAATGGAAGGAAGGATTTTCCCCCTTATGATAATTGTGGAAAGAAACACTTTGGTGCTTGGTTAAAGGGAATAGGAGTTTTCTACAAGTATAGAGAGAAAGGTTACCATGCTCGTGATTGTAATTGAAAGAAATAATCTTAAATTTATAATGCTTCAACTATAAGGATATAGTACACTGTACAAATAAATTCCCCAAGTGTCAAGGGAATATGCCTCAAATGAAGCTAAGGGGTCAAGTTCAAACTTGTGTTATTACTACAGACTAAGTGGAATTATTAATGTGGTTGTGTTTGTATTCAAGAATTATGTTATATGAGTATTTTATCAATGATATTTTGATTATAAAAATTATTAAATGTATAAGGATTGTACTACAATTCTTTTTCTTTAAGTATTTGAGAGCATATGTTGAATAGTACCGATGACCAAGAAAACTGATTCAATGGCACATTGATCTTTTTGTAAAACGTGTGATTGAGGGAATATAAACCTTAATATTTACTTGATTTTGAGATAATAATAATAAATAGATGTTTATGGGATAGTATTGGTTTCCTTGAAATTGGTTAGTGATTTGATGGTTTATGTTATCTTTGTTGGAGTTTACTACATGTTCGGATTTATGGAATATATTTGACAGACTGAGATTTTATTTTTTGGAAGAATGTATGTTTTCATTAAGTTTTTATGGTAATCAGGGTATTAACATATTTGGTATGTGAAAGTAAGAGATATTTTATGTTGTTTTTGAAATCTAATGTTAAGTTGATTTTGGAAATTTAGACACCTTCCATCTAAATTTTTAGACTTTGAATTTGGTCAGATGTATTTTAGATGAGTATTAAGGTTAACCATTTATGAAATGTATTAAGTTTAATTTTGGGAGTTACTATTGAGGTATTATATATTAATATATTATATTAGATAATTTTTTTAACCATTTTAGTTTTATTAAAGATGGCACGAATGGCTTGTTACTCTTTTATGGATCTTATGATCCGTTAAAAGTTAATTTTAGTTCTTCGAGCATACAGATTTTATTTTTGGATATTCGTTTCTTGGGGTAAGAGATAAAGTTTAAATTGATAAAAGCAAAAAAAAGGATGAAATTGTGCTTATGAAATAGAAATATATCAATTAAGTATATTTCTTTATATTCTTAGATAGTAAAATAATTCCTCAACTCTAGATCTTGAAATAAAAATGTTATCTTAATACCTTAATTTTTTATGAACCAATGGTTATTTCACTTTTTATAGATTTATGTATTGGTGGTAATTAACCTTCTATGGATCACATATTTTCTTATGATCAATGATCTTAATCACTCTCTATAATTATTTATGATTTTCTTACATGTCCATGTCCACTTCCCACCGATGTTATCCTACTTAGAACCCTATTTATGTGTTATTCTAGATGATCATTTGTAATTTCATTTCTCTATTATAAAGTGGTTATTTTATTAACCCTTTTTATGATATGTGTTTCTAAAAAAGGTATTTCCAAATGTAAAACCCTTGATTACTGAGATCAAGATTAAATTATCAAGACCCAATTTATTTAAGGGGGTAGAATGTAACACCTTGAGATTTTAAAATAGGAACATCATATTTGATAGCATATATGACATGTAGCATCAATATTAATCTATAATGTGACACCCCAATACTTTATAATATATTTATTATTAAATAAATTCAATATCATTGATAGCTTGTAATGCACGTAATACCAGGTTTAAATGAAACACGACACCTTATTAAAATGTTATTATTTAAACATGACCATTATAACCTAGTAATTAAATTGATACGTATTGATAGGACTAACTAAATTATAAAAATTATATGTTTTACACATGTATAAAATAAATTCAATTTTTATCTATTTATTATAAATAAAATTAGAATCATTTGAAAGAAGAGTAAATGTTCTGTAAAAAACTATATTTTTCTAAAATGTGGTTTAGTCGCACCTAGCGTGATTTTTAATACAATTATAAAATTTATTTTATAAAATAAAATTCATTTTTGAAAACTAAAAGTAAAAATTATCTTCAGATGAAGTTTTTTTATTTTTTTGAAAATATTAATTTTTTGATGAATAGTGAAAAATGATTTTTATTAAAAACAGTATTTTCGTTTAAATCATTTACAAGGTTAAATTATATTTTAAATTGGTTTAAAAATATAATTAGTTCAATTATATTACAATTTAACTAATTTAGTTCATTAGAATCAATTTTATATTTAATTCTAATATAAAAACGTTTTAAAGTTTTTAAAGTTTTTCTTTGGAAAAGCCATTTTTTCGATGCGTCTATGGGTTTAATTTTAAATTAAATTTTTCCACTTAAATGGATTGGATTTTTAAAAATTTATTCCATATTTTTAATCAATATAATTTATATTATCTAATAATTTCAACTTAATTTTTTAGCATAATGAATAGTGAAAATAATAAAAATTAATTACTACGGTTAAGGTAAAAATGGGTTTATTAGGGGGTTAAAATAAGAAGATAAGGATTAAAAATGACCTAAAATTTATACAAAATCCATTGTTTATACATATTTAGAAATTATAACCTATATGGTTCGAGAATGACCCATTTTGATGGCTTCTGGAATGAGAAAACACGGGTATCACTTTATCTTTTTAAAAATTCCATGTGTGTTCTCTCCCCCATTTATAAAAGGTCACACTTCTCCCCTCTTCACACTTCCAAAACCCTTTGGTTCAGCCAATATCTGCCCAAATACCTTCCTTTATTACATACTCATATCTTATAGTCATTATTTATATTAAAAATTCTTCCTAATAATTCTTTAGGTATAAACCTAAAGAGACTCTTGAAGAAGAGGTAAAATGCTAAAATGTGTGTATCTGTTTTATTTCTTCTTCCACCTCCTTCAAATAATATTAAAATATCTTAATATAATAACACCATTATTACCTATATATTTATATGTTTTTATGTTAATTTAATAACCTAGATCCATCTCCACTTCAATCAAATGGGAAACGAAATTGTCGATTGTGTGTATGATAGACTACCGGCTCACGAATCAATGTAATTTTTTTCCATCACTACTTTTAAAGTATTGATAAAATGATGGATTTAACTTATTTATATAATATTTATGACATTATTATACTTATTGAATCATTATATCACATATTCCTTCTTACTTTCCATTATGTGGGGATACGGTAATGTCGTTAGTGTGTGTGGAGGACTGCCATATCGCAAAGTGATATGATTCATTTTCCACTTATGTTTTACATGGATGGTATTAAGATTAAAATTAATAAATATATGTGATATTTATGAAATAACCATACTTCTTTAAATATAATATCACAGCTAATTTCTTACCTTCCAATCTATTGGAAAATAATAACGTCAGTCAGGCATATGTGTGCACTAATGTCTCCATGTAGCAATGTGAAATATTTTTCATTTTATTTTTACATGTATGGTAATAAATATGGATTTTATTAATATAAATTATATACATAACATAATAATGATTTTTTTATGGTTAATTGACTTTTATTTTCCTTTCATTCCATCCATCAATAAAAATTAAAACAATATCTATGTGTATGTACAACCTACCATCTCCATAAATGGTGTAATCTATTTTCTATCTGTAAATTTTATAGATTAATATAATTATATATATAAGGAATATATATTATATTTACATAATGGTTAACATTATGGATATTATTGAACTATGATCAAAGTAAAAGGACCTAAATTACCAAACCAAAACATACATGAAATGTTAAGCAATTATCACTTGAAACAATGATTTTAACAAAGAGATGTTAATAAATAGGAAATTAAAGACTAAAAGTAAATCATATATGGTATCAAATATATTATTATGGTTCTATAATAAATTCATAATAAACCTATATTTATTATACATTAGTTTCGAACAAGTATGAAGGAAATCAAACCTAAGGTAAGAGTTTCTCATCTCACTTTTACTTCCATGAGACATACACCATATTCACTACTTCTTCCTTTATATGGTGCTTATATTATACCTTTTGATGTGTTATATCCTAAATCTATTTCACTTCATGGTATTTAAATTTTCATTTTATGTTTTTTTTCATGGGGATTTTGATTCAAAAGTTATCAAAGTGGTAAGGTTTTATTTCATAATCTCATCATTATTCAGTATTGTTTTTGTTTAAAACTCTTGAGGAAATTATTTGATATTTCTATTTTAAACTCAATATATTTTCTTATAATATGGTTATTCATGATCTTTTTTAAGTAATGTTACCATTTTTCCCCTCTTGGGTACTTAAAATATTTGAAAAAAAAATTAATAAAATCTAACTTTATTTCTCTCTTTGGTCGAAAATCCTTTTTGATCAAAATCTATGTTTTATAAAAAAAATGTTTTTAAAAATGTTTCTAACATTTTCCAAATGATTTTTAAAGATATTTTTACCCATTTTTACTTTTAAAAAAAATTAAAGGAATCTTCATGTCATTTTCAAAACAAATATCGTTTGGGTTTTACAGAAAATGTGAAAGGAATCTTTGTTTTAACGTTTACAGCATGAATGGAATTTCGCACTGTCATAGCCACTCAATGTCTTAAAGCTTCATTTATAAGTTTAAAAGGTTATTTTTAAATAAAAGTATTTTTAAAATATTTTTTGAACTTTTAGTTTTAAAAAAATCAAATTGAAAAGGTTATTTTCCTCAAATATGTTTTTAATGAAATTTTTATGGTATTTCAATTCATCAATGACATCAACATTTTATAGTACTTATGATCCACTGGGGATGTGTTTTATTGATACCATACTTATTATTTATACATATGGTTTATGATCAGTTTATTGGGGGATGTAAAATTTTATTATCATTCACCATTTTACTTTGGATGGTTTATGGTTATGTTTATTGATTTGGGTAAGTATTAACATTTTGTATGTTTTTTTCAATATGAATGTTTGTGTTGATTATATTTCACCCCTTTCATATGAGGAATGAATTGAGAATATTAAGTGATGGTTGGGGCCCATAATTATATAGCTCATTGATGCATCGGTAGGTCTTATGAGACAAATTAGTTGGCCAAATTAACAGGGGTTTACAAATAGATTTAAACTATCTTGTGAAAGATCTTGACAATATGTTTCAAATGTATGAATTATGAATTACCTCATTATGAGATTGGTTATTGATGTCCATGTGATTATTAAATTAGTTATAATATACATGGATAAGTTTCAATCTCATGTGATTATGTATATAGATTTATTTGATCATCAGTTATATCTACCATATTATGTTCAAGTTATTGTTTAAATGGTGTGTTTTGCAATTATTTACCTTTTCATATTGATTATGCTTATTTATTCATGATAGATTTCATTGTAATATTACCATTACAAAGCATCTGAACTCACTAATTTCTTATTTTTCTTTCCTCAGGATACCAAGATGTGTATTATGATTGATATACAGGGTTATGCTAGAGGAAATAGTGATGAAATCGAAGAAAATATTGTGTTGTATTTTATGTTTTAAAATTTAATGTGAGATTCAAGTATGTATCTAGTTCACCAATGCTACTAAGCTATATGGTCCTTTAGGATAATATTTCTTATATCTTATGTCAATGTAATAAATTAACCACTAACTATGGCCAACTAGGTTTTGGGTTTTTACAACCAGGGTCAACACCTATTACTCAGAGGAAGCACTTCCCTCACCAAGTTCACAATAAAGGCACATATTCTTAGGCCAATTGAGGTATTCCTTATCAGAAAACCACTAAAAAGGTGGAATAAATACCATCTCAAACACTATAGTGTCTCAAGGTCAGTCACCCCCCAACTCATGGTCACACTACAACCCACTAGGGTCAACTAGTACCAATTCATCAGCCTCCTTCATAAGGAAGTTCCAAGGAAACCCACGCTAGGGCATCTAACTAAAAAACACTTCATTTTATTTAATTCCACCCCTCTCAAGTGGTTCCAACATTTGAGGGCAGTCAATAGTTGTGACCTCATTCAATGGTGTCCAAGGCATACAGCCAGTGCATAAGGCCTGATGTGGCCTTAGCACTTCGTACAATTAAGGACATGATAATTTAATTAACCAATTAATTAATATTTTAATAATTTAAATTAAAAATGAAAACACCCTCATTGGCATGACCACATAACCCACACATCATAAACAATAATCACCAAATCCAAAGGGTCGGTATAAGAACCACATACCTCATCCTGAAGCCTTTATATTTATTATCTATAGGTTTTTAACAGCTTCTCAAGCCCACCAGTCTCTTCTATGTCCAATTGAGCTCTTCTCAATAACCCAAGCTCCTAACCCAAGTCAGAAAACCCAAAAAAACATTTGTAACATTATACATAAATAAAAAAATTAATTTAAAAAGGTCATAAATCCTCAAAACTACACTAGTGTCCAATGCTCACCAATTCTCCGGGAGATAGGGTATCAGCCACCCCTAAACCTACACTAATTAAAACCCCTAATACACACCGCTATTTACATAATTAATTAAATTAAATTATAAGTAAAACCATGATAAAATTCATGGTGTGATGTACCTTCATCGAAATGATGAGTAGTGACAAGAGGACGTTGTCTCGGGATATCCATTTGCTAGGTAGAACCAAAGCCCATGAAAAACATCTGATTCCACCATCCTCTAGTGTAATAGACACAAAATCACTAAAAAAATAACTCCAAATTAAATAAAAATATAGGATAATAAGAATTAAGATCAATGGAAGAAGAGACATATCTTAATCCACCAACAATTTCCCCTAAAACAACCCTATTGGAGGGATTAAATGAGGAGAGGGATGGGGGAAGAACCTCTGGTTTTGAGAGAGAAATGAGAGGGGGAATATGGGATTCCCCTGTAAAAACATGAGGGGGGATATCCATTTTTTCCTTTAAGGGACACCAGCTAACCAATACTAGGCCACCGACTAGCCTGTGAGCCTAGCAAGGTTGTCAGATCAATGCCTGCAAACTGCAGCCCCAGCCACCCAACCCTCCTTCAATACTCCCTCATTTCCTCTAGCAGCCATACAAGCCTCATTCCATGTGTAAAAACACCTATTTGAGGTGTTCAAACCCTCATAATTATCTTTTGATCCCCGAATCAAATTCTGGCTGGTCCACTAAACCAAAAAATCCAAGTAACTTCTAGGATTTTCTTACTCGTACAGACACATAATATTACAATATCAATTACTAATTTAAATGTGTTAAAATATTTTTTATACGTTGAAAAATTACACTATATTAATCATTTAAAAGTTATAAATTTAATTTATTAAGATAAAAATATACAATACTTAAAAAATATTTCTTTGAAAAATCTCATTTTTTTACATTAAATAATTTTAATGAAATCATATTAAAATTAATTATTCATATTCTAACCATTTATTTTATCAATACATTGGTATTAAAATATTTAATTTAATTTTTTAAATATATCAAATCGTTATTTAATAATAATAATATGTAATATATAAAATATATTTTTATAATAAAATATTTTAATTAAATATTATCTTTTTATTTCATTATAGAATTACGAATTATATTACTTTCAATTTGAAACTAAAAATTACACAACTTCAATATACTTATTGGATACATGTATACCCAACAACCATATATCCAATGGCCATATTCCCAATGGACATATTTCTAATGAGCATATATATAATGGTCAAATTTCATTCCTATATATAGTCTTACAAGCAATATTAGAATAAGTCATCCTATACATTTACTTCTCTCTCAAAATGTCTATTATATTTCTAATTCTATACCTTATTTCCATATTTTTAATCGAGGTTATGATCTTCATGGAAACCCATGATGATAAAGATTTCATGTTCATGTTCTTTTTATTTACTTTCATATCAATTCCACTTTTCCTTTTCTTAATGATGTTTTTTATTGTATTCCCATAATGTATTAATGTTAATCTTTCACTATAATATTTTATCTAAATAAAATGTATAGTGGTATGTTTTAGTTTTTTTTTGTGTGTGAAATAAGCTATTCAATATAGAATTTATTTAAATGAAAAATACATAGTAAAATTATGGGGTGTTATATTTAACCCCTTAAAATAATCTCACCCCCAAAATTTTATTACTATGTTGAAAACAAATTAGGGTACTTTTTCCTTAATACATCTTTAGGTTCCCACATTTCTTCCTCAAACTTATGGTTTCTCCATAGAACTTTCATCAAGTGATTGGTCTTGTTTCATTGTACTTTAATCTCTATGATAAAATATTTATATTAGTTGTTCCTCATAAGAAATATTATGTTCTGGTTGTACAACCTCTGAGTTTAGTACATGTGAAAGGTTAGGTATTTACTTACTCAAAACTCATACATGAAACACATCATGAACTTAGGAGAGGTTCTATGGAAGTACAAGATAATAATCTATCATCCCCACGTGATTAAGGATTTTGAAAGGGCTAATGTAACTAGATCTCAACTTTCCCTTCTTTTTGAATCCCATAACCCTCTTCTATGGTGATATTCTAAGGAATAATTTTCCTCAAACTTCAAACTCCAAATCTCACCGATGATTATCAGCATAGCTATTCTTTCAACTTTGAAAAATTTTAATATGTTTTTGAATGGATTAAATATACACTAACATTTCAGGAGAAAGATATGATCCTGGTAGTTTATGATCTCTAACTTCATCCTATCATGTTGGAGTTCTACACGTTATTACACCTCCTCTTATACAGAGATTCATATAGTGTAATTTGAATTCTATAATGGAAACAATTTTTATATAAAAATTATACTAGGGGAAGGTGTTGATCTCAACCTCCTTTGAAATCCAATGAATAGGATCTAAACATTTCTAGAGTTTGAATGATCCTTTCATATTGACTATCATTCTAAGGATGATATGTATTCTTGAAGATTATCTCTTTATTCAATGCTTATTGAAGTATTATTTGTAACTTTGAGGTAAACCTCAGATCTCGATCAAATAAAATTGAGAGTGGTACTCCATGAATCCTTACTACTTTTTCTATATCCTCAAAATATTTTTTATCAATAAATTTTCTCGAATAGAAATGAAATGTGTTGACTTCGTAATGTGATCAACTACTCCCCAAATAGTGTTATGACCTTAGAAGTCTTAGGAATGCCTGCAAATAAATCTATGGTGATGTTATCCCATTTTTATATGTGTAACACCCCGAGTTTTTATGAGCATTTTTTTAGAATAAATTAAATTTATTTGATGGATTGTATTACATGAAACACCAAATTAAGCATACACTACACGTAGCACTATTTTAGCTTGTGTTACATGCAACATTACGTTATAACAAAACCACAATATATTTATTTAAACATGACCCTTATAACCTAACCATAAACTTAGTGTGAAAATTAATAACTACTTTTAAAATATTATTTATAATGGTTTTATATAAATAAAATACATTGATAATAAAATACATAATTTTTTACAAAGTCTATATGTTTTAAAAATACCATTTTCTTAAAAAAACTACTTTTTATGTCTTTTTGTGAACGATAATAAAATTAATTTTTGACACTTAGAAAATTAATTTGATAAAATAAAATTATTTTTTTAATTCATAATTTCAAAATTATATTATGGTTAATTTTCAGGGTTTTTTCTGAAAAAATTAATATTTTTATGAATAATAAAAAATACTGAATTTTAATTGAAGACTAATTTTTCATTTAATTTATTTATAAAGTTAAATTATATTTTAATTTTATTTGTTTTTAAAGTAAAATTATTTTACTTAAACATATATTAATCCAATTTAGGTCATCTTAATCAACTTCACCATGAAATTGGATATGAAAACTTTGTAAACTTATTATTATTTTTTTGCTTTAAAAATCGACTTTCTCAATATGTCTACGGGATTAATTTTAAATTAATTTCTTACAATTATGTGAATTGAATTTAGAAAAATATATTACATATTTTGAATAATAATATTTTATAATGTCTAATAATTCCAACATAATTTTTTACCAAAGTGATAAGTGAAAGCAATTAAAATTAATTACAGCGATTAAGGTAAAACTAAGATTACTTAGTGGTTAAACTTTGAATATAAAGTGTAAAAATGAACCAAAACTTTTAAAAAACTCATTATCTAACCATATTTATACATTTTCCCTTCTATTATATATATTTTTCTATTATTATGTCCACTTAACATGGAAAAAATGTGGGTGGAATTATCTCTTTTCAAAAAATTACAAGAGTGTCACTCACCTCCCTTATAAAAGGTCACCCACTATACCCATCACTTTACACCTTCAAAACCAATTGGTTTGGAAAATAATGGACCAAATAACCTATTAACATCCCTATACTCATCATATATTCCTTACTTTTTTCAGAAATTCAACCAAGTAAGTCCTTTAGTGCAAACCAAAAGGAGATACTTGAAGAAAATGTATTGTTCGTCAATGAAGGTTTTTGTTTCATTTCTTTTTCAAACACATTTAATTATTTTTATATCATGATTAAATAATAACCAAAATATATTCCATATATTCAGATGTTTTTATTATAAGTTTGTGACCAAAAAACATCTCAACTTTCATCAAATGGGTTACGAAATCATCATTCGTGTGTACGGTGGACTATCGTCTCGCAAACTGAAGTTTGTTTTTTCATTACCTCCTATCAAGGATAGTCATAATGATGATTTTATTGTTTATATATGATATATATGATATTTATAATGTTTTTATTATTCTTTAATTTTTATATCACACATACCTTCATGCTTTCCATTTTATGAGAATGCGATAACGTCGTTCGTGTGTACGGCAGACTACTGTCTCGCGAAGTGATTTGATTCATTCACATTTTGCATGGAATGTATTAA
This sequence comes from Viscum album, assembly GCA_963277665.1. Classification (NCBI taxonomy): domain Eukaryota; kingdom Viridiplantae; phylum Streptophyta; class Magnoliopsida; order Santalales; family Viscaceae; genus Viscum; species Viscum album. Next base: position 207,534,232 of record OY728138.1, on the reverse strand, counting down.
GGATGGATTTAATAAAAATATGTAATATATATTACATGAAAATATTCTAGAATAATAATATATCATATAATTTTTTTCTTTCAATCCAAAAAGAAAATACAAACAGTGTTCATGCATACGTACGACCTACCGTATCCATGAACAGTGTATTTCATTTCCTAATTCTATCTTTTATAGATTATTATAAATACATATATACTGAATATATATTATATTTATATCATTTTTTTCATTATTGATATGATTAAATCATTATTACGGTAATATAACCAAAAATATAATGAATCAAGACATTTACAAAAAAACAAAGCGATTATTACCTGAAACGTAACTTTAGCATGATATCATTAATAAAAGGGTAATAAAAGGTCATAATAAAATCATATATAGTATAATATATATTAATATGATTCTTTAATATATTTATAATAAACTTATATTTATTATATAGTAGGTTTTAATGAGTATGATGGAAGTCAATACTTAAGGTAAAGGAATTATCATCTCACTTTTATTTTCTGTAAGACACATGTTATATTCACCATCTCTTTCTTCTATGTGGTGTACATAATACCCATGAATTTATTTTATAATGATTATACTAAAAGTTATTTTTTTTTACATATACATTTTATGATCTCTCTTTCATTGTTTTTACGGTTCAAAAGTTAACAAATTGGTAAGGGACTTTTGTCTCAATCTTACTTCTTTGAGACTACATTATATTGTGCACCTATATTCTTTTATGTGATGTATATACAGCCCATTTGACATTTAATGTCATGAATTTATTCATAATCATGATATTTTAAGTTTAATAGTAAGTTATTCCTTCATGGGTCTTATGAATCAATGTTACCAAAGTGGTAAATATTTTATGTTATAATCTCATCATTTATCAGGATTATTTATGATTAAGTCTCTAATGTTGAAATCTCATGATCTAGATCTCAAGAATTCTCATGAATTTTATAATGATTTGATTATTCATGATATATTAAAGTAATGGTTCCATTTTTCTACTCTTTTGTACTTGATATAATTAAGAAAGTGTTTTCAATAAAATCTGACTTTATTTCTCTCTTCAGTCGAAAATCCATTTTCCTTCAAAACCATGTTTTATAAAAAAAAAATCAAAAATTTTTTATTACTCTACTATGATTCTTAAAATAAATTTTTATCCATGTTTAATTTTAAAAAAAAATCTTTTGAAAAAAATCTTCATGTCATTTTCCAAAATAATGCTTGTTTGGATTTTACCGCAAATGTGAAAGGAACCTTTGTTTTAATCTGTATGACATGAATGAAATTTTCTATCATCATGACTAATCATCGCTTTGAAGGTTTATTTATAAGTTTTTAAGTTTATTTTTCAAATTAAAATGTTTTGATAATGTTGTATATTTTAAAGAGTTTTTTTTAAGCGGAAACTATATTTTCCCCAATAAATGTTTTAAATGATCTTTCAAAATTATTTCTCATCTGAGATGACATCCATTATTTTTAAATATTCCTTAATAGGGATGTGATCCAAGAATATCATTCATATTATTTCTCTTAATGGTTTATGTTTTATGGAATGATGTTTATGAAACCTGTTTCTCTTTTGTGGTTTATACCATGATAAAATAATTATGAAACCATCTTCTTTTAACAGGTTAAGATATGATGAAATGATTATGAATCCTATCTATTTTCCACAAGTTATGATATGATGAATGTTTATGATACCTTTTTTATTTCATGGGTTATGATATAATGAATGTTTATGATCTTGTAGCACACATATGTGTGATTTCATTTTGTGATGGGCGGGACCTATATCTACCTACAATGCATTGGGTATAGATTTATATCTCATGAGATAGATAGAACTGAAATGGGAAGTGAACTTGATTCAATAATACAAGGCTGGAACAAGGATTGAACCTAATTTAGTAAATGAATTTGTAAGCTATGATGATCTTGGAAGTGAACCTTGACTAATATGAAAATGATTTTCTATGCTTATGTTTATACCACAAATTTCATGTCTTACTCTCTCATGGATCATGTTATTTTATTCCTTTATGACTCGTGTCTTATGAAATGCTAATCTTTATGTCATGACTCATGATTATGATCATTGATATGCAGGGTATAGTTATCAAATGTTATGATCATATTCTAATACCCTTATGTTCATGTTATGCTTACATATCTCCCTTATTTACCCTTATTGAGCATCTAAGCTCACCCTTTCTTATGTTTCTTTTCCCCAATTTATGAATATATGTATTATTGTTGGACCCTTTATGAGATAGTGGTTTTAATAATCACAAATCATGCCAATTTACAAATCCTGATAATTCATAACATTATGTTTTAAGTAATGTTAATCATGTCAATAAATATTTATAAATGAATAACTTATTTCGCATGGTATAATACATTTCAATAAGTCAATAAATTATAGAAATTTATGTTTCAATATATTTATAAGTGTATATTTACATGTATTTATGAATTTAACTTAATATGGGGTTGTTCTGTATAAGACAGAAACTTTGTAAGTTTTTCAAAGTCCCTGACACCAATAGTTCAAAGGAGTCACCGTTGGCTGACTCACCGATGAGGACTCACTAATCGAAGAAGACACCGATGCAGGACTCACCGATAGAACAAACGACACACCGATGGACAAGTCACTAATACTCGGTCACACCGATGGACAACTCACTAATGGGTGATGCACCGTTAGTTCAAAGGACTTGTCGGTGGATGATTTACCGATGGGAAACACACCGATAGTTCAAAATGAGTCATCGATGATGACTCACCGATGCCCAGACAAACCAATAGTACAAATGACTCACTGATTCCCCGAGTCACTGACACCGATGGAAATGAGTCACTGATACCGATGAAAAAGACTTACTGATACAGAGAGTCACTGATGCTGACAGACCGATACTGACAGACCGATGCCAATAACTCACCAATACTTATGACTCACCGAGCATTATAAAAACTGTTTTTAATTTATTAATTCAAATTTATATCTAACGGTCATATTTTGACAAATTAATGTTTCTGACGTTATTTAATATTATCTCTAAGATATTCAGGAGACAATATGAGGTACATGCAAGTGGGGAGATCATTGTGTCTGCTGAACATCGGAGTATAAAATAATTACAAGCTAGATCATTCAATACATGGTGAAGAGTAGCAAAAAATAAGAAAACCTGAGAACTCCTGCAACTCTCAAAGCATACTTCCAAAACCCAAGAACTCAAAAGGAAAAACATATGGGGAGATAAAGAAGTCAATAAAAACCTGTTGAACTGACCTAAAAATCTTTCAAAAAAGAAGTTGAACATCTCATACTCCTGAAAGAAAGAACTCAGAGGCTACGACACTCTATTTTGGAGTTAACTTCTAGAAGAGGACTCAAACTTCAAATCCACTATATCAAACTAGTCCAGAGCTGCACTGTATAACACAACCTTACACTACATATTTAGCTCTGTTGTGTTTATTTATTTACATTTCTGAGCAGTGTGTGTATCTGTTTGTTACACACACACAGACTCATGTGCATAATTGGAGGATACTTGATATCCTCAAACTCACTCTCTAGTTATTCTTATGTATCCCACGTAGAACTGTGAAAGAGGTCAAGTGTGACATGTTTGTTGTTTTTCCCATGAAGAACTGTGGTAGAGGTCAAGTGTGACCAGGACAGTCTTATGTACTGTTGTGAACCCCGATCCAGGGTGTGGATCAATCTTGTTTATTAATTTAAACTATTTGGTGGTAGGTGATCACCAAGTGTAGAGTACTAAGTCTCATCTTGAGACTGAACCACTTGTTTATATCCGCTGTGTTTTTACCTTTTAGTTTTTACTCTGTTTTTATCAAAAATTTCACAAAACTAAATTGAAATTTGATAGTTAGTTTAGAAAGTGTTTATAACTGTTTTGAACCAGTAGTTTAGTTTCAAAAGTTATATAAATCTTTATATTAGTATAACTGAGAACTAATCAATCTTTTGAGAAATTAATTGAACATTAAAGACTCTTATAAATTCACTACAAACTGACTTAGATTAGATTTTTAATTGAGGGAAATTTTTAAAGAACCATTCTGTAAATAGAAATTTTTATAGATACTCAATCCCACCCCCCTCTTGAGTATTCTACTACTACCAACATTTGGTATCAGAGGTGTTATAAATTTTCAGTTTTCAAAGCTTTTTCAAATCTTTTCAACTGTGATTTTAGTTGTATTTAAAATATCTTAAAATTTCTATCAATACTAAATTTTTATGTCTTTAAAATCTTATTCTAAAATTTTATTATAGAAAATAGACTGGAAGGTTCTGCTACCAACAAACCTCCATTATTTAATGTAACTAATTATGCCCAATGAAAAATTAAAATTAAAATGCATTTAGAGAGTATGGGTTTTGAAATTTGGTCTTCAATTGTAGATGAGTATAAGATTCTTGCTACTACTAGAACTACTTGGGATGACCCAACTAAGACTGCTTATAACAATAATTTTAAATCCGTGAATGTCTTATACTTACCTTTAGGAGATAAGAAATTTAACATAATTTCTGCATGTAAAAAAACCCATGAAATTTGGGATACTTTGTCTGTTTCAAATGAAGGAACTTTTAGTGTTAAGGAAATGTGACTTAACACATATACTATTAAATATGATAACTTTAAGATGAAGCTTGATGGGCCTATTTCTGAAATGTATCTTAGGTTTAATGAAATAGTGAATACTATGATCTCTCTGGGAAGAGATTTTGTTTCCAAAAAACAAATCATAAGGATTCTCAAATGCTTACCTGATAGATGGAGAGGAAATTATGTCTCTATTATAGAATCATGTGACATTAGAAAATTACTTGTCAAAGAACTCATTGGAAAACTAATGATGTGTGAATAAGAGATTAAAGTCAACAAATAAGAGGAGGACGAACCTACGAGAAATTTTTTAGCTTTCAAAACTACTGCCTCTAAGAATAAGGAAAAAGAGAAGGTGTTAGCCTCTATTGAAAGCTCCAGTAATGATGACTCAACATCAGATAGTGGTGAATAGATGGCTCAGATAGACAGAATCAAAAAATTATATAGAAAGGAGAAGTTTTCCATAAATACCAATTATAAAGGAAGATATGATAACAAGGGCAGCAGGAAAAAGGACTGGAAAAGAAATGAAAAATCAGAGGAGATTGTCTGCTATGAAAATGGAAGTGAGTCTGAAAATATGACAAGTGATGAACTAATTGAATACTATAACATACTGGAAGACACTTGTAATGAACTAAAAGATAAATATAAGTCTTTAAAGAAATATCATGCTCTTACTACAACTATTAAGTCTGAACTTACTACTAAAAAGGAAAAGAATTCTCAACTGCTCAAAGAAAACAATGAATTAAAAATGTCTAATGAGCAATTGAAGAAGGATTTAGAAAAGTTTACCAATGAAAAAGATAATATTACTCAAATGCTTGGTAAAAAGATAGCTCTTAAGTACACTTCTGGTTTTGGATATCAACCTAGACAGAGAAATCTATTTAAAACACATTTCATGACTAAATCTGTAAAATCCGCTTCTTTGTCCAAAAATCACGATTTTACTGCAAGTTCGAGTTCTAAAAAATATTTTACTACATCGAGTTTTGCTGGACCAAACCAAGTTTATTTTTCAAATAATTTATATTATACATACAAGAAACCCATAAGACAATTGTGGGTTCCTAAAGCCTTTATTACTAATGTTTCTAGACCCAGAAAAATATGGGTACCAAAATTGTTTCTTGGCTGAATTGTTTTGTAGGTAAACTGCCTAAAGAGTTTCAGTAGAAAGCTTTGGTACTTGGACAGTGGCTGTTCAAGACACATGACAGGAGACTACTCAATCGTCAATAATCTCATCAAGATTGATGGACGACATGTCACATTTAGTGACAATGGTAAAGGAAAAATCATTAGCTTAGTCCAAATTGATAACCCTAACTCTATTTAAATTTCTAAAGTAGTTTTTGTTGATGGATTAAAGTATAACTTGTTTATCATATCTCAACTATGTGATTATGGATTTAATGTTAAATTTATAAATGATTCATTCCATGTTTTTAATGCCAAAAATAACTTAGTATTTACTGCTCTTAGAAATGATAATGTATATACTATAAACTTAGATACACTAGCATCACAGAATGTTTCCTGTATAAGTGTCTTTCACAGAGTCTTGGATCTAGCATAGAAGACTAGTACATCGTAATGTAAACTCCCTTAAGAAATTGACCAGAAAATATTTAGTTAAATACTTTCCCAAATTAGAGTTTCTAGACAATAGAGTGTGTGATCCTTGTCAAAAAGGAAAGCAACATAAAATCTCTTTCAAACCAAAGAAAGAAGTTATAACTTCTCAACCTCTCGAGTTGGTTTACGTGGACTTGTTTGGACCATCTAGAGTTTCAAGTCTCAATGGGAAGAAGTAGGTTTATGTTCTTATATATGACTATTCTAGGTATACTTGGACCTTTTTCTTAACTCACAAAAGTGAAGTTTTTCTCTCATTTTACCAAGTATGCTAGGACTGTAGAAAATCTTAGTGGACTTAAAATTAAATCCTTAAGAAGTGATCATGGTCATGAGTTTGAAAATCAAGACTTTGAATCTCTTTTCTCACAAAATGGCTATAGTCATAACTTCTCTACCTCTAGGACACCTCAACAGAATGGTGTGGTAGAAAAAAGAAATATAACCCTACAAGAAATTTCCCGAATTATGCTCAATGAATATGACCTACTGATTTATTTTTGGGTTGAAGATGTCAGTACAACTTATTAAATAATAAATAGAGTATTAATCAGACCTATTCTTAAGAAAACTCCTTATGAGTTGTGGAATAATAGGAAACTCAAGGTGAATTATTTTAAAGTGTTTGGATGTAAAGTTTATATTCTTAACACTAAAGATAATCTAGATATATTTGACTCTAAAAGTGATGAAGGAATATTTCTTGGATATTCAACATCAAGCAAAGCTTATAGAGTCTTTAATAAGAGAACCAAATGTGTGGAGGAATTTGTACATGTCAAATTTGATGAAACAGATCCACATGAACCTAAGACCTCATTAGAACATCTTGAAGAGGATATGTCCAATTTGGACATTAATATTAAACCTTATAACCATCCTATAAAGGAATATGTTAAAACTTCTAGTTCTATAAATTCTCCAGATTCTAGTCATAATGAACCAGAACCAAGTGATAAACCTGAAATAACTAGCCCTACTTTTTCTAGACCAACTAAAACCCTTAAAAATCATCCCTTAGATGTTGTAGTTGGATATTTAGAAATAGGAACACAAACTAGAGATTCCTTGAGAAATCAGGTTGAACATCAAGCATTCTTGTCACAACTTGAACCTAAAAATATTAATGATGTTATATTATGGGTGATGGCTATGCATGAAGAGCTTAATCATTTTGAGAGAAATAGAAATTGGAAGCTTGTTGATAGTCCAAAAGATACCTTGACCATAGGAACTAAATGGGTGTTTATGAATAAAGTAGATGAAGCTAGAAATATTATTAAAAACAAAGCTAGATTGGTTGCACAAGGCTATAATCAAGAAGAGGGAATTGATTATGAAGAGACATTTGCACCAGTAGCTAGGCTTGAAGCCATTAAAATTTTACTATTCTGTGCAGTACACTTGGATTTCAAAATTTATAAAATGGATGTCAAAAGTGAATTCTTAAATAATTATATAATTGAGAATGTTTTTGTTGAACAACGCACAGGTTTTACAAATCCCCATTTTCCAAATCATGTTTTCAAATTAACTAAAGCTTTATATGGTTTGAAACAAGTTCCAAGATCTTGGTATGAAAGTTTAAGTAAATTTCTTATTTCTAAAGGTTTTACAAAAGGAGTTGCAGATCCTACTTTATTTATAAAAAGAATTTCTAAAGATGTTTTAATAGATCAAATATATGTAGATGATATTATTTTTGGATCTTCTAAAAATTCTTTATGTGGTGATTTTTCAAAAATGATGCAAAGTGAGTTTGAAATGAGTTTTATGGGTGAACTTAAATATTTTATTATATTTAAAATATTTCAAAATAAAGAAGGTGTTATTATAAATGAAAGAAAATATACTAAATATCTTTTGAAAAGATGTGGCTTTGATGGCATTAAGAGTAGTGAAACTCCTCTAAGTTATACATGTAAGTTGGATCTTGATGAAAATGAGAAATCTGTTGATCAAACTGCCTACAGAGGAATGATTGGGAGTTTGTTTTACTTAACTGCTAGTAGGTTAGATATCATGTTTAGTGTGTGTATGTGTGCATGATTTCAATAAAACCCAAAAGAATCATATTTAAATGTTGTTAAAATAGTTTTCAAATACCTCAAATATACAACTAATTTAGAATTTTTCTACCTAAGAGGAAAACATTTTGATATGGTTAGTCATTCTGATGGTGACTTTGGTGGATGTAAGTTAGATAGAAAAAGCACCTCTGGAACATGTCACTTTTTGGGAAAGTATCTAATTTCATGGTGTAGTAAAAAAGAAAAATTTTGTTGCATTATCAACTGCTGAAGCGGAATACATTGATGTTGGTAGTTGTTGTGCATAAATTTTGTGGATAAAATACACTTTGTTAGACTATGGATTTAAATTCAGACACATCACCATAAATTGTGACAATACAAGTTAACATTTCTAAAAAATCAATTTCTCATTCTATAACAAAACATATTGATCTAAGATATCACTTTTTGAGAGACCATTATCAAAAAGGTGATATAACTCTTGAGTTTATTGGGACTGAGCATAAAATTACAGACATTTTTACCAAACCATTAAACTCTGAGAGAATGATCTACATCAGACATGAACTAGGAATGATAAATCTATAAAGACTATCTGACCTTATTTAATTAGAAAGATCTGTTTATCTATGAAATTGATCAGTAAAACCAATCAGTGAAACCGATTAGTGAAATCGATATTGTGAAACCAATCACTGAAATCGATCATGTGAAATTGATCAGTGAAACTGATCAGATAAATTCGATCACATGAAACCGATCATGTAATACCGATCGAGTGAAACCAATACTATTAAAATGAAACCAATACTAATAGGGTCTTTTTAGTAAATATGTTCATCTGTTTTATTTTAAGTAAAATGAAACAGTTTAGTTGTTTCTTATTTTACCGTTATTCTATTTTCTATTTTACAAAGTACAATCGCTAAATGATAAAATTAATTTGATCCACGCTTGGACCTTTCACTACCCTCACTCTACCTTTCGAACCTTAGACCTTTAGACTTCCTTCAAACCCAAACCTTCAAAATGGCGAGAACGAAGCGTGCAATGGAAGGACCGAGTGAATCATCATCATCTAAGCATCAAAAAGGTGAATCTAGTAGTGTCTCATGTTCTGTTAAGTCGAGATTGGGAATCTGTGTGGTAACTGGTGAGAAGGAGGTGTTTTTCTAGTGTATATTGTCGAGCAAGTCACTCTTGCTGAAGGTGTTGGAATCTCAAGGGTGGATTAGTTGGTTTGAAAACAATGAGAGACTATTTTATTCCCAGCTGGTACATCAGTTCTATCTTAACTTGAAAGTATCTTTGAAAGGAGTCGGGGAGGCTCGGATGATGTCATTGGTAAAGGGAAATGAGATCTCTTTTTCTTCGAAAGAATGGGATGCGTGTTTAGAGATTCCATGTGAGGGAATATTTGTTAATTACCAGGGTAACATTCCTACAACCTCAGATTTGTTCTCTTATGAAAATGCATTGAAATAATTGACTGGAAATGGGGAATTGAGGAGAGAAATAGCTACAGAATTAGATGGAGAGGCCAGATTACTTTTCAAATTTATTCAACACCAAATCTTCCCAAGGGAGATTTTGCTGCTGTGAAGTATCAGGATGTTAACCTAATTTATTTATTGAATAATGGGGTGAAAGTGAATTTATATAGGTACCTCATGGTACAAATTTCTGAGATTATCAAACCATCCAAGAAGGAAACCTGTTTATACTATCCAAGGATGGTTTATGTAATGATGGAGAAGCTAGGATGTGTGGAGGATGGAGATGAGGTGATCACTGCCTGTAGTGGATTCTACCTGCACAAAGATATCTGTAAGAGGATGAAGATCTTTTGGAACCTGTGGAAGATATGTTGGGTAGCATATGAAGAAAAATTATATGAGGATTATAATCTCATAGATCATCCTACCAGACCAAAGGATCAAGCTGATCCGGGTCTTAAACCTGGTGAGCAGGTGGTTTATTTAGAAGAAGAGGGAGCAGAGTATGAGATTCCAAGAGAAGAGGGGTCTCCTATATATGATAGGAGTGACCCAGATATAGCTGAAATCCTTAAGGACATGTCATATGGACCTTCCAGTCCACCATTAGAACTACCTTCTCGAAAACCTTTATTGAGTAATAAAAATGAGGAAGAGATTGAGGTCTCTGGAGTTGAAGGATGTGTGAGAAAATTGATGGTGATGATGAGGATGATTATTATTATTATGATTATGATGAGGAGGAGGATGATGAAGGTGAGCATTTTAGAGACTCTCTAAAAGCTAGACAAGTTGTAGACAGTTCTGGTGAGGAGTCTGTGCATAAAGAAGATGATGAGGCTGATAGAAAGGATGATGATGATCATGTTGGACAGGATGTTTCTGGTCATGATGATGATGGAGATGTTGGAAATGAGGATAGGCATGACCACCCTGATGATGATTCTCAAGGAATCATTCAGGAGCTTAATGATATCATGGCTGGAGGACAAGAGGAAGAGGTTGAGGATCAGGTTACACCTATGCCTCATATTTAAGGAGAGCCTCAAGTGGTTGGAGTGGCTGGAGTGGCTAGTGTTCAAGTAGAACCTGAAGTTCAAATAGTACCAGTGCATCAAAATGATGTTTTGGCTGGAGTTCAAGGAGAAGAAGAAGATGAAGCTGAGATTGTACATGAGCCTCAAGGAAGAATAGTAAGAATTGATACTGTGGAGCCTAGAGACTGGACATGTTCTTGTGAGTGGAATATAAATCCAGGATATATCCTGTTTGTACTGGATTATGACTCAGATGAGGAGATGGTAGCTCCTCCTCCTCCTTCTCCACCAGATGAAGTGGAATTGATTGCTCCTACTTCACCTATCTTACCTATTGATGAGCTTGTTGTGCCTGCAGTGCCTAGTGACTATGACACCAAGGATGATCTTGAGAAATTCAAAGTAGATATATGTGAATCTGTGAGAGCCTCTATTGGAGTTAGAAATGAAGCTTCCAATTCCATGAGTATTTCAGAGGTCGATGCTACTAAGATTGCAAGGATGGTCATTCAGGAGATACATCCCAACCTAATCACTATAGTCGAGACTATTATTAGAAACAATACAATGATGAGAGAATAAGTGAAGATAATGGGTAGTGAGTTGGAATCTCTATCCCAGGATTTAAGAACCACACTTGGTGGTGTTGTGGAGGTTCTTAAGAACCTTGTTACACATCTTCTGAGTGCATATTTGAAGAAGTTGAAGGAGGATATTGGCAAGATGATTACTGGTGCCTCTAGTTCTAAAGGTACCAGGTCTGCTTCTGTTGATATGGAGTCTCTAAAGAATGTGACGAGAGAAGAGCTGAGGTCTATTCAGAGTGACTCTAATAAATAAACCCTTGACAATGTACACAGAAACACTGACCTTGTTTATAACATGGTAAGACAGTGTACAAATGAGGCATCTTCTGCTCAAAAATAAATCATAGAAAATGTGGACAAGTATTTTTCCAAAATCTACACCAAGCATATTATCAACTTTAAGTACTTGGTTGAGAATCTCAAAATATCTCTAGTGAATGAGGCCTTCAAAAGGAAAGTGGGCCAGTTGAAAGATTTTACACCTACTTTGGAAAAGTTCATAGAGAACAAGGAGGATTTTGAAAAGGAAATGCAGTATGGGGGGTGAAATCATAAATGATTTTATCAAGCTTTTGAAGCTATACCTGCATGTGCAAGATAAAGAGATAGTGGTCCCTGCAACTACTTCCATTGGACCTAGTTCCCTACACCCTTCTCATATGTCAGTGCCTCAAGATTTATTTCAAATCAGGCCAGTGATCTAAGAGCTGCCTCAAAGTCGTGTTCTATCAGAGAGGAGACCAAGCCTTGCGGCTAATGTTCCTACAGGTGTTTCCTTACCTGGTGTTGTCAGTCGATCATCCCTTCTTAAATCCACAACACCACCTCCTACACCTACAATTGACCCTTCGGATAAAGGGAAATCCCCTCAAAAGCCCAAGCCTTAGCTGTGGATCCTTTTTTTATAGGCCTTTGTACTTTTCTTTTGATGGTTGTACTCTTTGTGTGTTAATGAATATCAATTTTAACTTACATATGTTTTACATTTTATTTATGTTCTTTTTCTTTATCATTTATCTTTCTTTTTGATAATCCCAAAAGGGGGAGCAATCTATGGATGGAATCAACTCTTAATCAAAGGGGGAGAAATTTATGAATGTCCTACACTCTTAACCTAAGGGGGAGAGTAACTATGGCATAGGAAAAATGACAATATAACTTACTAAGGGGGAGCATGAAAGTTCTATGATATAACTCTCTTAAAAGTAACCTTCTATATATGCTTTGATACAATAATTGAGGGGGAGCTTAAAAGAAAAGACCTTATAATTATATTAAGAATCCACAATCATTGTTGGTATGCTAAGTCAAGTAATTCTTATTCCTTAACATCTTATATAACTCATTATTGTCATGATTTTTGATTATCAAAAAGATGGATATTGTTGGACCCTTTGTGAGATAGTGGTTTTAATAATCACAAATCATGCCAATTTATAAATCTTGATAATTCATAACATTATGTTTTAAGTAATGTTAATCATGTCAATAAATATTTATAAATTAATAACTTATGTCACATGGTATAATACATTTCAATAAGTCAATAAATTATGGATATTTATGTTTCAATATATTTACAAGTGTATATTTACATGTATTTATGAATTTAACTTAATATGGTGTTGTTCTGTATAAGACAGACACTTAGTAAGTTTTTCAAAGTCCCTGACACCGATAGTTAAAAGGATTCACCATTGGATGACTCACCGATGAGGACTCACCAATCGAAGAAGACACTGATGTAGGACTCACCGATATAACAAATGACACACCGATGGACAAGTCACTGATGTTCAGTCACATCGATGGACGACTCACCGATGGGCGATGCACCGTTAGTTCAAAGGACTTACTGATGGAAAAGTCACCGATGGGTGACACACCAATAGTTCAAAATGAGTCACTGATGACGACTCGCCAATTCTCAGACAAACTGATAGTACAAATGACTCATTGATGCCCCGAGTCACTAACACCGATGGAAAGGAGTCATCGATACCGATTAAAAGGACTCACCGATATAAAGTCACTGATGCTAACAGACCGATGTTGACAGACTGATGTTAATGACTCACTGATACTTATGACTCACCGATAGTCATAAAAACTGTTTTTAATTTATTAATTCAAATTTATATCTAACAGTCATATTTAGACAAATTAATGTTTCTGACATTATTTAATGTTGTCTCTAAGATATTCAAGAGACAGTACGAGGTACATGCACGTGGGGTGATCATTATGTCTGCTGGACCTCGAATTATAAAAGAATTGCAAGCTGGATCATTCGATACATGGTGAAGAGTAGAAAAAAATAAGAAAACCCAAGAACTCATGCAACTCTCGGAGCATACTTCCAAAACCCAAGAACTCAAAAGGAAGAACATACGGGGAGATAAATAAGTCAAGCAAAACCTATTGAACTGACCTAAACAGCTTTCAAACAAGAAGTTGAACATCTCATACTCCTAAAAGGAATAACACAGAGGCTACGACACTCTGTTTTGGAGTTAACTTCCAAAAGAGGACTCAAACTTCAAATCCATTATATCAAACGAGTTCAAAGTTTCACTACATAACACACATAGACTTCTAAACCTTACACTACATCTTTAGCTCTATTGTGTTTATTTATTTAAATTTCTGATCAGTGTGTGTATCTGTCTGTTACGCACACACTGACTCTTGTTCATAACTGGAGGATACTTTATATCCTCAAACTTACTCTAGTTATCCTTCTGTATCCCACATAGAACTATGGAAGAGGTCAAGTGTAACATGTTTGTTGTTTTTTCCACGAAAAACTGTGGTAGAGGTCAAGTGTGACCTGGACAGCCTTGTGTGCTCTTGTGAACCCCGATCTAGGGTGTGAATAAATCTTGTTTATTAATTTAAATTGCTTGGTGGAAAGTGATCACCAAGTGGAGAGGACTAAGTCTCAGCATGAGAATGAACCTCTTGTTTATATCCGCTGTGTTTTTACCTTTTAGTTTTTACTCTGTTTTTATCACAAATTTCACAAAACTAAATTGAACTTTGATAGTTAGTTTAGCAAGTTTTTATAACTATTTTGAACCAATATGTTAGTTTCAAAAGTTATATAAATCTTTAGATTAGTATAGCTGAAAACTAATCAATCTTTTGATATTCCGCAATCTTTATCAAGTGGACTCATTTACTTCACTGAGAATTTCTAAAATTTCTTAAAGGAATATCATGAAGTATATGGAGTTACTTTTAGCTTTAGAATAGTTCATGTGGCTATGTTGAACTAACTCTTAAATGATTTGTAGAGCGTCTTTATTTATAATGGTTTCTTTATTTGAAACATGACAAGTAGTTTGCTTGTATATTCAATATCTTAGCTCAATTAAGACTAAAACACTTTTGTGGGTATAAAAAAAGTCAACTACCTTCAGTTTTATTTGAAAAATAATTATCTTGAAACAATCAGGTAAGAGTGTTATATTTTATATTCATCGTTTATTACGATAGGTATTTGTGATTCAAGAGTTTCTAAACTATTAGTTTAGTATTGAAGTACCATAACAACATTTATTCCAAATGTGAAATAATGTCTTTTTTATCTAGATGGACACTAAGCTAAATGTTTTCGTAACACTTATTACAAACTTGAATCAATCCATTTTTTCAATGAGTAGTAGTGAGCTCTCCTTATCTAATGTAGGAATCTCCCTTTCTCAACACCTTTTGAGTGCACTTTATAACCTTTCTGTTCTTACTCATTTCCTATATTTAAATACATGTATATTGTAAGAATATTGTATTGTAATAAACAAGTGGCGATGTAATGACCTGGACCCCTCCGGGTCATTCCTTTGTGAAAATCAAGTGTTTGGGGTGTTCTGGGAGGTAACGATGGCTTAATTCGGAAGTTTTCCAAAAATCCAGTTTTTCCAATGGTGACTCACAATTATGAGTTAAGACCAGTGACTCACTAACGGTGTCCTACATCAATGAGTCACCCAGCGGTGAGTCGTTTGATGGTAAGTCACCGAACGGTGTCTCACTAAAGGGTGTCACCGAACAGTGGCTTACCGAGCGGTGTCTCGCCAAAAGGTGACACCAGTGACTCACCCAACTATGAGTCACTTCTGAAAGTTTTCCAAATTTCCAATTTTCCCCAATTTCTCCCAATTTTTCCAGTTTTTCTTCTTTTATGTTTTATTTGATGTGAATCGAGTTTAAATTATTGTTTGGGTGTTTCTAAAGGTGTTTCAAATGATATTAATTATATCTTAATATCCTAACACTTCTGGGAATTTGAAATAATTCAACCGCGTGGTCTTGGAAACAATCTGACTTTAATGGCCTTGAAACTGTTTTTCATTCTGTTGATATAGGATCTTTCTTTTTCTAAGGCTGAGTTACTCTCTTCTCTTTTATCCTGGTGTGCAGAAAACTTTTCTTCCCATACGATTTGTACACCTATGTTGTGGCCCCTATCCAATTTTCCTGCTACTCGTGCACCCCCCCTGTTTTGGCACAAGGAAGAATCATTGGTCGTCTATTATTGAAAGTATGGATTTTCCTTCATCTCTCTTTTAATTGTGTGTCATGCGGAGTGGGTATAATGATGCCTCCTTGTGAGAACATATGAGTTCAAAATTAAAAAAGATAATGAGAAGTAATAAATGGGTGACAGGGGAGATATTGATGTTGATCGCATGTTTTATTTGTTATCTTTGGTTGATGATGTGATCTATTGTGGTCATGTGGTTTCTAAAAATCATGGTTGTTGGTGGTCTTTGTCTGCTTATGGGTGATGCTTTATAAGTGTTGTTGTTTCCTTGTGAATAATTTTTGTAAATATCAATTTTATTAATCATGTATACTCAGTTAAATGGAATGGATGACCCAGGATGAAAACTCTTATGTGATCACCCCTGCTTATCAAAGTGGAATTTAAAGAACAGTTAGCCAAATCTGAATTCACCCAGTTTGATAGGTGTGACTGTGTTTACGGGGCGGTACTAGCGGTGTGATGGTATCTCAGTTTGAGAAATTGATTGATTGTGGAATGGATAGACTTTTTGTGCAGTGGGACTGCTTCTTGGCAGTGGTTGGGAAGTGGGGCTGCAGGTTTGGGTTGTGTCATGATTTTTCATTTATGGGTGTGTTTAGTGTGGTGTTATTATGCATCAGGGCTACCGGGTTTGGTTTTGAGGGGATGAATTAGGCGGGATAACATTGAAGAATGATGTTGTTAATGTCAAAATACGAATGGGTGTTAAATGGGGAGGAAGAACAAAGTGGATTGTTTGTTGTGTGTTTTGTTACAGGGAGTGCTTAGAGGATTTTAGCCTTATGATAATGGTTATAGATGTTGCACTTGTTAGTTTCCTAGGTAAGGATGGAATAAATAAATAAATGATTTGATAATGCAGAATGATAATTGGTTAAATGCAAGGGTGGTTTTTAGGGGACTGGTTGTATGTTTGGAATTTCATAGGATGGGCTGAGTGTTTATTACCTATATATATAAACTTGTAGTTCTTTATGTTTTCCATATGCACCCCACCCGTGTTGATTACTATCTGTCGAACACCCCCATTTTTATGGGGGAGGGTTTCCTTCCCAACATCTTTATGGGAGGATTGACGATTGGTTACTGACCTTACCCGGCTCCCACTTCTAGGCATTTATCGCCCAAGATTCTTCGGGCAGGCTATAATGGCTTGAGGTTTAATAACAGATTTATGGTATTGATTATATGAGAGGGGGTTTATTTCCCATGTGTCTTTGGGATGAGGCCCAGGTGTTCTCGGGCGAGACGTGTGGTGGTTGTGGCTCATGTGTCTGCAGGCAGGATGTGATGTGGCTGTGGTCCAGGTGTGTGCAGGGCAGGTTGTGACAGTGGGGCTTGTGGAAGAGCGTGGTAGTGTCAGGATGTTCGCGAATGAGTAGTTAACTAGTGGGAAGTGGTGTGGGGTACCCAAATATCGATGTTCTTATTATATTAAATTATTTGACTTACGTTATTTTATGAGTGTTCCTTGACGAGGTTGGGGTGGATAGTATGCTTTGTTAGGTGCTTTTGAGTTTCTGCAGTTTTCTCACAGGGGCATTAGTATGCTTCTCCCACTTGTGCATGAGTGAATTTGGTTTTTCCCTACTGAGTATACTTGTATGCTCACCCTACATACATAAAACTATTTTTAGGTTTCTAGGGAGATTACGTGGATCGTGCTTGACCTTACTAGCTCATACGTTGGGGACAGTTGTTGTGTCACTGGTTAGTTTTATTTTGGTACTTACCTTGGAGTTTTCTTTGTATTTTCAGTAATTTCACTTTAAGCATGCATGTAGGATAGATTTTTGTTTCTTTATATATATATATATCTGTGTGTGTGTGTGTGTGTGTGTCTTGGAGTTGTTTGAGGTTGGTACATCTTATCTCCTGATCTTGGTTACTATGAAAAGGGTAATGCCTCCCATTTTTTTGTGAGATTTTTATACCCTTGGTGTTGGTCTCCACCTCGGGGCGTATTAGAGGCAGGACTCAGGGTTCATTATTCCTCCTTCATCTTGATGAAGGAAGGTCTTGGCATCTTGTTATATTTTCCCTCATCTTAAAGAAGTCGGGTCGTGACAGGTGAATAGAAACTTAATGAATATACCTGAAGTGGTTGCAACTTCTTTCTTCTTCAATTCATTGTAATTTCTTTTCCAGTGTCCATTATTTCCACATAAGAATAAAATATACTCCTATTCATTTTTATTCCTTTAAATATTTTTTCATTTTGAAGGGTGTTGTAAAGGATATTTTGGATTTATATTAGTCATGGGATATTTAGCCTTGTCTTTTAAACAATTCACCATAAGGAGTAGAGAAACGTGTTTCAACCAGTCCTTAACTACTTGGTAAAGTATAGAAACAAGATTCCTGAGTGACTTCTCCATTTCATTTATTCAAGCTTGGATGAATGAGGATAGCCTTGGTGGTAAGGATAATGAAATAAGATTAATAAATAATTTTTTATCCAAGTGGAAGCCCGATTTCTCTAACTTATCAATATACCCCTAGCATTTTTAAACTGTGAACAGTGGTTAGATTCCCTTTTCTAGTTTAAACTAATATATTTCATTGATAATCTTATTTATTTCAAGATTTTACTTCTCTTTCTCAAGAAAAAAAAGATGAGATGTTATGGTTTAAGTATCCATGTCCTTATGTTGCATCATCTACTCTCCTGAAATAGTTGATAATATAATACAACGTACATTGGAAGCATCATCTATATATCTATGGTATGAATCCTTTTCACCTTTTTCTCACTTTCTAGGGAGGAAGAAAAAAATAGGAGATTCCAATATATAATACAAATTTTTTTATAATGATGCATCACATAAAAGATTGTACGATATCCGTAAATTTATATTTGTAAGTATATACCCTTAGTTAAGGAATGATCACAGTGTTTTCATGGTTTTGCTTTCTATTTTTCTACAATAATTAAAACAAATGATTAGAACTTTACTTGATTACAAATTATGTGAGAAAAATAGTTTTAATTTTTTTTAGTCCATTATTATTTTATAAAGTCTCAACAACTCTCACCATTGAACTCAAAAAGTCTAGTTTCATAGACATTATAGTGGAAAGGATCCATATGCCCCTTCTCATAACCCAAGCGAGGTCTTGGTAAATTATTCAAAGGTATTTAGGTAGTCAAGTTTTGTCAACTACAGGCTTGAAGCTCTTTGATCCGTTGAGTGGATTCCCCAATCTAGAAACTCTTGCTTGAATTTCATCAACAACTGCATTCATGTTACATCAAGCCTAACCCTACTTCTCTTGATGTAAACTACTTAAGTCAACCCAAAACTTTCATAAGAACCCCCTGATAAAAGTAAGTATTCCAAAAAGGGTTATTCAATCACTTAGTTATATTGGTTTCAATTCTAATCAAGTAATGGAAGGTTTAGTCTAAATTAATATTAAGTCGATGGATTTTATTTATTATGTGTAAAGATTTTTTTTTATTCTTTACATGTATTGTTAATATTAATTGATTTTAATTAAGGGATTAACCATGTTATGATAAAACATTTATATGTAATCCATTTATTTTAATTCCATATTTTCATATTAGTCCATTTATTTATGTAATCACAGCCATGCATCCATAAAATAAATTTTTCATATAACAAAAATAAAATAAATAAATAAATAACTTGTTCATGATATTATATAATGGTTGATTTATTAAACAGACAATAAATTAACCTATAAACCTAGGGGAAGCTCCTTTTTCTGATCTTTCCATGAGTTGTAGCATTCCACATGTCTACCTATGTATCACCTGGGTTGATTTTATATTGGTTCCATCTTTAACCGCCTCCAAGAACCATGGGATACTCCTTTTATTACATATTTTTTATAACTCACACACATGTGAGGAGAGCATCATGGGTCTAACAAAAAAGGCACATTTTTAACAAACCTATGCCACAAACAGGCCGTAGTATGGCCACGCCCGCGCCCACCATTTCTGTGGATCGGGCTGAATTGGGGTTATTTCCCATGTGGCAGGTATTGTCCCCAGCCCCTACAACCAGAGAATCTCCCCGGTTGGTTAAATGTCCGTAAGCCCCGAGTTCAATTCTCTGGGGAGGTGAAATAAATCCCTAGCTGGTTAGGGGAGGTATCCATGATGCTCGGCCCAGTTGAGTGGCCCAGTTAAGAGCCCAGTTACCCGATTGTAGGGGATAGGGAGTATCTTGGTTTGTTTTGGGGGTGTCATGGGTCCAACAAAAAGACATCTTTTTAACAGACCTACGCCTCAACCGGTTTGTAGTCTGGCAACGCCTCGCACCCACCATTTCTGTGGATCGGGTTGAATTTGGGTTATTTCCCACGTGGCAGGTATTTTCCTCATTCCCTACTGGGATTTAATACACATCCTTCATGATTCGAACCTAGATCCTAAGGCATAACAGGAACCAGGGAGCATCACGAGTACCACTACGCCATAGTGGTACCAGAGAAGCTCCCCGATGGTTATTATGTCAATCATCCCCAAGTTTGATTCTTTGGGGAGGTGAAATAAATCCTCATATGGATAGAGAAGATATCCATGATACTCGGCCCAGTTGAGTGGCCCAGTTAAGAGCCCAGTTACCCAAGTGTAGGAGTTGGGGAGTATCTTGGTCCGTTATCGAGAGCATCATGGGTCCAACAGGACGACGAGAGGTGAAGTGGCTATGTTGTGATGCATGTGTTTGATCTGGTTTGTTTTGTGGTCTAGTTGTGAAGCACAAGTACATGTTTTGAGTTGGTTTGGGAAGTGTTTTGGATGAACTTGTAGATGATACATCAACTTGGATACGTAATGGAATCTCGGGTTGGGAGATTGATTATTTGTGGAAATGGATGATAAATGTGGTGCAGTGAGACCTCAATTCTGGTTGTGTGGTGGTGTGTTATCGGATGGGGTTGTGAGTAGGGGTTGGATCCATTGGTACGTGACTTTAGTGAGATGAGTTTGAAGAAGGATAATGATGGTTAGTATGGGTAATTCGCCCGAAGTTTCTCCATGTGTGAATTTTGTTGTGTTGTTTGTCGTGTGTTGTGCTTGGTAGTTGCCCGGATAGTAATGGAATAGATGAATAAATATTTCATTAATAAAGTTTGGGAATGGATTGGCTTGTTTTGGATAACGGAATGAATAAATAAATTGTGAATGAAGAATGGTAATGTCTAATTAAATTGGTTGGAAATATGAATTGGGTTGTGGTTCGATGAGTGGTGTTGCGCATTTAGAGGTAGCAGCAAGGTTGGCGGTGTTGAGAGCTAGTTTGTTTGAGAACCCATAGGATGGGCATGAGTGTTTGGTATCATATATGTATATACTTGTATTTTACTTGTGATTTCCATATGCACATCACCCTAGTTGAGCACTATGTGTTGAACACCCCCATCGTCACTGTAACGACCCGAATCTGGGGCCCTTCCACTGGTGCCCCGTACCCGGTTCATCACATGACCTCAAGCGCATTTCCCCAAATGCCAGAGGCTGCCGACTAGCAGTGAGGGCCTTGGTAAGTTATTGGAAAAACTATACCCTCATTTGGTAAGGTATACAAGGCAATAAAACAACAGTCAATAGCGGAAGCAGTAAACAGCATACAAAAACTGAAACTAAATAGCGGAAGAAATGAACATATAATAATGATGATAATGATGCAGCAGGCACAAGTATCTAAGGAGAGCAGCAAACACAACAACGTGCTGAAATACAACTGAAAACAAATTACAAAAGTAACAGCAACTTCAGCAGCATCGCAACCCTAAGCTCGGTCCTATGCTCCCCACCTCCAACCAGCAATCAGGTACCTGAAGTAGAAGGGCCACAATCTCTATCCACACCTGCAACCATATAACCTATTTGGGCCGAAAAGTAGGACCCAAATAGGGTGTGAGACTAATCCTAGTAGGCAATCACCATGAGATCCATGCCCTACTGTCAGTGAGTAATATAGCAAAAGTAAAGGAAATAAATGCAGCAGAGAAGCAGAAATACACTAAAGTAAACAATCCTACCAATCTCCATTCACATTTATTTAATATTTCAATACAATCATTTATCTATCAACCAAGGAACCTAGAAACAGCTCTATACGCCCAAGGCAAGCAAGTAATCACAACAGGTAACTCAGCAATCTACCTAGACAGCAAGCAGTACAAACTCAAGCTTGTTCTTTGGCTTGGTGGACTCGTCACAACCAACCAACAAATAAATCACTGACTCTTTGGGTGGATCCTACTAGCAAACCCCTCTAGTCAAGTAAACATACAAAGGCACAGACACTCTGGGAATCTCTCACTGTCAATTCCCCTGTGGTCTTGCAACAAAAGATATAGACTCTCTGAGGAAGCACTTACGTCTAATTCCCCCTATAGTATCGGTACGTAACTAAGGACACTCTGAGGAAGCACAAAGTCTCATTCCCATAGGTCCTGCGATCGATACTAATTGTAATAGACTCTCTAGGGAAGCCCTAATCATCAATTCCCCCTTTAGTCTACCACACCAGGTTCACTCAGCCCTGAGCAGTTTAGTCGTGCGTAATCGACTGTTAGCAGCCTAAGTAAATTCAGCAACTACTTGTATAATAGCTACAAATGCATCCACAAGCATATAAACAGTAGTCAATACATGCAATCAAGTCAACAGGCATACTAGTAATGTGCAATAGGGTTGCCTCATAGGCAACCTATGCCAAACGGAAATAAACAACCAAACAAGGGGAAACACCCACGGGGTGATCCTCAACCATGCTAACAAGAAATTATTAATCATCTAATAACCTCAACCATACAAGCAATCTAAGTCAGATAAAAAAACAGGATCAAAACCCTAACCCAAGATACCTGATACATGGGTATCTGGCACTTTTGCACCAAAAACTCAAAGACATTCAACTTAGGGCAACAAACCACCTACCTCAAACCTTGGAGATTGATATTCTTGAACCTTGGCCTGTGAATCGGCCTAGAACGGAGTAAATCTGCAAAAATGTATAAAACTTTCAACCTCATATAACTCTCACAAGAGAAGGAATCAGGAAACATGGCCAAAGAAGAACCAAGAACTCACCACTGCGATTCCATTGCACCCGACGGTGTTCGATTCGGACAACCAGTGAAGAATCAGTGGCTCGGAGAAGAATCGGCTCTCTAGGTCGCTCTGGACGTAATTAGGTGGAGAAGAAGATGAAAATGTGGATTAGGCGCTACCCCGATCCGATTAATGAAATAAAAAAAAGTACACGGCGTGTACTTCTTGAGTACACGGCGTGTAGTCCCCTTTTCCATATGTCGTATTAATCGGACTCCACCTCATCGCTACACCCCGTGTGACTGGCCCGGACACGGCCAACACACGGCCTCAAGCGGAAGAAAAGTACACGGCGTGTACTCGTAAAGTACACGGCGTATACTTACAAAATTTCCAATAAAAGTACACGGCGTTTACTCATAAAGTACAAGGCGTGTACTTACAAAATTTCCATATTCTCCTCTTTTTCTCGAAAACGGACAGAAAAGTAAAACATACCTGAAAAGAAGGTCCGGGTTCTTATAAACTTCCCTCCTTAAAGAAATTTGTCCCAGAATTTCCCTAACAAGGTGGCGAAGAAGAAACCTCAAACAAATCTGGCCACTGTGATCGCATATCAGCCTCCCTCTCCCAAGTCTCGTCCTGCACACGGTCATGCTGCCATAGCACCCGTACCAGAGGAACAGACCGACCACGGAGTACCTTTTCACTAGAATCAACAATCCTGATAGGATGCTCCTCGAACGATGCATCCTGCTCCATCTCAACCTCCTCGGGTCAAAAAACATGAGATGGGTTTGAGAAATAGCGTCGAAGCTGTGAAACATGGAAGACGTTGTGCATATCCTGATATCTCTAAGGTAACTGCAACCTATAAGCAACCATCCCGACTCTCTTGAGAACCTCGAACGGCCTGACGTATCTCGGTGAAAGCTTACCATGTCTCCTGATCCTCTTGTGTCCCAACCTCGGGGTAACACGTAGGAAAACCTGGTCTCCGACCCCGAACTACAGAGGTCACCTCCGCTGATCAGCATAAGACTTCTATCGAGACTGCGTTGTAGCCATCCTCTTCTGAATCAGCTCTATCTGCTCTGAAGTCTCCTGAACAAGATGAGGTCCCAACAAAGCTGCCTCTCCTGCCTCCAGCCAGCATAAAGGTGATCGGTATGGCCTACCATACAAATCCTCGTATGGATTCATTTGAATAGTTTCCTAGAAACTGTTGTTATAGGCAAACTCCACGAGAGGTATACACTTTTCCCAAGAACCACCAAAGTCTAGAATGTAATCTCGGAGCATATCCTTAAGCACCTGGATTGTGCGCTCTGACTGGCGATCTGTCTGAGGGTGATAAGTTGTACTCAGAAGTACCTGCGTACCCAAAGCTTTCTGTAGTCCCTACCAGAAATTTGAAGTAAAGAGGGCATCCCTATCTGAAACGATAGTACTCGGAACCCCATGCAAGTGAAAAATCTCACGGACGTACAACCGTCCAAGCTCATCGACACCGAAGGTCTCCTTTGTCGGCAAGAAGTGAGCAACCTTCATAAGCTTTTCAACAACAACCCACACCGCATCGTTTCCTCTCGACGATCTCGGTAACCCTATCACGAAGTCCATCGCGACATCATTCCACTTCCACTCTGGAATGGGTAGCTGCTGCAAAAGCCCCGCTGGTCGCTGATGCTCCGCCTTCACCTGCTGACAGGTGGAACATATCATGACAAAAACAGCCACATCTTTCTTCATACCTGGCCACCAGTACTGGCGGTGAAGATCCTGATACATCTTGGTGACTCCAGGATGAACTTCCCAAACAGAGGAATGAAAATCTTGCATCAGCTCCTCGCGTATGTCTGCTGACACCCACACGCGTCCCTGGAACCGCAAGATCTCATCCTTGCCCACTGTCCATCCAGGAAGAGGGTCCTCTCCTGACACGCTTTCCCGTAGGACTAGGCCTTCTGAATCTACCAGCTGCCTCATCCGAACTCGGTCCAGAAGTACAGAGGTAACAGCCATAGAAGATAGGAAAGTCTGCCCCTGCCTGTCGTGCACCTCCAAATGCATCTCCGAGAACAGAGCCATCAGTTTTCACTCACTGTTGGCCTCCTGAACTGCCTGTATTTGAGTTCTCCTGCTCAGTGCATCAGCCACTGCGTTGCCTTTCCCAGGCGTATAGGCAAGCTCGAAATTGAAGGACTGTAGATACTCAACCCACCTCCGTTGTCTCAGATTTAGGTCACGCTGCATGAAGATGTACTTGAGACTTTTGTGGTCAGTGTAGACCACAAAACGTTCTCCCCAAAGGTAATGTCTCCAGAAACGTAAAGCATGAACAACCGCAGCCAACTTCAGGTCGTGCGTAGGATAATTCCTCTCATGTGGCCTCAACTGCCGAGATCCATACGCAACCACTCGGTCCTCCTGCATAAGCACTGCTCCAAGTCTGATGCCAGATGCATCACAGAAAACTGTATAGCTCTTGCCCGGCTCTGGAAAAACTAGGATCGGTGCTGAAGTCAATCTCCCCTTCATCTCCTGGAAGGCTGAGTCACAGGCCTCTGACCAAACAAAATTCACCCCCTTCTTAGTCAAGCCTGTTAGCGGTGCTGCTAGGCGTGAGAAGTCCTGTATAAACCTCCTGTAGTAACCAGCCAGCCCCAAGAAGGTCCATACCTCAAAGACGTTCTTCGGCTGCTCCCAGGTAACTACTGCTCTCACCTTCTCTAGGTCTACTAATACTCCTGTCTCAGAGATGACATGACCCAGGAAGTGAATCTCATCCATCCAAAAGTGTCACTTCGAGAGTTTAGCATAAAGATGATGATCCCTTAGTGTACTCAAAACGATCTCAATATGGGTTGCATGGTCGTGTCGAGTGTGAGAGTACACCAAGATATCATCCACGAAGACCATGAAGAAGGAATCCAAGTAAAGATGGAACACTCAGTTCATCAGCGCCATGAAAACTGATGGCGCATTCGTAAGACCGAACGGCATAACCGTATACTCGTAGAGACCATACCTACTCTTGAAGGCTTTCAGAGGTATATCTGAAGGTCTAACGCGCATTTGATGATAACCGGACCTCAAATCGATCTTCGAGAACACCCTGGCTCCTTGAAGCTGATCGAAGAGGTCATAAATCCTTGGCAAGGGATATCGATTCTTGACCGTCAACTGGTTCAACTTCCGATAATCCACGCAAAGCCTAAGGGTACCGTCTTCCTTCTTCGCGAACAGGACAGGCGAACCCCAAGAAGAAGTACTGGGTCGGATGAAACCCTTTTCCTGAAACTCCTCCAACTGCTTCTTGAGCTCCTGAAACTCAGGTGTAGCCATCCTATAAGGAGAAATGGACACCAGTGCTGCTCCTGGCACGAGCTCAATCAAGAAGTCTACCTCACGCTCTGGAGGCAAACCTGAAAAGTCTTCTGGAAAGACATCTGGAAAGCGATCAACCACTGGAGGAAAATCTAACTGTGAAGTCCCTTGGTCATCCAGATAAAGACTAGAAATCTGGGCAGTAACTCCTCCTAGCCCATGATGCTCGAGTCCGGATCGACTCACCTGAACATCCCACTCGCCCTTATGAAGAAAATATTCACCCTCTGGTGATACGAAACTCACCTTGCGGCGATAGCAATCGATGACTACCTGGAAGGGAACCAACCAGTCCATATCGAGAATGATGTCATAGCCTGTCATCTCCAGGACATAGAGGTCCCATAAGAAACGATACCATACAACCTCGAGAGGGCACTCCTTGCAATGACGTACACTAGATGTCCTCGTTCCCAAGGGCGTGTCGAGAGTCAACATGTCAGCAGACGAAAAGACACAGAGCTCAAGGATCTCCATGATAGCAACAGAGATAAAGCTATGTGAAGCACCAGTATCGAAAAGGGCTGAAGATAAAACTGAGGCTACTGAAATCGTACATCGAACTGTAGAGGGTCCGAGATCCTGATCCTGGTGAATCTGCTCTACCGCAAAAGTCTGACCTACACCGCGGCCCTGTGTAGCAGCCTGGAAACCCTGAGCTGCTCCTCCCTGAGCCTGAACACTGCATCCATGGCCTCTACCCTGACCTGAACATCCTACAGAACCCCAGCCCCCAGTCTGCTATAGAGCTGGAAATCCTTCTCCCATACGTGGGGTCGAAACTGATCCTCCTTCACTAACCACTGGAAGGGGAACCTTGCAGAAATGTTGCAGGTGACCCATCTTGCCGCAGGATCGGCACTCCACTGGGTCCCTCGGGCACTGGAGCTTCTTATTCCCATTCTTCCCACACTAATAACACACCACTGGGGTGCCAGAAGGGGCATCTCGTCTGCCATAGGGAATACCTCGCTTCCTCAGGTTGCCTCGGGTAGGCTCTCAGTGGCGTTTCCTGTTGTCTGCCTGGAGGGAATCAACCTTGGATGCTGAACCACCCTGGTCCACAACTCCAGTCTCCCTCAGTTTCCTCTCCATGATGAGTTCCTGGTTGACTATCAGGGTAATAGAAGTCAACTAAAAGACATTCACCTGCGATCTGATCTCCGGTCTAAGGTCTTCCTCAAATTTCCTTGCTAGAAACAGCTCGTCATTCCCCAGAACGGGAGTGAATCGTTGTAACTCAGTGAAGCGGGAGGAATACTCCATAACTGAGAGAGTACCCTGCTGCAGGCTCATGAACTCCCTGGCTTTGTCAACCCTCAGCGTCACTGGGTAGAAGTAGTCGTAAAACGTATGCTGAAACACCTCCCAAGCCATAGCCTGCTGGCGCCCCGTCTGAGAGACTACATCACACCATCTCTTGGAGGAATCTCACAGAATATACGTCGCTAGCTTCACCCTTATCTCTGGAGGTGTCTCCAGATTCTCGAAGATGGATAGCATGGCTTCCAGCCATGACTCTACATCCTGAGGTCCTCCATCCCCTGTGAAAGTGGGAGGATGTTGCTGTTGGAAGACTCGCGTCAACTCTTCCATAGTCGGGGTAGGATGCTGAACTCCCTGGAAGGTCTTCATGAATCTCATGAAACCCTCTCTGAACTGAGCATCAGCACCAGTGTCTGGAATCACTGCAAGTTCCATGTCCAGAATGATGGGCGGAACTACTGGAAGTCCCTGATCGGTTGTATCGGGCGTACGATCGCTACCTGGTTCTTGGCGTGAAACAGGAGGACGTCTCGGTGCCATAGCTCTGAAAGACCAAAACACACCTTCATTAAAGATGAAAACAGTTGCAACATAGGAGATTAAAACGGAACAAAAGGAGAAAACCTTCAAATCAGGGAAAAACATGACTACACGACGTGTAATACCACTACACGGCGTGTTTCTTAAAATTTTACCCAGGGCGTGTACATTGGCTATACATGGCTATGTAAACTACCCAGCTACACGGCATGTTCTTAAACTACACAGTGTGTACTGACCCTTTTCTCCCTGCCCGGTTACTCCTACACGACTAAGTCACACGGACTGTCCCAGCCGAAGACTACACGGCGTGTTTGAGGTAGACACGGCATGTACTAGACACGCCTTACCTAGCCCATGTTGCTAGCGACACGGCCTGACACACGGTCGACACTACACGGCGTGTTCCTAAGAGACACGGCGTGTTCCTAAGAGACACGGCGTGCACTTGAAGGGAAACCTCGGCCCATGTTGCTCGTGACATGACCGGGTACTCGGCTGATCCTTACACGGTGTGCTCCGAACAAACACGGCGTGTATAGGAGAAGATAACATTGACCTGTGTTTTTCAAGACACAGACGAGTACCTGGGAAAAGATACATGGCGTGTGCATACCGAACACGGCGTTTACTAAACATGCATTAACTGGCCTGTGTTGTTAGTTACATGGTCGGGCTCCTAGTTAACCTCTACACGGCGTGTACCTATAGTACACGGTGTGTTTTTGAAAACCGTTTACAGCTCCGTGTCCTTGTCCGCACGGTCAGTGACATGGACAAAAACTACACGGCATGTATATATAAAGTACATGCCGTGTATTCTGGGTTTTTCCAGACAATAGCCTCAGAACTGCACCGGAGCCCAGAAAACACAGAAAAACAAGGGTTAAGGTGCCAAATTCCGATCCGTGGGGGCCCATACTTCCCGTGAATCAAATCTTGAAATAATAACGATTCATATAACAAGAAAATAGTACGAGAACTCATGACCCACCAAATTCTGATCCTCGAGGGCCCATAACACCTCTAAGATCAAAGTTTGGCGTCCGTGACGAGAAAGCTCCAAACAACGATACCCTATCAACATAGCAGGTATTATATCACAGAAGCTATCACAACATCATGCATTGTCTATCACAAATCCTATCACAACAGCATGCAATCTCTAATTCAACCTAGATGGCATGGCAAGATGCATGGCATGTGATCTTCTAATATGTGCCTATATGATGCATGAGATGGAATACCCTCATCTCATCGGGTTGCAACAAAATAGAATCGTAATCATATAAATAGTAAAAGCACAAAATAAGTGCATCACCCAATGGTGAAATCAATTAAACTGTAATATTCGCAAAACTCAAAACTTGCAATATTCGAGGTAATCTGGATTTTTCCCTATACACGGGTTCTAGAACGCCTGGGCACAGCTATTTACCATTTACCTATTCCGTTTTATCCCTGTCTAATGTTGCTAAAGAGTAAATCAATAGAAAAAGGAAAGAACTCCTCTAATACCACTTTTTTACTACCTGAATCCAGGGCCCTTCCATTGGTGCCCCATACCCGGTTCGTCACATGACCTCAAGCGCATTTCCCCAAATGCCAGAGGCTGGAGACTAGCAGCGAGGGTCTTGGTAAGTTATTGAGAAAACTATGCCCTCATTTGGTAAGGTATACAAGGAAAGAAAACAACAGTCAATAGCGGAAGCATTAAACAGCATACAAACGCTGAAACTAAACAGCAGAAGTAATGAATATATAATAATGATGATAATGATGCAGCAGGTACAAGTATCTAAGGAAAGAAGCAAACAAAACAACATGCTGAAATATAACTGAAAAAAAAAGTACGAAAGTAACAGCAACTCCAGCAGCATCGCAACCCTAAGCTTGGTCCTATGCTCTCCAACTCCAACCAGCAATCACGTACCCGAAGTAGAAGGGCCACAATCTCTATCCACACCTGCAACCATATAACCTGTTTGGGCCGAAAAACAGGACCCAAATAGGGTGTGAGACTAATCACAGTAGGCAATCACCACGAGATCTGTGCCCTACTGTCAGTGAGTAATATAGAAAAAGTAAAGGAAATAAATGCAGCAGAGAAGCAGAAATACACTAAAGTAAACAATCCTACCAATATCCATTCAAACTTATTTAATAATTCAATACAATCATTTAGCTATCAACCAAGGAACCTAGAAACAGCTCTATACTCCCAAGGAAAGCAAGTAATCACAATAGGTAACTCAGCAGTCTGCCTAGACAGCAAGAAGTACAAACCCAAGCTTGTTCTTTGGCTTGGTGGACTCGTCACAACCAACCAACAAATAAAGAACTGACTCTCTGGGTGGATCCTACTAGAAAACCCCTCTAGTCAAATAAACATAAAAAGGAACAGACACTATGGGAAGCTCTCACCGTCAATTCCCCTGTGGTCTTGCAACAAAAGATATAGACTCTCTGAGGAAGCACTTACGTCTAATTCCCCCTATAGTCTCGCTACGTAACTAAGGACACTCTGAGGAAGCACAAAGTATCATTCCCATAGGTCCTGCGATCGATACTAATTGTAACAGACTCTCTAGGGAAGCCCTAATCGTCAATTCCCCCTTTAGTCTACCACACCAGGTTCACTCAGCCCTGAGCAATTTAGTCGTGCGTAATCGACTGTTAGCAGCCTAAGTAAATTCAACAACTACTTGGCTAATAGCTACAAATGCATCCACAAGCATATAAACAATAGGCAATACATGCAATCAAGTCAACAGGCATACTATCAATGTGCAATAGGGTTTCCTCGTAGGCAACCCATGCCAAATGGAAATAAACAGCCAAACAAGGGGAAACACCCACGTGGTGATCCTCAACCATGCTAACAAGCAATTATTAATCATCTAATAACCTCAAACAAACAAGCAATCTAAGGCAGATAACAAAACAGGATCAAAACCCTAACCCGAGATACCCGATACATGGGTATCTGGCACTTTTGCACCAAAAACTCAAAGACATTCAACGTAGGGAAACAAACCACCTACCTCAAACCTTGGAGATTTATATTCTTGAACCTCAGCCTGTGAATCGTCCTAGAATGGAGTAAATATGCAAAAACGTCTAAAATTTTCAACCTCAGATAACTCTCACAAGAGAAGGAATCAGGAAACATGGCCAAATAAGAACTGAGAACTCACCGATGCGATTCTATTGCACCCGACGGCGTTCGATTTGGAAAACTGGTGAAGAATCGATGGCTCGGAGAAGAATCGCCTCTCTAGGTCGCTCTGGACGTAATTAGGTGGAGAAGAAGATGAAAACGTGGATTAGGCGTGACCCTAGTCCGATTAATGAAATAAAAAAAAGTACACAGTGTGTACTTATTGATTACACAACGTGTAGTCCCCTTTTCCATACGCCATATTAATCGGACTCCACCTCATCGCTACACCCCGTGTGACTGGCCTGGACACGGCCAGCACACGGCCTCAAGCGGAAGAAAAGTACACGGCGTGTACTCGTAAAGTACATGGAGTGTACTTACAAAATTTACAAGAAAAGTACACGGTATGTACTCATAAATTACATGGCGTGTACTTACAAAATTTCCATATTCTCCTCTTTTTCTCGAAAACGGCCAGAAAAGGAAAACATACCTAAAAAGAAGGTCTGGGTTCTTACAGTCACGGGGGAGAGTGTCTTTCCCAAAGATCCCAGTGGAAGAGTGGATGGTTGGCCACCCGCTCTTCCCTACTCCCTCTTCTAGGTGGTGTTAGCCCAAGATTCATCGGGCAGGTTGTGGTTTGTGTGGCTCAGGTGTGTGCGGGTGAGTTTTGTTTTCCCAGGTGTTTTTAGGATGAGATGTGTTGTGATTTCTCAGGTGTCTTCGGGATGAGTTGTGGTTCGTGGCCCAAGGGTCTACGGGCGGGATACAATGTGGTTGTGGCCCAGGTATCTGCGGGCGGGATGTGATGTGATGTGATGTGACTCAGGCTTAGGTGACAAGACGATATGTGGTTTGCGGCCCAGGTGTCTGCGGGCAGGATGTGATGTGACTTGGGCTCAGGTGATGGGATGATATGTGGTTTGTGGGACCCAGGTGTGTGTGGGAAGGTTGTGGCATGGTTCCTTCAGAAGAGGTGGGAGCGTGAGGACGTTTTTCATTAGGAAAGAGCGGTTAAACCAGTGGGAAGTGGTGTGGGGTACCCAAATCATCAATGTGCTTACTATATTACTTTACTTGACTTGCATTACTTGGTGAGTGTACCTTGGTGAGGATGGGATGGCTAGTATACCTTGTTAGGTGTTGTTTGGTTATGTTATTTTTTCACAGAGGCATTAGTATGCTTCCTTTCACGTGTAGATGAGAGACTTGGGTTTTCCTACTGAGTATACTTGTATGCTCACTCTACGTATATAAAATTATCTTCGGGTTTCCAATAGGACTTCGCGGACTGTGTTGGACTTTACTAACTCAGATCTTGACAGTTGTTTTTTCACTGCCTAACCTTACTTTTGGTACTTATTTTGGAGCTTTATTGCATTTGTAATAGTTTTATTTTAAACATGCATGTGGGATAGATTTTTTCTTTCTTTTATATATGTCTTTAAGTTGTTTTGAGGTTGATACATCTTATCTTCTGATCTTATTTCCTATAAAAAAAAGGGTAATGCCTCCCATTTTGTGAGATTTGTATACCTTTGGTGTTGGTCACCACCTCGGGGCCTACTGGAGGCAGGACTCAGGGGTCATTATATCTCTTTCTTCATTTCCAGCCAAGAAGGAGTATCTTTGGAGGGAGGGGGTCGTGACATTACCACTTCAATGCTTGTTGGACAGGGCCTTTGAGGGTTGTTGGACTGAGAAGACCAAGATATCTCTGAGTTGATGTTGGGTTTTAGGGGTTTAATCCTCAATGGAATACATTTGATAACGATCATTAAAGTGCAAACAAAGACTTCATACCTCTAACAGATTACACCATCCTTAGATCCCAAACTCTATCGGAGGATACTTGAAGCTCTCGAAGGGTTTTTGGAACCTTCTCTGGGAGAGATGAATGGAGCTTGAAAAGAATAAAGTATTGGGAAGTTTGTAAGCAATCATTGTTAACAACAGGAAGGATTATATCCCTTTATATATTCAATCTTGACGAGTTTCATTTGATGAAATGCATCGATGATATTCAATGTATCTGTATATATTTATTCTCATTGTCATTTATTCATTGAATATTATCCAAATGAATGTGTAAGCCATTAAAACCATTCATAATTGATAAAATTGTGTGAATAGATACATGCACCTTATTAATATGGTTTTAGTGCACATATCCAACAATCTCTCATTTACACTAAAATCTATAAGGATTGTGTCAAATTTCACAACCCTATGTGAATCTTTCCAAAAATCTTTTGGATATGGATTTATTAAACTTTCATCATTTTGGAGAAAACTCTTTTGTCCAATACTTTATCCTTATCCAAGGGCCTAACTATGTGACCCTGCGGGCATTAGCAATGTGGACATCAAATATAAAATCCATATTTAAGAGATTTAAGCAAAGAGTGGTCTGTAGCAAAGCATCAGTGCTACTAAATGTGACACTCTACCATCCTGGACCACTGAACGGTTCCCGAACCGGCGATGTCGCATCAACTCTGGTGCATCTCCTCATACGCCAGAGGTTGCCGACTAGTAGCGAGGGCCTATGAAGTTACCATGAAGATATTTTTTCCTCGTTATCAGAGCATGCAACACAAGAGTAAATAAGATGAATCATATACAACTTCATAGATGAATATCACAACCAAGTCAAGATTCAATAAAATAAATACATCACTTGTGATAACAAATGAACGTGTTGTATATACCATATCGGATTCCCCGTGGGTGGATCATACACAAGCAGCACTAAAAGCGCAACAAATAAAGTCGAGGCTAATAACCCATCCCCAATTGGTGGTCTCGAGTTTGGCATGATCCCATCATCCAAACTCTGAATTAGGAATCCAAATTATGAAGCATTGAACTTTTCCCAAGTCTATACCTATAACCAAGTAGCATCTATTTGGGTACCCAAGTATCATGGCGGCTCAAGCAAGGTGTGAGTACAACTTAGTAGGTCACCACCAATAACGTCCTTAAATATAACCAGTCTGATAAACAAGTGTAAGTGAGATACCATAAAATAAATTAGGCGATACAAAATAAATAAACAAACATCGATGCTTGGGCTCTGCAGCGACACCCGGGGTCAGATCATACCTAATTCGACCAGTGTCGGGGTGTCTATGGGCACGTCGTGATGACTGAGCCTCCACAAGTAACCACACAGAATTCAAGTGCTCAACCTTATCATGAAGTGTCATGCATAATCTGAGCGCTTATCCCGACATTCCCATGGAATTCAGACACCCATCCTAACATTCCAACCATCGGGTATCACACAAAATCCAGGCGCCCATCATGGAGTTTCCATGGAATTCGAGCGCTCATCTCGACATTCCCAAGCATCAAGCATCACACAGAATCCAGACACTCGACATGGCATTCCCATGGAATCTGAGTGTTCATCCCGACATTCCCAAGAATCAAGCATCATAAGAAACCCAGGCGCTCGTCCCAACATTCCCAAGCATCACGTATCATACGAAATCCAAGCACTCATCCCAGCATTCCCAAGTAATCATTTCATCTATCTTAAGTCATCATTTAACTATAATATCGATCTCATTCCAAACTATGACCTTTACCAATTCACTTTACCTTTTAAGGTTCGACAATTTTAAATCCCCCACCAAGGGTTACCATTTTAGCCTACAAGGGGCACTTTGATTCATAAACCAATAATCACACTACCACGTCAATTTACCATTTATAAGACATTATTCACCAATTAGTAATATGTGGGTATTTCATAGAAATACCCCTTTATTTCATAGAATACCATATCATGTTCTAACGTACCACTTGTTTGGTTCAAGAAACTATAACTATATTAACCATAACATTTAATTCAATCACTTTCCAATTGTGATTTCACATTATAAAATCCACTCTATTTGGAATATTGATGATTGAGAAATTCTATTTCACAATCCTAGATTAGAACCATAATTCCCCATTCAGTCACTTTAAACCTATTAGACAATCAACTATATCAAGACAAATCAAGGTTAAAGTTCAACGAGGGTCATTCCTCTAATATTTTCCACTTTCTTTTTATAAAACATATCCCACCCTTACATTGGACAATTTCGAGGTCAATTTATTATTAAGGCACTCTATTAGGGTCACCTCTTTTTAAGGTTCAAGCATGTTTAAGGGCATTTAGCTAAGGCGGATGACAACTTAAAACATTTCATTAAAAATATGGTCTTTTCTCAGCAAACCGGTGAGACTTCCAATGCACGCATTTAGAAAACAATGTGAGACCATGGGAAAATTTTAGGGACCACCTACATTTAAAGAATCTTCTCACATTTATTTTCATAGGTCGGCAGTTGCTACCTAGGCTCTTCAAGCCTCATCCATAACCAATCGGTCATCACCCACATTCATGACTCCTAACTCACACCATGACATCACAAATAATTAATTATAATCAATTATAATTAATTAAACAATTAATTCCAAATAGGCATAAATGACAAAAAGTCGACTAGATACTCTTGCTGCACTAGAACCGTAGCCAAGACGGTCGTATCAGACCCCTAACACAACTTTCTACTAAAGCCCTAAGAAGAAACATCATTTCCATGATTAATTAAAAACCAATTTAATGAAAAAACTAAGAAAAATTCAAAACAACGTCATACCTTAGTGAAATGTTGAGCCACCACGGAGTTGCGGTATGTTGTGCAGTCAGAGCCTCTTATGTTTGGCCCAACTTCATCCAAACATATCGGACTACACCATTCAAACATAAAGTTGTAAGAATAGGCTGCTTGTAACACTCCTGAACCTCCATATGCATCTCAAAAAACATAGTCATCAACTGTCACTCGCTACTGGCTTCCTGAACCGCTTGTGTCCGAGTCCTCCAGTATAGAGCATCATCCACTATGTTGTCTTTCTCATACATATAAGCAAGCTCAAAATCGAAAGACCGAAGGTATTAAACCCATCTTTGTTTCCTGAGGTTCAAGTAACGCTGAGTGAATATTTTTGGTTAGAGTGAGTAACTCAAGAGGGGGGTAAATTGAGTTCCCAATAAAAAAAATTGTTAAAAACAAGTTCAAATAAAATCCCCCAATTAAAATAAATTCACCGAATTAATCAAAAGTATTTTAATATAATTTTGATCTTTTAAAAGATTTCTCAAAGTTTGATTACTACTCAGTTAAAAAATATAAAATTTACTTTAACTTTTGAAATCAATTTACTTAATCAAATACTTATATAAACACTAGTTAAGATTAACTATCAAAGTACCAGTTTTTTTGAAGCTTAAAAAATATAGTTTAAATCTTTGTAAAGAATGAAGCAAAACAAAATCACGCAACGAAATAAAATAAGAGGTTTAGTCTCAAGCCCAAACCTAATCTCCTCTACTTGGCAATTACCCGCTGCTAAGAAAATTATATAACTATAATTTGATCCACAACCTGGAGCGGGTATTCACACAACAGCACCCAAGCTGTCCAAGCCACGCAAGGACCTCTTCCAAAATAATTGTGGGAAGAAAAACAATCACATGCCACACAGGACCTCTTCCACAAACACCATGAGTATACATATGAAAAGAGTGAAGAGAATATCTAGTATTCTCCAGTTATATCATAGGATTCAGTGTGTGTTGATAAAAAAAACAAACAACACACTTCTTGTATCTAAAAGCAACAAACAGAAAGAGAAAGTAATAAGATATAGAAAAGATAGAGTTTTTCAATCTGAAGTGCTCCAGATGATTGCGTCTCCTCGAATGTAGCTTGGTGATAAGCTCGATTCGATTCTATGAAAGTAGTGGTAAAATAGAGTGTCATATTGATCTATAGGATGCTCCACTTTTTCATAATTTAAGAAACTCATATGAGTCCAATGTATCATAATGTCTTCTATAAAGAAGTTGAGAACAGATAATGGTATCAAATTCAAAAACAATACTTTTGAAACTTATCTAAGAAAACACGATATCAAACATCAGTATAGTGTCATCTATACTCCACAACAAAATGAAGTAGCATAAATAAAAAATAGAATTTTGGTAGAAATGGGAAGAATTATGTTAGCATAATACAAACTTTTAAAGTTTTATTGTAGAGAAGCTGTTAGTACTGTTGTACATGTTCAAAATAGATATTTGTTGAGACCGAAAACCAACATGACTCCTTATGAAATATGGTATTACAAAAAACCTTCATTGAAATACTTCAAAGTTTTTGGAAGTCCATGTTTGCTCAAAATCAAAAAACCGAATTTGGGAAAGTTTGATAAGAAATATGATGAAGAAAATTTCATTGGTTATTCACCAAATGGAAGAAGTTACAAATGTTGGAACAAACGTTTACAAAAGTTGGTGGACTCATATGATGTGAAGGTGATTAAAAAACAAAGTTTCTTAACAAAAATTGTTGAGAATGTTGAGGAGGATAAACTAGAGATTTCCAAAAAAAGTGAAAGTAATTCAAAACATCCTTATTAAGATTCAGAAGAATCATGTGATGAGGAAATTCCATCTAGGAAAGAAACTGTGAAATTTTATACTATACAAAAACATGTCGAATCTGAAAACATTATTGGAATTGGTGTAGCCCGATCCAGTTAGGTCGAATGCTTGTGGCCCGCAACTGTCGCGGGTCGAGCTCCGCGGTGAGCTCGTTGGGGGTTGCATGGGGCAACGTGCCCCTACTCTGGGGGTCTGAGGGTCGAAGGTTTACGAACCAATTTTTTTGGGGTTGTAGCATCTCTGACCATTGTAGCAGAGCTGACCGACCGACGTCGACAGACACTATAGCAGTGTGGACCTCAGAGTAAACTATATTGTAGCACTTTTGACTTCTAGCCGACAGTCACTGTAGCACTTTTGACAAAGGTGGTCGCCTTTCACTATAGCAATGCGGACTTTCTATTCAAAATAGTGAATCGTATTCTCCATATGTAGCCCATTTCGGGCTAGGGTTTCTTGCCTGAAAAACTCTGTAATTTGTGCTCCCGAAGTAGTGAAGTTCTACCTCTCCGTGGACGTATGGATTATTCCCAAACCACATAAATTTGTGTGTCCCGTGTGTTTTTCCTTTCTTATGAATTTTCTTTCATATATCATTTCTGTCGTTGTGACTCCCGACGCTTCTGTGACAACTGGAAATCAGAAAGTTCTGGTTCAGACCAGAAGGAAGTTGATATTAGAAAATCAAACTTCACTTATCTCAAAAGTTGAACCATAATCACTTTCAGTATTCAACACAAAGAATGGGTGGATGATATGAATAAAGATTTTGATCAGATTGAGAAAAATGAAACATGGGAACTTGTTCCACAGCCAGGAAATAAACATGTTATTGGAACAAAGTGGGTGTATAGAAACAAATTGAATGAGCATGAAGAAGTTTCAAGAAATAAAGAAAGACATGTTTGTAAAGGATATGCACAGGTGAAAGACGTGGATTTTGATTAAACTTTTTCCCTCGTTGCAAGGCTACTCATTAAAATTTCAAAGTTTATCAGATAGATGTAAAATCAATTTTCTTAAATGGTGAGATTGAGGAAAAAGTTTACATTGAATAACCTTATGGGTTTCTACTTGATGGGGATGAAAACAAAATTTTTAAATTGAAGAAAGATTTGTATGGGCTAAAACAGGCTCCACGTGCTTGGTATTCTAAACATGATAATCGTTTAAGAATGTTGAACTTTTCTAAAGAAAAATTTGATAGTAACTTATATGTGAAATATGTTGACTCTGGATCTCTAATTATAATTATGTATGTGGATGATATAATTTTGTTGGGGATAGATAAGATGTTTGTAAAACATTTTCTGAGGAAATGAAGAAGTATTTTGAAATTTTTATGTTAGGAGAATTAACTTTCTTCCTTAGCTTACAAGTTCAACAAAAGGAAAAATACTTTTTTTATCTAAAGAAAAGTATGTCAAGGAATTGTTAAAGAAGTTTGGGATGGAATAATTCAAAGAAGTTTCAACTCCTATTGTAGTGAGCACAAATTTGAGTAAAGATGAATCCCTAATAAGTGTAAATCAGAAAGAATCACATATATTGGTATCAAAGAGGATTCAGATATATGTCAAAGGAACAACTTCACATGGGTTGTTATAAAAAAGAAATAGTGAAATGAAGTTTCATGGTTATACTGATGTCGATTGAGTTGGAGATTGTAATGATAAAAAATCAACCTCAGGATGAACATTTTCCTTGGGTGAATGTTGTGCGAGTTGGCATTGTAAGAAATAAAGTTCAGTAAATTTGAGCATAGATGAATCTGAATATGTTGCAGCTGCTCAAGCTTGTAATAAAATGTTGTGGATGAAAGTTCAGTTGGAAATTTTGAAAGTAAAAGTCTCTAAACCATTGAAGATATTTTGTGATAATTAGAGTGCAAATGATCTTTTTAAAAATCATGTCCACCATTCAAGATCAAAACACATTGATATAAAGTTTCGATTTATAAAACAGAAATTTATTACTGAAGATGTTTTGCTGGAATATATTTCAACAAAGTATCAAATTGTTGATATCTTTAAAAAAGCAATATCAAAGGAAAGCTTTGTGGAATTTAGGGTGCAACTACATGTTCGGCCTCCTCCCATGACTTCTTAAACCTCATAAAGAAGAACTCCCATTGTGCTTTGAATTATGTTGACAAAGGAGGATAGAAAGTAACAACTTTGTACTTTGTAATAAGTTTTTACTTATCTTTCTTTTATGAATCTGAAGTTGTGGTTATCATAGAATAGGGGAGAGAAAAAGAGAAAAAGAAAAGTGAGAGAAAAAGAAAAGAGAGGAAGAGATAAAAATGAGGGGGAGTTTATCTTTACATGGCCACAAAATTTGCTTACCACCGAAGGATGGAATGATGTCAGGACACTATTTTTTGAGAAATGATATGATTTGATAAAAGTCAAAAAAAAATTGATTTGTAAAAAAAATTGAGTTGGAAAAGTTGTTAACAAAGGTTGTCAACAAATCCAAATGAGAAGATTGAATAACTTTTGTAGTGTTTTGTTTTAACAAAGTTTTTGTATTTGTTGAAAACTAACCATTTTGTAGAAGAATGTTTTTGTTTTCCAAGAATCAATTCCAGTGCATCGTAATGAGATAATCGGACTGACCAGCATCGGTTTCAGGTTATTGGATTCATCTGCATCAGATTCATATCATCGGATCCAAAAGAATTGGAAGCAGAAATTGTTATTTGCTGGAAGTTTGTCTTTGTCGTAATCAGAGAAATAAAGAAGTTGTT
The DNA here is from genome assembly GCA_963277665.1 of Viscum album. Taxonomy (NCBI): domain Eukaryota; kingdom Viridiplantae; phylum Streptophyta; class Magnoliopsida; order Santalales; family Viscaceae; genus Viscum; species Viscum album. The sequence continues at coordinate 207,493,543 of OY728138.1, read as the reverse complement.
GAGAAAAGAAGTCGTATTGTTGCTGAAAAGGTTTGTTGAAGAAAGTGATGTTGGGAGTTAGAAAGGTTTCATACTTTCTAAATCAATTCAGACGATGCTTTGTTGATCATAAAGTTCACACAAATCATGAAAACATTCATGATAAAATCTTTTGAAGAAATGATGTAGAGGTTTCAATAATTTCAAAGTTGCAGTATGGAGATTTCATCATAATGGGATATACATCGTAATGAGAATTTCATCGTAATGAGAATTCAATTTAGATTCACCCAGAAGGATACAGAAATCAGATTGAAACTGAGAAAAAAACAAAAATCGGATTGAGACTGAGAAAGAAACAGAAATCAGATTGAGGCTAAGAAAGTAATAGATTTGTATTGAGCTGATTATGAAAGACACAAAAAGAAAATTCCAGAAGTTTTGTGAAAAGTTAAAGAGATCAAACTTGAAATTCAATTTTTTCTTAAATCTCAAAAAAACCTAAGGAGCTTTGAAGAAGTCGAAGTTGAAGTTTAAATGCGAGACTTTTGAAAATTTTGAAATTTGAGGAAGAGGGGAAAGTTTTCAAGTTTCCTTATTTTGTTTTCTAAGTCTCCTATAAATACTTGCTTAAATCATTCATTCATTGTCAAATTTTCACGCAAGCAGAAAAAGCAGAGCGCTGAAGAAATCAAGTTAGAGTCATTGTCAGGCAAAGATCTCGTGAGGAGAATCAAATAGTCGAATGTTTGTTTACCGGATTGAGCAAAATCATATTGAGAAGATCATATTAAGTCAATCAGATTGAGTCAATCGGACCGAGGTACATCATATTGAGTATTCGAGAAGATTTTGAGTTTTGCATATTGAGAATGGGTTCATCGTATTGAATCCATCGGATTGAAAGAATCGGATCCAGACTCATCGTATTGAGAGAATCAAATCTAGACTGATTATATTGAGAGAATCATATCCAGACTCAATGAATTGAGAAAATCAGATCCAGAAAAATCAAACTGAGGATTCAAACTGAGTAATTGTGGAGAAGTTTCAACAAAATCTTTATTCTTTTGTTTGGATCAATTGTTTTATAAGAAAACATTGTAAACTGACGAGAGTCAATATAATCTTTCTTATCGGGAGATGGAAGGTATCTAACAAGAGTCGCTATGGAAAGGATGTAGGTTCTCACACTGAGCCTGAACCTTGTAAATCTTGTGTGTTTTACTTGTTTTCCTACTTTTTCATGCATGAGTATTTACTAAAAGTTGATGAGGAAATAAATCTTAACAGGTTGCAGGGGTTAAATTTTGAAAAATATTAAAACTTATAAAAAGTGAACAATTGATTGTAATTATTTATGTGTATGATATAATTTTTTTTGGTGATATAGAAGATGTTTATAAAACATTTTCTGAGGAAATGAAGAAGAATTTTGAAATGTTTATATTATGAGAATTAACTTTCTTCCTTAGCTTACAAGTTCAACAAAAGGAAAATACATTTTTTTATCTCAAGAAAAGTATGTCAAGGAATTGTTAAAGAATTTTGGGATGGAAGAATCCAAAGAAGTTTCAACTCCTATTTCAGTGAGAAAAAAGTTGAGTAAAGATGAATCTGGAATAAGTGTGAATCAGAAAGACTTTCGAAAGCTGATAGAAAGTCTTTTTTACCTTACAGCCTCAAGGCTTGATATTTTTTATGTTGTGACTGTGTGTGTCAAGTATCAAAGTAATCTGAAAGAATCACATATGTTGGTAGCAAAGAGGATTCTGAGATATGTCAAAGGAACAACTTCACATGGGTTGTTATAAAAAATAAATAGTGAAATGAAGTTTCATGGTTATACTGATGTCGATTGGGCTGAAGATTGTAATGATAGAAAATCAACATTGGGATGAACATTTTCCTTGGATGAATGTTGTGTGAGTTGGAATAGTAAGAAACAAAAGTTCAGTAAATTTGAGCATAGATGAATTTGAATATGTTGCAGCTACTCAAGCTTGTACTAAAATGTTGCGGATGAAAGTTCAGCTGAAAAATTTAAAAGTAAAAGTCTTTAAACCGTTGAATATATTTTGTGATAATCAAAGTGCAAATGATCTTTTGAAAAATCATGTCCAGCATTCAATATCAAAACACATTGATATAAAGTTTCATTTTATAAAAGAAAAAGTTGTTGCTGGAGATGTTTTTCTGAAATACATTTCAACAAAGTATCAAATTGTTGATATCTTTACAAAATCAATGTCGAAAGAAAGGTTTGTGGAATTGAGGGTGCAACCTCATAGTCAGCCTCCTCTCATGTCTTCTTAAACCTCATAAGGAAGAACCACCACTATGCTTTGGATTATGTTGACAAAGGAGGAGAGAAAGTAACAACTTCGTACTTTGTAAGAAATTTTTTACTTATCTTTATTTTATGAATATGAAGTTGCGGTTATCATAGAATAGGGGAGAAAACGAGAAAAAGAAAAGTAATAGAAAAAGAAAAGTGAGGGGGAGTTTATCTTTACATGGCCACAAAATTTTCTTACCACCGAAGGATGGAATCCCTTCAAAAACATTACTTTATCTGGTAGTGTGGTGTCAGGACACTCTCTTTTGAGAAATGATATGATTTGATAAAAGTCACAAAAAAACTTGAGTTGTGAAAAAAAAATGAGTTGGAAAAGTTTTTAACGAAGGTTGTCAACAAATCCAAAGGGAAAGATTTAAGAACTTTTGTGGTGTTTTGGTTTAACAAAGTTTTTGTATTTTTTGACAGCTAACCATTTTGTATAAGAATATTTTTGTTTTCCAGGAATCGATTCCAATCCATCGTAATGAGATAATCGGACCAACCAGCATCGGTTTCAGATCATCGGATTCAGATCATCATATCTAAAAGAATCGGAAGCAAAAATTATTGTTTGATGGAAGTTTGTCTTTGTCGTAATTAGAGAAAGAAATAACTTGTTGAGAAAAGAAGTCATATTGTTGTTGAAGAAGTTTGTTGAAGAAAGTGGAGTCGAGAGTTAGAAAGGTTTCATACTTTCTAAATCAATTCAGACGATGATTTTTTGATCATAAAGTTATCACAAGTCATGAAAACATTCATGATAAAAGCTTTTAAAGAAATGATGGAAAGGTTTGAAGAATTTAAAAATTGCAGTATGAAGATTTCATCATAATGGGATATTCATCGTAATGGGAATTTCATCATAATGAGAATTCAATTCAGATTCACCCAGAAGGATACAGAAATAAAATTGAGACTGAGAAAAAAACAGAAATCGGATTGACACTGAGAAAGAAACAGAAATCAGATTGAGACTAAGAAAGTAACATATTTGTATTGAGCTAATTACGAAATACTCAAAAAAAATTCCAGAAGTTTTGTGAAGAGTTGAAGACATCAAACTTGAAATTCAAATTTTACTTAAATCTTGAAGAAATCTAAAGAGCTTTGAAGAAGTCGAAGTTGAATTTTAAATGCGAGACTTTCAGAAATTTTGAAATTTGAGGAAGTGGGGAAAGTTTTCAAGTTTCCCGCTTTTGTTTTCTAAATTTCCTATAAATAATTTCTCAAATAATTCATTCATTGTCAAATTTTAATGCAATCGGAAAAGGAGAAGCGTTAAAGAAATCAAGTGAGAGTCACTATCGGGCAGAGATCTCGTGAGGAGGATTAGACAATTGAATGTTTGTTTACCAGATTGAGCAATATTGTATTGAGAAGATCGTATTCAGTCAATCAGATTAAGTCAATCGGATTAAGTCAATCATATTGAGTATTTGAGAAGAGTTTGAGTTTTGCATATTGAGAATGGTTTCGTCGTATTGAATCCATAGAATTAAAAAAATCATATCCAGACTCATTGTATTGAGAGAATCAGATCCAGACTGATTGTATTGAGAGAATCAGATCCAAACTCATCGAATTGATAAAATCAGATCCAACCAAATCGGACTGAGATTCGGAATGAGCAATTGTGGAGCAGTTTCAACAAATTTTTTATTCTTTTTTTTTTTGATCAATTATTTTTTAAGAAAACATTATAAACTAACGGGAGTAAATATAATCTTTCTTATTGGGAGATAGAAGGTGTCTAACGAGAGCGGTTATGGCAAGGATGTAGGTTCTCACGCTGAGACTGAAACTTGTAAATCTTGTGTGTTTTATTTGATTTCCTACTTTTTCATGCATTAGTATTTACTAAAATTTAACAAGGAAATAAATCTTAACAGGTTTCAGGGGTTAAGTTTTAAAAAATATTGAAACTTATATGTTGGTCGGAGTAGTTTACTCAAGAGGGGAGGGGTGAATTGAGTAACTATAAAAATTTCTGTTACAAAAAATATTATTTTAAAAGAAATAGTTTTCCCCAATAATAGATACAGCCCAGTTAATCAAGGTTATACTATTAAGGTTATACTATTAATTCTCAATAATCTTAATATGTATTATTAATATTACTTTTGAAGTTATTCTACTAAGATAAATCAGTTATAACTTCTTTACAAGACTAACTATCAAAGTAAAATTAGAGTTTTCTGGATTATGCAATAAAGCAGTAAAACAGAGAAGACCAAATTTAAATAGCATAGCGGATATGAAACAAGTGGTTCAGTCTCAAGCCGAGACCTAATCCACTCCACTTGGTGATCACCTGACACCAAGAAGTTTATATAAATAAACTTTGATCCACACCCTAGATTGGGGTTAACAACAGTACACAGACTGTCCAGGTCACACAGGAACCTCTTCCACAATTTTCGTGGGTAAACAAAAATAATAACCAGGCCACACAGGGACCTCTTTCACAGTTTTTGTGGGTAAACAAGAGTATAAAAAGTTTGGTGTAAGGATTTAGAAATTCTTTAGTTTATCACAGGAGTCAATGTGTGTATAGAATATGAAGAGTATACACACTGCTCAAAATTAAGTAAAATAATCACTGAGAGAGAGTAGATATCAGTTTTAGAATGCTCTAGTGATTTGAAGTGCAGCGCTGGACTCCTTTGATTGAACAGAAATGCTTCTGAGTCCTTCTCTGGTTTTTGTCTTGAAAAACAGAGTGTCATAATCCAACTTGTGTTCTTCACAAGCTTTGATAGTGTAAAGGTGTTCTCTGGATTCCAGTGTACTTCGTATGTTCTTCAGTAGAGTCGGATTGCATGTATGAGACAATGCTTTCTTTGAAAATCTTGCAATGTGTTCTTCATGGTCGTGCTCACAGGCTTGTTTCTCATTCAGTATCGCATGTTGTGGTTATTGGTCACTCTCCACTCTTTATCTTCGAATGCATGTGTTTTAGCCGACAGGTTCCATGTGTTTCATGCCTCGTACCTCGTACTATGTCTATAAAGAAACATTAATTATGTTAGTGCATTAAAGGCATAAAATATGACCATTAAACATTAAATTGAAAGACGACAAAATAGTTTAAGAAACGGTGTCACAATATGTTATGCAAACGGTGTCTCCTTCACACGGTGTCTGAGTGTCACGGTTTGAGTGTCACGGTGTCTTGTTTACAGTGTCTTGCTCACGGTATCTTGGTCACGATGTCTCGGTCACGGTGTCTCGTTCACGGTGTCTCGCTCACGGTGTCTGATCTTCACGGTGTATGGCTAACTGTGTCTTGCTCACGGTGTCTTGTACTTAGGCAAATAACAGTATTCAGACTTAAACAAAAATATGCATGAATCAGATTGAGCTTAACCATTATAAAGCATGAGTGAATTTGAAACATAAATACACATGATTGAATAAGATTTGTGATCATTAATGAGATTTGGGATTATTACAGAGATTTGTGATCATTAAAGAGACTTGTGATAATTAATGATATTTGTGATAATTAATGAGATTTGTGGTCATTAAAACATGATTAATACATGAGGAGTCCAACGATCTCACCCTTTTTAATGATCACAAATCATGCATAGTTAAAGTATAAATTAGATGCAGCTATAGAGAAAATAACATATAGAAAAACATATAACTTCTCCCCCTTTTGAGATTATCAAAAAGTTGAAATAAGAGAGGGAAAATAGTTCATATTCCATTAAAAATAAGCAGAGTGTAGTACATCATAAAGTAGAAATACAAAAATCAATGACATCCCCATCAAAAAGTAGTAATCACTGGTCTTCTTCAGGGATTGGCCTTCTCTTTGCCTTTATCAGCAACAGAAGAGGAAGACATAGGGGAAGTGGCTAAGGTGGAAGAAGGTAGAGATGTGGTGGAGAGAGAGGGTAAAGGGAGACCTTTGAAGACTGAGCGAGCCAATGTAGGAGCAGTGGAAGATCTTGGCAGTTACTGGTCAAGAATGACAGGCCTGATCTGACTAAGAGCTTGGCCAACAGACATGGTAGTTGAGGGTAAGGCAGAGGTAAAAGTAGGTAGTCCAGGTCTGAGAGGAGCAGCTGCTAGAGAAACAATTGATGCACTCTGGACATGGATATACAGTCTTAGAAGTTTGATGAAGTGTGAAATAATGTCTCCACCATATTGCATGGCCTTTTCAAAGTCATCTTTATTTTCCATGAACTTTTCCAACAATCTGGTAAACTCAGTTATCTTTTGGACTTGGTTTTTGAAGGCTGGGGTTACAAGAGGAATTCTTAGATTCTCTACAAGGTATTTGAAGTGATTGGTCATATCAGTCTTGGAGAAAATCTGGTTGAAATAGAAATCCACTTTCTTAGAAATCTCCTGTTGGGCATCATTGGCAATCTTGGAATGAATTTGCACAAGATCAAGAACTTTATCACTGTTCTTGATAACTTCAGAGAAAGAAGTCGCATCGAATCCACTTAAAGAAGTCTAAAGCTCTTCTTGGACTATAGATCTGAGCAAAGAACTGTCCATGGCAGGTGTAGATGATTCACCAGAGGGATGAGAATCTTTGATGGTTGTGGTTAGAGACTTGAGCTGATTCAGTACCTTTTGAAGACAGCCAGTGTATTCATCAGTGAGTTTATTGAGGTTCACCACAAGCTCTCTCGTTTCTTTCAACAACCGTTTGTGTCTTTCTGCAATATTTTCATCAAAGGATAACAGGTAAGGGTGAATCTGAGACACAACAACTCGAGAAATTTGAGACACAGAAGGTTCTAGAGAGGCAGAAACAGGTTCTGATCTGGAATGCAGCTCTTTCTGCATATCTTCAACCATGCTTCTTAGGGTTGAGACTTCATTACTCAACAACTTATTTTCAACTCAAACTTCTTGAATCTCATGGAGCATTTTAGGTTGGATCTACCAAATAATTTTCTCCAAAAGTAGTGAGTCATCTCTCTCACTCAGATTTGTCATAGAACGAGGTTGGGAGTTCATAAGATTCTCAACTCCATATAAGATAGTATCTCCAAGATCCTTAAAATCATTCTTACTGACAAAGGACAGTTGTCCAGGTAGAGGTTCAGGTGAAGGTTTGGGTGAAGGAATTGGTACAGGGGTAGGTTCAGGTCCTGGTTCCTTCTCAGGGACAAAGATAGAAAGTGACTTCAACTAAAATAGGGAAGAGAGATCAAGCTCGATTGTAGTGATCTGTTGAGACTCAATCACATCATAAAATCTATGGAATTTGTACTGAGTGTCCACAGGACTAGACTCAGACGGATGTTATGCTTCATTAGTCTCGAGATTTTGGGTTTCCTCCCCCTCAACAGATGCTTCCTTTTCAAGATTCAGAGGTTCCGGAGCTTGGTCTAAATCCACAGGTTCATCTCTAAGTTCCTCAATCATCTCTTGTCTAGATAACTGAAAGGATATCTCCATCCTCTCTTTAGCAGAGGGTATTATCTCATGAACAGGTTGTTCCTCTGGGAGTTCTTCCAAATTTGATTCTTCTATAACAGAGAGTTATCCTAGATTTTCTCCTTGTACACTAGGGAGTTCTTCCAGAATAGGCTCTTCCATGGCTTGCTGCTCAGATTCTGGGACAATTAATTCTCTTTTAGCCTCGGGTTGGATTTCCAAATTGACAACATTTATAGGGGTAGGAACTTATTCTTCAAGAACAACAGGAGGAACAATAGTCCTTTCTTCCTCAACAAAAACTTTTTCCCTATGAGGTACTTCAGCCTTTTCTTCTGCTTCTTCTGAATACTCACCAAGTTCATCTAGTTCCAAACCAGGATCAGAAATGTCTTTCAGCCTTGATGGATAATCCACAGGATTAAACTTCTCATAAATATTATCGTTTTCTTCCACCCACTCCTTTTTCCAAGGGTTCCAGTTTATCTTTATTCTCCTGATGGTGGCTTTAGAGAGACAATACTCACAGTCCATAAACACTTCTTCATTGGGTTCAACTACTCCTTTGGCAACAATCATGGCTAAAATCAGCCGAGAGTATAATAGAGAGGTGGATTTGGATGTAACCTTGATCAATTCACACATATGGTGAATGATGTACTTGTACAGGTTGATTTTATATCCATTCTTCATAAGATGAATCAGAAACACATCTTGATACTTTAATACAGAAAATTCGCCTTTCCTTGGGCTTACCAGATTTTGAAAAAACTTAAACAGCAGCCTTGTTTTCCCATCAAGTTTAGCAGCTATGGCCCTTCTCTTGGTGCCATTCCCAGATAGGGTTTTCAGAGCATCTTCAAGGTCAAAGAAATCAGTTGTAGGTGGGGGTTCTCTCTGATAATCATCACAAATTCCTTCGTGAGGTATCCTAAGGCATGCAGTCCATAACCTCGATGAGAAGAAGCATCTTTGGCCATTAATACAACTCCTCACAACAAAGCTTTCACCAGAGTCAAAATAAAACTATGCGTACTGGTAGAACTGAGCAACTAACCTCGGATAAATGGGTTTATTCTCCTTTGAGAACCATTCTAACCAGCCTTGTTCTTTTAATACTTTCAGGACTATAGATTTTCTAGATAAAATCCATTCAGGGAAAATTTCTTTTTCAGGAACAAAACTTCGATTTACCAAGTTCGGATTCAACGGTCCTTCGGGTGTCAGATTGGGTGTTATCTTCTTCTTCTTCGGGCGGCGCTTATCAGGTTTGGATGATGATGGTCACTTCATTCTTGGCATCCATTGAAGGTCGAGAGAGAGGGGGGTTGCAAGGTTGAGAGGGTTCAAAACGAGTGAGTAGGAGAAATTCCGAGTGAGGAACAGAGTGAAACTCTTTGTTTTATCATTTGGGAATGTCAAACGTCACAAAAATAAAAACACGGGAAAGTAAAAGAGGTGAAATAAAAATTACCGTGATATGGGTTTAAAGAAAATTATAAATAATTTTCACGGTGAGACAGTGAAGGGTTGTTACAGTGAGACAGTGATTAGTCGTCATGGTGTGACAGCAAGTGATCATTACGGTGAGACAGAAAGTGGTCGTCACGGTGAGACAGTGAGCGAATGTCACGGTGACATATTGAGCGAACTTTTTAGTGCGCATTATGGTGAGATAGTAAATGTCAGACCGTGAGTACAAAATGCTAACGGTGAGACCGTAAACATGAGAGACGGTAACTGAGAAATCGTAATCATGAAACAGTAAAGTAAAACATAGTAAAATATTGAACAGTAAGACAAGTAAGATATCTATTTGAGATTTATTATTCCAAGATCATGTATGATGTAGTCTAGTCTCTCAAAATTTAATGATTTAGTGAATATATCAGCAAGTTGATATTCAGGACCAATGAATTCCAAGGTAATATCACCTTTTTGATAATGATATCTCAAAAAGTGATGTCTTACATCAATATGTTTTGTCCTAGAATGTGAAACATGATTTTTTGAGATGTTAATAGAACTTGTGTTGTCACAATTTATTGGTACATGTCTGAATTGATATCCATAATCTAGTAATGTGTGTTTCATTTACAAAATTTGTGCACAACAACTACCAGCAGCTATGTATTCAGCTTCTTCAGTAGATAATGCAATAGAATTTTGTTTCTTACTACACCATGATACTAGTGACTTGCCTAAAAGGTGACATGTTCCAAATGTGCTCTTTCTATCTAACTTATAGCCACTGAAGTCAGCATCAGAATAACTAACTAGTTCAAATTATTGTCCTTTAGGATAGAATAGTCCTAGATTAGGTGTATGCTTGAGGTATTTGAAAATTCTATTTACAGCATTTAAATGAGATTCTTTAGGATTTACTTAAAAACGAGCACACATACACACACTAAACATAATGACTAGATGACTAGCAGTTAGGTAGAGTAAACTTCCAATCATTCCTCTATAAGTGGTTTGATCAACAGATTTTCCATCTTCATCAAGATCCAACTTACAGGTGGTACTCATGGGAATGTCACTACTTTTAGTGTTATCCAATCCAAATCATTTTAGAAGATCTCTAGTGTATTTACTTTGATTTAAAAAAATTCCATCATTATTTTGAAATATTTGAAATCCAAGAAAGAATTTTAGTTCACCCATTAAACTCATTTCAAATTCGTTTTTCATCATTTTAGAAAAAAAATACATAATGAATTTTTTGAAGATCCAAAAATAATATCATCTACATAGATTTGAACAACTAAAACATCATTATAAATTCGTTTTATAAAGAGGGTAGGATCAGCTATTCCTTTTGTAAAACCTTTAAAAATAAGAAAAGTACTTAATTTGTCATACCAAGCTCTTGGAGCTTGTTTTAAACCATAAAAAGCTTTTGATAGTTTGAAAATATGATTGGGAAAATGAGGATTTGTAAATCCAGGGGGTTGTTCAACAAATACATCCTCAGCTATATACCCATTTAAGAATGCACTCTTAACATCCATTTGATATAGTTTGAAATTCATATGTAGAGCATAGGCAAGTAGGATTCTGATGGCTTCAAGTCTGGCTACTGGAGAAAAGGTCTCCTCATAGTCAATTCCTTCTTCTTGATTGTAGCCTTGTACAACTAATCTATCCTTGTTCCTAACTATATTTCTAGCTTCATCTACCTTATTTCTAAACACCCATTTAGTGCCTATGATGAAAGTGTCCTTGGATCTTTCAACAAGTTTCCAAACTTTGTTTCTTTCAAACTGATTAAGTTCTTCTAGCATAGCCATTACCCAAAATTCATCGTTGATGGAATCATCAATGTTTTTAGGTTCAATTTGTGACAAGAAGGCTTGATGTTCAACCTGATTTCTAAGATAAGCTTTAGTTTGTGTTCCTTTCTCTAAGTCTCCTACAACAGCATCTAAAGGATGGTTTTTAAGGGTTCTAACCTTTCTAGAAAAAGAGGGACTAGTGATTTCAGGTTCATCAATAGATTCTGGTTCATTATGACTCGATTGAAAAGAATTTCCAGAATTGGAAGTTTTCACAGATTCTTTCACAGAGGATTTTGAGGATTTTGAGTTGATGTTCAAATTTGATACATCACCCTCAAGATTTTCTAGGATGGTTCTAGGCTCATGTGGATCTGTTTCATCAAACTTGATATGAACAGATTCTTCCACACATTTAGTTCGTTTGTTGAATACTCTATAAGCTTTACTTAATATTGAGTAACCTAGGAAAATTCCTTCATCACTTTTGGATGAAAATTTGTCAAGATTATCCTTAGTGTTGAGAATAAAGACTTTGCAACCAAAAACTCTAAAATAATTAACCTTGGGATTCCTATTGTTCCAGAGTTCATACGGGGACTTTTTGAGAATTGGTCTAATCAAGACTCTATTGATTATGTAGCATGTTGTATTGACAGCTTCAGCCCAAAAGTAAATAGGTAATTCATATTCACTAAGCATTGTTCTAGCAATTTCTTACAAGGTTCTATTTATTCTTTCTACAACACCATTTTGTTGAGGTGTTCTAGGGGAAGAGAAATTGTGACTATAACCATTTAGTGAGCAAAAGGATTCAAACTCTTGATTTTCAAACTCACGGCCATGATCACTTCTTAAAGATTTAATTTTAAGGCCACTAAGATTTTCTACAGACTTGGCATACTTAGTAAAATAAGAGCAGGCTTCACTTTTGTGAGCCATGAAAAAGGTCCAGGTATATCTAGAGAAATCATCTACCAGAACATAAACAATAGTGTTTCCCATTTAAACTAGAAACTTTAGATGGTCCAAACAAATCCATGTGAACCAATTCGAGAGGTTGAGAAGTAGAAACTTCTTTATTTGATTTGAAAGAGATTTTGTGTTGTTTTCCCTTTTGACAAGGATTACACACTTTGTCATTTAGAAACTCAAGTTTGGGTAAGTCTTTAACTAGGCCTTTTCTAGTTAGCTTTCTAAGGGAGTGAACATTACAGTGTCCTAGTCTCTTATGCCAGAGCCAATATTATTTATGAAATACACTTAAGCATGAAGCATTTTGAGAGGCTAAGGAATCTAAATTAACAGAATAAACGTTCTCATTCCTTGATGCAGAAAATACTAATTCATCTTTAGAATTAAAGACATTACAGGAATCATTTTCAAATTTAACATGATATCCATCATCACATAATTTTGAGATACTAAGCAGATTATATTTTAATCCATTGACAAACAGTACTTTAGAAATTAAAATCGAATCAGAGTTACCAATCTGGCCTAAGCCAATGATCTTCCCTTTGGCGTTGTCACCAAATGTGACATGTCCTCCATCTACTTTTATCAGGTTCTTGAAGCATGAGTAGTCTCATGTCATGTGCCTTGAACATACACTTTCCAAGTACCATAGATTCTTACAGGATCTCTTTAAGCAGCTTTCCTATAACATGATCAAGTAAAGACAGATTTTGTTACCCATACTTGTTTGGGTCCAGTAACATTAGTAATAAGTGCTTTAGGAACCCATATTTGTCTCATAGGTTTCCTGTAAGCATTATGTAAAGTATTTGAAAAATAAATTGTATTTGGTCCACAAAAACTTGAAACAGTAGAGTATGTATCATGACTCGAGCTAGATGAGTTGTGTCCAGAATTGGGAACAAAATTATATGTCCTAGACTTTGAAACAAAATTTGTTCTACTAAGGTTTCTTTTACCAAGTTGATAACCAATTCTAGTATTGTATTTAAGGGCAATTTGTTTTCCTAGAATTTGGGTAAGGGTATTTTCTCCATTAGTAAAATTTTCTAATTCACTTTTTAATTGCTCATTAGACATTTTTAATTCATTTTTTTCTTTGAGCATTTGAGCATTTTTCTCCTTTTCAGTAGTAAGTTCATATTTAACATTTTCAGTGACAGCATGTTGTTTCTTCAGTGATTTATATTTATCTTTTAAGTCATTGCATGTCTCTTCAAACATGTCACAGTATTCAAACATTTATTCATTAGTCATATTTTCAGAGTCATTTTCCTCTTCAGAATAGTATGAATTATGTACATAAGAGTTCAGTGTTACCTCAGATGTGTTTGTCGTAAAACACACATTGGCTTTGTTAGCATGTTCATCATGTGATGTCTCTGAGTCGCTTGAACTATCCTCAGAGGCACTCCAAGTTGCTTTCATTGCCTCTTTGTACTTTTTGTCCTTATCCTCATACTTCTTCTTATATTTGAGCTTTGGACAGTCAGCCTTTATATGTCCTTTGCGTTTACATTCAAATCATATAATTTCATCAGTCTTATCACTTCTTTTCCAGTCCTTTTTCCAGTTTCCTTTTTTATCATACTTTCCCTTAAAGTTAGGCTTTCTGAAAAAGTTTTTCTTTTTGTAAAATCATTTGAATCTTCTAGCCAGTTGAGCCATATCCTCATCACTGTCAGGTGATGATTGTTCAGTGGTGGAACTTTCTACAGGAGCTTCCAGTTTCCCTTTGTCTTTGTGCTTCGATAAGGTGGTCTTGAATGCTACAGATTTCCTCTTTGGTTCATCCTCCTCTTCTTTCTTGACTTTCAGCTCGTCCTCATACATCATCAGTTTCCCAATGAGTTCTTTTACAGGTATCTTGCTGATGTCGCGTGATTCTCTAATTGAGACAGAGGTTCCCCTCCATCTATCAGGTAAACACCTAAGAATTCTCATGATCTGTTCTTTGGTAGTGACTTCTCTTCCAAGAGAAATCATTGTGTTGACAATCTCATTGAACCTAAGATACATGTCAGAAATAGGCTCATCAGGTTTCATCTTAAAATTATCATATTTTATAGTATAAGTATTAAGTCTCATTTCCTTTACACTAGATGTGCCTTCATGTGAGACAGACAATGTCACGACCCATCCTCGAGGCCCGTGTCGTGACTTCCCCAAGCCCGCCTTCCATAGGCCAGGGGCTGGCGAATAGCACCAAAGGCGTAATTCCCAATAACTGGGAAGGCATTGCCTTTATAAAAGTAAACAAAACACCACAGAGTACAAGCGTAAGTAATACACTAAGTACAAAAGGAAGTGCTGAAAAATTAAATGGGCCAGAATACAAACCCAATCGAAAGTACAACTACAACTGAACAAAAGTACAACAAAAAAAGATAAAAGCTGGAAGAATGGAAGTAGCTCATGGGTCGTCCTCCTCGGATCCTACCTGAAGGGTAGGTACAGATAGCACAGCTCCTGGATCATCCACCACGGATCCTACCTGAAGGGTAGGTACAGATAGCACAGCTCATGGATCGTCCACCACGGATCCTACCTGAAGGGTAGGTACAGATAGCCTCCACAACACTCTTTCCTGTCAACCTCCTCAAAGTATCGTCTCGCCGTGAATTCCACCTACTGATACTGACTCGTCGTGAGGTCCACCTCCAGGTATCGTCCAGTCTTCGAACACTCAGCCTCCGTCAGCACTGCCCGTCGTCTGCAACCAACACAACGAGGTGCGAGCATAGCCCGTGCAGGGGTGAGTATAATGATACTCAGTAGGGACCCCGAGACCCTCAAGGTATCACTAAATCCAACAAGGATAACCACAAAGAAGATCTCAACAGATAACCTCTACTTAGGTATATGCCCATACATATACCTAAGTTATCAAGTAACTCATCTCAATCATGAGGAAACACAAAGATTATGAAATCAACGGATAACCAATACCCAGGTATATGCCCATACATATACCTAAGTTATCAAGTGACATGTCTCAATCATGAGGTAAACACAAAGGTCATAGACTCAGCTCAAACCAGGATTTTCATTATCGAAACCGTAACTGCTGAAGAGCCCCGTCTCTGGAGTGTACAGTGATCCTGTCACGACTCCGAGGTACTGCTCACTAACCTAAGACTGCTGAGGTACTCCTCCTATCGAGTACCGCGGGTCAGCCACCCAAACACAGTAGTGCTTCCCGTCGGGGTATGCCACCCAAACACAGTAGTGCATCCCCCCTAATAGCCTGCAGAGGTACTCTCCGGACGAGTACCGCGGGTCTGCACCCAAACTGAGTAGTGCTCCGTCCGCCATGGTTCTACACCCAAACAAAGTAGTGCTCCGTCCACTGGGCTAGTCAACTCACTCCAAGTCGAGTCGGTCAAGCAGTCGTCAGGTCTCAGCCGGCTACACGGTCTCCGTACTCCGCACGCTCGTCTCCGGGAGGGTCCGCTCCACGAGCTACTGGTTGATACTCCAAGTATCAAAAAGTCCCACAAAGAAGTATCTCAAAGGACCACCTCGTCATAGGGGTCTCAATGCAACAGACGGCGCGTCAATCGAGCGTCCGGTCTGTGAGTTACTAGCCTTTTCTTCCCAGGGGCCCGGTTGGTTTCGTGTGCGAACCAACCCAGCCATATCTCAACTATACCCCGAACTCTCATAGGGTATGCTCATAGGGACCGTTTCTCAATGTGATCACCAACACCGCTGACGGTTCGTCAAACGGACGTCCGGTCTGAAAGTTATCAGCTTTTCCGTTCCAGGGGCCCGGTTGGATTTCGGGTACAATCCAACCCGGCCACTATCCAACTGCAACCAAAACTCAAGCGAAGTATGCCAAAAGTTCCGTCTCATCAAGAGGAATCCAAAAAAGTCAACGGCATGTCAATCGGACGTCCGGAACTCAAGATATAAGTGTTTCCGCTCTGAGGGCCCGGTTGGTTTCGTATCCGAACCAACCCGGTCGTACTCAAAGTTCTCCGAAACCTTGAGTGTAATATACCGAAATGACCGTCTCGATCCAAGGATCGCATCACAGCTTATTCTGCGTCGATCGGAGGTCCCTATCCCAAGATATGGGCAAAAGACCGTAAGAGGTCCGCGGATAGGGGGTTCGGGCCCGGTCCGACCCAGCCCGATACCCCCTGGGTTGGCCCGAACCAGGTCGACCCGACCCGGGTCCGGGTCCATCCCGCTTGGGCGCGGCCCGGACCGGCCTGCGCGTCTCGGCCTGGCACGCTCAGCCTGGCCAGCGTGGCAAGGCGGCTCGGCCGTAACGGCCGAGCGGAAGGGGTGCAGGGGGGCGCGCTGCCCCCCGCCTGTTCGTGTAACCGTGACCCCCATGTGGGGGGCCGCTCCTGTTGGCCAGCCGGGGGTTACGACCCCCGGCTTTCTTGGTGACCGGTCGGCCCGGCTGGCCGACCGTGCTGCTGCCGCGGGACCCCGCGATCCCGCCCTCCTGCTCCAGCGCTGGCGGTCGGAAGCCGGCCGCCGCTCTCTGCTCCGCCGCGGCCTTGGTCCGTCCAGCGCGACGGCGCCGCGCTTCTTCGCCCAATCTTTATTATTTTTTGCGCGGTGCACCGGCACCGCGCTGCCTTGTTCGTGCCGCAAACAAATCAATAATCAAGGGGGGAGGAGGGTCAGTCGTGTTCGTGCGGTCCGACCTCCTCCCGTTATTACGATATCAGGCAGCTCAAAAAGGATGATAAATAGCGAAGAAAGTATTCTGGAACAAAAAGAAATAATCCCCCTACCTCGAAGAAAAAGTTGAACGAAGGTTCGTCGCAGAATTTCACGTCACGGAAGAAGGCATCGCGTAAGGAGGATTGTCGCGTCGCGGAGAAAAGATTCATCGGTGTCGCGTCGTCGATCTCCGAGGATCCGGCGTTCTTGTCGACCATCGTCGGAGGTCGGCGTTCTTCGCATTCTTCGCGTTCTTCGTCGAGGAAGGAGTGCTTCCAGGCTTTGAGTGATTTCTCCCCAGCCCTCTCGCACAACGAACCCCTTTAATAAAATAAGACTTGTCTTATTTTATTAACACACAAGCCAAACGTTTTGAAATTCAAAATTTGAATCAATCAATTAATTGAATTAATTGAGAATTTTAAACTACCCAAATTAATGAGGCATTTAAACATTAATTTAAACGTAAGATTTGACTCTCAATTAAAGGGGGGTGCGGGTGCGTTACCTAATTAAAGGTGGGGGGTTTCGAGGAAGTTGAAAAGGTGGGGATCATGTGGGCCCCACCCCACAAATATCCTACCTAGTGGAGTAGGATATAGTGGGTTCCACTTCAACCACTTAGCTTAGGTTAAACAACTTTAAATGAAATAAAATTGGTTGCACCATTTTATTTTATTCATTTACTTAACCCAAAAATTAAAAAAAAACACACCTGATCAAACGCAACTCCGGAAAAGGTGTTCCTAAGAAATTACCAGCGTTGTGATTCCATCGGTGTCCTCGGATTTCGATTCTGAGCACCAGTTCAAAAGTTAGGAAAACTCACTCGTTCGTTCACTGAACGTACCCAAGCTAAACTTCGGAAAATGATTTCGGGCACACCGGGCCTCGGAATCAGGTGCCGTCAGAAACTGCGTTCTTGTAAAATTCCAAAAAAAAATCCTTGTAATTTTCGGGTCTTTACATTACTCCCACCTCAGGGCTTTACGTCCTCATGAAGCTTTTAACACAAACTAGGGATACAAAAGCGGTACTGAGCACGCATCTGAGCCTTTCGCTCCCATGTGCTCACCTGGAGGTTTCCGTACTGCCAATGAAAGCACACCCAAGGAATCGACCGTCCTCGTAGGACCCGCTCCTGTCGATCCTCAACCTCTACTGGAACCCCCGTGCTTGGCGCCCTGTCATCGACGTCCAACTCCCAGAGGTTGATGATGTGTGAAGGATCATGCACGTTCCTCCTCAGCTGAGGTACGTGGATGACACCATGCACCTGGTGTAACTGGGGTGGAAAGGTCAAGCGGTAAACTACCTCGCCTACCCAGCTGAGGACCTAGAAAGGTCCGTTGAAACTCGGAGATAACTTTTCGCATCGGCCACATCTCCGTAAACCTCGTCGAGGTGAGACCCGTATAAGGTCGTGATCATCATCCTCGAACTCTAGTGGTCTCCAATTCATGTTTAGAACTAAAACTCAAAACTCCTGCTGCCACGAGGGTAGGGTTGACCGACTCAAGAGTGATCGGTCAATCCCTCCTATGCATGAGTTTATCTTGTGCTGCCTGGGGTTTCCTTTTTGCCGACCAAGGAAAACCCATCCCGACATCGTAGTTAAACCACAACCTTTTTGCCTAATTATAAGGCCCCAGCCTTAAACCTTACATAATCTTGAGTTATCACAAGATTACACGTTGAGGATCTTTTCAGGTTTAGAGTTTTAGAGAATTAGATCATAAAACTTGCATTACATTCCATATATAAACAAAGTGGTTACATAAAGATAGTATTCTTCATTCCCATCAATGGAAACATATTTAAAATAAAACATGGATTCTTTCTTGACACTTCCTTGACACTATCATCATATCATGTACCTTTCCCTTGACCTGTGAAAAACATTTCAAAAAAACATGGGATGAGCATAAAAAGCTCAGTAAGGGATATAAAAATATGGAAAGGAAACATAGGTACATATATACATAAGAATGAGATCATACTTTACCCATAAAACATAAGCACTTTAACATACCTCATCAAAACATGAATAAATCATAGAAATCATAAGACATAAAGGTAACTTGAGGCATTCATAACATTCTTACGTAGGGAGTAACCCTCTTGGTTACGTTTGGAATACCCATCACAGTATATTCCCTAAATCTCTTCGGAGAAACATTAATGTTTCACTCCTCCGCGTTACCCAATGCATTGGAGAGCTATAACGGGCTCACCCGCCCTTAGTTTATCACGGAACCACCCGTCTTCATAATAATGCCCAAGAACCATAACATAATCATATAACATAAAACATGCATAAAGGAAACATAACATTTCCACATTTCAATCACAAGATATCAATACAACACAATGATATAATAAAAATATTATGAAAACCATTTTCAATACCAAAGTAAAACATGGTATTTATTTTTCATTTTAAAAAAAAGGTATGGCTTGTAGAGGAAGCCGAAACTCAAATAATGGTCACGGCGACGGAGAAGTCGTTGTCGCCGCATACGTACGACAAAAACATTCCTTTTTGTCGTTTAGTAAAACGCTTCGTATAAAAAAGATTCCTTTTGAATAAGCGTAAAAGTCAAAGGGGTTTATACACCGTATAAAAGAAGGTTGTGTATAAAATAAAATATTCCTCAATGAAAGGAGATTGAGACGAAGTCCCATACCTCGTATCCGACTTGACTCGACCGTTCTTTAATCTCCTGAATAATAAACTTGAGTTAATCTCTACTTGCTTAAGAACCTTTTTCAAGTTCATTATTCCTTTTATACCATGTTATGAACATCATGTAATCATTTAAGTTAATAATGTTCATTTTGTCGGTATTTGGTTCTTAAGTCAAAAATAGACTTCTTACACTTACATGTTGTTAATTTGGTCAAAGGTTCGTTATATCCAGAATGATATTAATTATTTGGATAACATATATATCATATATATTCATCATATACATGTATTTATAATATTACATCACATTTAGAGGTAAGAAATGAAATGCACCGTTCATGGAGATGGTAAGCCGTACGTACGCATGAACACTACTTCCATTTCTATTTCGTATTTTCTGGAATGGAATCATAATGATATAAGAGTATATTATAATTACAGTATAATAACATATATAATATCATTAACTTTATCCTTTACACATCCCACATATGGTATTAACGAATCAAATCACTTTCAGGGGGCGGTAGTCCGCACTTCCTAAAATGAAGATATCGTGTTTACCCATAATGGAAACAGTAATGGTATGGCATAAATGAAAAATACAGAAGCTTAAGGAAAGAATAAAAATATTATATATCATATATAAAAATAGTGACATCATAATGGCCACCTTTTAAGGTGTTAAATGAGTATTGAACAATCATCG
This sequence comes from Viscum album, assembly GCA_963277665.1. Taxonomy (NCBI): domain Eukaryota; kingdom Viridiplantae; phylum Streptophyta; class Magnoliopsida; order Santalales; family Viscaceae; genus Viscum; species Viscum album. Next base: position 207,473,474 of record OY728138.1, on the reverse strand, counting down.
TTTCGGGAGGCTGAATTTCGCCATCCACGGAAACCGTATGTTCTTTAACCATTTGATGTAGTTGTGTGAGAGTGTAGCTCGAATAAATCTTATAACAACATCCTAGTATATTGAAGATACTGGTTTTGTTACAAAATAAGTAAATAAAAAGAGTTTAGGGGGTTGGAGAAGCAAAATAAAACAAATGAACATGAAAGAATGAATTACCTTTAAAAGTGTAACTCCTTTTGATTTGAGCCTAAAGACTTCCTTTGAAAGGATTCTGCCCAAAGGGAATCCTCTAGGATGAGGAGAGGGATGTGGAGAGAGTAAATGGGCAGGGGATGGCCGATCCAAAGGCTTGAGGAGTGTGTGAAATGAGGTAGAGGTGGGGGCCTTTTATAAGAGGAGAGGAGGGGCACTTTTGGAAATCATGAAACTATTATTTTATTTTCAAAAGTGTTTCGAATTTCTAAGATCTCACATTGATATATTTCAAAGATAAGATGATAAGGCTTCGAAATATTCCCATCCAATAGTTTTTGGACAAGTGTAGGTCTTAGATTTTATATTATCGTTTCATTTTATTTAAACTGTTCATTAATGAGGTCATTGTTGCATCATCATGATGTCATAATTAAATTAATTTATTTAATGTCTAAAAATTATAAAAAAAATATCCTGATGTAGGAAATCTTTTTATCTTTCCAAAGAGTATTTATAGACAAAATTATTATTAGTATAACCCCTTCTAAAAATTGTTTTAGTAAAACAATTTATGTTAGTGTCATTTTCACCTTTATTTTAAAAAAAGGCATTAAAGTCATTATCTCACCCAAGAGGCTCCATAGGGTCCCCTAAATCGACCCATGGGTTGTCTTGGTCGGTCATGACTCATCCAATAGGGGTAGGACAAGTTTCATGGTGTTTTCACATTTTTATAATATCATTTTTACCTTAAATTACACTAATTACCTCTAATCGCGATTAATGGAAAAAAGTTACTATTCACCAAAAAATTATTTTCATCCCATTGAACCACATTTTACAAACTAATTACAACCATGTATGTCAGATTTTCAAAATTCAATACACATTAGTGGTAAACTTTCATTTAACTGAAAAATCAGTTTGATTGATTACCACTTAGTGGTTTCACTATTCATCAAAAATTGAAGTTTTCCAGAAAATTACCAAAAATTCACCCTAAGATATATTTGATATTCCGAATTCCAAAATGAAGTCTATTTTACAAAATTCAAAACATATAAGTCACATTAATTAATTTAATAATTAATTCCCACTGTCAGAGCAAATAGCGTGTTTTTATAAAACAATAAGTATCAAAAGATTGACACCAGTTTAAGTCTAATTTCAAAGTGAAATTGATTCCAATGACCACCATTGGATTAAATGGTAAAAATATATTCAGATTACACATTAAGACCAATTCAAAAGATAATCTAATCATATAAATAAATTAGATTAAGAAACTGTTTTGATGTAAAATGCAGTATTTTTCACTATTCATTAAAAAATGAACATTGTCTGAAAAATACCAAAAATTCACACAAAGTAAATTTTGATGTCCCAATAATAAAGAATAAGTTTATTTTGACAAACATAGCTTATAAAATTGTCAAAAGATAGATTTAAAAATGGTTTTCCATCAAAATGCAGTAAAACAATCTTTTAAAAATATTAGTGTATTACATGCTTAAGATTGGATTTATTTTCATTTTAAGCCTCTAAAACATTATCTAATTCATTAATAGACATAGATAAAAATATCTATTACTCATTACTTACTTGGGATGTTACATCCTTCCCCCCTTTTGAAAATTGCGTCCCCGCAATTTATTTACTTATCGAATAAATGGGGGTACTTATCCCTCATTGCATTTTCAGATTCCCATGTTGCCTCTTCCATCATGTGGTTTTTCCAAAAAAACCTTTACCTGATTAATCACCTTATTCTGTAACACTTGCTCCCTGTGGTCAAGAATCTGGACTGGTTTTTCCTCATAAGATAGGTTCTCTTCCAGCTGAACTACCTCTGGACTCAAAACATGAGATGGATCTGGCATATACTTTCTCAACATCAAAACGTGAAAAACATTGTGTACCTGAGATAAACTCGGAGGTAAAGCCACCCGGTATGCAACTGATCCAACTCTCTCCAGAATTTCATATAGTCCAATGAACTTTGGACTCATCTTTCCTTTCTTACCAAATCGCATCACACTCTTCCATGGTGAAACTTTGAGAAAAACATGATCACCTACCTCAAAAGAGAGATCCTTCCTCCTGTTGTCCGTATAACTCTTCTGTCTGCTCTGAGCTGTTCTCGTGTGTCTTTGAATCAACTGAACTTTTTCTTCCATCTCTTCTACCAACTCTGGTCCCATCAGCTTCCTTTCCCCTACTTCATCCCAAAAAGCTGGAGTTCGACACCGTTTTCCATATAATGCCTCAAATGGAGCCATCTGTATACTGGAATGAAAACTATTATTATATGAAAATTCAACCAGAGAAAGATGTTGGTCCCAACTTACCTGATAATCCATAGAACAAGCTCATAGAATATCCTCCAATGTCTGAATTGTTCGTTCTGACTTCCCATCTGATTGAGGATGAAAAGTTGTACTAAAATTTAATTCAGTACCCAACGACTTCTGAAGGCCTTTCCAAAAGTTAGAAGTGAACCTGGGATCACGATCAGATACAATGGAGAGGGGAACTCCATGTAACCTGACTATCTCTATAAGATACAAACGGGAAAGTTGATCTAGGGAAAAAGTATCTCGTATAGCAAGGAAATGAGCAGATTTAGTCAAGCGATCAACAATAACCCAGATTTCATTATTACCTTGAGATGTCTTCGGTAATCCCACAACAAAATCCATGGATATATTCTCCCATTTCCACTCTGGCACTGGTAAAGGCTGAAGCATCCCTTTCGGTAACTGTTGCTCTGCTTTAACCTGCTGACAAGTCAAACACTTCATAGTAAAATCAGCAATATCTCTTTTCATTCCATCCCACCAGTAATACTCCCGCAGATCTCTATACATCTTAGTACTGCCAGGATGAACTGAAAACGGAGAACTATGAGCTTCACATAACAACTCTCTCTTCAACTGTGAATCACAAGGCACACACAACCTCTTACCAAATCTCAAAACGCAATCATTATCAATGTTGAATTCAGGAAACTTACCTTTCTGAACCAGCTCTACCTTTTTCTGCAACTCACTGTCTTGCTTCTGTGCTTGCTTGATTCTATCTGATAGAGATGATCTCACTGATACCTGAAACAAAACAGAAGAACTTCCTGCACCAACAACTTCTATGTCAAAGTTCATCAAATCCTTAACCAAATGATCACGTTCCAAACGCAACATTTCTAATGAAGCATTACTTTTTCGACTCAAAGCATCAGTCACTTTATTTTCTTTTCCCGGATGGTAATGAATTGTACAATCATAATCCTTGATTAATTCCAGCCATCTCCTCTATCTCATGTTTAACTCTTTCTGAGTGAATATATACTTTAAACTTTTGTGATCAGTATATATTTCACACTTTACTCCATACAAATGATGCCTTCAAATTTTCAATGCAAAAAACAACAGCAGCTAATTCCAAATCATGTGTTGGGTAATTTACCTCATGTGTTTTCAATTGTCGTGAAGCATAAGCAATTACCTGATCATTCTGCATTAGGATGCAACCAAGTCCTTTCAATGAAGCATCACTGTAGATAACAAACTCACCATTCCTGGAAGGTAGTGCCAAAACTGGAGCATTCACCAATCTTCTTTTTAATTCCTGAAAACAATCATCACATTCTTTTGTCCAGATAAACTTAACACCCTTCCGAGTTAGCTTAGTCATTGGACTAGATAACCGTGAAAAATTTCTAACAAACCTTCGGTAATATCCTGCCAAACCAAGGAAGCTACGAATCTCCGTTACATTTGTGGGTCTTGGCCAGTCTTCCACAACTTTTGTTTTTGCAGGATCAACAGTTATCCCATCTTTAGAAACAATGTGACCAAGGAAGGAAATTTGTTGCAACCAAAACTCACACTTTCTGAATTTCCCATACAATTTCTTTTCTTTTAAGGTTTGCAAGATAACCCTTAAATGTCTTTCATGCTCCTCTTTACTTTTTGAAAACACCAAAATATCATCAATAAAAACCACCAAAAACTTATCCAAGAACTCATGGAAAATTCTATTCATTAAGTCCATGAATACAGCAGGTGCATTGGTTAGCCCAAAAGGCATTACTACAAATTCATAATGGCCATATCTCGTACGGAACACGGTCTACGGAACATATTCTTCCTTTACCTTCAGCTGATGGTACCCCGATCTCAAGTCAATCTTTGAAAAATACTGAGCTCCCTGGAGCTGATCAAACAAATTATCGATATGAGGCAAAGGATATTTGTTCTTAACAGTGATGTTATTCAAGGCTCTATAATCAATGCAAAGTCTCATAGAACCATCTTTCTTTTTAACGAACAAGATAGGAGCACCCCATGGTGATGTGCTAGGTCGAATGAAACCTTTCTCTAATAAATCTTGCAATTGCTCCTTTAACTCTAAAAGTTCAATTTGAGTCATTCGATAAGGGGGTTTTGAAATTGGCTTAGCATCAGGAACTAAGTCAACAGTAAACTCAACTTCCCGATCTGGTATTATTCCAGGCAACTCATCAGGAAAAACATCAAGATACTCATTTACCACTGGCACATCATTAATCTGAATAGTTCCTTTATTTTCAACGATGTGTGCAAGGTAACATTCATTTCCATCTTTTACAAGTTTCTTGGCCTCTTGATAAGTTATGAACAGTAAGGGTTCATTCTTGTACACAAACTGAAATTCTTTCTGAAAAGAAACTTCTTTAGCTCTACAGTCAATCTTAGCATGGTAAATAGAGAGCCAATCCATACCCAGGATAACATCAAACTCTACTAGAGGTAGAACAATAAGGTTTGCAAGTAGGTTCTTTCCACAGATAAGGATAGGAAGATTCTTATAAATTCTTTTTGCCTCAACATTTCCCCCAGGTGTTTTTACCAAAAGTTCAGGAGTCATTTCTTGAGATGGTATTCCCATTTTACTAGAAAAGGTTTCAGAGATGAAAGAATGTGTAGACCCCGAATCAAACAACACACTGGCATAATCTGAAAAAACAAACAAAGTACCTGATACAACTTCATTTGATGGCCCGACATCTGCTGAAGTAGTTGCAAAGGATTTCACCACCCCTTTCTGCTTGTAGTCTAACTGCTTCCCATCACTCAAGCTCTTTGTCGGACACTCATTTGCATAGTGACCCATCTCATTGCACTTAAAACATTTCACTAATTGTAAATCAAATTTGGTCTTACCTTCACCTTGATCTTTTTCAGTGCAATCACGAGCCTTATGTCTCATCTTACCACATCGGTAGCACTTTCCAGAATTCAGAAGACATTCTCCAGCATGCCTTTTACCACATTTATCACAAACTGGAAACTTAGCTTTCTTACCATCAGACTTTTTTGAAGAATTCTTACCTTTCTCTTGCCACCTTGGTCTCTTCTTCTGTTGGTTGTTAAAGAACACTTGGTCATCGAAAAACTCCATTTCCACCTTCTCAGCACATCGAACAAGCTTTTCATAACTTTTAAACTCACGAGAAGCTAATGCCCTTCGATATTTTGGCTTTAATCCTGAGTAAAAACGATTGATTTTACTATCAAGGTCTCGGATAAAATTTGGAGCATACCTTGCCAATCGAGTGAACCTTTCTTCATAGGTAGCCACTGAGTCTTCCTCTTGCCTCAATTCCAAGAATTGTTTCTCCATCCTAAGTCGAACAGCCTTAGGAAAATACTTTTCAAGAAACATACCTTTGAATTCATCCCAGTCGAGACCATCAATCTCATCAGCATCCCTGATATTTTTAACCATAGACCACCACTGATCTGCCTCACCCTCCAAACGGTAAATAGCAAGACTAACCTTTTGATTGTCTGAACACCTCATGACATCGAAAATCTTCTCAAGTGCTTTAATCCACCCTTCATCTAGAACAGGGTCAGATGATCCTCTGAATGATGGGGGATGTTGCCTCATGAAATGTTCCACCACTGACATGTTCCTCTACGGTTGATCTGGCTGATCTCGTGCATGGATACCACCGCCATTTATCGCTTGAGTCAACTGTGCCATTACTGCAACAAACTGTTCAGTTCCAATTCCGACCATCTAAGGATGCTGATTCGGAAGGTTATTTCCTTCTATATGCCTTCCTAGCACTGCTTCCCTGTTTCCTCTGCGGAAAACCATTCTGAACAAACATGTCTTAGATGAAGCAACATGGTAATCTTCAAATGCTATATCATTTCAAAAAAATATTTTTGGATAATCATTTAATAGAATTCTAACTCCTAAATTTATCTAAACCGACCTCTGATACCAACTATAAGTCCCCAGCCTTAAACCTTACATAATCTTGAGTTATCACAAGATTACACGTTGAGGATCTTTTCAGGTTTAGAGTTTTAGAGAATTAGATCATAAAACTTTCATTACATTCCACATATAAACAAAGTGGTTACATAAAGATAGTATTCTTCATTCCCATCAATGGAAACATATTTAAAATAAAACATGGATTCTTTCTTGACACTTCCTTGACACTATCATCATATCATGTACCTTTCCCTTGACCTGTGAAAAACATTTCAAAAAAACTTGGGATGAGCATAAAAAGCTCAGTAAGGGATATAAAAATATAGAAAGGAAACATAGGTACATATATACATAAGAATGAGATCATACTTTACCCATAAAACATAAGCACTTTAACATACCTCATCAAAACATGAATAAATCATAGAAATCATAAGATATAAAGGTAACTTGAGGCATTCATAAAATTCTTACGTAGGGAGTAACCCTCTTGGTTACGTTTGGAATACCCATCACAGTATATTCCCTAAATCTCTTCGGAGAAACCTTAATGTTTCACTCCTCTGCGTTACCCAATGCATTGGAGAGCTATAACGGGCTCACCCGCCCTTAGTTTATCACGGAACCACCCGTATTCATAATAATGCCCAAGAACCATAACATAATCATATCACATAAAACATGCATAAAGGAAACATAACATTTCCACATTTCAATCACAAGATATCAATACAACACAATGATATAATAAAAACATTATGAAACCCATTTTCAATACCAAAGTAAAACATGGTATTTATTTTTCATTTTAAAAAAAAGGGTATGGCTTGTAGAGGAAGTCGAAACTCAAATAATGGTCACGGCGGCGGAGAAGTCGTTGTCGCCGCATACGTACGACAAAAACATTCCTTTTTGTCGTTTAGTAAAATGCTTCGTATAAAAAAGATTCCTTTTGAATAAGCGTAAAAGTCAAAGGGGTTTATACACCGTATAAAAGAAGGTTGTGTATAAAATAAAATATGCCTCAATGAAAGGAGATTGAGACGAAGTCTCATACCTCGTATCCGACTTGACCCGACCGTTCTTTAATCTCCTGAATAATAAACTTGAGTTAATCTCTACTTTCTTAAGAACCTTTTTCAAGTTCATTATTCCTTTTATAACATGTTATGAACATCATGTAATCATTTAAGTTAATAATGTTCATTTTGTCGGTATTTGGTTCTTAAGTCAAAAATAGACTTCTTACACTTACATGTTGTTAATTTGGTCAAAGGTTCGTTATATCCAGAATGATATTAATTATTTGGATAACATATATATCATATATATTCAGCATATACATGTATTTATAATATTACATCACATTTAGAGGTAAGAAATGAAATGCACCGTTCATGGAGACGGTAAGTCGTACGTAAGCATGAACACTACTTCCATTTCTATTTCGTATTTTCTGGAATGGAATCATAATGATATAAGAGTATATTATAATTCCAGTATAATAACATATATAATATCATTAACTTTATCCTTTACACATCCCACATATGGTATTAACGAATCAAATCACTTTCAGGGGGCGGTAGTCCGCACTTCCTAAAATGAAGATATCGTGTTTACCCATAATGGAAACAGTAATGGTATGCCATAAATGAAAAATACAGAAGCTTAAGGAAAGAATAAACATATTATATATCATATATAAAAATAGTGACATCATAATGTCCACCTTTGAAGGTGTTAAATGAGTATTGAACAATCATCGTTTCGGGAGGCAGAATTTCGCCATCCACGGAAACCGTATGTTCTTTAACCATTTGATGTAGTTGTGTGAGAGTGTAGCTCGAATAAATCTTATAAAAACATCATAGTATATTGAAGATACTGTTTTTGTTACAAAAGAAGTAAATAAAAAGAGTTTAGGGGGTTGGAGAAGCAAAATAAAACAAATGAACATGAGAGAATGAATTACCTTTAGAAGTGTAACTCCTTTTGATTTGATCCTAAAGGATTCCTTTGAAAGGATTCTGCCCAAAGGGAATCCTCTAGGATGAGGAGTGGGATGTGGAGGGAGTAAATGGACAGGGGATGGCCGAGACAAAGGCTTTAGGAGTGTGTGAAATGAGGTAGAGGTGGGGGCCTTTTATAAGAGGAGAGGAGGGGCACTTTTGGAAATCATGAAACTATTATTTTATTTTCAAAAGTGTTTCGAATTTATAAGGTCCCACATTGATATATTTTGAATATAAGATGGTAAGGCTTCGAAATATTCTCATCCAATAGTTTTTGGACAAGTGTAGGTCTTAGATTTTATATTATCGTTTCATTTTATTTAAACTGTTCATTAATGAGGTCATCGTTGCATCATCATGATGTCATAACTAAATTAATTTATTTAATGTCTAAAAATTATAAAAAAAATATCCTGATGTAGAAAATATTTTTATCTTTCCAAAGAGTATTTATAGACAAAATTATGATTAGTATAAACCCTTATAAAAATTTTTTTAGTAAAACAATTTATGTTAGTGTCATTTTCACCTTTATTTTAAAAAAAAGCATTAAAGTCATTATCTCACCCAAGAGGCTCCATAGGGTCCCCTAAATCGACCCATGGGTTGTCTTGGTCGGCCATGACTCATCCAATAGGGGTAGGACAAGTGTCATGGTGTTTTCACATTTTTATAATATCATTTTTACCTTAAATTACACTAATTACCTCTAATCGCGATTAATGAAAAAAAGTTATTATTCACCAAAAAATTATTTTCATCCCATTGAACCACATTTTACATACTAATGACAACCATGTATGTCGGATTTTCAAAATTCAATACACATTAGTGGTAAACTTTCATTTAACTGAAAAATCAGTTTGCTTGATTACCACTTAGTGGTTTCACTATTCATCAAAAATTGAAGTTTTCCAGAAAATTACCAAAAATTCACCCTAAGATATATTTGATATTCTGAATTCCAAAATGAAGTCTATTTTACAAAATTCAAAACATATAATTCACATTAATTAATTTAATAATTAATTCCCGATGTCAGAGCAAATAGCGTGTTTTTATAAAACAATAAGTATCAAAAGATTGACACCAGTTTAAGTCTAATTTCAAAGTGAAATTGATTCCAATGACCACCATTGGATTAAATGGTAAAAATATATTCAGATTACACATTAAGACCAATTCAAAAGATAATCTAATCATATAAATAAATTAGATTTAGAATCAGTTTTGATGTAAAATGCAGTATTTTTCACTATTCATTAAAAAATGAACATTGTCTGAAAAATACCAAAAATTCACACAAAGTAAATTTTGATGTCCCAATCATAAAGAATAAGTTTATTTTGACAAACATATCTTATAAAATTGTCAAAAGATAGATTTAAAAATGGTTTTCCATCAAAATGCAGTAAAACAATCTTTTAAAAATATTAGTGTATTCCATGCTTAAGATTGGATTTATTTTCATTTTAAGCCTCTAAAACACTATCTAATTCATTAATAGACATAGATAAAAATATCTATTACTCATTACTTACTTGGGATGTTACACTAATACTGTCAATTTGTGTATGAACTGTGATTGCCCAGTCCATACTCAAACCAACGTCGTAAGGCCTCGACGCTGCCACCAAGAGATTCCAACCGAAACTCTCGCCTTGAGGGTCAGACCACACTGTCGGCGTAAGTGTGATTATCGAGTCTCCTCCCAAGGTATCTCCAAACGTGAGGGTCAAGTCTATGGCTTACCCGAAACTCTAGGTCTAGGACAAGATTCGTGGAAGGAAGGAATGATTCATAACTACGTCTGTTACTACGACAGCTAGTAGTGGACACAGACTGTCCCTATAATCATTTTTAGAGTCATTAGGTCACACTCCTTGACTGCATACAGCTGCACTCTTCCCCTGCTCTCCAGCTCCCTGAGCCTGGCGGGGACAACTAAGGTGGGTGGTTGTAGCATGTTAAAAATGTACACCACCTCATGATGCTCTCCTAGCTCTGCCTCCACGTCTGCTGCTTCGCAGACTCATCTCTCCTTAAAGATTCCCCTTCTTGAAACATTTAACACGCCCGAGTCTCTAAGACTGGCGCCAGCTTCCTGTTTCTTATTGCACTGTGCAGTCTTCATCATCTCCTGGATGATCTGCACCTTCTTTGCCTATGATCAGTAAGAGCTGCTAAGATTTCTCCTTTTCTGAAAAGAGAAACTCGGTCTCATCCCCTGGATGAACCACGCCCATTGCCTAATACAGTCAATCCTGACATGAATGATGCATTCATGCCATGGATTACGTCGTAAGGTCTCGACGTAACTACCAAGAGATCCAACTGTCACTCTCGCATCCAAGGGTCGAGTCACATTGTCGGCATTAGTGTGAGGTCATTGGGTCTCCTCCAGTATAAATCTCGAAAGTGAGGGTCAAGTCAACAGTTTTTAACCGGAACCTCTCAGTATCAACCGAACAAAAGGACAGGAAAGCAAACATCACAAAGATATGTGTCTTTTTATTAATGTATCTCATAGTACAAAGACACAAATACAACAGCAACATGGAACTAGAAGTACCAAGAACAAAAGTAATCCACTAGTTCCGCTCCTGTCCACCTGCTCCCGGAGCTCTACTGCCTTGGTGGCTCCTCCAACACCCGCGGATCAACTGTGCGGGGGGTCGGACAGTCACGTGCCTGGTGACCCTTCCTTCTGTATTCATAACACTTCATGCTCCTCGTATGGCTGGCTCTGGTCCTCTTGGACCTCTGCATCATCTGTCTACTGCCTACAGATGACTCGGCTACTGATGGAAAATCATGCGGCAAAGGCATCAGCTCCTGAACACGCTCGGGGTGTAGAGCCACTGGTATAAACTTCACCCTGAAGAAGGTATCAAAGTCTCCCCATGTGAAGGTCATCCCGTCGCAAAACTGGAACAAGTGGCTCCACCACCTGCCTGCTGCTGCCTGAAGAAGGCTGGCAGCAAAGATCACCATGAAGTCTGCTGACGTCCCCACTAGCCTGAAGACTCTCACCACAGCCTCCAGCCAATCCTCAGCCACCAGCGGGTCCGTCTCTCCCCGGAACCTGGGTGGCCTCTGGCGCTGGAACATGTGTAGCGCGCTCAAGCGGCGTGCATCGCCTACTGCTGGGGCTGTTGGAATCGGTGGCCCAACGTATGGTAGTACTGTTGGTGCCTCCGCTGGTGCCTCAACTGCGAGAGGGCCCTGTACCGAAGCCTCGTCGCTCGGCAGGCTGTCAGTACGCACATCCCTCTGGGCTCTAGATGGTCGTCCGTGGAAAGGTATCCTGAAAGAAACAACGTGACACGGTCAAACGATTATACCTAGTGAGATGACCTGGTTTGAGCTGTTTTAAGGGAAAACCTTTGAAAATACACACGCAATCAATGTTTTCGTGTACAAAGTCGGAAATCAAAATTCAGGGTCCTGTTGTATGGATACGTCGGCCGCCCACACCAATACTGGACTCCCTGAACTGAAAACCACATTTGGTACTCTTAACATTGTCGCTTCACATAAAGAAAATATCAGAGTTATAAGTTCTGCGGTAGAACCGAACTCCTCTGATACCAATTTGTCATGACCCGTCCTCGGGGCCCGTGTCGTGACTTCCCCAAGCCCGCCTTCCATAGGCCAGGGGCTGGTAACTAGCACCAAAGGCGTAATTCCCGATAACTGGGAAGGCATTGCCTTTATAAAAGTAAACAAAACATCGTAGAGTACAAACAGAAGTAATACACTAAGTACAAAAGGAAGTGCTGAAAAATTAAATGGGCCAGAATACAAACCCAATCGAAAGTACAGCTACAACTCAACAAAAGTACAACAGAAAAAGACAACAGCTGGAAGAATGGAAGCAGCACATGGGTCGTCCTCCTCGGATCCTACCTGAAGGGTAGGTACAGATAGCGCAGCTCCTGGATCGTCCACCACGGATCCTACCTGAAGGGTAGGTACAGATAGCGCAGCTCCAGGATCCTCCACCACGGATCCTACCTGAAGGGTAGGTACAGATAGCCTCCACAATGCTCTTGCCCATCAACCTCCTCTGAGTATCGTCTCACCGTGAAGTCCACCTCCTGATACTGACTCATCGTGAGGTCCACCTCCGGGTATCGTCCAATCTTCGAACACTCGGCCTCCGTCAGCACTGCCTGTCGTCTGCAACCAACACAACGAGGTGCGGGCATAGCCCGTGCAGGGGTGAGTATAACGATACTCAGTAGGGACCTCGAGACCCTCAAGGTCTCACTAAATCCAACAAGGATAACCACAAATAAGATCTCAACAGATAACCTCTACTTAGGTATATGCCCATACATATACCTAAGTTATCAAGTAACTCATCTCAATCATGAGGAAACACAAAGATTATGAAATCAACGGATAACCACTACCCAGGTATATGCCCATACATATACCTAAGTTATCAAGTGACCCATCTCAATCATGAGATAAACACAAAGGTCATAGACTCAGCTCAAACCAGGATTTCCATTATCGAAACTGTAACTGCTGAAGAGCCCCGTCTCTGGAGTGTACAGTGATCCTGTCACGACTCTGAGGTACTCCTCACTAACCTAATACTGTTGAGGTACTCCTCCCGTCGAGTACCGCGGGTCAGCCACCCAAACACAGTAGTGCTTCCCGTTGGGATATGTCACCCAAACACAGTAGTGCATCCCCCCTAATAGCCTGCAGAGGTACTCTCCGGACGAGTACCGCGGGTCTGCACCCAAACTGAGTAGTGCTCCGTCCGCCATGGGTCTTCACCCAAACAAAGTAGTGCTCCGTCCACTGGGCTAGTCGACTCACTCCAAGTCGAGTTGGTCAAGCAGTCGTCAGGTCTCAGCCGGCTACACGGTCTCCGTACTCCACACGCTCGTCTCCAGGAGGGTCCGCTCCATGAGCTACTGGTCGATACTCCAAGTATCACAAAGTACCAAAAAGAAGTATCTCAAAGGACCGCCTCTTCATAGGGGTCTCAACGCAATAGACGGCGCGTCAATCGGACGCACGGTCTGTGAGTTACTAGCCTTTTCGTCCCAGGGACCCGGTTGGTTTCGTGTGCGAACCAACCCAGTTGTATCTCAACTGTACCCCTAACTCTCATAGGGTATGCTCATAGGGACCGTTTATCAACGTGATCACCAACGCCGCTGACGGTTCGTCAAACGGACGTCCGGTCTGAAAGTTATCAGTTTTTCCGTTCCACGGGCCCGGTTGGATTTCGGGTACAATCCAACCCGGCCACTATCCAACTGCAACCAAAACTCAGGCGAAGTATGCCAAAAGTTCCGTCTCATCAAGAGGAATCCAACAAAGTCAACGGCACGTCAATCGGACGTCCAGAGCTCAAGATATAAGTGTTTCCGCTCCGAGGGCCCAGTTGGTTTCGTATCCGAACCAACCCAGCCGTACTCAAAGTTCTCCTAAACTTTGAGTGTAATATACCGAAACGACCGTCTCGATCCAAGGATTGCATCGCAGCTGACGGTGCGTCGATCGGAGATCTGTAGCCCAAGATATGGGCAAAAGACCGTAAGAGGTCCGCGAATAGGGGGTTCGGGCCCGGTCCGACCCGACCCGATACCCCCTAGGTTGGCCCGAACTAGGTCGACCCGACCTGGGTCCGGGTCCAACCCACTTGGGCGCGGCCCGGCCCAGCCTGGCACGCTCGGCCTGGCTAGCGTGGCCAGGCGGCTCGGCCGTAACGGCCGAGCGGAAGGGGTGCGGGGGGGCACGCTGCCCCCCGCCTGTTCGTGTAACTGCGGCCCCCATGTGGGGGGCCGCTCCTGTCGGCCAGCCGGGGGTTATGACCCCCGGCTTTCTCGGTGACCGGTCGGCCCGGCTGGCCGGTCGTGCTGCTGCCGCGGGACCCCACGGTCCCGCCCTCCTGCTCCGGCGCCGGCGGTCGGAAGCCGGCCGCCGCTCTTTGCTCCGCCACGGCCAAAGGTCGCGGCCTTGGTCTGTCCGGCGCAGCGCGACGGCGTCGCGCTTCTTCGCCCAATCTTTATTATTTTCCGCGCGGTGCACCGGCACCGCGCTGCCTTGTTCGTGCCGCAAACAAATCAACAATCAAGGGGGGAGGAGGGTCGGCCGTGTTCGTGCGGTCCGACCTCCTCCCGTTATTGCAATATCAGGCGGCTCAAAAAGGACGATAAACAGCGAAGAAAGTATTCAGGAACAAAAAGAAATAATCCCCCTACCTCGAAGAAAAGGTTGAACGAAGGTTCGTCGTGGAATTGCACGTCGCGGAAGAAGGCGTCGCGGAAGGAGGATCGTCGCGTCGCGGAGAAAAGATTCGTCGGCGTCGCGTCGTCGATCTCCGAGGATCCGGCGTTCTTGTCGACCGTCGTCAGAGGTCGGCGTTCTTCGCGTTCTTCGCGTTCTTCGTCGAGGAAGGAGTGCTTCCATGCTTTGAGTGATTTCTCCCCAGCCCTCTCGCACAACGAACCCCTTTAATAAAATAAGACTTGTCTTATTTTATTAACACACAAGACAAACGTTTTGAAATTCAAAATTTGAATCAATCAATTGATTGAATTAATTGAGAATTTTAAACCGCCCAAATTAATGAGGCGTTTAAACATTAAGTTAAACGTAAGAGTTGACTCTCAATTAAAGGGGGGTGCGGGTGCGTTACCTAATTAAAGGTGGGGGGTTTCGAGGAAGTTGAAAAGGTGGGGCTCGTGTGGGCCCCACCCCACAAATATCATACCTAGTGGAGTAGGATATAGTGGGTTCCACTTCAACCACTTAGCTTAGGTTAAACAACTTTAAATGAAATAAAATTGGTTGCACCATTTTATTTTATTCATTTACTTAACCCAAAAATTAAAAAAAAACACCCGAGTAAACGCAACTCCGGAAAAGGTGTTCCTAAGAAATTACCGGCGTTGCGATTCCATCGGTGTCCTTGGATTTTGATTCCGAGCACCGGTTCAAAAGTTAGGAAAACCCGCTCGTTCGTTCACTGAACGTACCCGAGCTAAACTTCGGAAAATGATTACGGGCACACCGGGCCTCGGAATCAGGTGTCGTCAGAAACTGCGTTCTTGTAAAATTCCAAAAAAAAAATCCTTGAAATTTCCGGGTCTTTACAGACAAGTTGTCCCAAATTTCATGGACAGTTTTACAAGAAGAAATCCTATTAAATTCTTCATCTCCTGAGGAATAGTATAGAGCATTCATGGCTTTGCAATTGTTATTGTAAGCAAGTTTTGTAGGTTCATCCCATGTAATTCTATCAGTCATAGGAAGTTTGTATTCATCTATAATTGATGACCAAATTTCAAAGCTCATACTCTCTAGATGCATTTTCATTTTAATTTTCCATTGAGCATAGTTGGTTCCATTAAAGAATGGTGGTCTAATGGTTGCAGCACCTTCCAATCTATTATCCATACTAACAAATTACTTTAAAAGAGCTAGAAATTTAGAATTAACAGAAATTTACAGATCTTTAAAGTACAACTACAATCATAGTTGAGTAAGATTACACAGAGTCTTAATAAAGTTACCTCTGATACCAAATGTTGGTCAGAGTATACTCAAGAGGAGAGGGGTGAATTGAGTAACTATAAAAATTTATGTTACAAAAAATATTATTTTAAAAGAAATGGTTTTCCCCAATAATAGATACATCCCAGTTAATCAAGGTTATACTGTTATTAGAGTTAGACTGTTTAAACAACTTCTTAGAAGATTGATTAATTCTCAGTAATCTTAATATGTATTATTAATATTACTTTTGAAGTTATTCTACTAAGACAAATCAGTTATAACTTCTTTCCAAGACTAACTATCAAAGTGAAATTAGAGTTTTCTGGATTATGCAATAAAGCAGTAAAACAGAGAAGATTAAATTTAAATAGCACAGCGGATATGAAACAAGTGGTTCAGTCTCAAGTTAAGACCAAATCCACTCCACTTGGTGATCACCTACCACCAAGAAGTTTATATAAATAAACTTTGATCCACACCCTGGATCGGGGTTAACAACAGTACACAGACTGTTCAGGTCACATAGGAACCTCTTCCACAATTTTCGTGGGTAATCAAAAATAATAACCAGGCCACACAGGGACCTCTTCCACAGTTGTCGTGGGTAAACAAGAGTATAAAAAGTTTGGTGTAAGGATTTAGAAATCCTTTAGTTTAGCACAGGATTCAGTGTGTGTATAGAATATACAGAGTATACACACTTCTCAAAAGTAAGTAAAAGAATCACTGACAGAGAGTAGATATGAGTTTTGGAATGCTCTGGTGATTTGAAGTGCAGCGCTGGACTCCTTTGATTGAATAGAAATGCTTCTGAGTCCTCTGGTTTTTGTCTCGAAAAACAGAGTGTCGTAATCCAGCTTGTGTTCTTCACAAGTTTTGATAGTGTAAAGGTGTTCTCTGGATTCCAGTGTACTTCGTATGTTCTTCAGTAGAGTCGGATTGCATGTATGAGATAGTGCTTTCTTTGAAAATCTTGCAATGCGTTCTTCGTGGTCGTGCTCACAGGCTTGTTTCTCGTTCAGTATCGCGCGTTGTGGTTGTTGGGAACTCTCCACACTTTATCTTCGATCGCATGTGTTTTAGCCGACAGGTTCCATGTGTTTTGTGCCTCGTACCTCGTACTATGTCTACAAAGAAACATTAATTATGTCAGTGCATTAAAGGCATCAAATGTGACCATTAAACATTAAATTGAAAGATGAAAAAATAGTTTAAGAAACACTGTCATGGTATGTTATAAAAACGGTGTCTCCTTCACACGGTGTCTGAGTGTCACGGTCTGAGTGTCGCGGTGTCTTGCTCACGGTGTCTTGGTCACAGTGTCTCGGTCACGGTGTCTCGTTCACGGTGTCTCGCTCACGGTGTCTTGGTCATGGTGTCTCGCTCACGGTGTCTGATCTTCACGGTGTCTGATCTTCACGGTGTCTGGCTAATTGTGTCTTGCTCACGATGTCTTGTACTTAGGCAAATAACAGTATTCAGACTTAAACAAAAATATGCATGAATTGGATTGAGCTTAACCATTATAAAGCATGAGTGAATTTGAAACATAAATACACATGATTGAATAAGATTTGTGATCATTAATGAGATTTCAGATTATTAGAGAGATTTGTGATCATTAAAGAGACTTGTGATAATTAATGAGATTTGTGATAATTAATGAGATTTGTGATAATTAATGAGATTTGTGATCATTAAAACATGATTAATACATGAGGAGTCCAACATTATAAAAAGTGAACAATTGATTCCCACCCCCCCCCCACTCTTCTTAGTTGTTATTCGATCATTTGGAACTTCATTTATCAAGAGACAAGTCAAACACACTCAAGTGGTGTTTTGGCGAATTACATACAAGGGTCATTGATGGCGTATAATAAGCCAAGCCCCAAAAAGGTGTTTCATGTTGAGATCTCAACCTCCTACGATGTCAACGAGTCTCGCAAAAGGTCTAGGTCGTGGTCTACACAATTAATTTAGAGTGTTTCATATTTAAGGAGCAACGCATGGAAAGTCTGGTGTACGGCACAACGGCAACAGTTTATAACCAACGAGACGTTGCGGAAAAAGTTACAGACCACCCACCTTACACCAATAAAGGACTCCTCATCTGGTATCAGCTTCAAATTCGAGCTAGAACGGAAGAAAACGGAAAACCAGAAAAACACCTTGAAAAGGGGCTTATTAGCTCGCTTGGAGATAACGCTGAAGATGGTCAGAGAAACAAAGAAAAGAAAGAAGAGGACTGGTAGACTAACCAAGGGTGATCCAACGTGACTGATAACACTTGAATCCGAGCTGGGACGAAGGAGGTCCAAAGAAACCTAAATGTTGGAAAAGAGGGAGCTCTCAAGCAGAGGAGGTTGTTGTGTGTTTGAGGGAGAAGAAGAGGGGAAGAAAGGTTAAAGGGTTTGAGGTATGGATCCTTTACTTTTCAGTCTAAATCCTTTAAACTGAGCTCTAAAACACCATCATCGGGCTTGATCCTTCAGAATCACTCCAACCACGTCTGATATAGAATCGTGTGTATCTTCTGATGAATGATTCTGATCGGTTGACTCCTGAGGCGCCAGTCTGCATCTTTAAGTGAACCGACACTTAGTCATTGTCGCCCCATCTCCATGCGGTCATCGAAAATAAGGTCACCAAATTTTCTCCTTTCGATGATCTAGCATTTCCCCTTCCCGACAAAATGAAGCACGCACCTCAAAAGAGTTATTATTTAGTGTCGAGCTTACAACACCCCACATATATTGAGGTGTGAATTTGGTAGAGGTCGGGGTCGGTATTTGAGGAGTTAGCCTTAGTTCAAGATGAGTCTTTGATGCATATGGCACATCACACTGTAACAGGAGGCATTGTAGTGTGGTGTTAAGGCTACAAAAGATTAAGTTCTCGGTTATCAATTTAGGCTACTCCACAACATGAGGTGTTGTGTCGTGAACCCCTGAATCACACCACAAAGGGGTGGTTGTGGTTGTGGTTTCTTGGTGCAACCCTGGAAAAGGGGTGTTGCACTGTGAACCAAAGGGTCACGCCACAACGAGACCCCAAGCTGAGGCGTCGCACCGTGACCCATGTGGTCGCGCTGCAATGGACCTCTGTGCAGTTTTTTATATAATTTAATTAAATGGTTAATCGTATAAAATGAGTTTCTCCCCTTCTCTCCAACTGATTGCATGACCCACAGCCCTCTCCTTTTTCTTCACCTTCCAAGTGGGGGATCTCTCGTTTGAGCTTGGATCAAAATGGCATCTGTCCCAGTGGATCATTAGAGGTAAGTCTACAACTCTTCTTCCGTCTAATCTAGATTTCTCTCATTGTTTCTCGTTTTTTTTTCTATTATGTCATTATTTGCCGAAAATCCTTAATTAAGGGATTAATGTCGAATTATGGGAAATCTTCTAATTAAAGCCAAATCAGTTAACCGTCATCGACAAGTGGGATTCTACAACTACAAAGTTGGTGATCCCTGAGCTTTTCCATTGATTTATATGAGTTTTATGAGACGTGTGATATACAAGTTGCGGCCAATGTGTGCACATGACCCAAAATGAAATTAAATTGATTTTCCTTATCACTTAGAGAGCATGTAAGGTTTATTAGGGTCATGAGTGGTCCTCTAAGAATTATGCTTTGACTCCATGGTCATCGGTGACCATGCACGTGATGTTGAGTGTTATGGAGAATTGAAATAGGAACCCAATAGGGGTGTCTTTGGTTGTATTATAACTTAGTGGACCTTAATAGGAACCCTTTTGCCTCATTTGATATAGGGATGTGTGTTTATATGAGAGGTTAGCTTAAGGCTTACCTTATAATAGGATCTTGAGTTGCCTTACAGCCTTTTGGCTCATGTGAGGTTGGGAAAGAGGTGTGAGTCACCCACCTTCAATTGGAATGGTTCCGGGTAAGGTTGTACCTTAGAGTGAGATATAGAAATGGGGTTGGGTGTGTGAGAACCAACCTGATATTGATTATAGAATGAGGTTGAACATTATGTCAACTTCTCTTGAGATGGAAATGGATTGGGACATCTTTCCCATCCATTTTGTCATGATTGATTATTATAATAGTGATTATCGAGTGGAACATTATGCCCCCGAAGTAGTTGTTGTGTTATAAGATTGGAATTTTATGTTAGTTTATTGTTAGCTTGGAAGTGAGATGGAACGTCATGCCCATATGTTCCTTGTCTTCATTATGGAATGGAAGAGATGCTAATTGATTGTAGACATTGAGTATGGGACGAAACGATATGTCATTCACTCTTGTCATTTATTATGGAATGGGACGACATGCTCATTAACTGTTGACATCGAGTATGGGATGGAATATTCACTTTGTTATTTATCCTCGAATGGGACAATATACTTATCCATTGTTGATCTTGAATGTGGATTGGAACGACATACCTAATCATTAATGACTTGGTAAGGGAAGATATGGCATCCTTTCCTTTATTCATTTATAATAAAATGGTAATTAAACTTGATGGTTTATATGGACAGAGAGTGTATCTTTATTGATGAATATTTGGGTGAACGCCATGTCGACCCTTTATGTTGTAGGTGATATGTCCAAACTGATATTGGCACTAGCCAAGGAAAGTATGGTCACTCACCATGTAACTTATCTAGCACTCGAATGCATGACAAATATTGTTGTATTGTTATTCATTTCTAATTATTGGTATATCACATTGTATATAAACTTATATATTTTGGATTTTGTTATGGATATAGTTAGTAGTGGTCTACTGTGTTGTACTCACCCTGCACGGGCATCATGGTACACGTACAGATTTCATGATCAGGGACACAGGCAGGGCCCCTTGTGGTTGATAGATGAGCAAGATAGGTGATAAGAGTGGGATCGGGCAAGGACTTAGATTTACTTGATTTTTCATGTTGTCTCTATTTTGTTCTTTTGGACATCATTGTATATGATCGATCTATACGAAGATTCTAGATACTTATGTATGGTTGTGTGGCATTACAGTGGTATTCCATTTTGTTGCACAATGTCATATATTTCTATATGGTTAGCTCATGGTTGTAAGGTCCATGTTATATTGTTATATTGTGGAGTTGATTCATTATCACCGCTTCTATCGTTAGTTGTGGTTATATGATCCATGGGATATAGTCTCCCCACGTTACCAATGTACCCTCATCATTAATCGACAACTTCTAACATACAGAGGGACGCGCTTAAAGGCATGTAAAGTCGTCGGTTTGATCGTTGTTAGGGTATGTTGGGTCACAATGTTAGAATATTCATCTATAAAAGTGATGAAACAATATCATCCACCATGGGATTTTGTTCTAGATGGTCATCAAAAATCTTAATGAGCATTTTCTAAGTGATAGCTTATTTTCAATTTGGACCCATTGAACCCTACCCTCTTAGATTTCCCAAAGACATAATCTTCATAAAAAAGAATATTGTTAAGGACAATACACTTTAATAATCCTTATAAAATTCTTCTAACCCTTTAGCACTAACATGTCCTAACCTACTATGTCATACAACGTTCTTGTCTTTGTCTACATTATAATAAGATGCTAAGTTCCAACCATGGGTCTTGCTGTTTAAATCATGCAACTGATTCATGAGAGAAACTTATATAATTGTGAGTGAAACTCTAATGATCTTCAAATAGTAGACCTCAAAGGAAAACCTTTTTCAATCAAGCATACCTAATGATATCAAGTTTCTTTTCAACTTAGTACCCACCTAACATCATTAAGAATTTTAATAGTTTTTTCATGAAGTTCAAGTAAAACAAAACCTCTACTCGTGACTACAACTTTTATTATTGCCTAAGATCACACATCCTCGTCCTTGAATCAACAAATTCAGATAAGTAATCCCTCCTAGGATACATATAAAAGGGGAAACTAAAGTACAAAACTCACTCATCTCTTATATATTCAAGACTTCAGTGCTTCATAACCGATCACCGCCACTAAAGACCCCATCCTTTTAATATGGTCAGCTTTTACAATGATATCATTTCATCAACCTATTTTCAAAGCACTCTTGTTTGATTATTGTGTATACTTTTAGCTCGTTACTCAATCCTACCCCACATCAAGTCCCTCGTCGTTAACCTCCTTTTTTAGTATGTAAATAACATATTTGGATCTAGAATTTATCATCTTTCTTAACATCTATGTTGACTAGGTTAAGTAAAATCTTGTTAAATTCATCTATGTGAGCGAGGTCTACAGTTTCTGGTCACTTTAAAATTATATCATCTTAAATTTTTTATTCACCTAACAAAAGATTTAGTCATAAAGACGTTCAAGTTTAAGCAGAATGAGAGGAAGATTGGATTCATATGCAACCTCACACAACAGATTATCACCTAAAGATTGGAGTAAACTATGAACTTTCTCCAAGGTATCAAAGGGAATGCCAATTTAAGTCACAACACTCAGGTCATCGATGACCAATGATGTTAGTTTCCCTTTTTAACCACATAAAGCATGGACAAGAGCATGTCGTACTAAAAGAGCACGCATTTCTATACGTTGGAGATTAATTTCAAATTTTCACAAAACCCATTTAGACAAAACAGTTTAGTTTTGACATCAATTGTCGTGGTACGTGAAAACGAATGAACAATTTTGAGCCACGCCAAAGACATCAATAATGGTTGATTAAACAAATTTGAAAAACTATAACAGTAAACAAGAAGACAATTTAAAAAAACAAAAAAAAAACAGCTGCAAATGAACATAGATGATTTGCATGTTTTAGTCATGGTTGGACCTATTTGGCTCACTAGAATTCTGCAAATTTGATACATCCTTGTCAGTCATTTTGTGCTTTCTCAAGGTCCTCCCAAGGAAATGGAATCGCGGCCACCGCTTCGGTTTTGACTGCCCCAAAAACCTCATCTGTTCCCTCCTCAACTTCCTGTTAGCGTACCAGCTCCCGCCGCGCCACCCCAACACATACCCTGTAATTAAAGTGGCTCCACCAGTTGCCAAACAAGCACCAATACTTAAATTTCCCCTGTTAGCAATCTTCTTAATTTCATCATTCTCGATTTCATGTTTACTTTTCAAAGTTTCTTCAATAGAATTAAGTCTCTGTTCAACTTTTACTTGATGAAGGTATCGCAATGAATATCCTGAAAAAATAACATGCTTTGAAATTTCAAAATGTTATTTCTTAACAAATCATAACAAGAGCAATCAAAAAACAGTGCAGTGGAAATGCACAAATACCATATTAGACAAATAATGTGATAAAACTCTCGATCCAGCAGCCTTAATGGAGGACTGTCTTCAATGTAGTTGCTAAGAAAGAAGAAGTATGAGAGAGAGAAAATAGACTCGAGAAATTCCCCCAGAATCTCCCGCCCAAGCCCAATGGCCGATTCACACAAACTGAATTCCCTTGCCCCCTTCTTCCTCTCAGCCCCGTGCCTTCTTATAACAAACTCTACCCACCCTCACTTTTCTTACACGTGGACCCAAATGGTCCCCCCAACCCCCACTAAAAAAACAGACTTCCCCCGTTACAATGAAACTTTTACCCGTGCTATTATAAACCCCCTCTTTATTCCTAGTCCTGGATTCTATCACTCGCTACCCCTTGAAAAATAGTCTTCTCCTCAAGACTAGATGAGGGGGACTGATTCCACGTTGTCTCCAACAACTTCCTTGCCCCACTCAGCGCCCTCAGCCTTAGCATTATCGTCACCCTCTCTCGGCAACAGCACCCTCAGGTTTGGATTGGTATAGGGTAGCCCGCACCTAAAACACAGGCCCTTGCACTGTCTATCCTCCCACTTTTGAGGCGTCAGGTGCCAAACTCCTCTCCCGCCCAAGGGTGTTGGACTTGGAACCTCCCGCCGAACTCCATGCATAGCGGACTCCACTCGTCTAATGGCAAGTGTGGCCCCAGACGGTCCGGTGGCTATCATGGTTCAACTCCACGGACCCTGTTAAAATTTCCGGACCCACGGAGGTGAGGGTCTTCACCTCCCGTGAAAACGAGCTCAACGTGGCGAGTGAGTTGCATTACCTGCGCGGCTTGGGCTCCAAAGGAACAAAGGAAGCTAAATACTCAAATTGCTCGATATAGCATGAAGCGGAACCGTTCTGATATAAGGCGACCAGTTCTTCGTAAGGATTTCGGTTGTCGAGACCACTGAATCGGGTCATTGCTCCTTGAAAACCGATCAGGTGACATTCGGAAGAACTTCCACAAGCACCTTAAACCAATGGATGGCGATGTCTTCCATGCTAACTTGAGTGAGGGGGGTTTCGAAGGCTCGGGAGTCTGATGCGAAAGTACAGCTCGATTTGGATGAGCCATCCCCGTGGATCGATGCCATCAAAAACAAGGAGCTCGGCCCGTTAGAGAAAAAATGCAGGATCGGGGGCGAAAACAGGTGCATCAATGTCTCCTTGCGTCGGTCACTGCAAATCCGCCAATCCGCCACACTGCAGTTCCGATGTTTTTGTCTCCACCATCGGTTGAGATTCATCACACGGCAAATGTTTCTCCATATAGCACATCATGAATCGGCAAAACTCGTTGAGCACTTTCTCCCAACGCAGCTAATCATGTTTCGTTCGATGTTGGTTGGAGACGAGGTCTCGAAGCAAGACGAGGTCTCGAAGCAAGACGAGGTCTCCAGTTTAGCTTAGTGACAAGTTTCCATGTCAGGAGACAAGGTCCCGAAGCGTCGGGCGTCGACAAAAATTTGGGAGGCCACAACGGACTAGGTGAGAACAGCAACGTACGATGGCGTTGGAGGAATGTCGGCAGAGAAAAACCACAGTGGGCGTCGTCAGACCGTGCGTGCCTCCACAAAATGAAAACCGACGGTGCACGCTTCAGCTGGGCATGATGAATCCGGTTAACAGAAAGTGATGAAGACTACTGGTTGGTCAGACCAAGTGATAAAACTCTCGATCCAGCGGTCCCAATGGAGGACTGTCTTCAATGTAGCTACAGTATATGATAACGGAAATACAGGCACTAAGGAAAAAGAAGTAAGATGGAGAGAGGACACTCGAGAAATTCTCCAGGAATCTCCCGCCCAAACCCAATTCATACAAACGGCCAGACCAAGTGATAAAACTCTCGATCCAGCGGTCCCAATGGAGGACTGACTTCAATGTAGCTACAGTACACGATAACGGAAATACAAACACTGACGAAGAACAAGTAAGATGGAGAGAGGAGACACTCGAGAAATTCTCAAGGAATCTCCCACCCAAGCCCAATGTCCAATTCACACAAACTGAATTAGAATTTACCATTCCTCTGAGATAAGTCTACCATGGCACTGTTAGGAAACCTTGCAATCCTATGGTAAATTTTTCCACTTAAATGATTACAGGTACACAAAATAAACACACTGAAAAGGCAAGAAGAAAATAAAAACACTGAAAATTACTCAGCCTGACTAGATGGAAGCACACGTGAATCTTTTACTTCATTCAAAAAAAGTACAGAAGACAGTTGTTTATCCAAATCCTTTCCTTGAAACCTTGCACACCCTTTTTTTTCACCCCTACACTAATGAACCAAAAATCTTCCCAATTTTAAGACTGGAAGCAGCTTCTAAAAAGGCGTCGAAATAAAATTGTGGAAGCAGCTTCTAAAAAGGCACGAAAATTAGTAAATTATAAGAAATAAATCTCAATTATCCTCATTATTGAACACAAAAAAAACCCTCCATTTTCCCGGTTATTAAACAACAAGATCCCCATGTTTAGAGGCCACCATTAGCACCACAAAAAGACCCTTTTTCCCAACACAAACAAAAGATGTGGGCCACTTCACTTCCCACATTCAAGGATCCAAGATTTTTAGGCATTTAATTGGGACATAGAAACAGGGAATATTATTGTCGATATGTACTTACATCTAGTAAACTAGTACCCTATCAAGCAGCAGTGAAAAAAAATATACTATGAAGTCTGTCAAATTCATACAATCAACTTATCATCGTAGTCTCATGAATATTCTAGTCTTAAACAATACTGCAGTGAGAGTCATAATCATGGCAATAAATTCAAATCCATGAGTACTATGAAAAATATCACTAAATTGTGGCAAAAATGGAGTGCGCCAAGGAATGGTGACACAAAAAAAGTGGCGAAAGGATTTTTCAAGAACATATGGAAAATATTTCAGAAAATTGTAGTGTGCTGTTCAATGAAACTACAAAAGTTGTTGAAGGTAAACAGAAGCTAGTTGATGCAAGAATAATGGACTCGAGAGCTGCATGACACAAAACGTCTCGAGGGAAATAGGTTGATAAATATGAACCTGTTCCGGGATAATTTTTTGTACATGAGACCTGATTGCGTTGGAATAAGAATTTGTCGACGTTGAGAAAATTACATGACATTGGGTGCATGACTCGTATAGAGAAATGAATCAAGAGAATTATGAGAAATTCTAGGAGGATCTCTCTATGGGGATCTAAAAGAAATTTACAAGAAGGTTGAGCTAATTGTTGCATCAGCTAGTTCAATGAAAGAAGTGATGACCTTATGCCATTGAAAACTTGATTATGCGTTAGAATGAGCATTGAAGACTCTCGCCAACTTAATCCAACAGTCACATATCATACAATGAGTCAAATACTTCGTATCGTTTATTGATGACGGTTCCAAAAGATGTTGGGTATCTAATCAAATAAATACCAATGTTTTTAACTTGAATTTGAAAAGAAGATCAAGTGTTTAAAGGACTAAAAACAGTGGACAATGTACAAACAATGAATCTGATGCATTTTTGGAAACACAGAGACATTAAACAACAGTTCATGGTGGCATACATTTTTTACAGTTGATATGAATACTCCCATGGATTTGTAGACTGATGAACCAACTGTTCTCATTTACATACATTCAGAAGTCCAATATAGGCATTGGAAAATGGCTCAAGAGAGATCGAAGTTGGATCCAAAATCCAAAAAATGCATCCACTTTGGGCATGTTTGATGGTGTAAACGGGTATAATTTGTGATATCTCACCCTATAAACTTGTCTACAAAAACATTTTTACAAAAGACGGGTTATAAATGAAGAGAGATAAATGTATGATGAAAAATAAGTCGAATGAAGAATCAGTTTAGGGAGTGTTAACATACAAAAAAAAATACACCAAAGAAAACTTCACATATATTTTGACAAACTCAACCAATATTGATAAGTTCAAAAAAAAAGATCTTCAAGTGTTCCACAAAAAAAGCAATATAACATGAAAAATTTAAAAGAACATGGGAAAAACATGATTAATTTTCAAACATATCTCCAATTGAGATATATGCCAGCAACCTTATGTGAAAAAGAAAAGACAAGAAGGCATAGGCAACCATATGTGGAAAAAAAACACAAGAAGGTAACAAAAGAACATGACAGCTTAAAGGGTGATTGTGGGTATGACAACACAAAGCTGGAAAAATGGATGATGTAAGGAGCCACAAATGAAGACGCAAACAACAATGTTGGAAATGCACATTTTCTTGCTTAAAACGAAAGGACGCAAGAGAGCTTTCCAATAAATTAAGCTCTCCCCTCGCTTCTTCGATCATCCCTGAAGATAACTCATATAGAGAGCCCCAATGAGTGATTTGTGAGGGTATTTGTCTTCTATTATTTAAGAAAAATATTTGGAAGTTTACTACTGATAATATAGAAATAGGTTAAACCCACCTATTAATATTAAGATCTTTCTATTCCTATTTGTGATTTTCACCCTTATTTATTTAAAGTTTTTTCACATAAAATTTCAGTGTCCATTTTACTTTTGTCATTTTCATTTTAGTGTCTCAATTTCACATCAAAAGGCACAAACATGAACATTTGTCATCTTGATTGCATGTTGGCTAGCCAGGATTAAGAGCGCATTTGTTTAAAAAAAAATTAGGGTTAAAAGCACAAAATTTTTATGCTCTTTGATTTTTGTTGTCAAAAAAAATTACTGTTTTTTAAAACAAAAAAAAAAATTGTTCGGTGAAATACGTTTTGTTTGTTTTTTTTTTTTTTTTAAACTGTTCCCATTCTCAGTTTCAAAAAATAAAAAAATCAGTTTGATATGGGTTTTATTTTTTTAGAAAACTGCCTTCATTTTTTGATTTTAAAGCAAAAAAAAAAAAGGCAAGAACAGCCTGGATTGTTTTTTGTATTCTGTTTTCATTTTCTGTTCTTAAACTAAATTACCAGGATGCGCACACCAAGGATGTAGAGTCGATCCAGATCCATCCTGCCTTGGTAGAAGTGCTCAGGGCACCAACTTAAACCGGGTTATCAAATTGGCCATATCAAACTTGAGACGTTAAAAAAAATTAAAATTAAGAAATCAGAAAACATCATAAAATTAATAAAAAATAATGAAAATTTTGAGTTGAGGCTCTGAGCTAGCTAGCTTAAGTTGATAAGCTGTTAATGTTAATTTTTTAAACTACCCTAAAATCACTCATTTTTAGGTTGAAACAAACTGGCGCTAAACATCAATATGCATGAATGAATCATCAAATTTTGAGGCGTTTTAGTTTCCATGGAAGGCAGAATTTAGGGAATATAGGAGCAACTGTAATGTAGCACAGATGCAATGTGCGCAGTCAGGGGATATATTTTCCTTATCACGGAAGACTTTGGTGTCAGACCCGCTATTATGATTCCATGTGGTCTTTTACTGGCGCAATGGAGAAAACTAATCACTTCATGGGAAGTTACGCAATGAAAAGCAATACAGAACCACGAAAAAACAAAACAAAAACAAATGTGCGTCTGTGTAAGAATCTGGGGGTTAAAGCGGGCAATTGAAATTAAATTCGAGAGCTCACCGATCCATGCGGTAGCAACCGACGCCAGAGATGTCGAGATCGTAAAAACCACTTTATGCCTTTCAAAGATATCCTAAATCAAGATCCACGTCGAGTATTTATATGGCAACAAGGTCAAGAATAAGATCAAAAGAAAAGATGGCATAGCAGAATTAATACGTGGAAAAAAAAGAGAGAGTAATGAGGAAACATTCAAAGAAAACAAAAGGCTTCCTACGGCATCTAGCAAGAAAATAAAATAACCAGTGAAGGCGGAACCTTAGTAGAAAAATAAGTGTCTTG
Source organism: Viscum album (assembly GCA_963277665.1). Classification (NCBI taxonomy): domain Eukaryota; kingdom Viridiplantae; phylum Streptophyta; class Magnoliopsida; order Santalales; family Viscaceae; genus Viscum; species Viscum album. The sequence goes on along the minus strand of OY728138.1, from coordinate 207,444,359 downwards.
AACAGCAGACCATGAATCTAGAGCTTTCTTGGTCAGATGGGGCCTTGGGAATGAAGGGATAAATGAGGACCTCCTCAGCCGGTGCATGTTACGGCTCCAACTCCACACGGGAGAACCAGATCGAAACGGCTAGGGAGTAGAAAATGTCTCGGGACTCGGGAAAAACGTCTTATATTGAAGTCCCCCCTGTTTATATTATTTTATATTATTTTATAGACTTTTATATTATTTTATTATTTGTTTTACCTACTTTATTCAAAATTCATTTAAGATGATTTGTTTTTTTGACACAATTTGACAAAGGGTCACCCTGTAGGTTCACATATCATGTTTATATATATATAACAATATATATTGTTTAGGGCCGTTTTGTAAGGTTAGAGAGCTCTCATAACTATCCACTAGGTCTCGATGCAAATCATTAATAAGAATAATATGATGAATCAACTCATTGCAAATTTGACTGATGCTTAGAAGCAAGTCGACCCATCTAAAGTCCCGACTTTATGATTTGGATCCAAGGACAAAAGGTCTCCAAGAACTGCTACGGGCAGTCGGTAGTTTTCAAAATTGGTCGGGACGGAGGCTCTTACCTCACTGCAATGCCACATCCACCCTTTTATAAGGCACCTACTATGGTAGGTGATGATGATCCATGGTAAGAGATTCATGGTGTTTTTTTGCCTCAACCCCATTGCATTTTGATGATGAAGACAAGTCATGGCAAAATCTCAAATCCTGGAAGAGAGGTCGTTGCCTGCAAGGTTAGGGCACTCCTAAGAACACTAGTGGCAAATGACTCATGTTTTGTGAATGGTGTCATATTTGCATGGTCCTTCCTGCTTCTTTTTGGCGGCTTTTGTAAGTTGTGTTGTGTAACCTACCTATTTGGTCGGGTGTTGGGTGGCAATTTGTCACTTGTTTCGGTCTCTCATATCCTTTGTACCTTTTTTTCTTTAATAAAGAGACCATGGGTTTCCATGGTTCAACATGTTTATATATATATAACAAAAATTTAAACTTCGTTTAAAGTATTGTTATTTTTTTTGAAAATTTCTGCATTAAAACAATACCAGAATATAACTCACAACTTTACTCATTCCTCCCTTGCACAAGGGAGCGAGGCTTGACATTCCATAAGATTTTAAATACGGGGTTTTGGTTCCATATTCGCCAACATTTGAATGTTGATATTTTATTAATAATAAAACATAACTAATTATAAATGATTAATAATACAATAAGTGATTGATAATACAATTACTATAATTAGTAATTAACAATATAATTTGAAACGGTTTGGGGTTAAACCTCTTTTATTAAACAAAGCAAACACCGCTTTTTTAATAATCGACAATTAACAGTATAATTAACAAAACTAGTAATTAATAATCGATAATTAAGTAGATGAGATTACAAACTGCAAACAACACACACATTCAAACACGTAAGCGAATCATGCCTCATCTCTCCCTACAAGGAATGGTTGACGCTCACTGAACCTTTTTTTATTACATGGAGTGGTTTGAAAGCTGAGAATCTAGATGGCTTGAAGTTTTAGTTGATTGTGCCTCAAATGCCATTTGGAGGAGATAACCCGAAGCTCCGAGAGAGTAATTTGCATCACGCCAAGTCATCGGTCTTCTGCCGCCCCACCCCCAATGTCAGTAATAATTGTACCATATCACTTGTCTGAAGGTCACACCACTCTCTCTGCCAAGAAGGCGAGACACCCCTCCACCCCGCGTCGGAAATCTGTGTGAGAGGAGGGTTGGTTGGTAAGTGTAAATGCACCCATTACTCTTTCGAGCCACCCATCTGGCGATATCTGCATGGCACCCCAATGCACCGTTTGTCAAGTTGTGTTGCGTCGTCTGCTCGTTCCGCCATGCCGATCATCACATGACAAGTCACCCCCCCCATCCCACATCATAAACTTTGGTGGATAGAGACGGGTGATTGATGGGCACCAACACATTCATCGCTCTTTCGGGCCATTCACCTGACAATGCATGTATGTTGTCACACTGCACTGCCTGTTTGTTGCACTATGTCATCTGTCTGGTCCCACCATGCTATCGTTGTCTACTTCTATGTATGCCCACAGTGCGGGCCCCTATAATAACTAATAACTAATTAATCATAAAAAACAATAACTAATAATATAATTAGTACAATTAATTATATCAATAACTAATAATAAAAAATAATTAATTAATTAATAAAAATATAATTAATATAATAGTTATTAATAATATAATTAGCAACAACTAATTAACAATGTATTTAATAATTAACAATTAGAAATAATGAATTATTATTTATATAATTAAATACAGTACTGATTATTATCCGTTAATCATGTTAATTATATTATTGACTTTTATTATTAATTAAATTGTTAACTGTTATTATTAATTACTAATTATATTAGTTATATTATTAATTTTTAATTATATTATTTTTTTAACAGAAACTTCAACATCTCAAATAGTTAATGCTCTTCCCGACGTAGCTCTCCCCCTACTGAAGCGGGTACTAGACCCCAGGTCTTGAATGCGACCTTTAAAGAAGCTGGGCAAAACTATGCTCTCCACGCCAGCCTATACCGCCAAGTAATTAAACTGCACGACAATGAAATTACCATAGCCATAACCTAAAACCAGTGGGAATCAAACACTCGAACCCAAAGAACCGAGCCCCAGACCCTTTCCAATTTAGTAATTAATGATTTATAGTATGATTAATTATATTACAATTAATTATATTCATTATAATATAAATAATTGAACAAGTATTATTAATTATATTATTAATTACTAGTTATATTATTAATTTATAATTATATTATTAATTATTGATTATATTATTAATTAACAATTATATTGTTAATTATTAATTATATCAATGTGGTCAATCACGTACCTGATGTTGTGATTCTCATCTTCTTAAGTTTTAATGATCGCAAACACTCTTTAAAGTGTCTAATGATCTCATTTAAGTGTTTGGGAATTAGAAACTTGACGACATCGTGTTAGAAACTTGAAAGAACCTTAAAAGATCATTTGAGAAGTTTTAATGTTCCTGTTGAATCCATGGTGTGAAGTTCCTGGATCTTTCAAAGGCAAGTAAGGAAGCTAATGACAGGTTCAACCAGTTTTTTTTTATTTTTTCAAAAAGGAGATAAAATCAGATATAAAGGAGTTTGATTTTTTTTCATTACAGCGTTGGTATCACATGGTTTCAAAAGGGGGGATATCTTTATCCAGTGAATATTTTTTGAATTTTAAGATATTATCATTATACCTTATTTGAATATTTGAAAGGATGATGCACATATGAATTTTAGGGAATCCTTTGCTTATAAAGGGAGCAACAGTGGTGTGCTGCTTTGTATGCATATACGTGGGGGATGATTTTTGGGCGTGGGTAGCGATGTGCAACTACCAACAACGAGCAACAACAAATCGAGTTGTGAAATGACTAATTGGAGATGCCACAACAATGCCACATGTTCGGTTTTGATCTCTGAAAGGTGACGTTTTTTCATGAGATGGTTATCAAAGAAAAGGCGGAGGCACATCGGGGTGTGATTTTTCACAGGTTTTCTATACTCATACGATAATTCAAGTTTTAGGTTTTTTACTTGGATTTTGTAAACTCTATGATTATTGTGGATTTTTTTGAAGTTCCCCTGTTGTTTTTTAATCCTTCGCATCATAGGGTTTTTCAGCATCAAAAATACGTGTCTCAATTTATTTCCTATTATTTTTTTATGATTTCATTTTCACCGGAGATTCTCATAATATTTATGTCACAATCGATTTTTTATCTTGGGACGAATCCTTTTCCTCCCCAACAACTGGTATCAGTAGAGGTTATCTGTGTTTCTTGCTGATTGAATATTGACGATTCATGCTAAGGGATTTCTGCCCACATCAAAGTGTTTAATGAGAAAAATTATTTTACTCCATGATAATAATGAGTAAAACATATTTTGGTTTGTGAGGAGATAATGATGGAACTGAAGAAAAAATTATAGAAGTCGAAGAACATGAGCGACGATGACTGACAAAATACGAGAGTTAGTGAAAAACACAACCGAGATGTATTTTCTTGATAATACTCTATGAGAGGTGATGAATCTGACGTATCTATAGGAGATCCGAACGAAGCTTGATAGTAGGTATAAATCAAAATCCCTCACCAATCATTTATATCTAAAAAACGATTGTATAATTTACGAATGCCAGAGAATGGAGATTTAGGTAATCATCTGGACAAGTTCACCAAACTTCTAATGAATATTTTTTCAATCGAGATCAAGATCGATGATAAAGGTAACATGGTACCAATTGAAATGGAAGAAGAAGACAAAGCTTTACTTCTCTTGGGTTCGTTACTAGATTCATATGATAATCACTTCACCACGTTGTTATTCGGGAAAGACACTCTAAGGTTGGATGATATGATTTCATCAATGCTGATGAATGAGACTTGGAGAAAGACCAATGATGGTGATTCTTCAGGTAATAGTGGTATTTTGTCTGTAACAGATGGATGCGGTAATCAGAGAGGTCAATCGATGACAAAAAGAAAAGTTAAGTGCTTCTTTTGTGACAATGAGGGCCATGTGCAGATAAACTGCCACACTTTGAAAAATCATAAGGAATAAAAGAAGACACATGACACCGATTATGAGGATACCTACATAAAACTTATAAAGTAAGAGGGTGATTTACTTTCAGTTAGTCTTGATTGTCGCAGGTCAGATCCATATAATGAATGGGTGGTTGGTTCAGCAACATCGTACCATATTTCACCAAAGAGAGAAATATTCCCTTCATATAAAGAAGATGACTTTGGTAGATTGAAGATGATAACCAAATATTCTACTGATGTCATTAGTGTTGGTGATATTTGTATCACTATAAATGCAAGTTGTACGTTGATCTCAAGGGATGTGCGATAAGTGCCAGGTATATGCTATAATTTGTTATCTATTTTTACTATTGATAATGATGGATTCAAGAGTTTGTTTGAAAATGGAAGTTGAACATTATCCATAGGATTGATGGTATATACATGAGGTAGAGTGGTTGGCACACTTTATTGGACCGGTGTAAAGGTCTGCAATGAAGTGATGAATGTAGTTGCAAAGAGAACTTTGTCAGATTTGTGGCACAAGTGATCATCACACATGAGTCGAAGACCATAGACAAGGATGATGAAAACTTAAAGCCTAAGTAGTCCATGTTGGGTGTTTTAGGTCTTACACTGAATTACTTTTCTTCAGAGAGTTCCATTAGTGAAGAAGGAATTGAAATCAAATATCATGATGATACGCTGAAAGTTATAGACTACTCAGAGACTATTGAGTAGAGAGAACAATTATTTTCTACAGGTTCTCCTGATTAGGTAGTGATCATTGTCATGGGGGAGCCAGGTGTTGTTGGCTCTAATCTTGTTCAGCAAGACAGTGCAGACACGAGTATAATGAAAACTTTAATGTTTGGATTTCTTTTATAGGGGAAGGTGTCAGGTTTATGTTAGAGTTGCAAAAGGGCGTCATCATATTTTTTTCAGAGGTTTATGGTTGTTATGAAACCAACTAACTTACTTTCTAACTAATTTCATTGCATTTCAACTCTTTTTTCAAGCTAAAGGAGGATATTGATAGGTTCAACCCATTTTTTTAGTTTTTCAAAGAGGAGATAAAATTGAATATAAAGGAGTTTGATTTTTTTTTCATTACAACACTGACATCACATGATTTCAAAAGGGTGATATCTTTATCCCATGTTTTTTTTAATTTTAAGATATTACCATTATATCTTATTTGAATATTTGAAAGTATAATACACACATGGATTTTAGGGAATCATTCACTTATAAAGGGAGCAACAGGGGTGTGATGCTTTGTATGTAGATACAAGGGGTGTTTTTTGGGTGTGGGTAGCAACGTGCAGTGGGCTATAGTGAGCAGCAATAAATCAGGTTGTGCAACGACTTTTTTGAGGTGTTGCAATGATATTGTATTTTCAATTTTAATCTTTGAAGGGCGACGACTTATCACGAGACTATTATCAGAAGAAAAGAAGAGGCATATCAGGGTGTGATTTTTTACAAGTTTTCTACACTCTCACTAGAATTAAAGTTTTAGGATTTTACTTAGATTTTATAGACTATATGATTATAGTGGAATTTTTCAGAGTTGCCCCATGGGTTTTAATCCTCTTCATCAAAGGGTTTTTCCATGTTAAAAATCCATATCTCAATTTATTTCCTGCTATTTTTTTCACTTCCGTTTTCATTATATATTATCACAATATTTCTTTCACAATTGAGTTTTTATCTCAAGTTTGATTCATTTCCTCCCCAATAGTTAGGAGACCATGGAGGTGTTTGGACACTAACAAATAGCACCAGCTCACTAGTGTATATCCACCGAACAACCAATGGTGAAGGTAGTAGTCTCCCCTTGCAGCAGAAGTACACTAGAAAGCCGGTGGAGGAGCACCGACCAGCCGATGGTGATGAACACAACCCCCCTTGAAGAAAATGCTCACTGGCCATCCACTAGGATCTCACTAGCCATCCAGCGAGTTCTATAGATTCCTGGATAGAAGCAACATCCACACCGACTACCCTATGGAGGCTACCAGGTATTTTATGGCGTCGATATAGTAGCTCTGAGACAACATTTAATAGTGGTCAAAATGTATTAATTTTGGTTTTCTTTGGATTCATTCCCCCCAGTGAATTATAGAATGTTCCTAATTTTTTTGAGGCTATAAATAGACCTCTTGGTGGCCCTAACAATGCACCTTCTCAACAATTATCTAATGATAACGTGCTACTATCACCAAATTTCTTTCAAGTGATCTCTTATCCTATCAAGAGTGTGATCTCATTGTAAAAATCTTCTTACTCTATCATCTTTCGCATTCTCTCCCAGTTGTTCTTTTTTATTATTTTGAGAGAATCGAGTCCATGATAAAATGTTACTACTTCTATAAACATATATAGTTTTATCTTTATGATTTCAACTTTGTTTTGTTTGTTTTAATTGATCTCTTTAAAATCTTCAAAATGTTTTAATTATTTAAAATCTTTCAAAAATAAGTTTTTAGTCTTTTTTCTTTTTTTACCTCTAATTTTCCTTTGTTTTTAAAGGGAAATCCACCCCTCTTTCCATTTTACCCTATTCTGACTTACATTTGGTATCAAAGGGATATTTAATTGATTTATTTAGTTTTGCTTTCATTTCAAAATCTTTCAAAGCCTTTTTTTTTTCAGAATCTTTAACCAATTTTTCAAGAAAATTTCTTTTTATAAATGTATTTTTCAAACACACATGGTACTCCTGAAGGACACTCTACTGGCTATACTCCCTTTTTAATGGTAATAATTATGGTTATTATAAAACTCACATGTATACATTTCTTATATATATTGGTTATCCCTTATTGAAGATAATTATTCATGGTTATATTCCTACTACCAAAAAAGAAGAAAAATGGACTATCAGTGATATTTCTGCTTTTGAATTAGATGGTAAAGTAATGAATTCCTTGCATTGTGATTTAGAACAAAATGAATTTAATCAATTTTTTACATGAAAAATTAATCATGGATTGAATAAACTCTTAGAATCAACCCATAAAGGAACAAACCAAGTCAAAGATACCAGATTATATATGTTTAAATATGCTAGGTAAAAATCCCTCATGATGGTGTTTTTGGGTTGATTGTGTTTATTGACAAGGTTTGAGGTTATTGACAAAATCTAGTTGTCAAAGAAGGCATGGAGAGTTAGCATGAATGACTGGTCTCGCATAATGATCATGATTATCTTTGGATCTCATGATGGATCATGCTAATCATTGAAAGACAACATCACCGACAATCACAAGATTGACTTTTGATCTCGCGAAGTGTGTGATTTTCTTTGGATCTCATGATGGGATCTCGTGCAATGCTCATGGTTGTCTTTGGATCTCATGATGAGATCTCATGCAATGACCATGATTGTTTTTGGTACTCATGTCTGAATCCCATGCAAATCATGAATGCGAACTCATACCAGAGACTCACGCAAAGCGTGAATGCAGACCATGGACTCATGAAAAGCGTGAATGCAGACTAGGTACCCGCACAAAGAGTGAATGTGAATGTAGACTAGGGACTCACACAAAGTGTGAATATGGACCAGGGTATCACGTAAAGCATGAATACGAACTCACACTAGGGTTCACGCTAGTGGTTCATGCCCAGATCTCATAGAGCATATGATGCCCATGAGGTGGATGGTTGTCCATGATTTGTGGAGTTAAGGTAGTGTATTTAAGCCTATAAATACCCCATAACCCATCCTTAAACATTGATGAAGTTTTTCTTATAAGGTTGATATAAAGCATCGTATGGGAAAAATGTTTGTGGAGAGATCTCACGAAAGGGATTCAAAGTGAGATATCGAGAAGGATTATATGCGATTAGCATTGCGTAAGTGTTGTGCATGATTTGAAGAAGGTCTTACACAAAGAGAGAAAGAGGACTCGTGGAAGGGACTCATGCTAGGATCTCACGCCAGGGTCTCATGCTAGGGTTTCATGCCAGGATCTCATGCAGGGGTATCACACTAGAGTCTTGCACATGAAGATACATGCCTACATTTCCCTATGAATAGTATCATTATCATATCTAAATTCTGAAGAAGAAGAAGACAGAAGGTCTTTACTATTTGAAAATACTCACAGAAGGAGTTTATTCACTGCTATATTCAATGCAGTGTAAGGAAGACTTGGAATATCTTGAAGATCTTAACAAAGTAGAGGTAATTGTTGTTTCTACAGTAATGAGAAGTCTGTTCTAGTTATCTGGAAAGTAGAAGTGTTGCATCCAAGTTTTTTAACAGAAGTGAAGGAGCACCCCAAAAAGAGATTCAACTGAGCATCTACATACAATTGACAATTCATTCATTATTGATAATGAAGGGACCTATATGTCCATAAACTGTGCGTGGATCCTTTACAGATTATTGAGAAAAGGAAGAGGAAGAACATGATCCTTTCCACCGATAGTGAGCCATTGAAAGAGAGTTAGGGAGAGACCCTTGGGAAAGTAGTGATCTGGCCATAAATGTTGTAAAGGTAATGATCTAGAACATAAAAGTGATCTAGAACGAACCTTGTATTTTGGAAGTGATCCTTAGTGGATTTGTTACATCGTCACATTGTCATTGTATGCTCCTTGGACACAACCCAATGAGAGTGAACCAAGTAAAATTGTTGTGTCTTGTGTATGATTTCACTTCTGTTCATACATTTCTATGGGAAAGGGAGAGAAGAGTGTTTTGTTTAACAAAGAAACAAGATACAAAGGAGTAGTTATTTTAATATGTCATACCCTAATTCACCCCACCCTCTCAGGGTATTTAACCTAGTTGATCTAACAATTGGTATCGTAGAAATTTTTTTGAAAGTCAATAGATATCTCTCAGTAAAATAAATGGAGGTTGTTAATCACAAAGGGATTTCAATCTTCGATGGAATTTTTTTTTTCAATTATGGAAGAATTAGATGAAACACTACTTATGATCTTTAGGAATAGATATCTTTATAGCACTGATGCATGGAATTTTGGCCAGTATCGATAATGGTGCTTTATCAGAAGCTGACTGAAGGGAGTTGGATGCTGATGCTAAATTAATCAATGCTTTAGGGGGATCCATATCTAATTCTATATATAAAAAGGTGATATAGTGTAATTCATCACATGCTATGTGGGAAAAGTTGCTAAATATTTATGAGGGTGACTCAAAAGGCATAGAATCAAAGCTGTAGGTTTTATGGAACAATTACAAGGATCTTATAATGCACCCTAATGAGTCTGTTGATGTATTCATTGACCGGGTGAATGTTATTGTGGAATACATGCATGGTATTAAAGAAATTATTGAATAAGTAAATATTTTCAAGAAAATATTAGGAATACTTCTACCCCGGCTCAATCTGAAAGTTTCTATATTGGAAGATAAAGATCCAAATATGTTGACATTGGATAGTTTCATATTACTATTGTTACATACAAGATGAGAAATAATGATAATGAGTATGTGGACAATGGGAAGTTTAAAGAAGTGGAATTAAAGGCCATAAAGAAGTTCACTATTGAAGATGGGCAGGAATAAGAAGAGACAAATGAAATCATGTAATTCCTTTCATCAAACTTACAAAGAGGAAAAGGAAAGTTCAAAGGGAAGCTCCCACTTGCTTGCTTTCAATGTGGAAAAGTTGGACATCTTGTAGTGAGGTGCCCTAATAAGTTTCAAGATTATGACAAGGATGGACTAAAATTCTTAGGAATAAGTCTTCAACCTATGTGAAAGGTAAGAAAATTTTTAATAAATATTTATTTAAAAAGAAAAATTTTCTTTCAAAAGAAGATGAAAGTTCAGAAGAATCTGAGTTTGAAGAGCTGAAGGACTATAGGGATCATGAAGTAGATGCTATGGTGGAAGTTGTTGGTAGCTCTTAGAAAAGGTAAGAAAACGATAATGATGAAGAAGAAGTCAAAGGAAGAGTTGATATGCAGGATGAATTAGAAGGTGCACTTGAGGAAATAGATATTTGGAGAGCCAAAATGAATAAAGCCAACAAAGTGGTTCATGATGCCAAACTTTATATGCAGCAAAAAGAAGAAGAGAAGTTTGAGATGAATTAATAAATTGAAAAACTAAAGTCTTTAATTCTAGAGATCATAGAAAATATCAGTGAGTACAAGATCAAAATTGAATAACAAAAAAGATAAATTGATATTTTGACTAACACTGGAAACGATCAAATCAAACACATCGAAGAACTTGAAGAGGAAGTCATCGAACTATGATGAAGTGTTAAGGATTAGAAAAAACTCTTGAATCTCAGTATGAAATTGGAAAATCAAATCATTTAGACAACAGAAAAGATGCAAGTGGAGCATAGAGGTCCAGCAGAACAAAAGAAATAGTAAAATCCAAATGATAATGCTGGTATATGGATTTATTGAAAACATAAAGTAGTAGTGGTTGAATTTAGACTATAGATACCTGCTTCGAGATTGAATATTGATTTGGGTATGAATCATAACCAGAAGATTTAGAGAACCCAAGGGAAAACTAGTTGTGCAGTAGCGACACACAAGAATGCACCCCGCATTAGATGCTATTGTTGTGAGAAAATAGGACACTCACAAAATGTATATTCCATATCCAAAAGGTACCGAAGGGAATGAGATCAACATAGGCATCCATACAGAGCTCAAAATACTGGGTCATCATTTATGGTCATTGTTTTAGGTGTAGAGGATTCAAACACATGGAAAGATATTTCTCATCAAAAATGCAATGGAATGTGCAGAAGCAGACTAATTGTGACCATAAACAACAACTAAATGAATCATTAAATGAGATAAAAATGAAAAATCAATTTGGAACTCTGCAAGATGAAGCTGGACCATAATATTCCAAGGAAGATCAATATTATCAATCCGTACCAGGTATTAAGTAAAAAACATGGATTAAAAAGAATAGAGATGAACATGTAGTGGTTGCATAAATTACCTTTAAAGGATTAGATCACATTGAAATATGGATCATTGATATTGAATTCACCTCCCATAGGATAATAAATAAAGAAATAGTGATAGGAATCAGATACAATAAGGAAGGTATTATGAGATTTGGTAATAATGAAGGCCTGGAAATTATTGGCTCAGGAAAAGCAAATCTTGGGGGAAAAGACATGAAACATGTAGATGACTTGGTTGTTAAAGGTATTAGTCACAACTTACTAAGTGTTAATCAATTATGTGATTATGGACATTCCATAATATTTTCCAAGAAATTATGTTTCATCAAGGCAAAATATGGTGTAACTGTATTATAGGGTAAGTGTATGAAAGAGAATCTATACCTTGTGAGTGGAGAAGAAGATACATGTTTTCTGTCCAAGGAAGAAGAAAACAAGTTATGGCATAAACGTCTTGGTCACTTGATCCAAACTTCCTTGTAAGATTTGGTGAAATATGATGTTTCTCGTGACCTCCCTATATTATCATGTGATAGTACTCATACATGTGATGCTTTCCAATAATGTAAGATCATTTTAAAGACATATAAGGAAAAAGAAAAAAGGTCAACAAAAGTGCTTGAGTTGGTGGATATTGATGTGCACAGACCTATTTCACCAAGATATATTGATAGGAAGAGATATTATGTTATCTTCATTGATGATTTTAGCATAATGGTATGGGGTTAAATCATCACTCATAAGTTTGAGGTGTTTAGTTTCATAAAAACTTATCAAAGGGAAGTTGATAAGATGCTAGGTCAAAAAATCCAGAAGATCCAAATAGATAATAGAACAGAGTTTACAAATTTCCAATTAGAGGATTATCTCGAGAAACATGGAATAATGCACCAAGTTTTAGCAGTAATAACTCCACATCTAGAATGTATTAGTTGAGAGAAGAAATCAAATTATCAACAACATGGATATAACAATTCTCATTGAGAAATACCTTCCAGAGAAGTTTTGGAAAGAAGCAGTGATGGAATAAATTTACACATCAAATAGATATTTATTATGTCCAAAAAATAGAGGACTTTATATGAGTTATGGTATGGAAATAATCTAACATTGAAGTACTTTCGAGTCTTCATAAGTAAGTGTTTCATTATCAATAAGGAGAAACACAGGAAGTTTGAATCCCATAGAGATGAATGGATATTTATTGGCTACTCAAAGAAAATAAAAGCATATAAATGATTAAATAAGTGGATGAGAAAGGTATTTGAAAGTAATGATGTAACTATAGTATATAATTAGCATAATCTTCAGCAAACACATGATCAGTATTAGGAGGATAGTGATGAAAAGATAAGTAGATTGGGGGATGTTCTAGTTCCAGAGGCTGATTTAGAAGAAGATTCAGATAATGAAAAGGATGAACACAAACCATTATCTACATAAAGATAGAACATAGGAGTCAAAATTGATAGACAAAACATAATTGGTGATCAGATAGTGCAAGTGCATACAAGGAGGATGGAGACTCTACAATAAACATCATTTTTAACACCTATGATTTCTTTTGAGGTGTTTTTTTGTTTATTTTTGGTCTACCTTTTTCCCTTTGGTTTTCCATTAAGTTCTTGGAGAAAAGTGATAAAATTTTGGTGGACAAAATATGGTGCATGGTTGATGCACGGTTAGTGGTAACCATGTGCCCCTACCTAGGTAACCGTGCAGTAGGTGACCGATCTAAGGTAGAAGCTACCGCATGACCAGCGCAAGGTAAGTCAAACCATGTGCCACTACATAGGTAATCATATGGTAGGTTCTTTCTGGAAATAAGGGGGAGCATGGTCATCACATGATTTTTTAAACCATGTGAACTAACCATGCGGCCTGTCTAGGTCATTACAAATTAGATTTTTAGGTTTTCTCTCTCCCTGATTTTAACCCCAAATCCCCCTAACTCTCCTCCCACTCAGGATTTCTACCCTAGGCACCCCCCTACTTCTCCCCTCCCCTAGGCTCCATCTTGGTGGAATTTTTGGTGTGGTTTCCCTCTAAATCCTCAAGTAAGTGTCTCCTCTCTTGATTTCCTTCTCTATTCTAGGGTTTCTTCCCACTTTCTTTGGGGTTTATCTTCTAAAGTGGGTTGGGTGCCAATTTTAGGGTTATATCTTGGTTCTTAGGGTCTAATATTGATGTTATAGGTCCGATATTGCTTCTTTAAGGTGAAGTTGAGGTGCGGTTGAAGTTTTGCATCAGATTTTGGAAGTTTCTACACCCAAGGTAGGTGATTCCATGCTTAAACATTATTTGATGAATTTTTTATGCTTTATTGAGTATCTAGATATGTTCTATGATTTATGTGTGTGGTGTGAAAGGATTTTTTGATAGTATTTGACATGTATATGTCTTGAAAATGTTTTTTCTATAAGAAATTGGGTGTATTTATTTTGTAAACCTTGTTGTGCTTCTTGAATATGTTTTAAAAATTATAAAATATGGTTATTAAATTATGAGAGTGGTGTGAATCATGTTTTGAAATAGTTTTGGTGTGCGTTTGATCTCAAAAGAGGATTTTGGATGTTCAAATGGTGGTATAATTTATGTGTTGCATTGTTTGGTTTGAGTAATGTGAAAATGATGTGTTATGTGAAATCTGAAAAATAATTGAGCACAAAGGGAAACCTGGGTAACTAGGTGGGAAGATTAGGACTAGTATGTTAGATGATTTGGAAGTGGTTTATATCAGTTTCATCTAGTAGTATTGATGCTACAAAACTAACTAAACATTGTGATGATTGGAGACCACTAGGACCATGGGGTTTCCCCTCCTAGTGGATCATGCACGACAACACTATTGTTGTGGTTGTTATGCCACATTACACCTAGATACGATGTACCTAGTGTCCCATTACTATCTAGTTCCTAGAGGGTTATCTCGTGATATGGTGCTCTTTGTGATATTGTGCACACCGTAGGCATATGGTATAACTTATTGGTTATTCCAAAAGCAAGCATGTTTTCTTTAAAGTTGTTTCCATAAAAATGTCTCTATTATTTATTTTATAAAACTTTCAAGTTTATTTATCTTATAATGTTTATATCATGGAATATTTTGTTGGGTGGCATCCTACTAGGCATTAAATCACACCCTACTTAAACCTTTAGGAGTAAGTAGACTTGGTTGTGTTTGATACAGGTAAAAGAAAGGTGTTTGGAGATGGTGGTTCAGGTTGCTATAGGTCTTCTTTGTGTAGACTTGATGGTGGTGGCTTGAGGGTGATGCTCCTCTTATCATATGATGGTTTTTGGGATAGTTTTTATTCCCCTTTATTGTAACACTTTTTTTGGATTTTGTTTAGTGTTATAAACTAAAATCTAGAAAATTGGTTATGTAATATTCAGTTGTGTATCTTTAGTTTTTGATTATTTATTTGTTGGTCATTTTATGATTATAAAATCAGGTAAAATAATCCCCATGTTTTATTATTGATACCTGAGCACTTTTTTCCAGCCCGTGGGGATTGGGAACCCCCTTCGAGCCATGCCATGGGTCAGGAGGGGCGCTGGTTCAGATGACGTCCCATCTTGGTTCATGAAAAAATTGTATCAGTGCTAGGTAAGCTCTTTTGGGTCATATTATTTTGGATGAGTCTAGATAGATTGGAGTTAGGAATGTCGGGGCTTGAGTTTCTAGTTGCGAGCAGGGTTCCTGGCCAGTACACCTTGTGACAGGTCTCAAGTTGCCATGGGATGTTGGGGATTTCTATTTGAATTCTCCTCCAGGTGAGACATACATGATACAAACTATACATAGAAATTGGGTGGGGGTGAAGTGGTTTGGTTGTCACGTTGTTATGAAAAGTTTTATTTATTTGCATTTATGGTTATTTCTAAAAATTTTCTTACTGGTTGTATTGATGGTTTTTATTGTGATTATTTCTTTTTATAGCAAAATTCCACCCTGTAGAATTCCCATGCAACCACTAGAAGAGGCCAGAGAGAGTTCTATCTCACCGCTTGATCATAGATTAATAGAATCCGTGGTCTGTGCTGTTCAGGATTTGAGACAGGGAGTGGGTCCTGGTCCTGCTCTAGTTAGAAAAACCGAACCTGGTCCTAAGAAATACAAAGCTCAAGAGTTCCTTAAGAACAAACCTCATTCTTTCTGAGGCAGTACAGAGCCTTAGGAATCATAGGAGTGTCTTGATAAGGTAGACTACATGTTTGAATTCATTAAAACTCTTGAGGAAGTTAGGGTGAAGTGCACCTTGTTTTTTCTTGAAGGTCCCAGTCGATGGTTGTGGGGATCAGTGGCCCAAATGGGAAAAAATGAGAAGATGAGATGTAAAGACTTCAAGTATGTCTTCAATAACTGGTATTGACCTAAGGTCTTGGCCTATTCAAGATCCTGGGAATTTATAGATCTTGTTCATGGGGACCAATCGGTGACGGAGTACATAAATTTCTTTGCTGATCTAGTTTGGTATGCACCCGAAATCATTTCCAACGAGCAGATGAAGGCTCAGAGGTTCAAAAGGGGGTTGGGACTAGAAATTTATTCCCAGGTCTTTCTGTTTAAGCTAAAGACCCATGCTTAAGTGGTTGATTGAGCTTGTATGGTAGAGATTGACCACAAGGGAAATTATAATTCCTCTGGGGCTATGTCAGCGATGTGTAGTGGCAGTTCATTTGAGAAGAAGAGGAAACGAGATGAGTAGGGGAAAAAGGGAGGTGGTAGTTCAGACCATCCTTCCCAACAGTCTTCATCTGTGGCTTTATATGCAGGGATAGTTGTATGCCACTAGTGTGGGAGGGTAGGATGCACTCATCCTGCATGTACATCCCCTCCCAAACCTTGTCACTGTTATGGAGCTATGGGGCACTTTCAATGTTTTTTCAAGGTGACACACCCATATCAGAGTGGCGTGGGATATGTAGCTTCCAAGTGGATGTTAGCTCAGTCAGATCCATCTAGGACAGTGGGATATCATTTTAGTGGTCGTGGTGCTAGAAATAAATCCTCTTCTAGTCATATTCAGTTTAGGGTAGATCCGTAGGCCGACGGTCATGTTCAGACTCAGGCAAAGACCAAATATCTTTATGTCATGCACCAAGCACTAGTGGGACCAAATATAGAAACTTTAATAGTTCGAGGTACCATTTTGATTGCATATTCTATTGCAACAATTTTATTTGAAACTGGTACTTCTGTTTCATTTATCTCTTCCTACCTTGTGAATCTGTTGAAATTTCCCATTGAGCTTATGTCTTTTTTAATGGAGTTAGTAATGCCTTTTAGTAAGAAGCAAGAGAAGGGTCTCAGGTGTCCATCTCATGCACTAACCGTGCCAGGGGTTGAGCTGGAATGAGATTTCCTGGTATTGGATATGGAACTTTTTGATGTGATCCTTGGTATGGATTGGATGGTTTTCTTTCAAGCACATATCGATTGTTATAAATGGCGGGTAAGTTTCATGGCACCTAATGGAAATACCCAGTTTTTTCTTGGAGAATGGGATCCTCAGTTGGGTCAAGATGGACCTCCAATTTCGGATTTGGGTAATCTTGTTTTTAAATTGTCATTGCTCATGATGGATGATGATGGTGGTGATCCTAAGGGTGGATTATCTCATGTAGTGGATGAGTTCCTAGAGGCATTTCCAGATGTATTTTCAGGTTTACCCCCAGAGTGAGATGTGGAGTTCTCAATTGATTTGGTGCTGAGGACACAACCTATATCTCTTCCCTCATATCGTATGACCCCCATCAAGTTGAGGGAATTACAAATACAACTAGATGATTTTGAATATAAAGGATTCATTTTCCTGATCATCTATCCTTGGGCCGCCCTAGTCTTGTTTGCAAAGAAGGCCGACAGATCTCTCTGGTTGTGTATCAATTAAAAAAATTTTGAATAAGGTAACCATTAAGAACAAGTATCTCTTACCCCTAATTGATGACTTGTTTGATTAGCTGAAATGGGAAAGGTGGTTCTCCAATATAGAATTTCATTCTGGTTACCACCAAGTCAGGGTGAAAGAGGAAGATATCCCGAAAACAGCTTTTCGAAGCAGGTATGACCACTTCGAATACTTTTTCATGCCTTTTGGGTTGATGAACGCTCTAGTGGTTTTTATGGAGCTCATGAACATGGTGTTCCACCGGTATCTCGAATCTTTTTTCATAGTATTCATGGACAAAATTCTGGTTTATTTTATATTCGAGGAAGAGCATGAGCGACATTTGAATATCATATTGGGCACTCTTTGGGATCATCACCTTTATGAAAAGTTTTCAAAGTGAACTTTATAGATCATGGAATTGAATTTTCCAGGCCATGTTATCTCAGAACAAGGGGTTTCAATGGACCTTGAGAAGATTGTTGAAGTTATATCATGGGACCAATCAAAGAATGTGTTTGAAATCAAAAAATTTCTTAGCTTGGTATATTATTACAGGAAGTTTGTTCACGACTTCTCTTGGATTGCTTCTCCCATGAAAACACTCATTTAGAAAGGGGTGAAGTTTGAATGGAGCCCATAGTGTCATCCATCCTTTGAGGAGATAAAGTGGTTATTGACTATTGCTCTAGTGTTGATCTTTTTAGAATCTAGAAAGGTATATGTGGTTTATTGTGATGCTTCAGGCATGGTCCTTGGATGTGTTCTTATGTAAGATGATCATGTGGTGGCATATAGCTCTCACCAACTCTGAACACATGAAAAGAACTACCCGACCCATGATTTGGAATTATTAGTGGTGATGCATGCCTTGAATATGTGGCATCACTATCTTTTTGAGGAGAAATTTGTGGTCTACTCTGATTATAAAATCTTAGCTTATATCTTCTCCCAAAAGTATTTGAACTTGAGGAAACACCATTGGATTGGGTATTTAAAGGGGTTCGACTTCGATTTAGTCTATACCCCAGAAAAGGGTAATGTTGTGGTAGATTCTTTGAGAAAAAAAGTGATAGTGTAGGCATTGAAGGAGTCTAGTGATGAGTATACCTTGATGGGGCTCTTTGACTAGATGCACTTAGAGAACAAGGAGCACAATGAAGGTGCGTTTTTAGCTAGTATTCAGTTAGCTACTTCCCTTCTAGAATTGATTCAGTGGAAAAAAACCTGGTGATGAGTTATGCGAGCAGTCTACACAGTTCCTTCATGGTGGGGAGACTCCATGTGATTGGTCTTTGTCTTGTGAGGAAGTTCTATGTTTCAAGGGATGCTTAGTGGTGCCATTGTCTTTGAGGAAGGTGGTGATGCATGATAGCCACCAGTCTTAGTGGGATGTTCATCCCGAAGCTACCAAGATGTATTATGATGTTCGTCAGCAATTCTGGTGGCTAGGTATGAGGTGAGATATAGCTGACTTCATCTCGCGCTACTATACTTGTCAACAGGTGAAAGAAGAGCACCAAAGGCCCTATGTTTGCTTCAGCCGTTACCCATTCCTACTTGGAAGTGGGATGAGGTTTCCATGTATTTTATTATTGGATTGCCTCGTACACCTCATGGAAAGAATTCCATTTGGGTGGTGATTGACCATTTGAACAAATCATCCCTTTTCATTCTAATCAAAGATTCAACCAAAGTGGATGAGCTGGCCTGATTATATGTTCAGAAGGTGGTAAGGCTTCATGGTGTGTCATCAGCAATTAAATCTGATAGAGACCCCCATTTTACCTCTCAGTTTTGGGAGGGCCTTAAAAGGGAATTGGGGTTTCAAATCAAGATGAGTATGGAATACCATCCTCAAATGGATGGCCATACAGAGTGATAAAATTAGATTCTGGAAGACATGCTTCGGGCATGTGTTTTGTATTTCATAGGACCATGGGATAACCATTTGATATTAGTTGAGTTTTCATATAATAATAGATACCAATCCTCTATTTGAATGGATCCTTTTGAGGTGCTCTATGGTCGGCCATGTCAGCCTCTTTTATGTTGGTCTGAGGTATGTGAGACCTCGCTGTTGGGGACGATCCTTGTGCTAGAGACATCTAAGAAAATCAAGTTGATCATATAGTGGTTTTTGATAGCTCAGAGTCACCAAGAATCTTATACTGATCAGAGGAACTAAGATCTTGAGTTCTCTATGGGTGACCGAGTGTTCCTAAAAGTGTCACCTCATTTAGGGCATCATCATTTGGGCAAGTAAGGGAAGCTAACACTGAGGTATGCCAGACCTTTCTAGATCAATGATTAGGTTGGAAAGGTGGAATACTATTTAGATTTTCCCTCTCAGTTGATGTCAATTCATGATGTATTTAATGTCTCCTAATTGAATAAATACAATCTAGATCTATCTCATGTGTTTAATTGGGAAGAATTGGAAATAGAGCCCGATTTATCCATGTTTGAACGACCAGTGCAGATAGTATATTCCCAAGTGAAAGTGATTCGTGGGAAGTCTATCACATTGGTCCGCGTACTTTGGTAGAATGGTGATGATATGCATGAGACTTAGGAGTAGAAGTCGTGGGTTGAGTAAGAATACCCTTTCTTATTCTCTGATCAAGATTTGAGTTGAATTTTTGGGGACAAAAAGTTTTCATGGTGGGGAGAATTGTCGCACCCATGATTTCTTTTGAGGTATTTTTTTATTTATTTCTGGTCTACCTTTTTCCCGTTTGTTTTCCTTTGAGTTCTTGGAGAAAAGTGAGAAAATTTTGGTGGATAGAATGTGGAACATGATTGGTGCATGATTAGTGGTTACTGTGCGCCCCTACCCAGGTAACTATGCAATAGGTGTCCGGTTTGAGGCACCATCTACCGCAAGACCAGTACATGGTAAGTCAGACCATGAACCATTGCCTAGGTAACCGTGCAGCAAGTTATTCTTGGACAGAAGGGGGGGAACAGTTGCTGCACGGTTTGTCAAACCATGCGGACTAACCGTGTGTCCTGTCCAGGTCATTAAAAATTGGATTTTTAGGTTTTCTCCCTCCTTGATTTTAACCCTTAATCCCACTAACTCTCCTACCAATCGAGATTTATACCCTAGGAATTCCTCCCCCTCATTCTCCCTTCCCTTGGGATCCTTCTTGACACAATTTTTGGTGCGATTTCCCTTCAGATCCTCAAGTAAGTGTCTCCTCTCTTGATTTTCCTCTATATTCTAGGTCTTCTTCCTTATTTCTTTGGGGTTTCTCTACTATAATGGGTTGGGTGATGATTTTAGGGTTATATCTCAGTTCTTAGGGTTTAATCTTGATGTTATAGGTCCAATCTTGTTTCTTTATAGTGCAATTGAAGTTTCACATCAGATTCTAAAAGTTTCTACACCGAAGGTAGGTGATTACATGCTTAAACATTATTTGATGATTTTTTAATGATTTATTGAGTATTTAGATGCGTTCTATGATTTATTTGTGTGGTGAAAAATGAGTTTTTTGATATGATTTTACATGCATATAGCTTGAAAATGAGTTTTCTATAAAAAATTGGGTGTATTTATTGTGTAAACCCTTATTGTGCTTCTTGAATACGTTTTACAAATTATAAAAGATGGTTATTAAATTGTGAGAATGGTGAGAATCATGTTTTGAAATAGTTTTGGTGTGATTTTGGTATTAAAAGAGGATTTTGGTCGTGCAAGTGGTGGTATAATTTGTGTATTTCATTGTTTGTATTGATTAATGTGAAAATGACGTTTTATGTGAAATGTGGAACATAATTGAGCACAAAGGAAAACATGGGTAACTAGGTGGGAGAACTAGGTACAATATGCTATATGATTTAGAAGTGGTTCATCCTATTTTCATCTAGTAGGATTAATGCTACAACACTAAATAAACATTGTGATGATTAAAGACCACTAGGCCAACGAGGTTTCCCCTCCTAGTGGCTCATGCAGGAGAATGCTATTAGTTGTGGTTGTTATGACACATTACACCAAGATAAAATGTACCTAGTTTCCCATTAATAGATAGTTTCTAGAGGGTTATCCCATGACATGGTGCTCTTTGTGATATTTCACATGCCGTTGGCATATGATATACCTTGTTGGTTATTCCAAAAGAAAGCATGTTTTCTTTAAAGATGTTTCCATAAAATTTTCTATAGTATTTATTTTATAAAACTTGAAAGTTTATTTATCTTATAATGTCTATAGCATGAAATCTTTTATTGGGTGGCATTCTACTGGGCATTATCTCACACTTTACTTACACCTTTGGGTGTAAGTAGAATTGGTTATGTTTGACACAGGTAAAGGCAAGGTGTTTGGAGATGGTGGTTCATGTTTTTAGAGGTCTCCTTTATGTGAGGTTGATGGTGGTGTATTGAGGGCGATGCTACTCTTATCATATGGTGTTTTTTGAATAATTCTTATTCCCCTTTTTGTAAACCCTTTTGGCTTTTGTTTACTGTTGTAAATTGAAATCTAGAAAATTGGTTATGTCATATTCGATTATGTATTTTCAGTTTTGGATCATTTATTTGTTTTTCATTTTATGAAAATAAATTCGGGTAAAATTGTTCCCATGTTTTATTATTAACACCCGACCACTTGTTGCTTGCCTGTGGGGATTGGGAATTCCCTTTGGGCCATGCCACAGGTCGGGTCGGGCACCAATTTGGATGACGTCTCGGCTTGGTTCGTGACATCGTTCTTATCAAAGGTAAAGCCTAAATATTTTGAGTAAGCAGATGAAGATGACAACTGGGTCCATGCTATGAATAAATATCTTGACCAAATTAAGAATAATAATACATGAGATATTGTTTTGAGGCCAATATATAATAATTTCATTGATAGAAAACGAGTCTTTCACAACAAGATGAATGAATATGATGCAGTGATTTGAAACAAATCACGACTAGTGTGAAAAGGGTACTCCTAGATAGAGGGTATCAATTTTGATGAAACATTTTCACCTTTTTCGAGGCTAGAGACAATCATATTATTCTTGGCCATAATAGTGAAAATAAAGTTCATGGTTTTCTAGATGGACATAAAGTAAACGTTTTTGAATGGGGTACTAGAAGAAGTAGTTTATATTGAGTAACAAGATGTTTTTCTCATTCATCAAGATGAGAACAGAGTTTATTGGCTAAAGAAGGAACTATATGGGTTGAAACAATCACCTAGAGCATGGTATTCAAGACTAGGTCAGTTTTTGAAGAAGCTTAGTTTTCAGTGAGGTGGAGTTGATTACAATCTATATGTCCACAATAAAAGTAATCAAAGGATGATGGTGATGGTATATATCGATGACATAATATTTGGTGTATCAGATAAATCATAGTGTAATCAGTTCACGTAATTCATGAAAAGTGAGTTCGAAATGTCAATGATTGGAGAGCTAAATTGTTTTCCTTGGTTTACAAGTGACACAAGGAAATAATGACACATTCATTCTCAATATAAATATGCCAATGAGGTTTTGAGAAGATTTGGAATGGATAATTATAAGGAGATGATGACTCTGGTGACTACCCAGTTGAAACTATCATGGGATGATGAAGGTAATGCAGTTATTGTCACATCATACATGCAAATCATTGGGAGCCTATTATACTTGATAGTGACAAGACTTGATATTGTTTTTTCCACATTCCAAGCAGCACTGTATCAAATAAATCCCAAATTAATCTACTTACTTTTAGTAAAAATAATACTTTAATATATTAAGGGAACAATGGATTTTTTTTTTAGTATAATGAAAAATATCATCAAGAGTTATTGGGCTATACAGATGCAGATTAGGTAGGTTCAGCTGATGATATAAAATCAACATCAATTGGTGCATTCTATCTTGGTGGATTGTGTATTTCTTAGCTAATAAAGAAACAAAATTTCATTTCGTTGAGAACCATAGAAGTTGAATATATTTCAGCTAATCAATAATGCATGTAGTTATTGTGGATGAAGCAGCAATTTGATGATATAAGAGTAGAATTGAAGTCTCCGATAAGAATCCATTGTGGTAATTCAAGTGCAATATGTAACTCCCCGACCCTAGTTACCTAGAGTCAGTGCATTATTACATAACATTGGCATGATCACAAAAGATCAAGTCTCGAAATACCGATTAGTTTAGTAGCCTTGGAAATACTAGATACATTCATAAGTTTTACATTACATTATAAAATGAAAAACAAAAACAACATAGTCTCCATAGGCCACACTCATATCCCTTAGACTATCCCTGTAGGTCAGTCATACTATACTTCTTCTCATCCTAGGAAAAATAAAACATAGAAGGGGGTGAGCTCAAATGCTCAATAAGGATAAAAATATAGCGGAAAATTTCATAAATAAGCATAAACATTTAAGGAAATGTATAAGATTAAAACAAAAGCCTTTTAAAATCAAAATTCATCATAGTATGGAAAATATAAAATCAAATAATTTCATTTACTTATTCACATGGATATTATACTAGTTGAATAATAATATGCAATATCAATATCCACTTTCATAATGATGGAATGCATAATGCCAGACTTCATAACCACATAGTCAAGGCCTTGTGCCAAGAATACAAATAATATTTTGTCAAGGCCTTGTTCTAAGACACTAGTTTGTCTCATGAGACCTACCGATGCATCGAGGAGTTATAGCAGGCTCCACCCATCACTTACTAAGTCCAATGCATTCCTCATATGAAAAGGTTTAAACATAACATAAATATTCATATTAAAACTAGCATATGAAATGTCAATAATTTATCCATAAACCATGAATGGTGTAAAAATAACACATCCATAGTCAAACATATCACAAAACCTTAAATACAATATGGAAGTTTTGTATCATAATAAATCAACTTCAAATAAGCTTAAAATCCATCAAAGGATGTTGACATAGATGAAATCAAAACTTTTTTTAGAGAAATATCTCTTTCTATTTTGAAATCATTTAAAAGTCATATAATTATAAAAGAAAAAATTTATTTTGAAAATATTCTTATGAGCTTGTAAGTGAAGCTTCGACGATGTTATAACGGCAGAAAATAGCCGCACCCGCCGTATAAGTTAAAAAAACATTCTTACCTTAATTTTGTCGAAAAGGTCATAAAGTACCTTGTTTGGAAAATGACAGAAAGATTCCTTTCAAAAACATA
This sequence comes from Viscum album, assembly GCA_963277665.1. Lineage (NCBI taxonomy): Eukaryota > Viridiplantae > Streptophyta > Magnoliopsida > Santalales > Viscaceae > Viscum > Viscum album. Next base: position 207,419,717 of record OY728138.1, on the reverse strand, counting down.
TAAGGTCAAATAAGGGTATAAATGACTTTAAACCACTGTATATTAAATAGTAAAAATGTTTTGAAATACATTTTTAAGAAACACGGATGTGGATGATAGAGAGGTCCCAGTAGATACTCACGTATAAAACAACCTCGGATAATAAAGAGATTATGAAATTAACCCCTACCTTATAATTTTCCTTGGTTGAGGGTTGGTTAACCTCCTGTATAATGGTGAAATAATTGTTATTAAATTATAAAATAACCATATACATTAATATTATATCATATATGATCTTCTAATATTGCTTTGTTAATGATATTTCAGTAGTATCATCGTTTCAGGTGTTAACCGATTCATTTTCCTTTATAGTATTTGTTACATAAGTAATGTTTGTTATGGATAGGATGTATATTATTCATATTAAGAATGATATTAAGTCTTTAAACATTATTTTTAATCATCAAATGAAAATTAGTCTTGAATGGATATGATGGGGAATGAATCTCATCGTGTTCGTGGAGACGGTAATCCGTACGTACGCACGAGCGACAATATCATTATTTTGATATTAAAATAATATATAATTGGATGGTATATCATACATAAAGAATAATTATAATGTTATATTTATTATTTTCATCATTTATACTCATTATTATACCCATAAAAATGATTAAGTGATTGAATAACAAACTACACCACGACGTGGAGACGGTAATCCGTACGTACGCACGTATGGTGACTTTGTCATTTATAAGATGGATAAAATAATGAATATGGTTATACCATTTTTATAATAATATCATAGTATATAGAAGATACTGGAGTTATTATTTTATAATGGAAACAACAAAGAAATAGGAAGTGGAAGAAGAAAAGAACTTGAAAGAGGTGATGAAATATTTACCTCTTCTTAGGATTCTTCCTTTTGATTTGATCAAAAGGGATCCTTAGGTTGGTTTTATGACCAAAATAAGTCCTCTAGGATGAAGGTAGGATAGTTTAGAGGATATTTGGTAAGGGTTTGGCTGATCCAAATGGCTTTGAAGGTGTGAATTTGAGAGAAGGGGAAGTGCTCTTTTATAAGAGGGGTGAGGGGCACCTTAGGAAAAGATTGAAATATTATTTTATAATAAAATTATTTTCGGTTTATAATGTCTTAAAAATGATTTATTTCAAGTATAAGGTGGGGATGGTTCGAAAACCACTCAACCAATAGGTTTTAGACAGGTTTGGATCACTATATTAACTTTATCTTTTAGATTTAACTCTTAGTTAAATATTTTGACATTTACTATGTCACTTTGTATTTTTATATTATATGGTTAATAAACTTACTATAAACTTCCAAGAGAACCTCAAGTGGTTCATTAATGACATATATAATATTATTTAAGACCTTTGGCAGAACCTTATATTTTTATGAATAGAATATCAATTGATAATATAACATTTTTTTTAAAAACTCTTTTATGACAATTTTGACACTATTTGATATTTTGTTTTTTTTTAATTCATAAAAGCATTATTACTTAAAAATAAATTCATTTAATCAACCCTAACATGTAATATTAACCTATAAAATTAGTTTAATTCATTAAAAGTCTAAAATTATATTTATTTGGATATTTATAATATCGATTATTTAATCTTTCATTAATAAGGTAATTATTGCATCATCATTATGTCATAAATAAATTAAATTATTTAATGTCTAAAAATTATAAATAAAATACCAATATTTAGGAATTTTTTTATCTTTATAATTAATATTTATAGTCTAATTTATCTTCTGTATAACCCTATATTAAAAATGGTTTAGTTATTAAACTTTAATTTTAACTCTTTTAACTCTTCTTTAAATAAAATAATAATAAATGTCCTAATCTAATCCAAGTGGACCAAATGGGATAATATTTTATTCCTAAGGTTGTTTTTGGTATATTTACACTTATCCAATAGAATCATGACATGTGTTAGGGTAATTATGATATCATTTTTACCCTTAATCACCATATTTACTTTTAACCGTGGTAAATAAAAGTCAAAAGTTACTATTCACCAAAAATTATTTCCATCATATTGAACCACATTTTACTTACTGATATTAACCATGTCTCTCAGATTTTTGAAATTCAACTCACAGAATCAGTAAAATTAAGTTTTATACAAATTTGCAAATGCTCCTAGGAGGTGGATAAAAGACGGTAAAAAGTTTGATAAAATTTTATATATCTAAACTTATTATAAAATGAATCCAATGAATTACGTTGAACATATATAGGTATTATTTATCTATTTTGACCTAAAATAAATTAAAATAAAACAACTAATTATTTAAATAAAAAGTTGGTTTTAACCAATAACGCAGTGTTTTTTCACTATTCATCAAAAATTGAAAGTTTTTTTGAAAAATACCAAAACTTCACCGTAAGCTAAATTAGATATTCTGAATCCAAAAATGAAGTCCATTTTGAAAGATAAAATTTATAAAATTTCAAAAAGTGGGTATTACTATTCATAACGTCTAGTTTGATTGGTCGTGGTGTGTTGAAACTCTAAGTTGCGTACAATACAAGCTATTGCATTATTCAAAGGGAAACATACCGTGGAAGATTGGGGTGTTACATTATCCCCTCCTTCAAATAATTTCATCCTCAAAATTTCTATAATATTACTGCATAAAAATATTTGGGTGGTTCTTCATCATAAGTTCCTCAGGTTCCCATATTGCCTCTTCCATCTTATGGTTTCTCCATAGAACTTTTACCAGACGAGTCATCCGGTTTCTCAGCACTTGTTCTCTGGTATCAAGAATTCCAATAGGTTCTTCAAAATAAGATAGATCGGGTTCCAGTTCAATTTTGTCATAGGTGAGTACATGCGTTGGGTCAGGCATTATTTTCTCAACAGTGATACGTGGAACACATCGTGAACTTTGGAGAGACTTGGCGGCATTGCCAACTGGTAAGCCATAACCCCAATTCGTTCTTGAATTTTGAAAGGTCTGATGTACCTGAGACTTAATTTACCCTTATTACCGAAATTTATAACACCCTTCCATGGAGATACCTTCAAGAAAACATGGTCTCCTACTTGAAATTCCAAATCCTTCCTTTGGTTATCGACATAGCTCTTTTGCCTACTTTGGGCTGATTTGATGTGGGTTTGGATAACCTTCACCTTTTCCATTGTTTCCTCAACAAGTTATGGGCCTACGAGTTTTCTTTCACCAACATCATCCCAACAGGTTGGTGTGCGACATCTCTTTTTGTATAACGCTTCATATGGTGCCATATGAATACTTGAATGAAAGCTATTGTTATAGGAAAATTCTACCAGTGGTAAATATTGGTCCCACATACCTTGAAAGTCAAGTGAGCAATATCTCAACATGTCTTCTAAGGTTTGAATAGTCCGTTCTGATTGTCCATCAGTTTGAGGGTGGTAGGCAGTGATCAAACGAAGTTCAGTATCTAGGGATTTCTGAAGACTTTTCCATAATCTTGATGTAAAACAGGGATCACAGTCAGAAAAACATTATAAGGGTACTCCATGAAGTCTTATAACTTCATTAATATATAGTCTTTCTAGACGTTCAAGTGGTAAATCTTCTCTTATAGCAAGAAAATGCGCTGAATTGGTAAGACGATCAACAATGACCCATATTGCATCATTCCTTCTAGAAGTCTTTGGTAGTCCTATGACAAAGTCTACTATAATATTATCCCATTTCCACTCAGTTATGGGAAGAAGTTTAATGAATCCTCTAGGTTTTTTCCTTCCAGCTTTCACTTGTTGACAAACCATACATCTTGACACAAAATCATCAATCTCCCTCTTCATGTTGTCCCAAAAAAAATGTTCCTTTAAATATCTATACAACTTAGTGCTACCAGAGTGTATAGAGAAATTGGAGCTATGATCATCATCTAACAATTCCCTTTTCAGATCAGGTATATCAGGAACACAAAGTCTCTTCCCAAATTTCAAAATCCTATCTTTATATATGAAGTTGATCAATCTCCCATCGTTCACAACTTTAATTTTCTTTTGAAACTCATCATCATCAACCTGAGAACTTTTTATCCTTTCTAGTAAATATGGTTTGGAAACTATTTGAAGAATCATTGATGTTTCACCTTACATGGTTATTCCCATATCCATCTTTACTAGATCCATGTATATAATATCCCTTTAAACTCTCATCTTGTTCAAAACTCTATGATCCTTTCTGCTCAAAGCATCTGCCACCTTATTTTCCTTCCCCAGGTGGTAGTGTATAATGCAATCATAATTCTTGAGTAGTTCAAGCCATCTCCTTTGCCTCATGTTGAGTTCTTTCTGTAATAAAATATACTTTAAACTTTTGTGATCAGTATATATCTCACATTTTTCACCATAGAGATAATGTCTCCATATCTTCAAAGCAAATATTACAGCTGCTAACACAAGATCACGATCATCTACGAAGAACGGGATTGCATTTCTCGTGTTGGGCCGGAAGCCCCCCTTGGGTTGGGGACCCCTGTTGGGCCGGATTCCCCCTCAAGGCCGGAGACAGTTTTTTGGAGATGACCCCTCCTGTTCCATGTGAGGAAGAACTTTGAGGACCTGATCCTTTGAGGACCTGTTTCTTTAAGGGATCTTGGGAAATATCCAGACATAACTTTGAGGTCTTGTTTCTTTTTCAGATTTCGTGGCTTACACCATGGAGGCAGACTTGTTGAACCAATGGAAGAACCTTGCATTGAAAGATAAATAAAAAGCACCAATTGCAACCCGAAGAAATGAAGATGCAACTTTGACAAAATGTTTGGCACTGCTGGTTATCGGAAGATTTGTGACCAAGGTATCGATTAACCAAAAGGCCCTTAGGAACACCCTGAAAAATCTATGGAAATTGGAAGCTAGAGTGGATATTCAGGAAGTTGAGAACAATCTCCTAGTTTTTGAATTCTTCTGTAAAAAAGACAAAGACAAAGTCCTCAAAGAACGACCCTGGTCCTTTGATAATCAGCTCATCCTGATGGAATAATTTAAAGGGGGAGATGAGATACAGAACTGTAAACTTACCCGATCCCCTTTATGGGTAAGAATTAAAGGAATACCGTTCCATGGGAGAACAACACATGTGATGACAGAAATTGGAGACTGGATTGGTCACTTCTTAGAGTGGGACTGCTCGGACCCAATCCAATGGGCCCCCTAGTTTGGATAAAAGATGAGGTTGATGTGTCAGAACCCCTGATGAGAGGCATGTTCCTGAAAATTGATGATTCCAACATCTGGATCTCGTTCGAGTTCGAGAAACTCCCAATCTTCTGCTTCTATTGCGGACGCATTGGCCACATTGAGAAAGCGTGTGATTCAAAGATAGAGAATAACACATGAAATATTATTTTACAATACGGTCCGTGGATCCGGGCCAAAGTGCTAAGAAAGGCCTTTATCCCTGAGGTAGAGAGACAAATGGATCGTGACCGCCTCACGACAGCCCATCAAAGGCAACCAGAATATGGAAAACCTACGGTTATAATGATGGGTACACCAGATTTCCCTAAAGAGTACCCAGCTGATCTTAGGGGAGCTGGAAGCACCTCCCAAGATATTATCGCCAAACACAATGATGGGATCCGACAGGAAAGTCGCTCGATTCAGGGTTACACCAACTCGGACATTGACTCCACACCACCGGCTTTCAAGATCTTCACTGCAATAGAGCCGTTACCTAAACCAAAAGAACCACCAGATAAAAGTCCGAGGCCGAAACATGTGTCCTTTGAACTGCCTGATGCTGAGCAGACTTCAAATATGGTCACAACTGGAGTCCTTCTACAAACTGATTTTGGGATGATAGACACCACATCTTCAGGTCCTGTTACTCGTCGAACGTGGAAAAGGACACACGGTGTTGATAGATGCAGATTTTTGGTGAATCCTAACCTAGGGGAATTGAAATGACGAATTGAGTCTAGTAGTTTGATTACAAACTCCGCCAAAAGAAGGAAAACATCAGGTACTTTAACGACCCCATATGAATCAAAGGCGGAGGCGGGTACGACCCAGCCCCGCCTAGAGCTATGATTGCACTATGCTGGAATTGTCGTGGGCTTGGAAACCCACGTACGGTTCGTATGCTTTAGCGCCATTGCGCTCAAAGTCGCCCTGATATGGTTTTCCTGTCCGAAACCATATTGGAAAACAAGGACACCACAAGTCTTGCTCAGAAATGCGGTTTCCAGGGATGTCTCCCGGTTCCCCGACAGGGTCACTCAGGGGGTCTATGTCTCCTTTGGAAGGAAAATGTTGATGTCAGGATCTTATCTTTCTCCCCACGACACGTGGCTGCAGCCATTCATGATTCCCACAACCCACCTAGACTTTTGTGGGATTTTATGGTTGGTCTTCCCAGACTGAAAAGTGGAAATCGTGGGACCTTCTCTGTAAGCTCCGTCGTGACCTGCCAATCCCTATTCTGTTTGGAGGGGATTTCAACGAGATCCTATTTCAGAATGAGAAAAGAGGCGGAGCTGTGTGATCCTCCACTTCAATGTCAGATTTTAAAGAAGCAATTCTTAAGGTGGATCTGGTGGATCTGGGATACGCAGGTAATCCCTTCACATGGTTCCGAGGCAATTCAGATGAGACCCATATCGCCGAACGTCTTGATAGATTCCTTGGCTCAACAGACTGGATGAACCTTTTCAAAATGTACCACATCAGACACCTCTCGCTCAACTGCTCGGATCACTGCCCGATTGTCATTAATTGCACCAATGACGTGTGCACTACTAAAATCAGGAAACCATTCAGGTTTGAAAGCTTCTGGTCAAAAGATCGCGAATGCGAAGAGGTTATTCGATCAGGCTGGAAGAGTGGGCAAGCTGACTTTGGAACCAACCTTCACTAAGTGGCGTATGATCTGAAGATATGGAGCTCCTCCAAATTCTGTCACCATGATCGGCAATGCAATCTTCTTGAAAGGAAACTATGATCTCTTCTCAGCAAACCCCCAACTAGCAGCATACTCTCCAAAATCAGCGAAACACAACGAGATCTGGACGCTGCCCTGCACATCAATGAAGGTTTCTGGGCTATACGAGCACGCGATACCCATATTGCAGAAGGGGATGCTAATACCCGGTATTTCCACCAAAAAGCTTCAGCTAGACGCCGAAAAAACTTTATCTCTTGTATCTTACACCCAGAAGGGAGTAAAGTGTCAGATGCAGAGGGAATCCAATAAGTGTTCATGAGATACTTTCAGGAGATCTTCTCTGCAGGACACTCCAACATTTCTGCTGAGGTAGAGGATTGCATTACACCTGTGATTTTTGATGAGATTAATAGATATCTTTCCAAATATGCGATGGATGACGAGACCCTCCAGTCATTGAAGCAAATCCACCCTACTAAGGCCCCGGGTCCGGACGGTTTCCACGCCCTCTTCTTCAAGAATTACTGGAACATTATTGGCCCAGTCATCTGCAATATGATGAGGAATATGTGGGCGGGGAAAATGGACCTGTCTGCTATTAATGAAACAGTCCTTACCCTCATTCCCAAGACGAAAAAACCGCTTGTGGTCTCAGACTTTCGACCTATCAGTCTGTGCAATGTCTCGTACAAGATCTTCTCAAAGATCCTTGATAATTGACTGCATCCGTGGTTACCCGATATCATCTCGGAGAATCAAAGTGCTTTTGTGGCAAAGAGATTAATCACTGATAATTCCATTATTGCCCATGAAGTTTTTCATTCCATGAAAACACGCTCATAAGCAAATAGAGGTATCATGGCTTGGAAATTGGATATGGCTAAGGCCTATGATAAAGTGGAGTGGAACTTCCTCAGATTCGTGATGCTTAAGATGGGTTTCTGCACCAAATGGATTGACATGATCATACATTGCGTCTTGTCTGTGTCTTTCCGTATTTATGTTAACGGGGTGCTCACCTGAGGCTTCTCCCCATACCGGGGCCTTCTCCAGGGAGACCCTCTTTCACTATTCCTTTTTATTTTGGTGGCTGACATTTTCTCTAAACTCTTTTCCAGGGCATCCTCCTCTCACAGAATTCATGGGGCGAAAGTTTGACGCACTGGTCCTCCGGTCTCCCACCTTTTCTTCGCCGATGATTTCCTTCTCTTTTCCAGAGCTACCCATAATGAGTGTACCGCCATCTTCCAGGTGATTCAACAGTACGAGTGGGCTTCAGGACAAACGATCAACCAGGTCAAATCATAGATTTCATTCAGCTCTAGAGTCCCTCAGCCCCAAAGAGGAGAACTCTGTTCTACAGCAGACATCCCTATGGTTGAAAAGCATCATAAGTATCTTGGGCTCCCTAAAGTGATTGGTCGATCCAAGAAAAAAATTTGTACAACTATTGTGGATCAAATAGAGAAAAAAATACAAGGATGGACTCCCAAAAAAATCTCCAAAGCCGGCAAGGATACTCTCATTAAGGCGACTCTTCAATATGTTCCTAGCTATTTTATGTCTATCTTTAAGCTTCTTGCCGTGGTGATTTCCCAAATTAACTCCAGCACAACCAATTTATGGTGGGGTCGTAATGATGGAAGAAATAAAGCCCACTGGATCGCTTGTCCTACACTTTTCCAACCCAAATTTGAAGGCAGAATGGGCTTCCGGGACCTTTCTCTTTTCAACGATGCACTGCTGGCTAAACAAGGATGACACCTTATCAATCGTCCATCATCTCTCTGCGCGCGAGTTCTCCGGGAAAAATATTTCCCACACAAAGATTTCCTGGACTCCCATCTTGGCTATCGACCCAGTTTTCTCTGGAGAAGCATTTGGGGTGCTCACAATCTTCCGAATAAAGGACTAGGATGGAGGGTTGGGAATGGTTCAATGATTAACATTTGGACTGATCCCTGGCTCATTGATTCGGCAGGCGTGAGGGCATCATCTCCTATCCATCCAGGATCCGAGTACGCCACAGTCCGATGCCTTTTTGCTGATCAGGGGACAGTGTGGTGCTTGGAAAAACTCTACTCTTGGTTCAATGAGAGGGACATAAGGATTATACTGAGTATCCCCTGTGTTCCGGAAGCAGGCCCAGACCATCTCTACTAGACCAATGACAACTCGGGAGCTTACACGGTGAAATATGGTTACCGACTCACTCTCGGTGCTCGGACAACTGAAGGGGATGTGAGGCCCTGGAAATTTATTTGGAAGCTTAATGTTCCCCCTAAAATACGCTATTTCTGGTGGCAGGTGTGCACTGGTATCCTCCCTACTAAGAGCCTCCTATCCTTCCAAAACTTTTCAAACGACAACTCATGCCCCTTCTGCCCATCTGTCCCTGAATCCCCTCTTCATGCCCTCATCCAATGCCCAGGGGCCCAGGAGGTCTGGAATTGTTGGGGATCTTCCATGGATCATTACTTGAATGCTGCCACAGATCTTACATCTCTTATGATGCGATGGTGTTCCTCCTTTTCACTGAGTAAAGTAGGGTCCCTGTGCATTTTGGCCTGGATTATATGGGACCGGCGTAACGAATCCATTTTCAATATTTTTTTTAGGCCACCCAGATTTTGGGTTGATCGGGAATCATCTTGGATTGTGGGTTGGCAGCACCACACTGAGCAGCAAAGATCTTTTACCCCCTCTCCTCACTTCCAACATTGGCGCCCCCCACCGGAAGGGACTATAAAGATTAATGTGGATGCCTCTCTCCCTAAGGACGGACCTGTTGGACTTGGTTTGCTGGCCTGGGACAACCATGGACATATTATTGCACCCAAACACGAACAACGCCACGCACTTTGGGAGCCCTCAGTTGTGGAAGCCGGCGCCATCCTCGTTGGGCTAAATTTTGCAAAAGAACATGGATGGGACTCAATTCACATCGAATCAGATAGTCTTACCATCATCAATGCCATTAATCTCAATGAAGGTGGGCTACAATCTTTTGGATCCATCACTCGGATTATTCAATCTCTCAGGCAAAGCTTCACATCCTGCATTTTTACATTCGTCAAAAGGGAAGGGAATGAGGCCGCTCATCAGCTGGCAGCTGTTGGCCCTCCTTACGATGATCTTCTCTGGCTTGATCACTTCCCACCTTGGTTATGTACTTGTACTTCTGCTGATCTCCGTCTTTAATGGATTCGTCTTTGGTCAAAAAAAGTATATATCTCACATTTTTCACCATAGAGATAATGTCTCCATATCTTCAAAGAAAATATTACAGCTGCTAACTCAAGATCATTATTAGGATAGTTTTGATCATGAATTTTTAGTTTTCATGATGCATAGGCAATAACCCTATCATTCTGCATAAGGATACAACCAAGTCCTTTCTTTGATGCATCACTATAAATAACAAACCCTTAATTCTCCAATGGTAGAGTCAAGATAGGATAATCGACTAATCTTCTCTTCAATTATTCAAAAAATTCTTCACACTCTTTTGTCCAAACAAATTTAACCCCTTTATGTGTGAGCTTGGTTAACGGGTTAGCCAATTGGGCAAAATTATGGACAAAATGCCGATAATAAACTGCTAAACCAATAAAACTGCATAACTCAGTTATACTCATTAGTGTTGGTCATTATTGGATTGCCTTGGTATTTAAAGGATCAACAAATATTCCATCCTTAGAGAAAATATGGCCAAGAAAAGAAATCTCCTGAATCCAGAATTCACACTTGCTAAACTTCCCATATAATTCATTTCTTCTGAGGGTTTTCAGAATGGTGCGCAAGTGATTTTCATGATCTTCATAGCTTTTGGAGTATACCAGTATATCATCAATAAATACCACTACAAAGTCATCGAGACATTCCTTGAAAACTCTATTCATTAGATCCATGAAAATAGACGGTGCATTAGTTAGCCCAAAATGCATTACTATAAACTCATAATGTCCGTACCTGGTTTAAAATGCTGTTTTCAAAATGTCTTCCTTCTTCACACACAATTGATGATATCCATATCGTAGGTCAATCTTTGAAAAATATTGAGCTCCATGAAGTTGGTTGAATAAATCATCAATGCAAGGTAGGGGATACTTGTTCTTTATTATTATAGCATTGATCTCCCTATAGTAAATGCACAACCTCATAGATCCATCTTTATTTTTAACAAAAAGGACATGGGCTCCCCATAGAGAAACACTAGTGAGAATAAATCCCTTATTACTCAATTCCTCTAGTTGTTTCTTTAGTTCCACTAATTTCCACAATGGCCATTCTATAAGGGGTCTTCGATATGAGCCTTGAACTAGGAATTAAATCAATGGAAAACTCAATTTCTCATTCTAGAGGATTTACAGGTAAATCCTTTGGAAACACATCAACATATTCTTGCACAATAGGTACATCCTCTATTTGAACACTCCTTTCCTCACACATAGTTATTTCATTCTCTTCCTCCCCAATAATTTAATTTAGTTGAGCTATTAGGGGTGTATCTAGATAAGAATTAGATGGTGACATTTTTGCTCTAAAGATAAGGTACTCTTTATCATCATCGAAAATTGTAACCCCATTCTTCTTACAATAAATTTTTGCATCATGGTCTGAAAGCCAATCCATACCGAGGATTATATCAAATTCAATCATGGGTATGACGATGATATAAACCAATAAATAACATTTATATGCCTTAATGGGAATTTATTCACAAAACTTTGTTGCAATGATACTTCTCTTAAGAGTTTTGATTGACAACTCCCTTGTTAAATCAAATTGGAAATATCTAATTTTCTTAGAAAACTGGGAATATATGAAACAATGGGATGATCCAGAATCAAATAAAGCATTTTCTAAACTTGAGGAAACCATTAAATTACCTGCCACTACGTCTTTCAGAGCTTTAACCTCAGCAGTAGTGATAGTATAAGCTTGGACTTGATCCCTCGGCCTTTTCTGAGGTAATTTTCCTTGGCACTTAGTACATTCATTTTCATAATGCCCCCTTTCTCTACAATTGTAGCATTCAACATTGACAACCTTTTTCTTCCCCTTACAATCATGAGCTTGGTGGCCTTTTTCACCACACTTGTAATAGACTCCCATTCCCTTCAGGCAAGTACCGGGGTGTTTCTTCCCACATTTACTGCAGTATGGATATTCTACTTTTCCCTTCTTCCCCTTATTTACATTTCTAGAGTGTTCAACAGATCTCTTCTTCTCTTGCTTTACTTTAAAGTCGTAAGACTTAGAGAATTCCTTTTCTATCTTGATAGCACATGAGACAATATCTTTGTACGACGAGAAGGATTGTGAGAATAATGCTCGATGGAGAAATGGTTTTAAACCATCAAAGAAACGATCAATCTTACTTCTTAGGTTATGTATATAATCTGTAGCATGTACTTCTAACCTTGTAAAGTTAGCCTCATACTTTGCAACATTCTCATCCTCTTTTTACCTCAGACTCAGAAATTGTCTTTCCATATACGATCGATGGTCATGAGTAAAGTATTTTTCTAAGAAAATCTCTTTAAACTCTCTCCATTCTATATTTGATACTTAATCATCTTTCTTTGTGTTTTGAATCAATGACCACCATTGATCTGCATCTCCTATGAGGCGATAAACCGCCATGACAACTTTTTCCTTTTCGCTACTCCCCAAAGCGTAAAATATTTTCTCTAAGGAATTTATCCATTGCTCAACTACTAATGTATTTGTACTCTCATTGAATGTTGGTGGTTGTTGACTCATTAAGCGGTCTAACATTGATCCTCCTCATTTTAGATCAGTGTGGTTCATACAGGTAAGATTATTATTCATAACCTGAGTGAGTTGTCCTAGTATGGTGATAAGATAATCAGAACCAGTTGCTTCACCAGCTCTACTATAATTATCTTGAGTAGGAGGGAAATATATACATGGATTATGTGTGTTGATATGGTTTAAATTCCTTCCACTAGGCTCCATTTCTAAATAATGTCATACACTAGATTAGTTTATGAATCACAATACAAAATTCCAAACTTGTAAAACACTTAACATAAATTTAATAGTTTATGGATATAATCCATAATCATAAAAATGTTTTATTTGAGGAAGTATATACTCATAAACCCTTCATAATAGTTTGTAAAGAAAATGAGAATTATCCTAAGCATATTCCCCAGGAGTGTCGTAACCATGAGTGAAACAAGGCCTGTTGTCGTGCACCAGTTCCCATTTGAGTCTAGCTCAAAGCGGTTTTTTTGGGTTTTACCCCTAGGTACATCTATGCCAGAGCCGCCTTTACCTGCTCATATCCAGACATGGATTTATTGCTTATAAAATACACAAAATCTCTATATTACCAAAATTCTATGAAGTTCTTCTATACTAATCCTCAAATTCTATCTTAGGGTAATGTGCACTAATCAGAGTATATCTAAATCTAGTTTCCAAGGTTTGTACTAAAATTCCTCTGATACCAACTGTAACAACCAAACCCTAGTTACCCAAAGTCAATGAATTATTACATAACATTGTCATGATCACAAAAGATCAAGTCTCAAAAGACCAATTAGTTTAGTAGCCTTGTAAATACTAGATACATTCATAAGTTTTACATTACATTATAAAATGAAAAACTAAAACAACATAGTCTCCATAATCCACACTCATATCCCTTAGACCATCCCTACATGTTATTCATAATATACTTCTTCACATACTGTGAAAAATAAAACATAGAAAGGGGTGAGCTCAGATGCTCAGTAAGGATAACAATATAGCGAAAACTTTCATAAATAAGAACAAACATTTAAGGAAATGTATAAGACTAAAACAAAAGCCTTTTAAAATTGAACTTAATCATAGTATGAAAAATATAAAATCAAATAATTCCATTTAATTATTCACATGGATATTCTACTAGTCAAATAATCACATGCAATATCAATAGCCACTTTCATAACGATGGAATGCATAATGCCAGACTTCATAACCACATAGTAAAGGCCTTGTTCCAAGACTACAAATAAGATTTTGTCAAGGCCTTGAAACAAGACACTAGTTTTTCTCATGATAACTACCTATGCAGCGAGGAGCTATAGTGGGCTCCACCCGTCACTTACTAAGTCCAATGCATTCCTCATATGAAAAGGTTCAAACATAACATAAACATTCGTATTAAAACTAGAATACGAAATGTCAATACTTTATCCATAAACCATGAATGGTTTAAAAATAACACATCCATAGTCAAACATATCAAAAAAAATTCAATACAATATGGAATTTTTTTATCATAATAAATCAACTTCAAATAATCTTAAAATCCATCAAAGGATGTTGACATAGATGAAATCAAAACTTTTTTTAGAGAAATATCTCTTTCTATTTTGAAATCATTTAAAAGTAATATAATTATAAAAGAAAACATTTATTTTGAAAATATTCTTATAATATTGTAAGGGAAGCTTCGATGATGTTATAACGGTGGAAAATAGCCGCACCCACCGTATAAGTTAAAAAAACATTCTCACCTTAATTTTGTCGAAAAGGTCATAAAGTACCTTGTTTGGAAAATGACGGAAAGATTCCTTTCAAAAACATATAAGTTAAAATAAGGGTATAAATTACTTTAACCCATTTTCTATTAAATAGTAAAAATGTTTTGAAATATATTTTTAAGAAACACGTATGTGGATGATAAAGAGGTCCTAGTAGATACTCACGTATAAAACAACCTCGGATAATAAAGAGATTGTGAAATTAACCCTTACCTTGTAATTTTCCTTGGTTGAGGGTAGGTTAACCTCATTTATAATGGTTAAATAACTTTTATTAAATTATACAAGAACCATATACATTAATATGATATCATATATGATCTTCTAATATTTCTTTGTTAATGATATTTCATTAGTATCATCATTTCAAGTGTTAACTGATTTGTTTTCATTTATAGGCTTTGTTATGTAAGTAATGTTTGTTATGGATAGGATGTATCTTATTCATATTCAGAATAATATTAATTCTTTAAACATTATTTTTAATCGTCAAATGAAAATTATTCTTGAATGGATACGATGAGGAATGAATCTCATCGCGTTCATGGAGACAGTAACCCGTACGTACGCATGAGTAAAAATATCATTCTTTTGATATTAAAATCATATATAATTGGATGTTATATCATATATAAAAAATAATTATCATGTTATATTTATTATTTACATCATTTATACTCATTATTATACCCATACAAATGATGAAGTGATTGAATAACAAACTACACCACGACGTGAAGACGGTAATCCATACGTACGCACGTATGGTGACTTTGTTATTTATAGGATGGATAGAATAATGAATATGGTTGTACCATTTTTATAATAACATCATATTATATAGAATATACTGGAGTTATTATTTTATAATGGAAACAACATAGAAAGAGGAAGTGAAAGAAGAAAAGAACTTGAAAGAGGTGATGAAATATTTACCTCTTCTTCGGGTTCTTCCTTTTGATTTGATCAAAAGGGATCCTTAGGTTGGATTTATGACCAAAAAAGGATTCTAGGATGAAGGTAGTAAATTTTAGAGGATATTTGGTCAGGGTTTGGCCGATCCAAATGGCTTTGAATCTGTGAATTTGAGAGAAGGGGAAGTGACCTTTTATAAGAGGGGTGAGGGGCACCTTAGGAAAAGATTGAAATATTATTTTATAATAAAATCATTTTCGGTTTATAATGGCTCCAAAATGATTTATTTCGAGGATAAGGTGGGGATGGGTCAAAAACCCTCAACCAATAGGTTTTATACAGATTTGGGTCACTATATTAACCTTATATTTTAGATTTAACTCTTAGTTAAATAGTTTGACCTTTACCATGTCTCTTTGTATTTTTATATCATATGGTTAATAAACTTACTATAAACTTCCAAAAGAACCTAAAGTGGTTCATTAATGACATATATAATATTATTTAATCTATTTGGCCAAACCTTAGAGTTTTAGGAATAGAATATCAATTAATAATATAATATTTGTTTTAAAAACTCTTTTATGTCAATTTTGAAACTATTTGGTATTTTGTTTTTGTTAAATTTATAACAACATTATTACTTAAAAAAAAATCATTTAATAAACCATAACATATCTTATTAACCTATAAAATTAGTGTAATTCATTAAAAGTCTCAAATTATATTTATTTGGATATTTATAATATCAATTATTTTAATCTTTCATCAATAAGGTAATTACTGCATCATCATTGTGTCACAAATAAATTAAATTATTTAATGTATAAAAATTATAAATAAAATAACATTATTTATGAATTTTTTTTATATTTATAATTAATATTTATAGTCAAATTTATCTTCTGTATAACCCTATATTAAAAATGGTTTAGTTATTAAACTTTGATTTTAACTCTTTTAACTCTTCTTTAAATAAAATAATAATAAATGTCCTAATCTAATCCAAGTGGACCAAAGGGGATCATATTTTATATCTAAGGTTGTTTTTGGTCTAATTACACTTATCTAATAGAATTAGGACATGTGTTAGGGTAATTATGATATCATTTTTACCCTTAATTACCCTATTTACTTTTAATTGTGGTAAATAAAAGTCAAAAGTTACTATTCACAAAAAAATTATTTTCATCTTATTGAACCAAATTTTAATTACTGATATTAAACATTTATCTCATATTTTTTAAATTAAACTCACAGAAGTGGTGAAATTAAGTTTTATACAAATTTACAAATGAACCTAGGAGGTGGATAAAAGATGGTAAAAAATTCGATAAAATTTTATATATCTAAACTTATTATAAAATAACTCTAATGAATTATGTTGAACATATATAGGTATTATGTATCTATTTTTACCTAAAATAAATTAAATTAAAATAACTAATTATTTAAATAAAAAGTCGGTTTTAACCAATAACGCAGTGTTTTTTCACTATTCATCAAAAATGGAAAGTTTTCGGAAAAATACCAAAAATTCACCCTAAGATAAATTCGATATTTCGAATCCAAAAATTAAGTCCATTTTGAAAGATAAAATTTATAACATTTCAAAAAGTGGGTATCACTATTCATAACGGCTAGTTTGATTGGTCGTGGTGTATTAAAACTCCAAGTTACGTACAATGAAAGCTATTGCATTATTCAAAGGGAAATATACCATGGAAGCTTGGGGTGTTACACTATAAATCTAAGAAAAAATACAGTCCACTACTCAAGGAAAAATCACATTTAAATCAAGTATCATTTTATTAAATAGATGGTGGGGAAATGGCTTATGAAGTTGCAGCATGTGCCTACAAAACTATAGGTTGCAGACATTCTAATGAAGTCCTTACCCAAATAAGAATTTGAATGTCATAGATTGGTTCTTGGAGTTTATTAAACTCCTATCACTTGAGAAAGTGTGGATGTGGCCCCCCTCTCTCTGAGGTATGCTGTGTTTTTCCTTAACATGATGATATGTTTTCTTTAGCCTATTACAGACCACAACAAAGTGACCCGATAGGGGGAGAAATAAAGTAGGGGGAGCTTTAAATCTGATGATGCTAAAGATGATCGATCAAAGGTTATATATCACAACATATGAGGTTCAGGATGAAAGCAACTGAGAGGGTTTTGGAATAAAGTGATTCATTTATGATCTTTGCATGCTAATCTTATTTCTCACATCGAGCATGGCTCATGTGGGCTTAGAGTGTGTGTTGAGTAAATATTTGATTGCTATCATAATTAAAAGAAGTGAATTTTTGGTAGAATATGGAATAAGATTTAACGTGGTGTCAAAATATGAAGATCTATCAACAAACCCAAAGGGAGATATTTCTAAGAAAAAATCTCTCATGATGGTTCTTTTGGGTTGATTGTGTTTGTTGACAAGCTTTGAGGTTATTGATAAAGGATGGTTGTAAAAGAAGGCATGAAGAGTTAGCATGAATGACCAATATCTCACAATGCTCATGGTTGTCTTTGGGTCTCACGATGGATCATGCCAATCATTGAAATAAATCATCACTACCAATCGCAAGATTGACTTGTGATCTCGCTATGAGATCTCGCGAAGCACGTGATTGTATTTGGATATCATGATGGGATCTCATACATTTCTCATGATTTTCTTTGGATCTCACAATGGTATCTTGCACAACGCTCATGATTGTCATTGGTACTCGTGCCCAGATCTCATGCAAAGTGCAAATGCAGAATCTCACTAGGGACTCACAAAAAGAACGAATGCAGACCAGTGACTCACGCATAGCATGAATACAGACCAGGGACTCACACAAAGTGAAAATGCAGACTAGAGACTCATGCAAAGCACGAATGGAAATATAGACCAGGGAATCACAAAAAGCATGAATGTGAACCAGGGACTCACGCAAAGTAAAAATGAGAATATAAACTAGGGACTCGCGCAAAGCGCGAATATAGATCAAGGACTCGTGCAAAGCATGAATACGGACTAAGGACTTGTGTAAAGAGAAAATGTAGACTCACAAAAGGGTTTGTGCTAGGGGTTTTTTCCCAGATCCCATGGAGCATGTGATTCCCATGAGGTGGGTAGTTTTCTATGATTTGTGGAGTTAAGGTGGTGGATTTATGCTTATAAATACTCCCTAACCCATCCTTAAATATTGGTGTAGCTTTTTTTAAAAGATTGATCTAAAGAATCATCCGGGAAGGAGGTTCAAAGAGAGATATCACAAAAGGGATTTGTGGAGAGATCTCATGAAGGAGTATATGTGATTGGCATCGTGTGATTCTTTCACATGATCTGAACAAGGTCTTGCGCAAAGAGAAAAAGTGGGATCGTGGAAGGGACTCATGCCAGGATCTCACGCCAGGATCTCATGCTAGGATATCACATCAGGGTCTCATGCCAAGATCTCATGTAGGGGTATCACACTAGTGTCTTGTTCATGGTGATACACACCTACATTTCCCTATGAATAGTATCATTTCCATATCTGAATTCTAAAGAAGAAGAAAAAGATAGAAGATTCGTACCATTCGACAATACTTTCAAAAGGAGTTTATTCACTACTACATTCAATATAGTGAAAGAAAGACTTTAAATCTCTTGAAGATATTTCCAAAGTAGAGTTAATTTCTATTTCTACAGTAAGTAGAAGTCTATTCTAGTTATCTGAAAATTAGAAGTGTTGCATATGGGTGTTTTAGCAGAAGTGAAGGAGAAACCCATAAAGAACTTCAATAGAGCATATATATACAATTGAGGATGTATTCATTATTGATAATGAAGGTACCTACATGTTCATCAGCTATGTGTGGATCCTTTCAAGAGTAGTGAGCAAAGGACGATGAATAAGGTGATCCTTTCCACCGGCAGTGAGCCCTCAAAAGAGAGTTAGGGAGCAAACCCTAGGAAAGTAGTGAGCTAACCCTAAACCTTGTAAAGGCAGTGAGCCTGAGCATATAAGTGATCTATCCTAAACCTTATATTTTTTTAGTGAGCCTTAGTGGATTTGGAACATCAACACATTGTTGTTGTATGCTCCTTGGACATAGCCCAGTGAGGGTGAATCAAGTAAAATTGTTGTGTCTTGTGCATGCTTTCATTTCGTTTCATACATTACTATAGGAAAGGGAGAGAAGAGTGTTTTGATTAATGACTAAACAAGATCCAAAGGGGTAGTTGTTTTAATCTGTCATACCCTGATTCACCCCCTCTTAGGGTATTTAACATAGTTGGGCTAACAAAATAAAACTTTTGAGAGTTTTTTCTATGAAAACCATTTTTTATTACACATTAATTCATGATTTATTACATAATAATACACATAATACAACCCATAAAATTGATAAGTATAGTGTATTTGGGAATTAGGTACATTACATAACAACTTAAAATTGGGGGTATATCGAAATTATTTAAAACTTCCTTAACATGCTCATATTATTCCATCGTTCTTAAAACTGCATGGGATAACCTTGGGACATATATAAGAAAGGGGTGAGATATAAAGCCCAAAATGGGAATAAACAAAGCATAACATGAATAAAGTATTACATTTTATAAAATAGACATATCAATGGGACATAAAAGGGGTGATAATCATTAGCATGAAAGGCATGATCTAACATGATAACATAAAGGCAACATGAGAACGTGACAACAACTTTAAACATGACATCATAAACATAAGTCAGGGTCAACTACTAAGACTTCATAACATAATGTGATTAGGATAACCTCATGTGAACCATACATGGCATCTCATGAGACTAAAACATTATCCAATGCATTGGAGTGCTATCTGGGTGAATACATCATAATCATATCATGTACATGCATAAGTGTGCCACATAGATCATAATCATAAGACTATATTTCATAAAATTTAATTCAATGATCAAGAAGTGTGGAATGAATACATGTAAGTCCCTAATAAAATAATTATAGGTTTTTCTAGGTGAATACCCTTTAGTGTAAATAATTATGGTATTCACAACAAAAAGGTTTGGCATGGAAAAATTGAAGTGGAATTTCGACAACATGACAACAATACATAAAGGTTCATAAAATGGTTTAATGAGAGAGAAAGGGGTCTATCATAATTTGGACATAAAATGGGAAGTAATAGGAATATATAAAAACATATACCAACATTAGGAATTTGAAATTAAAGGCATAAAATGAAGAAGATTCTTGAATAAAGGGGAGAAAGAGAGGATCCCTTACCCTGATAGGGTGATTCCAAAAGATTGGGGGGAGATTCTTGAGAGATTTGGGGAACCTCGGGAGGACTTTAGATAGGTTAGGTAATATTAAGGACATGATCCATGGTTTTTGAGTGAAGATGAAGGGGATATTGGGTGGGTTTATATAGGAAAAGAGTGGGGAGTTCTTTATTATTTCTCAAACTTAGGTTTTAGACTCTATATAATAAATTAATAAAAACCACAAACCTTCCCATGGGTTTTCCCATAGTTTATAACAAATAAGAGTGTTTTTAATTATTTTATAAGTCTAAGGTCCTAAATTATTAAAATATTACCCTTGGTGATGTGGAAGTGAGCCATGTTATTAAAGAAATTATTTTAAAACCTTAAAATATAATATAGGTTTTGGAGGATTCATAAAGGCTTTATAAAATTAATCAAATAACCTAAAAAACACATTAATTTAAATGGGAAACATATATTTGGATTTGGATATATTTTATAGCATTTATTACATAACTTTTGGGTCACGATGATGTCATAATACACATCATATATTTATACCATATTTAATTTTTACCTAAAAATTCACTTGTCTTAGAAAATTATGAAAAATTAACCACTGGATAAAATTGATGTGATGATTCCAAAAATAATATTAATTTCATCAAAATAATTTTCCAAATATTTGAATTTTCACTTTGAAAATAGAATCAACATTTATTGAGAAATGTTGGGTTTTTTGACAATAACAGTTTTTGAATCCTTATAAAAATTACATTTGATGTCATAAAAATTATATTACAATTTAAATTTAATAATAATTATTTAATAATAAAATTTTATTAACATATTATTTATTTCAAAAATCCATTAATTCATCAAAAATAAATGTCTTAATTGAAAGTTCATATTACCCAAAAATAAAATTTGTGTTTAATCATATCAAAATCAAAATCATTTTTAAAGTAAAAAAATAAGAAGAAAATATATTAATTATTATATACAATATACATATTCATATTATTAGGGAATTTTTACATAACCCTTTATTACACTAGAAAATTACCTAAGGGTAAGGTGTGTGATGGTGAGGTTTTCATGGGGTGGTTCGATGTACATGGTTTGGGTCGTGATCTCAATGAGCTTAAAATTCTCCCACAAATGGGTTCTCTCATGCTTTAGTTATTAGATCTCAGCTTGGGATTGGTCAAGAGAAAATCCTAGTGATGTTATCTCCCTCATAAGCTTTAATAAATGGGCTTCATATGGTATGATCCTATAGGTTGAGGCCATTGGTTCTTTTGTCTTTGTCAATTTGATTTATCATAAACCTATATTTATACGAATCATATAATCACTATCCAATGGATATTTTAGAAATTTTTATGATTCTGAAAGGTATTTTAAATTTGATAGTATAGAATAAAACTAAATAAGTGAATGTGTTTTATATAACCATAATAGGGCATTTAGTTCAATCACAAAGGGAATTTTATTTATAAAATTTTGGGTTGTTAAAATCTCCCCACATTCATAAATTTCACCCAAAAAATTTTCATTTCACATGCTAAAAAAATTAGGTTAATTCTGTTTCATCACCTCCTTTGGTTCGTGCGCTGCTTATTCAAACTTGTGGTTTCTCCATAGAACTTTGACCAGGTGCATTGTCTTATTTCATAGAACTTTGTCTCTATGATTTAAGATCTTCACCGACTACTCCTCATATGAAAGGTCATTATCCAATGGTACCACCTTTGGATCCATCACATGCAAGGGGTTTGGTACGTACTCACTCAATAGGGATACATGGAACACATCATGTACTTGAGATAAGTTATGTGGGAGTGCTAGTTTATAGGCCACAAATTTGATGCAATCAAGGATCTCAAAGGAATAGATGTATCTTGGACTAATCTTTCCCTTCTTCCCAAATCTCACGACTTTATTCCATGGATATATGTAGAGAAATAATTTATCTCAAACCTCAAACTCTAGGTATCGTTGATGATTGTCAACATAGATCTTCTTTCTACTCTGAGCATCCCTAATGTGATGCTGAATGGTCTTAACCTTTTCCACCATTTCATCGACCATTTTAGGACCCAATAGTTTGGGTTCACCAACTTCATCCCAACATGCAGGTGTTCCGCACCTCTTCCCATAAAGGGATTCATAGGGATCCATTTTGATGCTTGAGTGGAAACTATTATTGTATGAGAACTCAACCAAAGGAATATGTTGATCCCATACTCCTTTGAAGTCCATTTATAATGATCTCAACATGTCCTTAAGTGTCTGAATAATCCACTTAGATTAGACATCAGTTTGATGGTGATAATCCATGATGAAGTTCAAATAAGCATTTAGAGCACATTAGAGACTCTTCTAGAACTTAGAGGTAAATTTTGGATCTCAATCAGATACAATATATAGAGGTGTTATTTGCAGCCTCACCACTTCTCTAATGTATATCCTTTCAATTTGATCAAGTGAGAAGTCCTCTCGAATTTAAATGAAGTGATAAGTCTTTGAAAAATGATCCACCACAACCCATATAGCATTATTTTCTCTTGATGTATTTAGAAAACCAATGAAAAAGTCCATGGTTATGTTCTACCATTTCCATGTAGGTATGGGTAATGGTTGCATCATCCCCTCAGTTTTTTCCTTTCATCCATCACTTGAGAATATACAAGACATCTTTATGTATATTCTATGATATTCTTCTTCATATTATCCCACCAATAATGTTCTCAGAGATCTCAATATATCTTTATTCTATTTGATGGATGGAGAAGGTTGAGCTATGTGCATCATCCAACAATTACTTATTTAACTCAGGATTTGATGGTATAAATATTCATGACTCAAATCTTACAACTCCTTATTCATTAATTTTGAACTCTAAGGATTTACCTTTTATTATAGCTTCCACCTTCTTATGAAATTCCATATCATATCTTTGAGAATCCTTTATCTTCACTAGAAGGTATGTTTGAGAAATAATTTGTGAAAGGATTGATTATTTTCCTTCCTTTATGATTCCCATATCCATCATTTTCAAGTCTAAGATGATCATATATTTCTCAATTATCATCAATGATAAAATTACTGGATCCTTTCTACTTAGAGGATCTGCCACTTTATTTGATTTCCCAAGATGGAAGTGGATATAACATTCATAGTGCTTAATCATCTCTAACTATCTTTGTCGATGCATATTCATCTCCTTTTATGTGAATATATACTTAAGGCTCTTATGATCCGTATATATTTTACACTTCTCCCCAAAGAGATAATGCCACTAGATTTTCAATGAAAAGATTAATACAACCAACTCCAGATCATGTATTGGGTAGTTTTGTTCATGAACATTCATTTTTCTTGAGGTATAGGCTATCACCTTTTCATTATTCATTAGTATATATCCCAATCCCTTCTTTGAAGAATCACTGTATACCACGAAAATTCCCCACTAGTAGGTAGTGTAAGTATAAGTGTAGTGATAAGACTCTTTTTCAAATACTTGAAGCTATCTTCAAATTCATTATTCTCAAAAAACTTTAATCCCTTCAAAGTAATCTTGATTAGAGGGTTTGAAAATCATGAGAAATTTATCACAAATCAACGATAGTACCCAGCTAATCTAAGGAAACTACAGATTTCTATCACAGTGGTTGGCCTTGGCCATCCTTCAATTGATTTTGTCTTTGAAGGGCCCAAAAATATCCCATTTCTTTTGATAACATTACCTAATAATGAGACTTCCTTCAACTATAACTCACATTTTCTATAATTTGTATAAATCTTCTCCATTTTTAAGGTCTTTAGCACATTTCTAAGATTCTCCTCATGATCCTCCTTGATTTTATAGTATATTATAATATCATCTATAAAGAATACCACAAATTTGTTAAGGAAATATCTAAAGGATATATTCATCATTTCCATGAATATTTTTGGATAATTAGTGAGTAAAAATTACATTACTATGAAATCATAGTACTCGTACCTTGTACAGAAAGCAGTCTTGGGGATATCCTCCTTCTTCACCCTTACTTAGTAATACCTAAATCGAAGATACACCTTAGAGAAGTATTGGGCTCCATGAAACTGATTGAACAAGTCATCTATCTATGGTAGATGATACTTGTTATTTATCATGATCTTGTTTAACTCATGATAATCAATGAAAAGTCACATTTACCCATCCTTGTTCTTGAAAAAGAGGACTGGTGCACCCTAAGGTGAAGCAATTGAGTGTATGAACCCTTTATCTATATTTTCTTATAGTTGTCTCTTAAGATCCTCAATTTCCACAACAACCATTCTATATGGAGTCTTGGATAATAAAAATGACTCAGGTATAAGATCAATTGAAAATTCAACCTCTCGTCTAGGAGGAAGACCAACCAATTCTTTAGGAAACACAAATGTATATTCCCTTACAATGGGCATGTCTTTAAGGATTATCTTTTACTTATACATAATCATTTGAGCTAGATATTCTTGATCGTATGTAAATAATATCCATGCTTGAGATGTTGGTGCTAAATAAGATTCATCATCCTCCTCGCACTTATACAGAATCGGGGTACGATTTTCAATACAGATAGTGATTTCCTTCTCACAACAATTCATATTGGATCTATATAAGGAAAGCTAATCCATACCTATAATTGCATCAAATTCCACTAAAGGGAGCATTATAAGGTTCACTGGGAAGTTCAACCCACAAATTTTGATAGGGGAGGAGTTATATACTTGGATATAATAATTTCCCCATTTTTGGTTTTCACCGACAACATTACTTCCATGATTTTTGGTGGTGTTTAAATAGTTATACTAAAATTGCATGATATAAAGGAATTTTTAGAACCAGAATAAAAAAGTATGTTTTCTATTCTTGAATAAATAACTAGCATACCTTTCACCACTTTATTTTTAGGATCCAACTCAGTGGTCATGATAACATAAACTCACCCTTAATACCTTGGAGGTTGTTGGAATTAATTTTCTCAGATAACCCTTGGATTAGGGTAGTGGTTTTCATAGTTTGTTTGTTCCTTGTAGCTGAAACATTGGAAAATAGGATAAGGTTAGTCTAGATCATTCCTCTCTTCCATTGCATTGGTGAGTTTATCCTGTCAGCAATCGCTAGCTAAGTTTCCTTAATTTCCACACCAAAATCATTTCCTCACCCCCTTAGGCAATTTTCAAGGTACTTATTTCCACACTTTTGACAAGTGGGATGTTAAAATATCTTACCACTATTAGATTTATCTATCACACCACCATAATTAAACTCCACTTTACAATTCTCATCCTCATGAGACCCTTGATATTCACCAATCTCTATTTTAACTTTGAGGGCACACCAGAAAATTTTCTCATAGCTATCAAAGTCTCGGATCACCAGGGGTTTTCATAGACTCGGTTTTAGCCCACAAAAGAAGTGGTCAACTTTTCATTCAGAGGTAACGATAATTCTGGAGGTGTATTGTGAAAGTCTTGTGAAGTTTTTCTCATAAACCCTAATAGATTCATTATCTTTTTTCTTGAGGGAAAGAAAATACCTTTCCATTTTAAGTCAAGGAGTGTGAGGAAAATATTATTCTAAAAACATTTTCTGGAATTCCATCCACCCCATTGCTTCGATATCTTCCCCAGGCTTTATATTCTTGATTAATTTCCACCACTGATCAACTTATACCTCCATATAATAAACAACCAGTATAAACTTCTCTTTCTAAAAACATTAAAGTATGGATAAGATATTCTCAATGAAGTTGATCCATTGTTCCACGATCAATGGATTAGATGATCCATTAAAATTTAGAGTCCTTTATCACATAAAGATCTCAATTGCAACTTGTTATTTCTTAGGGGGATTTAGGAATTCAACATGATTTAGGTTTCTATTCAAAACTCTAGTCAACTGAGAGAGTTTCATCACAAATTTCGTGATTCTTTTTCCATCAGTTGGCCATATCGTTGGGGAAATCATCACATTTCCTTTCACATTGGTTGTTTACTTGGTTACTTATATTTCTAACCATTGGATAAAATAAAGGAAAAATTAGGGATGAGTATTTTTAAACTATTAAATACATAAATGGTAATCCAATAACATTAATTGAGTAATTTATAAATGAAATTTATTCCTTAATTTATAATTTCTAGGCTTCAATCCATGTTATCCATGATATATTTCCTAACATAGACTCTTATGAGAATTTTTCCCTTAAAAATGGTTCATAATGAACTTATGAATTTACCAAAGCATATCCACTAGGAGTGTCAAACTAGGTGAGAATCAAGGCCCATTGTCACGCCCCAGTTCCCAATCGAGACTAACTCAATGCGGTGTTTTCAAGTGTTATCCCTAAGTACATATCTACCAAAGACACATTCACTTGTAGTATCCAGACATGGATTTATTTTCTTATAAACCACTTAATCTATACTTTACCAAAACTTAGGGATTTTTTCTTATGTTTAGCCTTTTCCCTAAGGCTTTTGCTAGAATTTTCTAATCATTATCCCAAAAATAACTAAACTTTTCTTTGATAGAAACTATGAAAACCCATGTTTTTATTACACATTAATTCATGATTTATTACATAAGAATACACATAATACAACCCATAAGATCGATAAGTCTAGTTTCTTTAGTAATTAGGTACATTACATAACAACTTAAAACATGGGGTACATCGACATTATTGAAAACTTCCTTAACATTATCATATTATTCCATTGTTCTTAAAACTATATGGGATAACCTAAAGACATACATAAGAAATGGTTGAGCTATAAATCCTAGTAAGGGAATTAGAAAAACATAACATAAAGAAGGTATTACATGTTAGAAAATAGGCATATTAATGAGACATAAAAGGGGTGAGAATCATAAACATGAATAATAAGTCATGATATAACATGATAATATAAAGGCAACATGGGAATGTGATGAAAAATTTAAACATGACATCATAAACATAAGTCAAGGTTAACCACCAAGACATCATAACATAATTTTCTTTGGATAACCTCCTATGCACCATACATGGCGTCTCATGAGACTAAAATATTACCTAATGCATTGGAGCACTATCTAGGCACACCCATCATAATCATATCATGTAAATGCATAAGTGTGCCACATAGATCATAATAATAAGAACATATTTCATCACATTTAATTTCATGATCAAGGAGTTTAGAATAAATACATGTAAGTTCCTAATAAAATAAGTATATGTTTGTCTAGGTGAATACCCTTGAGTAGAAATAGCTATAGTATTCACAACAAAAAGGTTTGGCATGAAAAAATCACAGTAGAATTTTGGAAGCATAAAAATAGTGCATAAAGGTTCATAAAATGGTTTAATAAGAGAAAAAGGGGTCTCTCATCATTTGGAAATAAAATAGGAAATAATATGGATATGGAAAAACATATCCCAACATTAAGAATTAGAAATAAAAGGTAGGGGGTGTCCAAACCCGACCTGACCAGGCCGGGTCGAGTTGGGTCGGGTTATGCATAAAAATAATCAGGTTGGGTTTTTGTTAGATCAACCCATGCATGGGTTGGGTTGGGTCTCAATTTGGATATATATAGACTCAACCTGACCTAATGACCCAATGGGTTTATTAAAAAAAAAACCCTTGAACCGGCCTACAACCTCCTCTTCATTCATTCCCTCCCTCATGCTTGACTCCTCTTCTTCCTCCCCCCCCCCAACTTTGACCTTCCCTAGCATGGTAAAACCCTATTACCTCCCTCCCCCTACTTTCCTCATGGGTGAATGGAAAAACCCTACTCCCTCCCTCCTCATCTCCTCCTTACTCCTCTTTCCTCGAGCTCCCCTCTTGAGAAAATCTCAACTCACCTTCTCTCTTATCCTTCCCTCGTGATAAAACCCTAATCCTCCTTCTATCATCCTCTACCACCTCATTTCACACCTCTGATAAATTACCCACCCATCCATAACATAAAATCCCTCCTCACTCACCTCCTCCCCCAACCTTCCCTCATGAGTAACCGGGAGAATGCCTACTCACCTGATTTTCCACCTCTTCCTGGTGTCGTGCATGAGGTCTGGTGGTAAGTAGTCATTTATGTATTTTTATCATGTTATTTCTTATTATCTTCCCCATTAATTGATTCTATGGTGATGATGATAACACCAAAATCACTCAAAACTTATTTCTTTTTCTTCTTCTAGGGGTGTACCACAACATAGTCTTTCTAGTGGGTCATGGGTGAGAGTATTTTTGCAGACATTGGATAGCCATTCATAAAAGGTGGTATAATAAGTGGTTCTAATACTATAGTTGTTGTAGGAACTTAAAGTTATATGGGGTTTACTCAAACTACATATTAAATTATATAAATAGTATGGGGTAGTATTAGAAAAATAGTTAAAGAAACTAAGGGTAAGCAGTCTCCTAAAAAGGTAACAATTCCTAAATCTCCTGATGGTTCTAGAATTTCTCAAGCTTGGGATCATTTTCATAAGAAAATGGAAGGGTTATTTGTAATTATTATGGAAAAGATTATTATTGCACATATTTACAACATGAAACTAGTAATTTTAATATTAATTTTACAAGGTTCAATAGAAATCCTCACAAAAATCCCAAGAAAAGTCAAACCACTATTGGTCTTAGAAAGAAGCATTAAGATAAGGATGACAAGACAATTAAAATTTTAGTAGCTCACTTTAACTAAGAAGAGTGAAAAATAGATCTTTCCAAAATGATAATCATTGATGATTTATCATTTAAATATGTTGATAATCAAGGTTTTAGATAATTTATTGAAGCTTTTCAACCTCAATTTAAAGCTCCATCTAGAAAAACAGTTGCTAGAGATTTCTTATGGTTATATTTGACTGAGAAATAAAAATTAAAGTCTATGTTTGATATGTTATCTCATATGGTATGTCTTACAACTTAAAAACGAAATTCAATTTATAATTTGAATTATATGTGTATAACTACACATTTTATTAATGATAATTGGATCTTAAATAAAATAATAATCAGGTTTTGTCTTGTTACCGATTATAAAGGGGAAACATTTGGCTGAGTACAAGAACAAACATTGAAACAATGGGGGATTTAAAGGATTAATACTGATACCATGGACAATGTTAGTTCTAATAATACATCGATCATTTATTTGGTGAGGAGGGTTAATGATTGGAATGGGTATATTCTTAAAGGAGAGTATATGCATATGAGATGTTGTGAACATATTTTAAACCTTATTTTTAGTAATGGGATAAAGGAAATATCAATGCCAATTTATAGAATCAGAGTTTCCTATAAATTTTTGAGAAGTTAACTTCTATATTTTCTCTTTTCAAGAGCATTGACAAGGAGTTAAAAATTCCTAGTAAATAGGCCATAATTCTTGATGCTCTTACTAGGTGGAATCCTTGTTAATTTATGTTGGATGTTCTAGAGAATTATGAGAAAGTATTTATTCTCCTTGAGGAGGATTCAAGTTTTAGGAGTGCTATTTTTTGTGAAGGTGGGGATCCTACAACATATCATTAGAAGTGTGCTTGTGTATTTTTCATGTTTTTAAAAATATTTTATGACAGAACTGTTGAGTTTTCCAATTATATGAATGTGACATTTCACACTTTCTTTCATACTATTTGTGACATATATAGAAAAATCAAGAAATGGATAAAGAGTAATGATATTACTGTGAGTGCAATGGATATTTAAATGAATGTGAAGTTGGACAACTATTGGGTTATTGGTTCCAATTTCAATTATCTCTTACTTGTGGCAGTTGTTCTTGATCCCTGATATAAATTAGTATATGTTTGAGATAGTTTTAAAATGATGTTTAATGATGAATATTGGAATAAGTTGATAAATAAATTAATAAAGGTTATGAATAATCTCTTTGAGTTTTAAAAATGAAAATATCCCATCCCTGTTGATCAATGTGAGTCAAGTTCTCATTAATATTCACATATTCATGATGCTAGTAGTGATAGTGAGGATGATGAGAAATGTAAATTTTGATATAGATCAAATAAAAGGAAAATACAATTGAAACAACAAAGGAATGAAATAGAAATATATCTATAGATTTATTATTGTGAGGATGATTTATATGGATTTGATATTTTAAGTTTGTGGAAATTGAAGGCAAGCAACTATAATGTTCTCTCATGCATTTCCAAAGATATTATAACAATTCCTTCAACTACAGTATCTTCAGAGTCTACATTTAGTATAATAGAAAGAGTCCTTGATCCCTTTCATAGTTGTTTGACTCCCAATACCTTAATTTTCTCCCCAAATTGGTTTATAAAGTCTAAAACAATTGAAATTAGAAAGTAACTATATGAAGTTGAATTGATTGAATTAGGTACCATTAAAAATATTATGATTTTTTATCATTTTAAATTTATCAATTATAAAACTCTGTTTGAAAAATAAAAATACAAACTTGTTCTTTCTTCTATTATGTTTTTAAGATATGCCATTATCCAAAATTCATGATCAAAGTTTCATTGTATAAAATAGAAGAAACAAGGATTATTAAGAACTCTTCATTAAGGTATAAATTTCTGATTTTTTTACAAATTACTTACATTATTTTTTTCAATTCCACATAATATAGTGATCACAGAGCATGTCACTTGAATATTTCAAAACTCTTCTCTTTTCCTAGTATGTTACTATATTTTCGATGATATTTTCCATGTATCCCTTTATCATATTTGTACTTAAAATACAATAATATTCAATGTATTCAATGTGTTAAATCATTCATGTAAAATATTTTTCCTGTACAATATTTCATAATACTACGATTGATGGTATTCTAGTGTGATACACCTTCACCGTCCCATTAAGATAACTCATTTGGTGACAATCTTCCATAATATTTACTCACCTAAAATTTTCAAAGTATGACCACCACTTTATCAAATAATATAGTGATTATGTTCATTTATCCATGAAAAAAATTTCCCTTTTATTTTACTCTTTGTATATATTTTATGGATCATCATTTGAGAAATTAGATCAATTGAAACTTTTCTACATTATTAAAGGTATACTTGTTTGGTTTTCTCATGAAACCTGAGAACCTAAAATCATTTTATTTTAGAAGTTTAACACCACTCCTATCTTTTATTTTATACACATATAGTTTCCTATTATAAGTGGCGAGTGAAAATTTAAGTGAGTGAAATCCTTATTCACCATGATTTTATCCAACACATGTCATTATATTTAAACAGAACATTCAAACACTTGACACCCCACTGGTTTTGTAATGACCCAAAATTTTATTAATGGAAATTCCTCTTGATATAATTAAATGTATTATTATGTGAAATGGGTATATAAAATATGAACTTCCTTGGTTTTTATGTTTTTGGATTTAAAAATACCATTAATAATTGTTACCGTTGCTAATATAGATGTTGAATAGTTATCACATGATTAGTATAAATACAGGGCTTTAAAAAATCCAATTTACTCATAAAAAGGAAGCGATAGCCTCATCCAGTAGAATTTCCCCGTACGAAGCCCATTTTTTGAAGCTCGGAAAGGAGGTGGCGTCATTGGGCTTCGATCTTGACCAAGCCCAATCTGAGCTTCAACACATTAAGCTTGAGCCAAATCACCTACAGGAGAAGTGGTAGTTGATAGAGATTACCACCCGGGCGATGTTATCCGAGCCACCCCGAGAGTATGTCACCATCGCACACCTTACCCTTTAGTATTATGAGGGTTTTATAAGGGGTTATGTAACAATACCTTAGTACTACGATTATGTACATTATTTTTTTATAGAGAATATACTTTCATTTTATTATTGTTACTTTGTAAACAGTGTTTTTAAAGAAAAAATAGCATTTTTAGTTAATTAAGAAATCTATTTTGATGAATTAATAAATTTTTGAATTAAATAATATTTCAATTAAATATTATTACTAAATTAATTTTTATATAATATAAATGAATTTATAATTATTATGAATATGATTGTGTTTTTTATTAAGGTTTGAAAGCTATTTTTGTCAAAACCCATGAATTTTTGATAAATGTCAGTTTTTATTTTAAAAGTAAAAATTCAAATATTTATAAAATTATTTAGATAAAATTAATATTATTTTTGGAATCAGGATGTCGAAATTATCCAATGGCGAATTTTTCATAATTTTCTGAGACAGTCAAATTTTTGGGTAAAAATTAAATACCGTTTAAATATATAATGTGTTTTATGACATCATAATGACCCAATAGTGATGTAATAAAATACTATAAACATTATTTTCAGACAATATATTTTTTACAATTAAAATAATGTGATTTTAGTTTTGTTTGATTTATTTTACAATGCTTTAGTGGACCCTTCAAGACTTATAAAACATTTTACCTTTTTAAATTGATTTCCTTGAGAGTGTGACTCACCTCCACATAAGAAACCCTATTATTTTAATAAGTTAGTTCATTGGAATTATAAAATATTTTTTCCACTCCCCTTTTTAAAAAACCATGGGCAAAAAACATGAGCTGGTTTGTGGTTTGGATTAGTTTAATGCGTGGTTACCCAAACCTAAATAATAAAGAATTTACTCTCCTTTCCTATATAAACCCACCCAAGATTCCACTTCCTATTCACTAAAAGCATTTGGAGATCTACTAACCCCCTCCCTCTTCTCTCTATAATCCTAACAAGGTGACCCAATCTCTTAATAATCCTTTCTCAATCCCCTCCCAAGCCTTTGGGATCACACTTCCATGTAAGGGATTCCTTCCTTCCTTATTTTTATCCAAGTTTCTTTATGTTGTAATAACCTTTTAATTTCAATTAAAAATGACGGGGTATGATTTTTCACCTTCATTATATTTCCCTCCCTATGTTTGAAATTATAATAGACCTATTTATCTCTCATTAATTCCTCCCATGTACACCCATTATCGTGCTGAAATTCCGTAAGGAATTTCTCTCTTCTCATTCACTTTCAAAAAATTATTTTGTATTATGAATCTAAATTCCATTAAATTTGTTGGTAAATGTATCTATATGATCCCCTTACTGTACATTTAATTTACACATCACAATACACCCCTTTCTCTCTCATCAACCATTTTTATGAATTCTTATGTCATGCCGTTATGCTGCCGAAATTGCACTACGATTTTTCTCAAGCCAAAGTCATTGTGTAGTGAATACTATGAACATTTCTATATCAAGGTTATTCACCTTTATGAACATTTACTTATTTATTTTATTGTTTAATGTATTAATTCCACATTCCTTTATCGTGTAATAAATTATGATGTTTAATGAATCCATATTGTATGATCTATGTGGTACACTTATGCATGAAATGAAATGTTTAAGAAGGGTGCGCCCTAATAGAGCTCTAATGAATTGGGTAAAGATTAGTATTATGATATGTAAAGTTTAATGAGGGTTTAATAATACTAATTAAATTGAAATTAGGGTTTAATCATGATCCATGTGTAATGAGACTTAGCTCATGCTAATACCATGTTAAGTGTTGTTGCCACATTTTCATGTTATGATAATCATGTTATATCTTGCCTTTATGTTCATGTTTATTTTATGCTCCATTGATATTCCTACTACCTAAAATTTATTGTATTATTCATGTTATTCCTTGTTTAATCCCTTACTGGGCTTTATAGCTCACCCTTTTCTTATGCATGTCCTTAGGTTATCCGATGCAATGCTAAGTATGAGGGAATGTAGTGGTCATGTAAAGGAAGTTTTCAATAAAGATGTTGTGTTTCATGTTTTAAGTTGTTATGTAATGTTCCTAAGCCCCAAATACACTATAACTCTTGATATTATATGTTGTATCAAGTGAAGGTTTTATGTAATAAATCATTATTAAGTGTGTAATAAAAAGCATGGTTGTTATAGTTGGTATCAGAGGATAGGTTTAGTTATTTTTGGGATTAGGATTAAAAAACCCTAGTTAAATCCTTAGGGATAAGACTAAGTATAATAAGAACATCCCTAAATTTTGGTGAGTATTGAGTAAGTGGTTTATCAAGAAAATACATCCTTGTCTGGATATGAGCAGGTAGAGGCGGCTCTAGAATAGATGTACCTAGGAGTGAAAACTCTGAAAAGGAGTTTTGGGATTGACTTGGGGTATCCTAGTACACGATAATGGGCCTTTATGCACTCTTGGTTACGACACTATCGGGAGATATGCTTTGGTAAATTCACAAGCTTAGTATGAACCATTATTAATGGAATTAAAAAAATTCCCCTAAGAATATATGTTAGAAATTAGATCATGGATAACATATATTAAACCCTATAGATTCATAAGTTAAGGAAATAAAAGTTGTTTATAAGTCATCCATTTTTGTCTTTGGATTACCCTTTATGTGTTACCCCTAACTTTCCTTTTATTACATCTAATGGCTAGTAATAGGTGGTCTTGGGCTAACAACCGATGCGAAGATCAATGTGATGACTGTTCTAATGAGATGCCCAATCTTATGGGAGCAGTAATCGTGAACTTTGTCACGATAATCTCTCAGTTAACTCCAGATTTTAATAAAATCATGGGTCAAGAAGAATGTTCACCCCCCCTAATAAAGAACAAGTCACAATTGAGAGCTTCACGAGACAATAATATCCTACTTTTAATAGATTATCTGATACCTCAATTGACAAACAATGGATCAACACCATTGAAAAGATCTTCTCCATCCTTCAATGTTCTGAACAAGAGAAGGTTATTTTGGCTGCTTATCATATGGAGGGTGAAACTAATCAATGTTGGACATTGATAAAAAATACAAAGCCTAAAGAGGAGATCGAGGCATTGGAATGGAAGGATTTCTGTAAAATGTTTTTTGATAAATATTTTCCACGCACCCTCCAATTTAAGATGGAAAGGGACTTCCTTTCCCTCAATAAAAAAGACGATGAATTCATCAAAGCATACAAGGAAAACTTCACAAGGCTTTCACGGTACACCTCTGACTTTGTCATTACCCCTGAATGCAAGGTTGACCGCTTATTTTGTGGGCTAAAACCTAGCCTATAGAAAGCCCTAGAGATCCGTGACTCCGATAACTATGAGAAAATTGTCTTATGTGCCCTAAAGGTTGAAATGGAGATCAGAGAATCTCAGGGGTATCAAGGGGATAAGAAGTGTAAGGTGGAATTAAATTCTGGCGGTCTGATGGATAAATCCAATTGTGCTAAGAAAAACCCTCACCTCACTCACCAAAGGTGTGGAAAGAAGTACCCCAGAAATTGCTTGAAGGGGACGAGGAAATGATTTAGGTGTGGAAGAGAAGGGCACCTAGCCGTTAACTGCAAACAAGAGAAACCTGCGACTGAAACAGAGGAGAGGAATGCTTTGTTCGACCCTCAACGCATTTTTCATTGCTTCAACTACAAAGAACTAGGGTACCTTGCAAATTAGTTCCCTAATCCAAGGGTTTTCAGAGGCAACCAACAACCTCCAAGGCAGAAAGGGCGATATTTTTCCATTACTACTACCAAAGTGAACCCCGATAATAAAGTGTTGATAGGTACGCTAGTTATTCATTAAAGAATAATGAACACACTTTTTGATTCTAGTTCTACACATTCTTTTATATCCCAAAAGTTTAGTAGAACAATACCAACACCATAAAAAATCATGGAAGTAAAGATGTTGGTGAGTAAAGAAAATGGGGAAATCATTACATCCCATGAATATAACTCCTCCCCTATCATAATTTGTGGAGTGAACTTCCCAGAAAACCTTGTCATACTCCCTCTGGTAGAATTTGATGCAATTCTTGGCATGGATTTACTTTCCTTATATATATTCAACATAAATTTTTGTGAGAGGGAAATCACTCTCCATATTAAGAATCAACCCCCGATTCTATACAAGTGCAAGGAGGAAGATGAATCTTCTTTAGAACCATCATCTCAAGCATGGATATTACTGCCTTATGAGCATGCGTATCCAAATTAGATGATTGAGTCTAAGTAAGCAACCATCTTTGAAGACATTCCTATTGTGAGGGAATTCGTTGAAGTGTTTCCCAAGTAATTTCCTGGTCTTCCTCTTAGAAGAGATGTTGAATTCTCAATTGACCTTATACCTGGGGCATTGAAAATATCCAAGACACC
Source organism: Viscum album (assembly GCA_963277665.1). NCBI lineage: Eukaryota > Viridiplantae > Streptophyta > Magnoliopsida > Santalales > Viscaceae > Viscum > Viscum album. The sequence continues at coordinate 207,382,891 of OY728138.1, read as the reverse complement.
GTATAGAATGGTTATTGTGGAGCTTGATGAGCTAAAGAAAAAACTATAGAAGAATCTAGATAAAGGGTTTATACGCCCAAGTGCTTCACCATGGGGTGCTCCAGTCCTCTTCTTCAAGAATAAGGATGGGTCAATGCGCCTTTTCATTGATTATCACGAGCTCAACAAAATAATAATAAAGAACAAGTATCATTTGCCTCTAATTGATGACTTTTTCAATCAGCTACGTGGATCACAATACTTCTCCAAGGTGGATTTGTAGTCGGGATATTACCAAGTAAGGGTGAAGAATGAGGATATCCCCAAGACTGCTTTTTATACAAGGTAAAAACACTATGAATTCATAATAATGCCTTTCAGACTCACTAATGATCCAAAAATTTTCATGGACTTAATGAATAGAGTCTTTAGAGATTACCTAGACAAATTTGTGGTAGTCTTTATAGATGATATTATAATATACTCTAAAACCAAGGAGGTGCATGAGGAGTATCTAAGAATTGTACTAGAGACCTTGTGAAAGGATAATCTCTATGCAAAGTATATCAAGTGTGAGTTCTGGTTGAAGGAAGTCTCATTCTTGAGTTATATCATCACAAGCAATGGGATATATGTGGATCCCTCCAAGACAGCTATAATTGAGGGATGGACAAGGACAACATTGGTAACAGATATTCGTAGCTTTCTAGGGCTAGTTGGATATTATCACCGATTTGTGAGAAATTTTTCATGATTGTCCAACCCTCTTACCAAGCTAAGTCAGAAGGGATTAAAGTCTTCTTAGAGTGATGAATGCGAAGAGAGCTTCAAAGAGTTGAAAAAGAGGCTTATCACTGCACCAGTACTCACACTCCCAATAAGTGGAGAACTATTTGTGGTGTACAGTGATGATTCAAAGAGGGGTTTATGCTGTGTGCTAATGAAAAATGATAAAGTGATAGCCTACGCCTCAAGGCATCTAAAAATTCATGAGAAAAACTATCCCACACATGATCTGGAGTTGGCAGCTGTGATCTTTTCATTGAAAATATGACAGAATTATCTATATGGGGAGAAGTGTGAGATATATACTGATCACAATAGACTCAAGTATATATTAACAGAAAAAGAGATTAATATGTGCCAACTAATATGGATAGATCTCATCAAGGATTATGAACTATCAATCCACTACCATCCCGGTAAGTCAAACAAGGTGGAAGATGCTCTAAGTAGAAAGGATCCTGTATCTTTATCGATGATGAGAATTGAAAAGGATACAATATTCATATATTTGTAGAGAATGGACATGGGAATCATTAAGGGAGGAACATCATCAATCCTTTCTCAATGATTTCTCAACCATCCCTCATGGAGAAAATAAAGGATTCTCAAAGAAAGGATGTGGAAATTCTGAAAAGGGTGGAAGCTATCAGAAATGGGAAATCCTCAGAGTTTGTGGTTGACAAGGATGGAATTATGATATCTGGGTCATGATTATATGTACCATATAATCTAGAGATAAATAAGGATCTTCTGAATGACGCACATAGATCAACCTTCTCTATTCACCCAGGGAGCACAAAGATGTATCAGGATCTCTGAGAAAACTTTTGGTGGGACAATATGAAAAGGGATATTGATGAATATATGTAACGCCCCGACCCCAGTTACCCAGAGTCAGTGCATTATTATGTATCATTTCCATGATCACAAAATATCAAGTCTCAAAAAATTTATTATTTTAGTAGCCTTTGAAGTACTAGATACATTCATAAAGTTTACATTACATCATAAAATAGAAACTACAACAACATTGTTTCCATAGACAACACTGAGACCCCATAGACTATCCCTGCAGGTCAGTCATAATATACTTCTTCACATCTTGGGAAAAATAAAACATATAAAGGGGTGAGATTAGATTCTTAGTAAGGATAACAATATATTAGAAACTTTCATAAATAAGCATAAACATTTAAGGAAATTTATAAGACTAAAACAAAAGCCTTTTAAACTTGAACTTCAGCATAATACGACAAAGATAAAATCAAAATAATGTCATTTACTTAATCACATGGATATTCTACTAGTTGAATAATCACATGCAATATCAATAGCCACTTTCATAATGATGTAATGCATAATTCCAGACTTTCATAACCACATAGTCAAGGACTTGTGCCAAGACTACAAATAAGATTTTGTCAAGGCCTTATGTCAAGACACTAGTTTGTCTCATGAGACCTACCAATGCATCAAGGATCTATAAAAGGCTCCACCCATCACTTACTAATTCCAATTTATTCCTCATATGAAAAGTTTGAAACATAACATAAACATTCATATTAAAACTTGAATACGAAATGTCAATACTTTATCCACAAACCATGAATGGTATAAAAATAACACATTCACAGTCAAACATAACTCATTAAATACAATATGGAAGATTGTATTGTAATAGATTAACCTCAATCATGAATAATGAAGGATATTGACATAGATGAAAATAATCATCAAAACTATTTGAGAGAAATATCCCCCTTTTTCTTGAAAACATTTAAAAGTCATAGTATTTGTCAAGAAGCCATTTAAAAATAGATTTTTGAATAAAAGTGTCCCATACCGATTTGAAACTTTTAAAAGTAATTTTAATTTTAAAACTTTAATTTCCATATAAATAAATCCTTAAAACCATTTTTAAAACATGGACATTAATGAGAAAGATTTAGAATAATAAATCTTTAAAACATTTAAAATGATATTTTAGTTAGAGTTCCTAACCAAAATAGAGACACTTGAATACAAATAATTAAGGTAATAAAAACTTTATAATATCATGAGAATAAAGGGATCCATGATATACCTTGTCAAAGTACAGTATATACACCAAATGAAAGTGAGTTGGCACATAATAACAAAGAAGACTCAATGGAATATAAGTTGAGATGAAATCTCTTATAAAGACCGTATCCTTAGGTTAAGGATAAATCAATGAAATAATTATGTGTGACAAATATAAATACACTCAATATGATTGTATATTCAGTGTAAATCAATCAGAGTACATTCACACATATTCTTGTAAAAACAACACCAATGAATTAGATGTTTAACTCAATGAATGGAGATTGAGTTAAAATTACTCTTATCAAGTTCATATCGATGACATGAGGATTTATCAATAGAGTGATTATGTGCCTCAAAAGTATATCCACAGAAAGGGGAGTGGAAATTACTATATAAATAATAAATAGTAATTCCACACATAATCATGGAGTAAAATAATCAATGAAGTATGCGTAAAGCCTAATGAGTGGAAATTGAAATTTGAAATTCCCTTACCGATTTGGTAACTTATGAAACATAAAAAAAATGAAATAAGGATCATACAATGAAGATATAAATACTAATAAATTAAATTATATTACACTAAGAATACAATCATGGACAGTACATATGCCACATAAAAGGAAATAGTGGCCAATATAACATGAATCTCACGGAAAAAAAGTGAGATGAAAAACCCTCACTTCGTTGTAATCAATCAATTTGTATGACCAAAATTTAATAACCACCAAATGGATCAAATAATACCATGAATATAAAGATAATAATGATAATATATATTTAATGGAAGTACACAATACACCACATGCAATAAATAAGTGGCGAACAATGGAAATCTCACGGAATTAAAAGTGAGATAAGAAACCCCTTACCTTGTAATTTTCCTTGGTCTAGGGTAGGTTAAACTCATGTATAATGTTTAAATAATTGTTATTAAATTATACAAGAATCATATACATTAATATGATATCATATATTATCTTTTAACATTGCTTTGTTAATAATATCTTAGTATTATCGTCATTTCGGGTGTTAACGAATTCGTTTTCCTTTATATTCTTTGTTATGTGAGTAATATTTGTTATGTATGGGATGTATATTATTCATATAAAGAATGATATCAAGTCTTTAAACATTATTTTTAATCATAAAATGAAAATTAGTCTTGAATTGTTATGATGGGGAATGAATCTCATCGCGTTCGTGGTGACGGTAATCCATACGTACGCACGAGCGACAATATCATTCTTTTGATATTAAAATAATATATAATTGGATGTTATATCATATATATAGAATAATTATCATGTTATATTTATTATTTACATCAATTACACATAATTATTATACCCATCCAAATAATAATGTATTGAATAACAATTACACCACGACGTGGAGACGGTAAGCCGTACGTACACACGTATGGTGACATGTCATTCAAAGGATGGATAGAATAATGAATATGGTTGTAACATATTTATAATAACATCACAGTATATATAAGATACTGGATTTATTATTTTATAATGGAAAAAACAAATAAATAGGAAGTGGAAGAAGAAAGAAACTTGAAATAGGTGATGAAATATTTACCTCTTTTTCGGGTTCTTCCTTTTGATTTGATCAAAAGGGATCCTTAGGTTGGCTTTCTGACTAAATTAAGACCTCTAGGATTAAGGAAGGAAAGTTTATAGGGTATTTTGGTAGAGTTTGGCCAATCCAAAAGTCTTTTAAGGTGCTAATTTGAGGGAAGGGGGAGTGCCCTTTTATAAGAGGGGTGAGGGGCACCTTAGGAAAAGCTAGAAATATTATTTTATAATAAAATCCATTTTGGTTTCTAATGGATAAAAAATGGATTATTTAAAGTATAAGGTGGGTATGGGTCTAAAAACACTCAAAAAATAGGTTTTAGAAAGTTTTGGGTTACTATATTAACCTTATCTTTTAGATTTAACTCTTAGTTAAATAGTTTGACATTTACCATGTCTCTTTGTATTTTTATATTATATGGTTAATAAACTTACTATAAACTTACAAGAGAACCCCAAGTGGTTCATTAATAATGAAACTATCATTATATAAGTGTTTTGGCCGAACATTATATTTTTAGTAATAGAATATCAATTAATAATATAATATTTATTTTAAAAACTCTTTTATGTCAATTTTGACACTATTTGGTATTATGTTTTTTCTAAATTCATAACAGCATTATTACTTCGAAAAAAATTCATCTAAACAACCCTAAAATGTCATAATATCCTAGAAAATTAGTGTAATTCATAAAAAGTCTCAAATTACATTTGTTTGGATATTTATAATATAAATTATTTTAATATTTCATTAATTAGGTAATTACTGCGTCATCATTGTGTCATAAATAAATCAAATTATTTAATGTATAAAAAATATAAATAAAATACCATTATGTAGAAAATATTTTTATATTTTTAATTAATATTTATAGTCTAATTTATCTTATGTATATACCTATATTAAAAATGTTTTAGTTAATAAACTTTGATTTTAACTCTTTTAACTCTTCTTTGAATTAAATAATAATAAATGTCCTAATCTAATCCAAGTGGACCAAAGAGGTTCATATTTTATTCCTAAGGTTTTTTTGGTCTAATCATACTTATCAAATAGAATTAGGACATGTGTTAGGGTAATAATAATATCATTTTTACCCTTAATTACCCTATTTACTTTTAACCGTGGTAAATAAAAGTAAAAAGTTACTATTCACAAAAAATTATTTTCATCTTATTGAACCACATTTTACTTACTGATATCAACCGTTTCTCTTGGATTTTTGAAATTTAATTCACAAAAGCGGTAAAATTAAGTTTTATTCAAATTTGAAAATGCTCCTAGGAGGTGGGTAAAAGACGGTTAAAAGTTCAATAAAATTTTTATGTATCTAAAATTATTATAAACCGACTCCAATGAATTACATTGAACTTATATAGGTATTATGTATCTATTTTTACCTAAAATAAATTTAAATAAAATAAATAATTATTTAAATAAAAATTCGATTTTAAACTATAACTCAGTGTTTTTCACTATTCATCAAAAATTGAAAGTTTTCAGAAAAATACCAAAAATTCACCCTAAGATAATTTTGATATTCCGAATCCAAAAATAAAGTCCATTTTGAAAGATAAAATTTATAAAATTTCAAAAAGTGGGTATTACTATTCTTAACGGCTAGTTTTATTGGTCACGGTGTGTTAGAATCTCGAAGTTGCGTACAATGCAAGCTATTACATTATTAAAAGGGAAACAGATCGTGGAATATTGGGGTGTTACATTATTCCCCCCTTTTGGAAATTTCATCCTTGTAATTTTTAAATTTGGGCTTGGGAACATAATTGAAAGTCCCACATCAGAAAAAGAGTAAATAAAACTATCACTTTAAAAGAAAGAAAGAGAAGTACAAAGGTCACTCGAGATAACCCATACTAGGATTCCATGTAGGAAGACATAGATATGGAAGATAAACTAAGTGTCAATTTTTGATGGAGAGGGATAGAAAACATGATCAGGAGAAAGTTAACAACAAGAAAACCACAAACTTGTGATGGGTTAAACAGTCATTAGTTTCCCATTAGGAAAAGTAAATGGACAACGTTTTTTAAAGTTACATTTAATAAAGATGAGGAATTTATTTATGAGATTGACCAAGAACATAAAGAGATATACTTACTTTTTAAGTATATTTTCATTCTTTAATAAATTTCTTCTACTAACTCATTTTTTTTTTCAAATGATGAGTATTCAAGATGGATTGGTCACACCAGAAGTTCTAGAATCAACTTCTAGAGAATCACATGATCCACAAAGGATAAACTATATATTTACCTTGTCTTTAGAGATTAATCAAAACCAAAATGATTAGTACAAGATCAGATGATCCCCAAAAAGGATATTCCTTTAGATAAATAAACACTAATCTTAATTTCTAAAATTAAACCAACAATACCCCAAAGTTAAATAAATACTATTCAATAAACAATTGTCCTTAAAATCCTTCAATATAATCCAAACTAATATTGAAACCCAAAACTTAGAAGAATTTGGTTATGTATTCTTCCACGCTAAATTGTATCTCCAAATGACATCGACTACTCTTAAAGTCACATACTTAAAAGTAATTAATCTAATCACATATTCTCCATTATAGGTTAATCATTTCCATAAATAACCTAAATCACTATAAATCTACAATAAAAACATAGATAAAAATCCACCATTACTCTTCAAATGAAATCCCATAGTATTCTATTTTCCTTATGCATATAGTGTTCCCAACAGAGCAAACATCTTCCAAAATAACATTTATCACTTAATCACCAAATCATTTTCCTATACTAAGGGTATTCATTTGATAATACAAAAGATCCCAAATCAACTTATTATTGATCAATAAAATTATTTAACTAAACATAATTAGTCACACTAACCAGGGACTTCACGTAGTCCAGTGGTAGGCGATAAATACCAATCGCACTCTAGTTGTGGGTTTGATTCCCACAACTTTTTCCAACGCGATGGGTTGTCACACAGTCTGCGTGTTGTCCTTTTTCAAAAACTATATTTTATAACATTAAAAAAATGAGATAAATTCCTCAAAATAACCATAACATAATTTAACCACAAATGTTATCTCATACCTTGCATTTTCATCCCAAAATATAATAACTTGTAATTGCCTCAAACCCAATGATCATATAAAACCAAATGGTTATTTATAACTATATCCACAAGAGAAATGATAATTCTTCCTCAAATATAATTTTCACATGACAAACTGCTGGGTTACAAATACAAGAGAAAAATTATTCCAAAGTAATCCCATCAACAAGGAGCACTAATACTTTTAAACGTTTCTCCAACCATTTATTTCCACATAGCTTCTTCTTTGACCAAGAAAATATCCTATAGAATAGGGCATTCACTCGGGTAATGGCCAGGTCCCCTACATTTACTACAAATGACTGTAAATAGATTCTTGGGACCATTTTTATTTTCTTCCATAGTACTCTTCATTTTTCCTCGATAATTATTTACTTTATGTCCTTTCCCACATGTAAAGAATTTATTTGTTCCATTGAGACACTTTCCTGGGTGTCTCCTTCCACATTTCTTGCATGATGGAAATTGAGGATTCTTTTCTCTATGGTCTCAACTGCTAAAGATCTTATCATTCACCGCCTTTCTCTTCTTTGTTGAGTCCAGGAGTTGGTTAATATATATGTTGTTGATCATATTTTTGGAAAACTAATTTGGCATGAACACGATATCTTTTACACCTATCAAAATTCCATTTTGTTTCTCATTTCCACCACCATTCCCACCTTGTACATCATGATAAAAGTTACTATGACTTCCTTGGAATCCATCCATTGACTAAAACCAGAAAGCATTGTGTGAGTAACAGTAGTCATAAAATCATTTAGAGAATATCATGACACCATATTTTCAATTTGAAACACCTTAGGATTAACCAAGTTCATTTATTCTCATCTTATATTAAAATTCTTCAAATTTTTTTGTATATAAAATGTGAATTATCCTAAGCATATCCTCCAGAAATTTCGTAACCAAGAGTGCAGCAAGGCCTGTTTCCGTGCACTAGTTCCCATTTGAGTTTAGCTCAAAGTAGTGTTTTCGGGTTTTACGCCTAGGTACATCTATGCCAGAGATACCTCTACCTTCTCATATCCAGATATGGATGTATTGCTTGTAAAAATAAAAAAATCTCTACAATACCAAAATTCTAGGAAGTTCTTCTATAATAATCCTCAAAGTAGATCTTAGGGCTATGTGATCTAATTAGACTTTATCTAAATCTAGTTTCCAAGGTTTGTACTAAACTTCATCTGATACCAACTGTAATGCCCCAAACCCAGTTACCCAAAGTCAGTGCATTATTACGTATCATTGGCATGATCACAAAAGATCAAGTCTCAAAAGATCGATTAGTTTAGTAGCATTGGAAGTACTAGATACATTCATAAAGTTTACATTATATCATAAAATGGAAACTACAACAACATTGTTTCCATAGACAACACTAAGATCCCATAGACTATCCCTACAGGTCAGTCATAATATACTTCTTTGCATCCTAGGAAAAATAAAACATAGAAAGGGGTGAGCTCAGATTCTTAGTAAGGATAACAATATAGCGTAAACTTTCATAAATAAGCATAAACATTTAAGGAAATGTATAAGACTAAAACAAAAGCCTTTTAAACTTGAACTTCATCATAATATGGAAAAGATAAAATCAAAATAATACCATTTACTTACTCACATGTATATTCTACTAGTAGAATAATCACATTCAATATCAATAGCCACTTTCATAATGATTGAATGCATAATGCCAGACTTTCATAACCACATAGTCAAGGCCTTATGCCAAGACTACAAATAAGATTTTGTCAAAGACTTGTGCCAAGACACTAGTTTATCTCATGAGACCTACCGATGCATCTAGGATCTATAGAGGGCTCCACCCGTCACTTACTAAGTCCAATGCATTCCTCATATGAAAATTTTGAAACATAAAATAAACATTCGTATTAAAACTAGCATACGAAATGTAAATGATTTACCCACAAACCATGAATGTTATAAAAATAGCACATCCACAATCAAACACAAATCATTAAATACAATATAGAAGATTGTATTGTAATAGATTAACCTCAATCAAGAATAATTAAGGATATTGACATAGATAAAAATAATCATCAAAACTATTTGAGAGAAATATCCCCCTTTTTCTTGAAAACATTTAAAAGTCATAGTATTTTTCAAGAAGCCATTTAAAAATAGATTTTTGAATCAAAGTGTCCCATAACACTTTGAAACTTTTAAAAGGAATTTTAATTTTAAAACTTTAATGTCCATATAAATAAATCCTTAAAACCATTTTTAAAACATGGACATTAATGAGAAAGATTTAGAATAATAAATCTTTAAAACATTTAAAATGATATTTTAGTTAGAGTTCCTAACCAAAAGAGAGACACTTGAATAAAAATAATTGAGGTAATAAAAAATTTATAATATCATGAGAATAAAGGGATGCATGATATACTATGTTAAAGTAAATTATATACAGCAAACGAAAGTGAGTTGGCGCATAACAACAAAGAAGACTCAATGGAATGTAAGTTGAGATGAAATACCTTATAAAGACCGTATCCTTAGGATATATAAATGAAATAATTATGTGTGAAAAATATAAATACACTAAATATGATTGGATATTCAGTGTAAATCATTCAAAGGACATTCACACATATTCTTGTAAAAACAACACCAATGAATTGGATGTTTAACTCAACGAATGGAGATTGAGTAAAATTACACTTATCAAGTTCATATCAATGACTTGAGGATTTATCAATAGAGTGATTATGTGACTCAAAATTATATCCATAGAAAGGGGAGTGTAAATTACTATATAAATAATAAATAGTGATTCCACACATAATCATGGAGTAAAATAATCAATGAAGTATACGTAAAGCCTAATGAGTGGAAATTGAAATTTGAAATTCCCTTACCGATTTGGTAACTTATGAAACATACAACCCATGAAAGAAAGATCATACAATAAAGATATAAATACTCATAAATTAAAGTATATTACACCAAGAATACAATCATGGACAGTATATATGCCACACAAAAGGTAATAGTGGCCAATATAGCATGAATCTCAAGAGAATAAAAAGTGAGATGAAAAACCCTTACTTCATTGTAATCAATCAAGTCGTATGACCAAAAGTTAATAACCATCAAATGGATCACAGAATACCATGAATATAAATAGAATCATGATAATATATATCTAATGGAAGTACAAAATACACCACATGCAATAAATAAGTGGTGAACAATGGAAATCTCACGGAATTAAAAGTGAGATAAGAAACCCCTTACCTTGTACTTTTCCTTGGTCGAGAGTAGGTTAACCTCCTATATAATGGTGAAATAATTATTATTAAATTATACAAGAATCATATACATTAATATGATATCATATATGATCTTTTAACATTGCTTTGTTAATAATATCTTAGTATTATCGTCGTTTCTGGTATTAATAGATTCATTTTACTTTATATTATTTGATATGTGAGTCATATTTGTTATGGATGGGATGTATCTTATTAATATCTAGAATGATATCAAGTCTTTAAACATTATTTTTAATCATCAAATGAAAATTAGTCTTGAATGGATACGATGGGGAATGAATCTCATCACGTTCGTGGAGACGGTAATCCGTACATATGCACAAGTGACAATATCATTCTTTTGATATTAAAATAATATATATTTAGATGATATATCATATATACAGAATCATTATCATGTTATATTTATTATTTACATCAATTACACATCATTATTATACCCATACAAATAATATTGTATTGAATAACAATTACACCACGACGTGGAGATGGTAAGCTGTATGTACGCACCTATGGTGACATTTCATTCAAAGGATGGATAAAATAATGAATATGGTTGTACCATATTTATAATAACATCATAGTATATATAAGATACTGGAGTTATTATTTTAGAATGGAAACAATTTCGGGTTCTTCCTTTTGATTTAATCAAAAGGGATCCTTAGGTTGGATTTATGACTAAAGGAAGGCCTCTATGATGAAGGGAGGACAATTTAGAGGGTATTTGGGCAGAGTTTGGCCGAGAAAAAAGGATTTGAAGCTGTGAATTTGAGGGAAGAGGGAGTTCCCTTTTATAAGAGGGGTGAGAGGCACCTTAGAAAAAACTAGAAATATCATTTTATAATAAAATCAATTTCGGTTTCTAATGGCTCTAAAATAGATTATTTAAAGGCTAAGGTGGGTATGGGTCTAAAACCACTCAACCAATAGGTTTTAGACAGGTTTGGGTTACTATATTAACCTTGTCTTTTAGATTTAACTCTTAGTTAAATAGTTTGACATTAACATGTCTCTTTGTATTTTTATATTATATGGTTAATAAAGTTACTATAAACTTCCAAGAGAACCCCCAGTGGTTCATTAATGATGAAAATATCATTATATAAGTTTTTTGGCAGAACCTTATATTTTTAGGAATATAATATCAATTAATAATATAATATTTATTTTAAAAACTCTTTTTTGTCAATTTTGACACTATTTGGTATTTTGTTTTTTCTAAATTCATAACAACATTATTACTTAAAAAAAATTCATATAACCAACCCTAACATGTCATATTAACCTATAAAATTAGTGAGTCATAAAAAGTCTCAAATTACATTTATTTGGATATTTATAATATCAATTATTTTAATATTTCATTAATTAGGTAATTACTACATCATCATTGTGTCATAAATAAATTAAATTATTTAATGTCTAAAAAATATAAATAAAATACCATTATGTAGTAAATCTTTTTAGCTTTCTAATTAATATTTATAGTCAAATATATCTTATGTGTAACCCTATATTAAAAATGTTTTAGTTAATAAACTTTGATTTTAACTCTTTTAACTATTCTTTGAATTAAATAATAATAAATGTCTTAATCTAATCCAAGTGGTCCAAAGAGGTTCATATTTTATTCCTAAGGATTTTTTGGGTCTAATTATACTTATCCAATAGAATTAGGACATGTGTTAGGGTAATAATAATATCATTTTTACCCTTAATTACCCTATTTACTTTTAACTGTGGTAAATAAAAGTAAAAATTTACTATTCACCAAAAATTATTTTCATCTTATTGAACCACATTTTACTTACTAATATCAACTTTGTCTCTTGGATTTTTGATATTCAATTCACAGAAGCGGTAAAATTAATTTTTATTCAAATTTTTAAATGCTCCTAGGAGGTGGGTAAAAGACGGTTAAAAGTTCAATAAAATTTTTATATATATAAAATTATTATAAATTGAATCTAATGAATTAAATTGAACTTATAAAGGTATTATGTATCTATATTTACCTGAAATAAATTTAAATAAAATAAATAATTATTTAAATAAAAATTCGGTTTTAAACTATAACTCATTTTTTTCACTATTCATCAAAAATTTAAAGTTTTCAGAAAAATACAAAAAATTCACCCTAAGCTAATTTCAATATTCTGAATTAAAAAATGAAGTCCATTTTGAAAGATAAAATTTATAAAATTTCAAAAAGTGGGTATTAATATTCATAACAGCTAGTTTGATTGGTCGCGGTGTGTTAGAATCTCGAAGTTGCGTATAATGCGAGCTATTACATTATTCAAATGGAAACGTATCGTGGAAGCTTGGGGTTTTACAATATACATCAAAGTGTCTGGTATGTCAGCAAGTGAAGGCTGAGAGGCAAAAGTCTAATTTGATGGTGCAACCACTACCCATACCAACATGGAAGTGAGAGAACATTACCATGGACTTTTTCACTGGACTTACAATGAAATATAGAGGAAACAATGCTATATGGGTCATTGTGGACCGTCTTATGAAGACAAATCACTTTATTGCGATTTGAGATGACTTCTCATTGGATCAACTTGCACGGATTTACATCAAAGAAGTGGTGAGTCTACATGGAGTACCACTATCTATTGTATCTGATCATGATCTGAGATTCACCTCGATGTTCTAAAAAATTCTCCAACATGCTCTAAGAACTGAACTGAACTTCAGTATAGCCTATTATCCTCAATCTAATGTCCAATATGAGCGAACTATTTAGACACTGGAAGATATTTTAAGATCATGTTCTATGGACTTCAAAAGAGGATGGGACCAATATGTTCCACTGGTTGAATTCTCCTACAATAACAGTTTCTACTCGAGCATCTGAATGGCACCATATGAAGCCCTTTATGGGAAAAGGTGAAAAACACCGACGTGTTGAGATAAAGTTGGTGACCATAAGCTTACAGGACTTGAAATGGTTAAAGAAATGGTGGAGAAGGTGAAAACCATTCAGTTGCATATTAAGGCAGCCCAAAGTCGATAGAAGAGTTATGCAGATTACCGTCGATGAGACCTTGAGTTCAAAGTTAAAGACATGGTATTTCTATGCATATCTCCATGAAATAATGTAATGTAGTTTATAAAGAAAGGGAAGTTAAGTCCTAGGTACATCGACCCCTTCAATATTCTTGATCATGCCAGGGATGTGGCCTATCGACTAGAACTTCCACCTACCATGGCCAAAGTACATGATGTCTTTCATGTATCCCTCTTAAGAAAGTACATACTAGACCCTTTACATATACTCACTTCATAGGTAGTATAGTTAGAGGATGATCTTTCTTACGAGGATTATCCAGTGAAGATCATATATCATAGAGAAAAAGTTCTAAGAAATAAGACAATTCCCCTAGAAAGGTATTGTGGAGAAACCACAAGTTTGAAGAAGAAACTTGGGAATTGGAGGAAGTGATGAAGTAGAGTTACCTGCATTTATTTTAGTGTGAGAAAAAGAAATTTTGAGGGTGAAATTTCTTAAGGGGGGAAGATTTTAATGACCCAAACTTTTATTAATGGAAGTTCCTCTTGATCTAAATAAATGTCTTATTATGTGAAATGGTTATATAAAATATGCACTTCCTTGGTTTTATGTTTTTGGATTTCAAAATACCGTTAAGAATTGTTACTGTTGCTAATATAGCCATTGAACAGTGATCACATAATTAGTATAAATATAGGGATTTAACAAATCCAATTTACTCAAACAAAGGAAGCGATGAACTCATCCAGTAGACTTGCTTCATACGAAGACAATTTGTCGAATCTTGGAAAGGAGGTGGTGTCATTGGGATTCTCTCTTGACCAATCCCAATCTGAGCTTCAACATGTTAAGCTCGAGCGGAACCACCTATGGGAGAAGTGGAAGTTGATAGAGATTACCACCCGAGCGATGTTATCTGAACCACCCAAAGAGTCTGTCACCATCACTCACCTTACCCTTCAGTCTTATACAGGTGTTATAAGGGTTTATGTAACAATACCCTAGTACTATGATAATGTACATTATTTTTGTATGGAGAATATACTTTCATTTTATTATTGTTACTTTGTAAATAGTTTTTTAAAGAAAAAATAGCATTTTTAGTTAATTAAGAAATCTATTTTGACGAATTAATGCATTTTTGTATTAAATAATATTTTAATTAAATATTAATAATAAATTAGTTTTTATATAATATAAATGAATGTATAATTATTATGAATATGATTGTGATTTTTAATAAGGTTTGAAAGCTATTTTTGTCAAAACCCATGAATTTTTGATAAATTACGGTTTTTATTTAAAAAGTAAAAATTAAAATATTTAGAAAATTATTTATATAAAATTAATATTATTTTTGGAATCAGGATGTTTAAATTATCCAATGGTTAATTTTTCATAATTTTCCGAGACGGTCGAATTTTTGGGTACAAATTAAATACTGTTTAAATATATAATGTGTTTTATGACATCATAATGACCCAATATTGATGTAATAAAATACTATAAACATTATGTTCTGCCAATATATGTTTTAACATTAAAATAATGTGATTTTAGTTTTGTTTGATTTATTTTACAATGCTTTAGTGGACCCTTCAAGACTTATAAAACATTTTACTTTTTTAAATTGATTTCCTTGAGAGTGTGACTCACCTCCACATAAGCAACCCTATTATTTTAAGAAGTTCATAAATTGGCCTTATAAAATATTTTTTTCCACTCAACTTTGGAAAAAACCATGGGAAAAAACCATGGGCTGGTTTGTGGTTTGGATTAGTTTAATGTGTGGTGACCCAAACCTAAAAAATAAAGAATTCCCTCTTCTTTACTATATAAACCCACCCAAGATCCCACTTCCTCTTCACTCAAAGTGTCACGACCCATCCCCCAGGGCCCGTGCCGCGACTACCCCGAGCCTGCCTTTCATAGGCCAGGGGCTGACGACTAGCACCAAAGGAGTAAATCCCTAAAACTGGGAAGGCATTGCCTTTTATAATCTGAAAATGCACACAACAGAGTACAAGCTGGAAGAAAAACACTAAGTAAAACTATATAACAAAGTGTAATGAAAGTAAAAGGGGGGCCTGAAATACAAGCCCAACTGTAAAGTACAAGGAAATGAAAATTACAACTGAAGAAAATAAAAGTTGTCGCTGGGTCGTCCTCTGAGGTTCCTACCTGAAGGGTAGGTACAAATAACCTCCTCAACACTCCAGGTCCGTGAATCTCCTCCGTGTATCGTCATGCCATATGTCCCACCTCCGGGTACCATCCGATCCTGGTGCTCTAAGCCTCAGTCAGTGCTGTCCTTCATCTGCATCCAACATAATGAGGTGCGGGCCTAGCCCGTGCAGGGGTGAGTATAATGATACTCACTAGGGACCCCGAGACGCTCAAGGTATCACATAATCCAACAAGGATAAACAAAAAAGTATGAAATAAACAGATAACCCCACTTAGGTATATTCCCATACATATACCTAAGCTATCAAGTAATCCATCTCAATCATGAGGAAAACACAAAAGTTACTGACTTAGCTCACACACGTATACAAATTTTGTTGATAGTTAGAGATGATTAGATGTAGCCACTAAAATCATCTATTCTATCAAACCCACACAGGATCCAGGAATAGGATCTAGGAACAGAAATCAGAACTGTCGAACCCACACAGGATCCAAGAACAGTATTCAGAGCCGTCGAACCCACACAGGATCCAGGAACAACAGTTAAAACTATCGAACCCACACAGGATCCATGAACAATAGTCAGAGCTGTCGAACCCACACAGGATCCAGGAACAACAGTTAGAACTGTCGAAGCCACACAGGATCTAGAAACAGTAGTCAAAGCTGTCGAACCCACACAGGATCTAGGAACAACAGTTAGAACTGTCGAACCCACATAGGATCCAGGAACAGTAGTCAGAGCTATCGAACCCACACAGGATCCAGGAACAGCAGTTAGAACTATCAAGCCCACACAGGATCCAGAAATAGTATTCAAAGATGTCGAACCCACACAGGATCTAGGAACAACAGTTAGAACTATCGAACCCACATAGGATCCAGGAACAGTAGTCAAAGCGCGACCAACCACAGGGTTCTGCACAAAGCACACTTGATTCCAGGAGGGTCCGCTCCTCAAGCCAAGTATCAATACATAAACTACCATGAAGTTCCATGAAGAAGTATCCCAAAGGTCTGCCACATCATAGGGGTCTCAACGCAACAGACGACACGTCAATCAGACACCCGGTCTGTGAGTTATTAGCCTTTTAGTCCCGGGGGCCGGTTGGATTCGTGCACGATCCAACCTGACCGTAACACAACTATACCCCAAACACTAGTGGGGTATACTCAAAGGGACCCTCACAATCCAAGATTACCAACATCGCTGACGGTTCGTCAAACGGACGTCTGGTGCCAAAGATATGCCAAAAGAAAGTAAAGGGACGATAATAGGTCCAGGTCCGGTCCGACCCGGTCGGACCAACCCGACCCGACTTAGTCTGGGCCGACCCGGTTTGGGTCGACCCGGTCTGACCCGTTGGGTCCGGCCTGTTGGGTTTGGCCCGACCCGCTGGGTCCAACCCAGGAGGCCGCGAGGGTGGTCCGACCTAGGCTCGGGGTCGGTTCGGCCCGGAGTGCCGTGAGGGCACGGCCCGATACGGCTCAGCCTAGAGGGTGCGACCAGGGATGGTTCAGCCAGAGCGCTATGAGGGGGGTCGCGAGCTGACTCGGAAGGCCGGTGCGGCCATGGCACCGGTTCGGCCTGGAGGTGGCTGGGCAGGCCGGGTGGCGGCCAGGCAGGATGATAGGGGCTCGGCCGGTGGCGGTGCGGGACACCGCGGGGCGGCGCGGGTCCCATAGGCCACGGGTAGCACGACCTTTGTCTTTTTAGCCTTCATCACCTCGTTGTTTCGTCGCCATGCCGAAGATCATCACAAATAAGAATGGCGGATGGGTCGGGCCATGTTGGTTTGGCCCGCGCCCTTCGCGTTTAGAGTGGTAACATTTGGATCATCAAGTAAGAAGAAATATGAACTTCAATTTTTACATCCTTTGCAACGATTCCTTTCCAACCGAAGAAGAAAATAAGGAAAGTAATATTACACAAATAAACCCCCTACCTTGATCGTTGGTCGTCGACAGAGTCGCGGGAAAAAGACGGAGTTGTCCTCGTTCGTCGCGTCCGCCACACACTTCCAATCCCAAGCTCACATGTCAGTTGTGGAAGACGCTCCACGTTAGTATAATTCCAAGGAAGAAGATCGAAGGAGATCATTGTTGGCATTCTTCAATGGAAGAACACGTTCTTCTTTCTTCGTTGGGAGATGAGGTTCTTCGTTGGAGAACTCTATTTCTCCCAAGCTCTCCTCTCCCCAATATTCCACCCAAATGCCAAAAGTGATATGATTTCCCTAATTTAATTGTTAGCTCAATATTAAAATTGGGTAAATTAATTACTTAGGTTGGCGTATTAAGGGTGGTGCGTTGGAAACATTAAAGTTAGAGGAGGTCAAGAGGCTCTCCCTCATTAATGAAGGGAGTTGAGAGGTTTTATTCTCCTCCCATTTAATAGGGGTCGGGTGGTCCCCACCCCTAATATTCTAATTTGGAGGTTATGTGGCCTCGGGCGGTCCCCACTACATTACCCTCTCATGGGAGGTTGAGGTGTGGTGGTCCCCACCACCATAACCTCTCATGGGAGGTTATGGCCTGGTGGTCCCCACTTCCAACCTCCACATGGAGGTTATAGTTCTAGTGGGTCCTACCTCCCAACATCCGCATGAAGGCATCAACCAACTAAATAAAAATAAAGCTACAACTTTATTTTTATTTAATTCTTTCATTAAAAACCCAAAAACTATCTTTTATTTCTGACCAACGGCCATCAAGGTGAAAGTCTTCTTAAGAGATTATCGGCGCTGCGAGTTCAACGGTGCCCTCAGATTTCAATTCTGAGCACCGGTTCAAAATTTATAAAAACCCGCTCGTACATTTACTGAACGTACCTGAAAAAAACTTTATAAATTGATTTCGGGCACTTCGAGTCTCAGAATCATGTCTTGTCAATTTTCGTGGACTCGTAAAATTCCCATGTTTTTATGAAAAAAAATTCCATGGAATTTTCATGTCTTTACATTCTCCCCACCTTAGGGATCTACGTCCCCATAAGCCACAACTCATAACTAAGGGAACAAGTGGGGGTATTGAGCACGCATCTAAGCCTACCACTCCCATGTGATCTCTTGGAGGTTCCCGTGATGCTAGCGAATGCGCACCAAAGGTATCGACCGTCCATGTAGGACCCGCTCCTGTCGATCCTCAATCTCCACTGGAACCTCCATAAAAGTCACCCTATCATTGACGTCTAGCTCTCCATGGTCGATGATGTGAGTAGGATCATGCACATATCTCCTCAGATAGGATACGTGAAAAACGCCGTGCACTCGGTGCAACTGAGGGGGAAGTTCCAGGTGGTAATCCACCTCACCTACTCTATTGAGGACCTGGAAAGGTCTGATGAATCTCAGATATAACTTGCCAACTCGGTCAAATCTCCATAGTCCTCATTGAGGCGAGACCCATAGAAAGACGTGGTCGCCATCCTTGAACTCCAGAGGCCTCCGTCTTCTATTAGTATATGACTTCTGCCTGCTCTATGTAGTCTTCATCTGCTCCTAGATGATCTTCACCTTCTCCATGGTAGCCCGTACCATCTATGGTCCCACTAGTGATGACTCCCCAGGGTAAGTCCAACACAAGGGTGATCTGCAAGGTTGCCCATATAATGCCTCAAAAGGTTCTATCCCAATGGTGGAGTGATAGCTGTTGTTGTATTCAAACTCCACCAAAGGTAAGTGATCCTCCCAACTGTGATCGAAGTCAAGGACACAAGCACTGAGCATGTCCTCGATGGTCTGAATGGTCCTCTCAGTCTGGACATCCGTCTGAGGATGGAAGGCGGTGCTCAGACGAAGCTGCATCCCGAAAGCCTCCTTCAACCCCTTCCATAGTCATGAAGTAAACCGTGCATCACGATCGGAGACAATAGAATAAGGTACTCCATATAGCCGCACAATCTCTTTCACATAGAGGCATCCCAATCTCTCTACTGAACCATTCTCTCTAATTGGTAGGAAGGGGGCCGACTTGGTGAGTCGGTATATGATCACCCAAATCAAGTCATGACCTCTGTATGTACGTGGAAGTCCTGTCACAAAGTCCATGGATATACCATCCCACTTCAACTCTAGGACCTCTAAAGGTTGAACCAATCCTACTGGTACCTGGTGCTCTGCCTTCACTTGCTAACAAGTGAGGCACTGAGAGACAAACTCTACAACTTCCTTCTTCATTCCTGGACACCAGTGTTGTCTCCGGAGATCCTGGTACATCTTCGCCACTCCTGGATGTACCGCTAGAGGGGATGTGTGGAACTCCCTCAACACTTCATCCTGAAGTGTCACTGGCACCATGGTGCGTCCTCTGAAGAGGATGACGTGCTCCCCACCTTCATAAAATCCATCAGGTGCATGCTTTGTGGATATCTGAGCACATCATGTCTCGCAGTTAGTGTCCCCACGCTGTGCCTCCCTGACTCGCTGAAGAATTGGGGGAGCGACTGTAAGAGACTGAAGGAAGGCTGCTCCATCTCTATCCACAAAGGATATCTACAAAGTAGACAGTTGCTCTGTCACCTCACCTAGAAGCTGTATACTAGATCTCCTGCTGAGCACATATGTAACAAAGTTCCCCTTACCAGAAGTATAGACTATCTCGAAGTCATAGTCCTGGAGGAACTCAAGCCAACATTGATGTCTCAGGTTCAGGTCCTTCTGGGAGAAGATATACCTGAGAATATTGTGATCAGAGTACACGGTAAAACGTTCAACCATTAGATAGTGCCGCCACATCTTTAAGGCAAAGAACACTACTGCTAACTCTAGGTCATGGGTAGCGTAGTTCTGCTCATGCTGTCTCAACTGCCGAGAACCATATGCGATCACTGCTCGCTACTACATCAGGACACACCCGAGTCCGGTACCTGATGCGTTGCAGTAGACTACGTACCCTATTCCCTCCTCTGGAAGCCTCAAGATGGGGGCACTAGTTAGCCTCTACCTCATCTCATGAAAGCTCAGATGGCATCTCTCTAACCACATGAAGGGTTTCCCCTTCTTCATCAAGGCTGATAGTGGTTCTGCAACTCTGGAGAAGTCTGGTACGAACCTCCGGTAATACCCAGCCAAACCCAGGAAACTCCGTACCTCCGTCACACTCCTGGGTGGCTCCCAAGCAAGTACCACCTCAATATTCACTGGATCTACTGCAACTCTAGCCTCCGAGATGACATGTCCCAAAAAGTGAACCTCTTGGATCCAAAACTAGCACTTTGAGAGCTTACCATAAAGCCGGTGCTCTCAGAGTGTGTCTAGTACTACTTGAAAATGGTAGGCATGCTCCTCCTCAGTAGTAGAGTAGATCAAAATGTCATCGATGAAGACTATGACAAAGTGATCGAGGTATGGCTGGAAAATACTGTTCATGAATCCCATGAACACTGCTAGATCATTGGTTACGCCGAAAGGCATAACCAAGAACTCGTAGTGGCTGTACCGACATCTGAAGGACATCTTCTGCACATCCTCATCTTGAACTCTGAGCTGGTGATAGCCTGATCTGAGGTCTATCTTTGAGAACCACCATGCCCCCTTCAGATGATCAAAGAGGTCGTCAATTCTCGGGAGTGGGTACTTGTTCTTCACGGTCACCTGGTTCAGGAAACAGTAATTGACACAAAGACTCAAGCTCCCATCCGCCTTCTTGGTGAATAGAATCGGGGTTTCCCAGAGAGAAACACTGGTCCAGATGAATCCCTTCCTCTTCAAGTCCTCTAGCTGTACCCGCAGCTCGCAAAGCTCCACATGAGCCATCTGATACGCTGGTGTAGATATTGGTGTCGTCCCTGGGTATAGCTCTGTGAGGAGGTAGACCTGGTACATCATCAGGGAAAACATCTGCGTACTGGTCCACCACTACAGGATAAGTCAGACTCTCCACATCAACTGCTCTGAGGGTAATTCAACCCAACTGATGAGTGATCGGCTGTACTCTCCTTTGGGCAAGTCTATCCTGCGCTGCAAAGGCTCCCTTCTTGCCGGTGAAGGTGAACCTGGTCCCATCCATGAGGACACATCGCACTTTGTGCCTAATACAGTCGATCTAATAATGGACTATAGATAACCATTCTATACCCAAGATGAAATTGTAAGGCCTTGACACCGCTACTAGGAGATCCCAGCCGAAGCTCTCGCCTCCTAGAGTAAGCTCACACTGCCGACACCAGTGTGTAATCATCGAATATGCTCCCGTAAGAGTCTCTAGCCGTAAGGATCGATCCAATGGCTCCATTGGAATCTCCGAGCTCTGAACGAGGGAAGTGGCAATGAAAGAGTGAATGATACATGTGTCTATAATAATTGCAGCGAATGTGGAATAGACACATATCGTACCTCAAATCATCTCCGGAGTTCCATGATCGTAAGCCTCAACTGACTAGAGATGAGCTCTCCCCTATCCACCTACTCCCTATGGTTAGGGTGGACCTCCCGATGGTGGTGGAGGTAACACCTCAAAACTTCATTCACCACCAGCTTCATGGCCAGCTCCTCTGCCACATCCGCCCGCGCCCTGCAGACCGCCTCGATCGAATCTCTGTCTCTGCCTGGGCGGTCCTTCGACCGTCTGCTAATCATCCGAATGGCGGGTGACACACACCTATCATGGGGTGTGTCAAAAAAAATTATTTACTAAGTTAAACTATAGTATAGAGGTTAACCTATGTTGTCTCCAGATAGGAGTGCTCAACAATCAAGTTTGTCACTTTAATATTAGATAATGAAGTTGGGTGGTTTTTGATATTGTTTGGTTTTGAAAACAATTAAACGAAAGTAAAAATAGAAATAAAGTAAAATATTCAAAATCAATTAACAAAACATGTGATTAAAAATATTGAAAGTAATTGAGTGATCAGGTTGGGGTTGGTTTTTCAATTGTAATGTTATCATAATTCCAATTTTATTCAATCATCTTCTGCTAAGTCGGTTTAAGTGATATTCCACAATCTCTTCCTATCAATCCCTTGGTAAATGGTGACAGTGAGATTAAAACTTACCAATATATTAGATCGGTCTAATATCCTACCTATGTGTTAAACAGATGTATTGAATACCCTCAATTGAGTTAGGCAATTCTCGATCGGGTCTTGTTTATCCCAAACAATTAAGAATATTAAATACCCCTACCACACGTACTGACGATCGCCAAGTACTTCACCACTAAGCCTGAATCTATTCCATAGTATATAAACCAGAACCTAGTGGATGGATATTATCAAAATTTACCAAATAAATAATAACAACATAATATTAAATCAAATACAATCACATAAGATAATAAAACCGTTTATTAGAATTTGAAACCAACACCGCAGAAGAGAGAGAGTTTTTATTCAATCAAATTCAAGAACTCAAACATTACAAAAGATAAAACCTTCCCTCCCCCAATCACCTCATAAGTTTACCCCACCATGGTAAGGGTATTTTAGAATGATTAAGAAGAATAAGGCATTAAAAAAATAAGAAGAAGAAATGAGTGAAAAGAAAGAACAAAATTTTCCCCTCCAGAATCTGTCCTCCAGAATGATAGCTTTGGTTCTGCCCTCTCCTAACCGAATAAGGCCGAGGACCCTTCTTATATAACGTGGGGAATGGAGTTGGCCATCTACCCTAAAAATATCAGAGCAATTGGAGCCGTGTGAAGGATGTTATGGCCGCCAAAATGGAAGAGACTTTTCCTGGATGCCAAACACTATTTCACCAGCCCTTATTTGACCGTTTAATTGGAGGCCTTAATGAATGAATTTATTTCTGATATTTTGAGATAATCTGACCCTTCTAGTAGGATTTCTAACCCATCTAGATCCAATGAATTTGGAGGACGTTGGTCCAAGATATGGTTCATTGAATGTGGTGTGTTCCATTCTGCCGGCTAGAAGAAGTGTTCACATTGACCGAAATGTTTGGGCATGTTGGAGTTCTAATTGGATTTTGTTCCTGAAGACTTATATGTAGCGCACAAATCATGAAATCCTAAAAAAAGTAATCAGGTGAATTTGATACAAAATGTAGGAGTTATGCTCGAAATACAGAGGCAATATAAATCTGTTTAATGTCCAGAATTAACCACTTTTCACATTTAAGCTCGAAACTCACCAAAAGTCATAAAATGATGCAAATAAAATCAAATTGATTAATGTGAAGTGATTAAATCAATTAAAAACATATGTATAAATATGAAAATATTATCTCTGTCAATTTCCCCACACTTAGCACTTAGACTCCTGGACAAGTAAACATCTACATCAAATCATAGTAAATTTAAAACACATATTCATTAGATCCACTAATTTAATACCAATAAACAAAAGATATAATGACTCATAAAACACTATTATTTAAAGTTCATAATTTTATATTATTAAATATATTTACTCTTTATTTATCATCCCATGCACACAAAACACTTACCTAACATACATTTTTTTCTTATCACACAATTATCAATT
Source organism: Viscum album (assembly GCA_963277665.1). Lineage (NCBI taxonomy): Eukaryota > Viridiplantae > Streptophyta > Magnoliopsida > Santalales > Viscaceae > Viscum > Viscum album. Next base: position 207,358,389 of record OY728138.1, on the reverse strand, counting down.
TTCAATAATGTCTTTCTCATCCAATACTCATGCAAGGGTCACCATAGGCTTGATAAATTCCTACATCTTCACCCGATGTGAGTCAAGAACATATGTTTATCATGAGGACTTTATAAAGGTTGTTCTGTGGCTTTATGCTGGTAGGATTTGATGTGAAAAATTCTGTGGCTGAATAAGGAGTGCTTGGATCTTTTTGAAGTAAAATTGCATTATTCTAATTTAAACTTAAATATGGTATCCTCCTTACTCCCCTTTACAGTAAATAAGCTCCACTAGAATGAAAAATCAGTGAAATTTCACACCATTCATCATTTCAGCAGCAATATTTTCAATCACCTCAAACATGATTTTTCTTGAAAGCTCCATATAGGCACAACTTTTTTCTCCGTTGGAAGCTCCAGAAAGGCACAACTTCTCATACTTGAAAGCTCCAAAAAAGGCAAAACTTTCAACTGAATGATTTTTTTTCAGCAATAAGAACATCTCTTCAACATTTTATTTTCCACCCAAATTATCTCCAAATGAGGTAGTACAACACAAGACAACTTCCCCCACACTTAAGTTCAACTAGATTATGCAATTTCACTTCAAGAGCAGGTTGGATAGGGAAAATTGGCTTGTAATGTGGCTAACCTAACATGCTGTCCATGGATTCTATGGGATGAAAGGATTAAATGTATAAGGTAGGCCATTATAAAAAGGATTATCTTAAAAATAGGGCTTTAAAATCAAAGAAATGCCTCAATCATTTAAAACATATTCACCTCAAACCCTCAACTTTTAACAGGAATAAATCAAATTATGGTTAAATAAAGCATGGTATGGTTCTCTCAAGAAGTGAGGTGAATGAAAAGAATATGAAAAGAATATGAAAATTAGGTTTAGAAGACTCACAGTAAAGTGATTTCAAATATAAGGACAGCGAGATGTGGCATGAGATTCAAAATTCTGAGTACTTTTCATGAAATTCATAAAGAATTGAACTTGAAACAAAGTTATTTTCAACATTCATTTAAGCTCAGTTTCATGGAATAAATTGTTTCAAACATTGAAATGGGTTTCAAAAATGGCGATGATATTCATTTTAGCTCAATAGATTTAAAAACACACAAAAATTTGAAAAACACGCATTTTTTTAAATAGTTGAAAATACTAAACTATAAAGGTTCCCTCCCCCACACTTAAATTATACAGTTACCACAATGCATTCAAATTGATTTAACATGTAATTATAGTTTAAATTGAATCACAACAATCAAGAAAGTAATGTGGAGAGGTACAACCTGACTTATTGGTAGTGCAATTTTGAGTTAAGCTCCTAAGTGCTACGCCTATAAAAACCTATAAACAAAGGTAGATAATAAAACATAATAAATTTATTGAATGTAAAGAAAATAAAAATAGAATGATAATAGAGGAATAGATCTTGGTTTAATCACCCAAGTGGGCCCTGGGTTTCGACTGCCTCCAGATGGGTAGTTTTAGTTGGTTATCCCCAATCTGATGGTGGGTGAAGTTTTTTTAATATGAACCACCAGAACTTCTTCTTTCCATTTTGAACTTCTTCCTTTTTGTTGAGGACTACATGGATATGGTACACCAAATCCAACCCCATGAAAATGATATGCATCTTGTATAGTGGCGTTAGGATAAATAATGAGTCCTCCTCTTTATTTATTTCCAATTTCATAACTTCTTCTTCATTCTACAGCGGTTCCTTAAGGTATTCTGTATCAAAAGAATAGTCAAAGGGAAAATCAGAGAGTAATTCAATTTGAATAAAATTAAAGCATGATGAATCAATATCAAACTCTTCCCTTTTAAAGTAAGCATCTTGTGTCTCTTTTTCTTTATGGAAATCCACTTTTGTCTCCTCTTGAAATTCCTCCAATAATTTTTCATCTAGTTCAGGGAGCCCCATATTTTCCATATGATGTGTATCTTCTTTTTCTTCCTCAGCCACCAAGACAATACAATTGTTAGCCAATTATGAAAATTTATAACAAGGGAAGGTGATACTGAATTCAGATTCTATATAATTAGAATGAAAAGAGTTAAGAAAAAGATTATATCACTTATGTGTATTTACATCAATTGATTCTTCAGTGGAAAGTTTATCTTGGAGTTGAATTTCACATGATAGAGGTAGGTAGTCCGGCTCCTCCATCTTTTCTTCAAATTCTACCACTTTGGTGGCATCTTCTTTCAATGGGTGTGGATCTTCTACTTTGTAAGGAATATGTGGATAAAGTGGTTCTTCACACTCATTACAAAATACATATAGATATTTTTGATCTCCCACATGTACCTCAGTAGGAAATTCTTCTTTCTTTTCCTCCATAGGTTCATTCATAGGTTCTGGTTTCTCCATTAATGCACGAACATATTCAAATGCTAGATCTGATTTTCTCTCTAGTCGTTCAATGTCTTTTCTAAGTTCTTTCATCTGAACTATATCATAACTAGCCTCATCTACTTGTTCCACTTGTGGGTAATTTTTCCACGAATTTGTAAAGACCCGGAAATTTCAAGGAAATTTTTTTCTTAATTTTCTTTGGAATTTTACAAGAACGCAGTTTCTGACGGCGCTTGATTCCGAGGCCCGGTGTGCCCGGAATTAATTTCCGAAGTTTGGCTCGGGTATATTCAGTGAACGAGCGAGCGGGAATTTCTATCTTTTGAACTGGTGCCCGGAATCAAATTCCGAGGGCACCGATGGAACCGCAGTGCCGGTAATTACTTAGTAACTCCTGTTCCAGAGTTGCGTTTACACGAGTGTTGATAATAAAAATTGTGGAAGTTTATTTTATAACTACACTACAATTTTTATTAACTTACTCTAAGTGTTAGCTCATGGTGGAAGTTGGGTAACCACCCAACCTCCCTTGGGAGGTTATGAGGGTGGTGGGGCCCACACGAACCCCACCTCTTCATATCCTCTAAAACCCCTCAACTCCCACTTAAATGATTTTAACTTAGTTATAACTTATGTCTTAAATGAGTTGATTTTAATGTGGTGAGTTGTGTGAGCCTTTTGAATTTCAAACACTTGAATTTCAAAAGCCATGTGAAGTTAATTAAATAAGTGGAGAACTTATTTCATTTGGTTGGGTTGTGTTGTTTGAGAGCTTTTGGAAAGAAGGCTTAAAAGTCTTGAAGTTTCTTCATCCTCTTGACAAAGAACGCGAAGAACAATCAGACATCGACGAAGAACGCCACGTTCTCGGGAACCGTCTTCCGCGACGCCATACCCGCAATACCGACGACGTCTTCTTCCGCGACATCTCTTTTGGCGACGCCGAATCTCGTCACCTCTTAAATCAAGGTAGGGGTTTTAACTTTTTAAAGTTATGTGGATCTCTCCTTCGAACTTGAAGGTTTATATTTGTCGGGCCTTGATTCAAAATCTTTTTATTTAATTTAAAAGATTGTGAAAGTTTATCATTCATTAAAGGCCGATTGTTAGCAAATAACGCGAGGGGGCCGGACCGCACGAACGCGGCCGAACATCCTCCTATTCATGTTGATTTTGTTGTGGATTGAAACGGGTGTGGCGTGGTGCTGTCGCACTGCGCAGGATCATGCGGCAAGAAACGCGTGGCGCCGTCGCGCCGCGTCGTTAAATAATGCAAGGACGCGACGCCGTCGCGCCGTGTCGAAGAAAGTGGAAGGCGCCGCGGCCGGAGTGGGGCCGCGGTAGAGGGGCGCGGTGCCGTCGCACCGTGCCGGACAACGAAGGCCGCGGCCGATTCCGGGCCGCGGCGGAATGAGAAGACCGGCGGCCAGCCGGGCCGCCGGTGTCGGAAGCTGGAAGGGGGACCGGCCTTGCCTGTCCCGTTGAGGAAGAACCGGCCGGCCAGGTCGGGCCGGCCGGAAGGGAGAAAACCGGGGGAAATAATTTCCCCCGGCCAGCCATAATGGCCCCCCCATTATGAGGGGGGCCGGTTTCACAAAGGGGGGGGGGGGGGGGGCAGGCGACCCCCTGTTTTCTCGAAGGCAGGCCCCCACGTGAGGGGGGCCATTTTTCTTTAGGCGCGGCAGGTTGCCGCGCCGCCAGCTGAGGAAAGGCGGGGGATTTGCCCCCCGCACGCGGCACCCGAACGGCGCCCAGGCCGTGCCACCGTGCCGGTCCGCGCCGGACCGCGCCGCCGCGCCGGACCGCGCCGTTGCACCGGGCCGGGTTTTCCGAGCTGGGCCGGGTCGTCGGGCTGGGTCGCCGCCCGGGGCGGGTCGACCTGGTTCGTCCGACCCGGGGGGGGGGGGGGGGGGGTCGGGCCGGGTCGGCCTGGGCCCAGACCCCCAGTTTCGGACCACTTTCGGTCAAATGCCCGTATCTTGGGCTACGGGCCTCCAAACGACTCGCCGTCAGCGGCAACACGATCCTTGGATTGAGACGGTCGTTTCGGTATACTATACTCAAGGTGCACCTTCCTTTTTGGGAGCCTACATGGTTAAAACTCCATAGTTAAGCGTTCTTGGCCTAGAGTAGTGATCAGGATGGGTGACCTCCTGGGAAGTTTCCCAGGGTGGGTGTGAGACGGAAAAGCCAATAACTCTCAGACCAGGCGTCCGATTGACGCGTCATCTGTTGCGTTGACTTCCTGTTGACGATACGGAACTTTTGGAAACATCCTCCCAAGAATTGGATGCAGATGGATAGTGGCCGGGTTGGATCGCACCGAAATCCAACCAGGCCCCTGGAACGGAAAAGCTGACATCTTTCTGACAGAACGTCCGTTTGACGAACCGTCAGCGGCGTTGGTGATCTCGTTGAGAAACAGCCCCTATGAGTATACCCTATGAGAGTTCGGGGTATAGTTGAGATACGGCCGGGTTTGGTTCGCTCATGAAACCAACCGGGCCCCTGGGACGAAAAGGCTAATAACTCACAGACTGGGCGTCCGATTGACGCGCCGTCTGTTGCATTGAGACCCCTATGATATGGCGGTCCTTTGAGATACTTCTTCGTGGGACTTTGAGATACTTGGAGTATCGACCTGTAGCTCGTGGAGCGGACCCTCCCAGTGACGAGCGTGCGGAGTACGGAGACCTTGTAACTGACTGAGACCTGAAGACTGCTTGACCGACTCGACTTGGAGTGAGTCGACTAGCCCAGTGGACGGAGCACTACTTTCTGAGGTGCAGACCCATGGCGGACAGATCACTACCTGTGTGACAGTGCAGACCCGCAGTACTCGTCCGGAGAGTACCTCAGCAGGCTACTAGGGGGTGTGCACTACTGTGTTTGGGTGACATACCTCGGCGGGAAGCACTAATGTGTCTGGGTGGCTGACCCGCGGTACTCGACAGGAGGAGTACTTCAGCAGTCTTAGGTTAGTGAGCAGTACCTCGGAGTCGTGACAGGACCACTGTACACTCCAGAGACGAAGCTCTTCAGCAGTTACGGTTTCGATAATGAAAATCCTGGTTTGAGCTGAGACTTTTGACCTTGTGTTTACCTCATGATTGAGATGGGTCACTTGCTAACTTAGGTATATTTATGGGCATATACCCGGGTAGTGGTTATCCGTTGATTTCACAATCCTTGTGTTTCCTCATGATTGAGATGGGTTACTTGATAACTTAGGTATATGTATGGGCATATACCTAAGTAGAGGTTATCTATTGAGATATTATTTGTAGTTATCTTTGTTGGTTTAGTGAGACCTTGAGGATCTCGGGGTCCCTACTGAGTATCGTTATACTCACCCCTGCACGGGCTATGCCCGCACCTCGTTGTGTTGGTTGCAGACGACGGGCAGTGATGACAGAGGCTGAGTGTTTGAGGACTGGACAGTACCTGGAGGTGGACTATACGATGAGATGGTACCCGGAAGAGGACCTCATGACGAGACGGTACCCAGAGGTGGACGCGATGACGAGGCGGTACCCGGAGGTGGACCACTGGGCAGAACATACTCGGAGCGGACGGCGGGACCCGAGGAGCAGAGGAGCTATCTGTACCCACCCTTCAGGTGGGATTTCCAGTGGACAGCTCGGCATAGCAGCTTTACTTTTCAGTTTCTGTTTTCCCTTTCGAGTTGTACTTTACAGTTGGGCTTGTATTTCCGGCCCCTTTTTACTTTCCGCACTTACTGTTGTACTCAGTTTTTACTTAGTGTTTACTTCTTCCACTTGTACTCTTTGTGATTGTTTACTTTACAAAGGCAATGCCTTCCCTTTTTACCGGGATTTACGCCTTGGTGCTAGTCGCCAGCCCCTGGCCTATGGAAGGCGGGCTTGGGGTAGTCACGGCACGGGCCCCGAGGACGGGTCGTGACAAATTGGTATCAGAGGAGTTCTGTTCTACCGCAGAACTTATAACTCTGATGTTTCTTTCTGTGATGCAATAATGTTGAGAGTACCGAGTGTGGTTTTCAGTTCAGGGAGTCCAGTGTTGGTGCGGGCGACCGGCGTATCCATACACCAGGACCCTGACAACTGATTTCTGACTTTGTGCACGAAAACACTAATTGCGTGTGTGTTTTCAAAGGTTTTCCCTTAAAACAGCTCAAACCAGGTCAGCTCACCAGGTATAAACATTTGACCGTGTCACGATGTTTCTTTTAGAATGCCTTTTCACGGACGACCAGCTAGAGCCCCGAGAGTGGTACGTACTGAAAGCCCGCCGAGCGACGAGGCCTCAGTACAGGGCCCTATCCCAGTTGAGGCACCAGCGGAGGCACCAGCGGTACTGCTACCCGTTGGGCCACCGATTCCACTAGCCCCAGCAGTAGGCGATGCACGACGCTTGAGCGCGCTGCACGAGTTCCAGCGCCAGAGGCCACCCAGGTTCCGGGGAGAGATGGACCCACAGGCGGCTGAGGTTTGGCTGGAGGCTGTGGTGAGAGTCTTCAGGCTAGTGGGGATGCCGACAGACTTCATGGTGATCTTTGGTACCAACCTCCTTTAGGCAGCAGCAGGCAGGTGGTGGAGCCACTTGTTCCAGTTTTGCGATGAGATGAACTTCGCATGGGAAGACTTCGAGACTTTCTTCAGGGTGGAGTTTGTACCAGTATCTCTACACCCCGAGCGTGTACATGAGCTTCTGCCTTTGCCGCGTGCTTTTCGATCAGTAGCCGAGTCATCTGTGGGCAGTAGACAGATGATGTAGAGGTCCAGGAGGACCATACTAGCAGTTAGACGATCTCGGGTTTTAGGACCGGTGGTGCGGGACACCCGAGGTGGGGTCAGATCCAGGCGTGCCAGAAACGGACAATGTTACTCATGCGGCGGAAAGGGTCACCTGGCACGTGACTGTCCGAATCCTCATACGGTTTATCAGCGGGTGTTGGAGGAGCCACCGAGACAGAAGCAGCGATTAGTGCTTAAGCAACAGCCGAGTAGTGGACAAGGCAATAGAGCTCCGAGAGCAGGTGGGCAGGAGAGGAACTAGTGGATATGTCCTTTGTACTTCTAGTTCCATGTTGCTTTTGTATTCGTGTCTTTGTACTATGAGCTTCAATAATAAAAAGACACTTATCTTTGTTTGCTTTCCTGTCCTTTTGTTTGGTTGATACTGAGTGGTCCCGGTTAAACTGTTGACTTGACCCTCACTTTCGAGATTTCTACTGGAGGGGACCCAGTGACCTCACACTGATGCCGATAGTGTGACTCGACCCTTGGAGGTGAGAGTGATAGTTGGATATCTTAGTAGATACGTCGAGGCCTTACGACGTCATCCATGACATGAATGCATCATTCATGTCGGGATTGACTGTATTAGGCAACGAATGTGGTTCATCCAGGGGATGAAGCCGGGTTTCTCTTATCGGAAAAGAAGAAATCATAGCAGCTCTTGTGAGACTAAAGGAGGTCTAGGACATCCAAGAGAGGATAAGATTACACAGTGTAGTAAGAAACAGGAAACCGGTGCCAGTCTTAGAGACTCGGGCGTGTTAAGAAGAGGAAGCTTAAAGGGGAGATGAGTCTACGAAGCAGTAGACGTGGAGGCAGATCTAGGAGAGAAGCATGAGGTGGTGTACATCCTAACATGGTACAACCACCCGCCTTAGTTATCCCCGCCAAGCTCAGGGAGCTGGAGGGCGGTGGAAGAATGCGGCTGCATGCGGTCAAGGAGTGTGACCCAATGGCTCTAGAAATGATTCAAGGGACAGTCTGTGTCCACTACTAGCTGCTTTAGTAATAGACGTCGATATGAATCATTCCTCTCTTTCACAAATCTTGTTCCAGACCTAGAGTTTCCGGTAAGCCGTGGACTTGACCCTCACGTCTGGAGATACCTTGGGAGGAGACTCGATAATCACACTTACGCCGACGGTGTGGTCAGACCCTCGAGGCGAGAGTTTTGGTTGGAATCTCTTGGTGACAGCGTCGAGGCCTTACGATGTTAGTTTGAGTATGGAATGGGCAATAACTGTTCATACTCAAATTGACGGTTTTAGGCAAACGTCGGGATGGGTTTCCCTTGGTCGGCGGAAAAGGAAACCCCAGGCAGCGCAGGGTAACTCTTGCACAGGAGGGTGCGACCGATCACTCTTGAGTCGGTCAACCTTACCCTCATGGTAGCATCCTTTTGAGTTCCAGTTCTAATAGAAAATGGAGACCTCTGGAGTTCGAGGATGATGATCACGTCCTTATACGGGTCTCACCTCGACGAGGTTTATAGAGATGTGTCCAAGGCGGCAAGTTATCTCCGGAGTTCAGCGGACCTTCTTAGGTCCCCAGCTGGGTAGGCGGGGTGGTTTACCACTTGACCCATTCACCGCAGTTGCACCAGGTGCACGATGACTTCTACGTATCTCAACTGAGGAGATACGTGCTTGACCCTTCGCATACCATCGACCATGAGGAGCTGGACGATGGCGATGGGGTGTATTTCACAGAGATTCCAGTGGGGATCTAGGATCAACAGGATAAGATCCTATGAGGACGATCGATTCCTTGGGTGCACTTTCTTTGGCAGTACGGAAACCTCCAGGTGAGCTCATAGGAGCGGAAGGCTCAGATGCATGCTCTGTACCGCTTTTGTGACCCTAGTTTGTGTTGAAGCTTTACGGGGACGTAAAGCCCTGAGGTGGGAGTAATGTAAAGAACCGGAAATTTCAAGGAAAATTTTTTCTTAATTTTCTTTGGAATTTTACAAGAACGCAGTTTCTGACGGCGCCTGATTCCGAGGCCCGGTGTGCCCGGAATTAATTTCCGAAGTTTGGCTCGGGTACGTTCAGTGAACGAGCGAGCGAGAATTTCTATCTTTTGAACCGGTGCCCGGAATCGAATTCCGAGGGAACCGATGGAACCGCAGCGCCGGTAATTACTTAGGAACTCCTGTTCCAAAGTTGCGTTTACACGAGTGTTGATAATAAAAATTGTGGAAGTTTATTTTATAACTACACTACAATTTTTATTAACTTACTCTAAGTGTTAGCTCATGGTGGAAGTTGGGTAACCACCCAACCTCCCTTGGGAGGTTATGAGGGTGGTGGGGCCCACCCAAACCCCACCTCTTCATATCCTCTAAAACCCCTCAACTCACACTTAAATGATTTTAACTTAGTTATAACTTATGTCTTAAATGAGTTGATTTTAATGTGGTGAGTTGTGTGAGTCTTTTGAATTTCAAACACTTGAATTTCAAAAGCCATGCGAAGTTAATTAAATAAGTGGAGAACTTATTTCATTTGGTTGGGTTGTGTTGTTTGAGAGCTTTTGGAAAGAAGGCTTAGAAGTCTTGAAGTTTCTTCATCCTCTTGACAAAGAACGCGATGAACAATCGGACATCGATGAAGAACGCCACGTTCTCGGGAACTGTCTTCCGCGACGCCATACCCGCAATACCGACGACATCTTCTTCCGCGACATCTCTTTTCGCGACGCCGAATCTCGTCACCTCTTAAATCAAGGTAGGGGTTTTAACTTTTTAAAGTTATGTGGATCTCTCCTTCGAACTTGAAGGTTTATATTTGTCGGGCCTTGATTCAAAATCTTTTTATTTAATTTAAAAGATTGTGAAAGTTTATCATTCATTAAAGGCCGATTGTTAGCAAATAACACGAGGGGGCCGGACCGCACGAACAGGGCCGACCATCCTCCTATTCATGTTGATTTTGTTGTGGATTGAAACGGGTGTGGCGCGGTGCCGTCGCACTGCGCAGGATCATGCGGCAAGAAACGCGCAGCGCCGTCGCGCCGTGTCGTTAAATAATGCAAGGACGCGATGCCGTCGCGCAGTGTCGAAGAAAGTGGAAGGCACCGCGGCCGGAGCGGGGCCACGGTGGAGGGGCGCGGTGCCGTCGCACCGCGCCGGACAACGAAGGCCGCGACCGGTTCCGGGCCGCGGCGGAACGAGAAGACCGGCGGCCAGCCGGGCCGCCGGTGTCGGAAGCCGGAAGGGGGACCGACCTTGCCTGTCCCGTTGAGGAAGAACCGGCCGGCCAGGTCAGGCCGGCTAGAAGGGAGAAAACCGGGGGAAATAATTTCCCCCGGCCAGCCATAATGGCCCCCCCATTATGAGGGGGGCCAGTTTCACAAAGGGGGGGGGGGGGGGGGCAGGCGGCCCCCCATTTTCTCGAAGGCAGGCTCCCACGTGAGGGGGGGGGCCATTTTTCTTTAGGCGCGGCAGGTTTCCGCGCCGCCAGCTGAGGAAAGGCGGGGGCTTTGCCCCCCGCACGCGGCACCCGAACGGCGCCCAGGCCGGGCCGCCGCGCCGGACCACGCCGCCGCACCGGGCCGGGTTTTCCGAGCCGGGCCGGGTCGTTGGGCCGGGTCGCCGCCCGGGGCAGGTCGACCCGGTTCGGCCGACCCAGGGGGGGGGGGGGGGGGGGTCGGGCCAGGTCGGCCCGGGCCCAGACCCCCCAGTTTCGGACCACTTTCGGTCAAATGCCCGTATCTTGGGCTACGGGCCTCCAAACGACTCGCCGTCAGCGGCAACACGATCCTTGGATCGAGACGGTCGTTTCAGTATACTATACTCAAGATGCACCTTCCTTTTCGGGAGACTACGTGGTTAAAACTCCATAGTTAAGCGTGCTTGTCCTAGAGTAGTGATCAGGATGGGTGACTTCTTGGGAAGTTTCCCAGGGTGGGTGTGAGATGGAAAAGCCAATAAATCTCAGACCGGGCGTCCGATTGACGCGTCGTCTGTTGCGTTGAGTTCCTGTTGACGATACAGAACTTTTGGCATCCTCCGCCCGAGAATTGGATGCAGATGGATAGTGGCCGGGTTGGATCACACCGAAATCCAACCGGGCCCCTGGAACGGAAAAGCTGACATCTTTGTGACAGAACGTCCGTTTGACAAACCATCAGCGACGTTGGTGATCTCGTTGAGAAACGGTCCCTATGAGTATACGCTATGAGAGTTCGGGGTACAGTTGAGATACGGCCGGGTTTGGTTCGCTCACGAAACCAACCGGGCCCCTGGGACGAAAAGGCTAATAACTCACAGACCGGGCGTCCGATTGACGCGCCGTCTATTGCGTTGAGACCCCTATGACGTGTCGGTACTTTGAGATACTTCTTCGTGGGACTTTGAGATACTTGGAGTATCGACCTGTAGCTCATGGAGCGGACCCTCCCAGTGACGAGCGTGCGGAGTACGGAGACCGTGTAACTGACTGAGACCTGAAGACTGCTTGACCGACTCGACTTGGAGTGAGTCGACTAGCCCAGTGGACGGAGCACTACTTTCTGAGGTGCATACCCATGGCGGATGGAGCACTACCTGTGTGACAGTGCAGACCCGCGGTACTCGTCCGGAGAGTACCTCAGCAGGCTACTAGGGGGTGTGCACTACTGTGTTTGGGTGACATACCTCGGTGGGAAGCACTACTGTGTCTGGGTGGCCGACCCGCGTTACTCGACAGGAGGAGTACTTCAGCAGTCTTAGGTTAGTGAGCTGTACCTCGGAGTCGTGACAGGACCACTGTACACTCCAGAGACGGAGCTCTTCAGCAGTTACGGTTTCGATAATGAAAATCCTGGTTTGAGCTGAGACTTTTGACCTTTTGTTTATCTCATGATTGAGATGGGTCACTTTCTAACTTAGGTATATGTATGAGCATATACCCGGGTAGTGGTTATCCGTTGATTTCACAATCCTTGTGTTTCCTCATGATTGAGATGGGTTACTTGATAACTTAGGTATATGTATGGGCATATACCTAAGTAGAGGTTATCTGTTGAGATCTTCTTTGTGGTTATCTTTGTTGGTTTAGTGAGACCTTGAGGGTCTCAGGGTCCCTACTGAGTATCGTTATACTCACCCCTGCACGGGCTATGCCCGCACCTCGTTGTGTTGGTTGCAGATGATGGGCAGTGCTGACAGAGGCCGAGTGTTCGAGGACTGGACGGTACCTGGAGGTGGACTATACGACGAGATGGTACCCGGAGGAGGACCTCACGACGAGACTGTACCCAGAGGTGGACGTGACGACGAGGCAGTACCCGGAGGTGGACCACTGGGCGGAACATACTCGGAGCGGACGGCGGGACCCGAGGAGCAGAGGAGCTATCTGTACCCACCCTTCAGGTGGGATTTCCAGTGGACAGGTCGGCGTAGCAGCTTTACTTTTCAGTTGCTGTTTTCCCTTTCGAGTTGTACTTTACAGTTGGTCTTGTATTTCCGGCCCCTTTTTACTTTCCGCACTTACTGTTGTACTCAGTTTTTACTTAGTGTTTACTTCTTCCGCTTGTACTCTGTGTGATTGTTTACTTTACAAAGGCAATGCATTCCATTTTTACCAGGATTTACGCCTTGGTGCTAGTCGCCAGCCCCTGGCCTATGGAAGGCGGGCTTGGGGTAGTCACGACACGGGCCTCGAGGATGGGCCGTGACAGAATTAATGAGATGATCATTTGAAAACATCATAGAAAAATATATTTTTTATGTTTTTTTTGAAAAGTGTTAAATATTTATAATGAGATTATGGCACTACCTCCTCGGAAACGACGCCAAGTTTTGATGCACACCTGTCGTGGGGTGTGGAAAAAACAATTATTTACTAAGTTAAAATATAGTATAGAGGTTAGCCTAGGTTGTCTCTAGAGAGGAGCGCTCAACAATCAAGTTTTACACTTTAATATTAGATAATGAAGTTGGGTGGTTTTTGATATTGTTTGGTTTTGAAAACAAAGCAACGAAATTAAAGATAGAAATAAAGTAAAATATTAAAAATAAATTAACAAAACATGTGATTAAAAATATTGAAAGTAATTGAGTGATCAGGTTGGGGTTGGTTTTTCAATTGTAATGTTATCATAGTTCGAATTTTATTCAATCATCTTCTGCTAAGTCGGTTTAAGTGATATTCCACAATCGCTTCCTATCACTCCCTTGGTAAATGGTGACAGTGAGATTAAAACTTACCAATATCTTAACTCGTTCTAATATCCTACCTATGTGTTAAACAGATGTATCAAATACCCTCAATTGAGTTAGGCAATTCCCAATCGGGTCTTGTTTATCCCAAACAATTAAGAATATTCAATACCCCTGCCACACGTACTGACGATCGCCGAGTACTTCACCACTAAGCCTGAATCTATTCCATCGTATATAGACCAGAACCTAGTGGATGGATATTATCAACATTTACCAAATCAATAATAACAACATAATATTAAATCAAATACAATCGCATAAGATAATAAAACTGTTTATTAGAATTTGAAACCAACACCGCAGAAGAGAGAGAGTTTTTATTCAATCAAATTCAAGAACTCAAACATTACAAAAGATAAAACCTTCCCTCCCCCAATCACCTCATAAGTTTACCCCACCATGGTAAGGGTATTTTAGAATTATGAAGAAGAATAAGGCATTAAAAAAATAAGAAGAATAAATGAGTGAAAAAAAGAACATAATTTTCCCCTCCAGAATCTGTCCTCCAGAATGATATCTTTGGTTCTGCCCTATCCTAACCGAATAAGGCCGAGGCCCCTTCTTATATAATGTGGGGAATGGAGTTTTCCATCTACCCTCAAAATATCAGAGCAATTGGAGCCGTGTTAAGGATGTTATGGCCGCCAAAATGGAAGAGACTTTTCCTGGACGCCAAACACTATTTCACCAACCCTTATTTGAACATTTAATTGGCAGCCTTAATGAATGAATTTATTTCTGATATTTTTAGATACTCTGAACCTTCTTGTAGGATTTCTAACCCATCTGGAACCAATGAATTTGGAGGCCGGTGGTCCAATATATGGTTCATTGAATGTGGTGTGGTCCATTCTGCCGTCCAGAAGAAGTGTTCACATTGACCGAAATGTTTGGGCATGTTGGAGTTCGAATTGGCTTTTTTTCCTGAAGACTTATATGTATCAAACGAATCATGAAATCCTAAAAAAAAGGAATCAGGTGAATTGGATACAAAATGTAGGATTTATGATCGAAATACAGAGGAAATATAAATCTGTTTAATGTCCAGAATTAACCACTTTTCACATTTAAGCTCGAAACTCACCAAAAGTCATAAAATGATGCAAATAAAATCAAATTAATTAATATTAAGTGATTAAATCAATTAAAAACATATGTATAAATATGAAAATATTATCTCTGTCAGCGGGTCGGACAGTCACGAGCCATGTGACCTTGCCCGCCGCATGAGTAACACTGCCCACTCCTGGAATGTCTAGCTCTGTCTCCAGTGCCCCGCACAACTAGTCCTGAGTCATGCGGTCGTCTACCTGAAGGTCTGGTCCTCTTAAAACTCTATGACATCTGTCTTCTTCCAGCTGTAGAAGACTCTGCCACGTGTCTACTGGTGGTGGATCTCGCTGCTGGAGACTGCTCAGCAAGGAAACTCTCCACCAAGAGGGCTCTTTCTAGCACCCCTGCCTGCGTCGGGATGCTGAGTGAGATCATCGAAGCTCTGATCTCTCGCCTGAGCCGCTGCTCTAAGGTCTGGGCCCTAAATAATGGGTCCTGCACCATATTTGTGGAGTAGCGCGAGAGTTCGGTGAACCTCGCTAAGTACTATTCCACCATAATGCTGCCCTTCTGCAGATAAAGTAGCTCCTGTATCCGCACAACACTTAGGGTGGCTGGGAAAAACTCTGCCTGAAACAGGATCTCAAAGTCTGCCTAGAGAAGTGTCACCTCGTTATGCACCTGGAGCATCAGGCTCCACCATCTTCCTGCTTCTGCCTGAAGGAGACTCGCGGTAAGGATCACCATAAGGTCAGCTGGTGTCCCTACCAGTCTGAAGACTGTCACCACAGCCTCCAGCCAATCCTCAACTGCCTGAGGGTCCGTCTCACCCCTGAACTTGGGCGGCCTCTGGCGCTGGAACTCGTGCAACACGCTCAGGCGGTGTGCACTCTCTACTACTGGGGCTGGTGGCATCGGTGGCCCAACGGGGAGTGGTACCGCTGGTGTCTCCGCTAAAAAAGGGCCCTACACAGAGGCCTCATCGCTCGGTGGGATGCCATCTCATACAACTCTTGGAACCCTAGATGGCTGTCTGCGTGGAGGCATACTGAAAAGAAACAGGTGCGCCATGGTCAAAAAGTTATACCTGGTGAGCTAACTCAAAGAATTCAAATAAAAATCTTGAAAACACACACGCAATTAGTGTTTTCATGCACTGAGTCAGAAATTAGAAGTTAGGGTCTTGGTGTATGGATACATCGGTCGTTGCACCAACACTGGACTCCCAGAACTGAAATCCACACTCACTACACTTAACACTATTGCTTTACAGGAAAGATCAGAGTCCTAAGTTCTATGGTAGAACCAACTCCTCTGATACCAATTTTTCACGACCCATCCCCCGGGGCCTGTGCCGCGACTACCCCAAGCCCGACTTCTATAGGCCAGGGGCTGGCAACTAGCACCAAAGACATAAATCCCTAAAACTGGGAAGAAATTTCCTTTTATAATCCGAAAACGCACACAACAGAGTACACGATGGAAGAAAAACACTAAGTAAAACTATATAACAAAGTGCACTGAAAGTAAAAGGGGGGCCCGAAATACAAGCCCAACTGTAAATTACAAGGAAACAAAAAGTACAACTGAAGAAAAGAAAAGCTTCCCCTGGGTCGTCCTCCGAGGTTCCTACCTGAAGGTAGGTACAGATCGCCTCCCTAGCACTCCAGGTCCATCCGTCTCCTCCGTGTATCGTCACGCCGTATGGCCCACCTCCGGGTACTATCCGGTCCTAGTGCTCTCAGCCTCAGTCAGCGCTTTCCCTCATCTGCATCCAACACAATGAGGTGTGGGCATAGCCCGTGCAGGGGTGAGTATAACGATACTCAGTAGGGACCTCAAGACCCTCAAGGTCTCACATAATCTAACAAGGATAAACCACAAAGTATGAAATCAATAGATAACCCCAATTAGGTATATTCCCATACATATACCTAAGTTATCAAGTAATCCATCTCAATCATGAGGAAAACACAAAAGTTACTGACTCAACTCACAAAGGTATACAAATTTTTTTGAGAGTTAGAGATGATTAGATGTAGCCACTTAAATCATTTATTCTGTCAAACCCACCCAGGATCCAGGAACAGAAATCAGAACTGTCAAACCCACACAGGATCCAGGAACAGTAGTCAGAGCTGTCGAACCCACATAGGATCCAGGAAAAACAGTTAGAACTTTTGAACCCACACATCATCCAGGAACAGTAGTCAGAGTTGTCGAACCCACACAGGATCCAGGAACAACAGTTAGAACCGTCAAACCCACACAGGATCCAGGAACAGTAGTCAGAGCTGTCGAACCCACACAGGATCTATGAACAGCAGTTAGAACTATCAAACCCACACCGGATCTAGGAACATTAGTCAGAGCTGTCGAACTGACACATGATCCAGGAACAACAGTTAGAATTGTAGAACCCACACAGGATCCAGGAATAGTAGTCAGAGCGCAACTAACCACAGGGTTTCGCACAAAGCACGCTTGATTCCAGGAGGGTCCGCTCCTCAATCCAAGTGTCGATACATAAACTACCATGAAGTCCCATGAAAAAGTATCCCAAAGGTCTGCCACGTCATAGGGGTCTCAATGCAACAGACGACGCGTCAATCGGATGCCCGGTCTGTGAGTTATTAGCCTTTTAGTCCTGGGGGCCCGGTTGGATTCGTGCACGATCCAACTTGACCGTAACTCAACTATATCCTGAAATCTAGTGGGGTATACTCAAAGGGACCCTCATGCTCCAAGATTACCAGCACCGCTGACGGTTCATCAAACGGACATCCGGTGCCAAAGATATGGCCAAAAGAAAGTAAAGGGACGGTAATAGGTCCGGGTCCGGTCTGACTCGGTCGGACCGACCCGACCCGACTTAGTCTGGGCTGACTCGGTCTAACCCGTTGGGTCCGGCCTGGCCTATTGGGTGGTCCGGACCGTTGGGTTTGGCCCGGCCCGCTGGGCCTAGCCTAGCAGGCCGCGAGGGTGGTCCGGCCCGGGCTTGGGGCCGGTTCGGCCCGGAGCATCGTGAGGGCGCAGCTCAGCGCGGCTCGGCTCGGAGGGCGCGTCCAGAGTCGGTTCGACCAGGGCACCGTAAGTGGGTCCGTGGGACGACTCGGAAGGCCGGCACAGCCAGGGCGCCGAGTGGTGGCCGGGCAGGCCGACTGCAGGCTGGCGGGTGGCCGGGGGGTGGCTGGGCATGCCGGGTGGCGGCCGGGCAGGCCGGTGGGGGCTCGGCCGGGGCCGGTTTAGCCTGTGGTGGTGCGAGACACCGCGGGGCAGCGCGGGTCACAGAGGCCGCGGGTAGCATGACCTTTGTCTTTGCCTCCTTCATCACCTCGTCGTTTCATCGCCATGTCGAAGATCATCACAAACAAGAACGACGGAGGGGTCGGGCCATGTTGGTTTGGCCTGCACCCTCCGTGTTTAGGGTGGTAACATTTGGCTCATCAAGTAAGAAGAAAGATGAACTTCAATTTTTATATCCTCCGCAACGATTCCTTTCCAACCGAAGAAGAAAATAAGGAAAGTAATATTACACAAATAAACCCCCTACCTTGATCGTTGGTCATCAACTGAGTCGCAGGAAGAAGATAGAGTTTTCATCGTTCGTCGCGTCCACCTCACACTTCCAATCCCGAGCTCGCACGTTGGTTGTAGAAGAAACTCCACGTCGATAGAAGTCTAGGGAAGAAGATCGAAGGAGATCGTTGCCGGCGTTCTTCGATAGAATAACGCGTTCATCGTTCTTCATTGGGAGATGAGGTTCTTCGTTGGAGAACTCTATTTCTCCCAAGCTCTCCTCTCCCCAATATTCCAACCAAATTCCAAAATTTATATGATTTACCCAATTTAATTGTTGGATCAATATTCAAATTGGGGAAATTAATTACGTAGGTTGGCGTATTAAGGGTGGTGCGTTGGCAACATTAAAGTTAGAGGAGGTCAAGAGGATCTCCCTCATCAATGAGGGGAGTTGAGAGGTTTTCTTCTCCTCCCATTTAATAGGGGTCATGTGGTCCCCACCCCTAATATTCAAATTGGGAGTTTATGTGGTCTCGGGCAGTCCCCACTACATTACCCTCTCACGGGAGGTTGAGGTGTGGTGGTCCCCACCACCATAACCTCTCATTGGATGTTATGGCCTGGTGGTCCCCACTTCGAACCTCCACTTGTAGGTTATTGTTCCAGTGGTTCCTACCTTCCAACATCCACATGGAGGCATCAACCAACCAAATAAAAATAAAACTACAACTTTATTTTTATTTAATTATTTCATTAAAAACCCAAAAACTATCTTTTATTTCTGACCAACTGCCATCGTGGTGAAAGTTTTCTTAAGAGAATATCGGCGCTGCGAGTTCAACGGTGCCCTCAGATTTCAATTTCGAGCACTGGTTCAAAAGTTATAAAAACCCGCTCGTACGTTTACTGAATGTACCTGAACAAAACTTCAGAAATTGATTCTGAGCACTCCAGGCCTCAGAATCATGCGCCGTTAATTTTCACGGACTCGTAAAATTATCACGTATTTAAGAAAAAAAAATCCACAGAATTTCCAATTCTTTACACAAAGACTTTGTATATCGACTAATTCCTACCCTCCTCTATATATAATCATCCCAAGGCACCCCTATCTCCCAAAAATCCTCTCTCAAGCGCATCCCAAGCCTTTGGGATCACACTTCCAAGTAAGGGATTCCTTCCTTTCTTATTTTTATCCAAGTTTCTTTATGTTGTAATGCCCCTTTTCTTTCAATTAAAAATGATGTGGTATGATTTATAACCTCCCTTATATTACCCTCCCTATGTTTGAAATGATGACAAACCTCTTTCTCTCTCATTAATTCCTCCCATGTACACCCGTTACCATGCCGAAATTCCGTAAGGAATCTCTCTCTTCTCATTCACATTTAAGAAATTATTTTGTATTATGAATCTAAATTCCATTACATTTATTGGGATATGTTTCTATATGAACCCCTTACTTTCCATTTCATGTACATATTATGATACACCCCTTTCTCTCTCATCAAATATTTTTATGAATTCTTATGTCACGCTGTTATGCTGCCGAAATTGCACCACGATTTTCTCAAGCCAAAGTCATTGTGTTGTGAATACCATGACCATTTCTCTATAAAGGGTATTCACCTTTATGAAAATTTACTTATTTATTTTATATTTTCATGTATGAATTCCACATTCCTTTATCATGGAATAAATGATGATGTTTAATGAATCTATGTTGTATGATCTATGTGGCACACTTATGCATGAAATGAAATGTTTAAGAAGGGTGTGCCTTGATAGTGCTCCAATGCATTGGGTAAAGATTAGTATGATGATATGTCAAGTGCAATGAGGTTTTAATCAAGCTAATTAAAGTTCAATGAGGTTATACTCATGCTCCATGTGCAATGAGCCTTGGCTCATGTTAATACCATGTTAAGTGTTGTTTCCACATTTTCATGTTATGATAATCATGATATATCTTTCCTTTATGTTCATTTTTATTTTATGCTCAATTGATATGCCTAATACCTAACATGTATTGTATTCTTCATGTTATTCCTTATTTAATCCATTACTGAGATTTATAGCTCACCCTTTTCTTATGCATATCATCAGGTTATCCCATGCAATGCTAAGTACGAGGTAATATAATGGTCATGTAAAGGAAGTTTTCAATAAAGATGTTGTGTTTCACATTTTAAGTCTTTATGTAATGTTCCTAATCCCCAAAGACACTATACCTCTCTATCTTCTATGTTGTATCAAGTGAAGGTTTTATGTAATAAATCATGTTTAAGTGTGTAATAAAAAGTAGGTTTGTTATAGGTTTCACACTTATGAGCATTACATGATATCTAAATGGAAACTATCCTTAAATTAAGCATATCACAGTTACTTCTTTAGCATTTCTTGTAGTATTTTATCACTACGAGGAAGGAAAAATCAGCTACATATGGTGTTGATTAATCTCAATTATTATTTGATTAATCACATATATTAGATACATAAATGATCATTTGTTGTCTGTTATACAAAATAAGTTGATGTATCTCATTAAATTTTGTTCTCAAAGCTATAAAAACTATATTTATATGAAGTGAAATCAATATTAGAGTTACCTGAATGATTTAATAGAATTCTATTAAAATAATAAATAAGACCACTTCACATTCATGATATTGGTTGAGATAAATATAATGGTGATTTTTCCCAAGGCCACCTATTTCCAAATTATAATTCACTTGGACTATTATTTTGTTTGCAGACTATGTTATATTTCTTAGTTTATGTTTTTAGATTGATAAAACCATGATGAATTTTGAAGATTTACATGATTAATTTCGTCAATAATTGAATATTGATTTGAACTATAATTAAAAGTACTACATGTGCGCTCTGAGTTTTTATTCTAAGCTGTTTGATATGAAATTTCATGATATTTTAATAAGATAATTATGACCCTACTGCATGAACCTATTAAAATGACCCTTCTACATACACCTGTTAGAATTTTCACTGATCAAAATAAGTTTTGGGGTTTTCTTTTTTGCTCTATTTTTATAACTGCCTAAAGTTTACATGAGTGCAGAGTAATGGAATTAATAGTGGAAAATGGTTTTCATTGTTCAAGTTATGTTTTCTTTTTAAAGCATATAAATGATATGTCTAATTTTTTTATGTGAAAGTAGTTTAATTTACTGATTTTTTTCTTATGCATTTATTTCGGAAGACTCTTTTTTATCAGAGGACATAATGGAAAAATCTTGTTTGGTAGTGTTGCTTTGTTTCTTTCATTAAATTTATATAATATTTCTTATATTTGTGAGTTCCTTTTAGGATGAAGTGAACCACTTCATTAAAAATTAAGGCTCTGTTTGGTTCACATAGACTAAATTATAGAAAGAGAAAGAAAATATAATGATGTTTGAGTTCATTTATTTTATTCCAATTGTTAGCAGGAAGTGGGGGTTTACCAAGTTTAACTACACCAATTACTTGAAGTGTAAGAGAAAGAACAATAATGTTCCTGATGGTGTTAATACAAAGCTTCTGGGATTACATTTCTATATATTGTTGCTTAGGTAAAAGGTTGGATACCATTCCCCACATTATTATGAAGTTTACTTATTTTTTCCCTTGTTTTTTTGTGTTTCTAATTTTATGCCACTTTTGTTTTTTTTTGGTTGATGATTTTTTTAAGATGGTAAAATTTATAGAGTTGAGACCTACCTGCTTATTTATATTTTGATACTACTGCATTGTTACATTTTTCTACATTTTGGATTCCACCCATATCTGTTGGATGCCACTATATTTTGGAACCCAATCTGTTGGATTCCACTATTTCATTTTGGAATTGGATGCTGCTACATTTTGGAATCTAATTCATTATTGGGTTGGGTCTGGTTCTACATTTTCGGGTTATATTTTCCTACATTTTTGAAATTGGATGCTATTCGAACCCACTCTGTTGTATTGGGTTGGGTCTGAGTCTGGGTTTGGATCCATCAAGTTGGGTTGTGTTTGGGTCTAGATCCATCATGTTGGGTTGGGTCTGATGCATATAACTGACTTAACATAACCCGATCTGACCTAGCCCACAACAGGTTGGGTCCTTTGGCCATGCACTACCTAACCCGACCCCACGGGTTGGGTCAGGTTAGGTCAGCTAATCATGAAGCATGTGAACCAACCCGACCTGAACCATTATTTTTTGGTCGATTCAGGCCTAGAAATACCCTCGACTTGACCTAACCCAACCCATGGACACCCCTAATAAAAGGCATAAAATGAAGAAGATACTTGAATAAAGGGGAGAAGTAGAGGATCCCTTACCTTGAGAGGGTGATTATAAAAGCTTGGGAGGAGCTTATTGAGAGATTTAGGGCACTTTGGGAGGACTCTAGAGAGGTTAGGTCAGATTAAGTATGTTCTCCAAGGTTTTTGAGTGAATATAAAGGGGTTCTTGGGTGGGTTTATATAAGAAAAATAAGGGAGTTCTTTATTATTTCCCAAACATAGGTTTTGGACTATATATAATAAATTAATCAAAACCAAAAACCTTACCATCGTTTTTGCCCATGTTTTATACCAAATAGGAGTGGTTTTAATTATTTTATAAGGCCAAGGTCTGAACTTATTAAAATACCACTCTTAGTGATGTGGAAGTGAGTCTTGTTCTTAAAGAAATGATTTTAAAACCTTAAAATATAATTTAGGTTTTGTAGGATTCATAAAAGATTTATAAAATTAATAAAATAACATAAAAACATATTAATTTAAAGGTAAAAAATATATTTGGTTATATATACCTTTTATAGCATCTATTACATCACTTTTGGGTCATTATGATGTCATAATACACACCATATATTTATATCATATTTATTTTTTACCAAAAAATTCGTTTGTCTCAGAAAATTATAGAAAATTAACCATTATATAATTTATACATTATGATTCCAAAAATAATATTTATTTTATCAAAATAATTTTTAAATATTTTATTTTTTACTTTTAAAACATAATCGACATTTATTGAGAAATGCTGTGTTTTTTGACAATAACAGTTTTTGAACTCTTATAAAAATTACATTTGACATCATAAAAATTATATTATCATTTGAATTTAATAATTATTATTTAATAATAATATTTTATTAAAATATTATTTATTTCAAAAATCCATTAATTCATTGAAATAAATATCTTAATTGAAATTTCATATTACCCAAAAATACAATATGTGTTTTATCATATCAAAATGAAAATCATTTATAAAGTAAAAAAATAAAAAAGAAAATATATTCATTATTCTATACAATATACATATTTATATTATCAGGGACTTAATATATAACCCTTTATTACATCAACAAATTCCGTAAGGGTAAGGTGCGCAATGGTGAGATTTTCATGGGGTGGTTCGGCGTACATGGTTTGGTATGTGATCTCGATGAGCTTGAACTTATCCTATAAACGGTCTTGATAATGCTTTAGTTTTTGGATCTTGGATTTGTATTGGTAAAGGGAAAATACCAATGATTCTATCTCCCTCATAAGCTATGATAAATGGGAATCATAGGGTACGATCCTACTGGTTGAGGCTATTGTTTCTTTTATTTGTGTCAATTGGATTTATCATAACCCTATATTTATACTAATCGTATAATCACTATTGAATGAATATTTTATCAATGGTTATGATTCTTAATATTCTTTTAAATCTGATATGATATAATAAAACCAAATAAGTGCATGTGTTTTTTATAACCATAATAGGGCATTTAGTTCAATCTTAAAGGGAATTTTATTTATAAAACTCTGGTTCATTACATTTTCTATGCATCCCAGTGAATCAATTACTGATTTTTTTACTCGATTAATTTAAATTTATAATTGTAAAAATTCTCTTGGTGATATTATTTTTGTAGATACTTTAGTCAAGAAAATCCTTTGGGTTTTACCAAGTAATTGGGCATCCAAAGTTACTACGATCCAAGAAGCTAAATATATAAATAATATGACATCTGATGATCTAATTATATATCTTATAACATATTAGATAACTATGAGAAGATAATATTAAAGGAGGAAATGTAACATCCAACCCTGACTTACTTTATGAACAGTAACTAGACCGGTTTTCCACGCAACCTCAGACACACCTCCTTGCATGCTAGAGGTTTCTGATTAGTAGTGAGGGTTTAAGGTGGTACTATGGGGATACTATACCTACTATATCAATGTGAATAATATAGATAAAATAACCAAACATCATCCATCATAAAAAAATAGATAGCATAAATAACACATACAACAAAAACTGGATAATAAATGAAATATAGTAGAGGCCCGAACAACCATGCCATACATACAAGACCGCCCATTGGGCCAGTTACAGATACACACTAGAATAAAATAAATAAAACAAAAGGGATACACTAAATCTATGATATGAACCCTATATACACTCCCAAGACAATATAATCCATCTCACTTGATCAATCTTAGACCTCAATCCAACCTGTTCCTACACCCAAGTGAATGTCTCCATTGCTACCCAAGTGTAGTGGTGGCCTGAGCATGGTGTGAGTATAAAACTCAGTAGGGAACCACCAATGTGGTCCTGTACTAACTAGCATATGCATGATATGTGCATATGATGTGCTCAACTAAAAAGTAACTACTAAAAATAAATAAATTTCTATCAATCCTTTGGTCCATGACCCCGATTGACCATACTTGGTTCGAACAGTATCGAGGTGTCTATAAGCATGTCTCAGTGACTATGCTAACCAAGTATAACATGGGCTCTAGATCTATAGTATCCCCAGCCAACCCTCATAGCTTTGGGGACCCATCCCATGATACCCCTATCATGAGCTCCAAATTCATGGAATCCCCTATCATGTCTTCATGACTTTGGGGATGAGGCCCACAACAACTTATCATGAGCTCTGAATCCATGACAACTCCTATCATCTGAGATCATGATCCAAGGAATCCCCTATCTCATCCTCATAGCTCCAAGGAAGATGCATGTGATAGCACTATCATGAGCTCTGAATCCATTAAAGTTCTTATCATGACCCAAGTTCAAAATCTATGAAAACACCTATCAAAATCCAAGACCCAAATCCATGGTGGATCTTATCACTGAGATCCAACCCCATTGAAGCTCCAACCATAACTGACTCCAAAATGTGCTAGTTGATCCATATACCTGGCTCCAATCATGTTATTCCAATCATATTACATCAGCTCTAAGGAAACATTCTACAAATAAAGAAAATAAAAGGGATAACTAAACACCCACACCCATCATCACTATCTATATCCCCTTAAGCTCCCTAGTCAAGTAGTTTTTCCTTGGTGAAACCTGGTACCCTCTCACACACACCCACTTAGGGTCAAATATCAATGGGGAACCCACCAGGTCCCCTCAGTCTCAGCACAAAAAAGGCACCCTCACATGGGTCCTCAATCTTAGTCATAGTCTTGGGTTAACACTCAATGCACCAGGATGATGCATCCCACGACATTACCAATAGGGTAACATGCCCTTGTTGGTTACATAGGGTATCACCACATAGGAAACAATCAATATATGGTCCATGACCTATATCAATCTACAAGGTCACTTTAGATCAGTCTATTCACCCAACCATATCTTAGTATTCCTAATGTATGTACACCTAGTTTTGGTCAAATCATATAGAGTAGGGTCACTCATTCTATCTGTATCTCAATGATCCCAAATGGCTCGAAGTCCATAAAGGGGGTCCTCTAAGGCCTACTTGACCTATGATCAATTTTCCACTATCACCTCTAGCTTGGAGATGTCTCAAGATCCTATACATGGGATCCTAAGTCTCATATGGTCTAAAATCACCTCATGAGAGGTCTGGAGGCCATTTGGTGTCTCAAGGTCTCAGCCTCAACCATCGATGGCCGTGTCATCAAGCTATCTCACAAGGGTTGTTCGTGACCCTTGGTGATCTTCCATTTTAATTAATCATTTTAATTTAATGAAAACATTCCATTTAATTAAATTTAACCTGGGGCGTCACCCTTAGTGGTGAGCCTGAGAATTTACATGAAACATAAATCAAGTCACAATCCATAGAGCTAGTGAGTGATACCACATATCTTTATTCATAGCTTTTTCAATTTATCACCAAAGGCTAGAAGTAGCTTCCAAAGCCTGTCCAACTTGTCCTTGATATAACAATCCCATATTAACTTCCCAACCCCATAAATCCAAGAAAACATTTATAATTAATTAATTATAACAATTATAATTAATTAATTTAAAACCAACTTAGTATAAATCCATACAACTCACTAGATTATTGAACCATGCCATAACCACAACCAAACACTTTCCAACTATTCATGGTGTATGCTTTACCTCATACTGGTAAAAATCCCTAACATATGAAGGAAAAAAATTCTCTAATTTAATTTAATTTAATCCAAAAAGTTTTAAAAAATCACTATGAAAAAATACCTCAATGAAACAGCACGCGACAACATGCATGTGACATCCCGATACATCCACTTTCTAGGTAGGGTGGAAGCCCCATCATGCTAGGACAATTCCACCATGATCGAGTGGAATCAGAACAAAATACTTAAACTAGGAAACGAAAAATTATAACAAAGTAGAGGAGTAGGTTAACTAAGGTTATTAGAAGGAATATCGTACAACAAAATTCTAGAAGAACACCCAATAAAACACCCCTTTATAGGTCTTGAAGAAGGAGGGAAGTGGGAGAGGAGCTGAATCGCATGAGGGAGGAAAATCAGAGAAAGATTGGGATTACCTATTAAAATATCAAGTGGGAAAAAGGCAATTTTCACTATTTAAACGATTCACATGGTTTGGAAACATGGTTAGCCAAACCATGTGCCAACTGTTCTCTCCCAGTGTCCAAGGCATCACACTTCACATGATCATAATGCATGGATTAATAGACCATGTTCCAAGTATGTGACATGTCTATAATTTTTTGTAGACACTTTCATGGTCTCACAGGACTAGTCAGATGGTTTCTGAACCCATGAATCTATACATTCTGGGCTTTATGTTTAGGACACATAGTTAGCATTAACAGTGCATCAACTGGGTTCCCTAGGTTTCATTTTCTAAAAACTAAGATCCAAAAATTGAACCTCCAAGATTCTCTTAGAACCTATAAACTATTTTCCGAGCCTCATTCCATGTCTAAAAACACTATTATAATACATCACAACTCTCATAATTAAATTCCAAATCTTTGATCAAAATTTGACCCATATAGTAATTAAAAATTTAATTTCTTTATGAAAATTTCAACTCATAAAAACACGAGATCTTATAACCTCTTCACCTTAATACTTCTTATCCCTGATAAGACTCAGTGAACTTCCAACTAAATTTCCTGACCTACCTCAACCATGAATTCCCGCTCAAACAACCACATCCCATCCTTGAACACCCCACATGATTCTAAAGCACCACCTTCCATCCAGGGTGGTTAAGCCACCCAACCATGAGCCAACATCCATAACCGCCATCAAAACATTGAGACAAAACATACATGAGCCCGTCTAGCCTGATATATGATCACATCGATGTTTGGTTCATCACCTGACCTATGGTGATCCCCACCATAGAACTTAGCATGTAAAGGCTAATTCTGAGCTATGGTTCTTCCACTGTCAGAATTTCCCACCAAAAGTTATGCCTAGCATTAGAACAATGCGCCCAACATGCTTCCTAACCACCTAACTTGATAACATACAAGAACACCTCTCTTAGTTCTTGATTTTAATTTGAATTGGTCAAATCCCAATCAACTACACTCCAAGGCCGACTGTGCCGAATTTTCCTTAAAGTCCAATCATACAACCACTCCCATCATGACTTGAACAAACCATCCACTATCCATTTCCATCACTATGCCCCACCATAAGCACTGATGCACCCCGATCCAATACCTTAAAATCGTCACATCCAACCCAAGCCCAATACCCACACTTATAATCCACCTGACACTATATTTGAACATGAACCTAACATTCACCAAGGAATCTAGAAGTACTTAGGTCCATGTGTTCACCGACATCATAATTTCAAAATGACCATCCCACGACCAATATCATACTCCCACCACCCTTCTCACATGAGGTTCATATACTCAAGACCAACATATAATTCCACCCCTTAGGAGAATCCTTTCCATCACACTAATATGAAAATCTCTAGATCATCATGGCCCATTCCCCTTCCATCACCAAATATAATGACTGGCATGGAAAAACCCACCCACTAAGCATCACCTCAACAGGTTCTATCACAAAACACATTTCATTCCTCACGAGCCATTCTCATATGTTTCCAACCATTGAAAACATGTCTCCTTGATAATTCATGTTAATTTCCACCCCTATGTTAACCATTCTGTGATACCCAATCCATTTATAAAACAACCCTCATCACTGGGGCACTTACTTTATTCCATACAAAGCTCCGGGTCACTGCACCCGTAAGCGTCTCATTGATTACCATCATCCCTTAGTCCTCTCATGGACATCACCAATTCTAACACCCATCTCATACTCCCATGACTCACACACCAACAAGGCCATGGTGACCATGCTCTATGAAAATTCAATCTCATAACACAAAACCCTAATAATCTCCCATGTATCAGTCTCATACCCCTAATAACCTACCTACGATTGACTCTAAAATAAAAAACTAACTCAAGTTAACACCTCTCATGGGAATCCCTCCAATAATTCAGGACATTGAACCACTAAGGTCCGATTCAAACTAAGGGTCTCTAGGTATCCAACCTATCCTAAAGGATAGTTATATAAAAGGGTCACTAGGTACGACCACCTAGACCTACTAGTCAAGCCTCTCATTAAGCTCATGTCTCATGGGACGTCATGTAAAATCCCATATCAACCCACGACATAAGCATTTCAACCATCACCTAAAACTAGGGAACCCATCCTCTTTGATTATCTACACATCAGACTACTCCCTAGAGAATCACGTCTCACCAGTCGATAGGTACACACACAATGACATCATCCCAGAGGATCTGTACCAAACCACACATATAGTTCGATTAAGTAGAATGTCATTCCAATTTAATTGGGGAAACATTATATTGGTTGTTACTATCAATTTAAATAACTGGACCTAAACATAAATGAACCACAAGGGGTCAAACTCTTATGCACCATGTTCCATAATGACCCATGAGGGTCACTACACCTCTTGTGAATGTGGACTACATTTTCATCCTCACCATTGAGAATATCACCGTAGATCCACATGAACTTCCATCAGAAGAAAATAACTATACATGTCTGTCCAACTAAGTAGAATTCCACCAAGTACTTATATAGGAAAACACCATAGAGTAGTTGTTGATACTTTAAATAACTAAGACTCTATCGTCAGTGAAATCAAACACTAGCAGGAATAAATGTCATGTGAATCCTATGTGCTTGATATAATGCATGATATGCCTCTTTACTATATAGTAAAAGAGTAAAAATCAAATCATTGGACTCTTTACAATGGGAAAAGAGCCAGAAATCCATAATAAATCAAGAATCTCAAACATCCATGCAATCCAAACAAGGTGAAAATCATGTAAAACCATAACATCTCAAACCAAAATAGAAATCATAGATCCCTAATAACCTATAATTCATATCAGAACAAGTGTTATAATCACACCAACCCAATATCCATCATAGGCTCTAACACATTCCTATGTCTCTATTATACCAAATCCCAAAATAGTAAGGCAAAAATAAAACAATCCTATGATACCACTTCGTAACATCCCACCTAAAATCACTCAATGAAAATCAACTAGACCGGTTCACCACATGAACTCAAGAATGACTCCCCATATTCCAAAGGATTATGACTAGAAGTGGAGGTCTAAGGTGGTACTATGGGAATACTATACCCCCTATATCAGAGTAAAAAATAATAGATAAAGTTAACAAACATCATTCATCACAAAAAATAGAAAATAAAAGAAATATATACAAAAAAAATGGATAATAAATGAAATATATTTTTGGACCAGAAAACCATGCCATATATACAAGATCGCCCACTAGGTTGGTTATATTTACATACCAGAATAAAATAAATAAAAAAGGGCTCTACTACATCACTGAGACAAACTCCATTTAGTCTCATAAGACTATATTTTCCATCCTTCTTGATCAATATTGGGCCTTAGATCAACCTATGACTGTAATCGAGTGAACGTCTGCTTGGGTACCCAAGCACAGTGGTGGACCAAGTAGGGTATGAGTATAAAACTTATTAGGGAACCACCAACATAGTCCCATGCTAACCAACATATGTTTGATATGTGCATGTGACATGCTTAGCTAAAAATTAACTATCAAAAATAAATAAATTATTATTAATCCTTAGGTTCATGAACCCGATCGACCATACCTACTTCAAACAATGTTGGGGTATCTTTGAGCATGTCTCGATGATCGTTCTAACTAAGTATTATGCAAACTCTAAATTCATGGAAGCCCCGACAAATCCTCATAGCTATAAGGATCCATCCCATGAAAACCACATCCCAAGCTCCAAATCCATAGTAACCCCTATCATATCCACATGAATGCAGGGATGTAACCCATGATAACCCTATAATGAGATCTAAATCCAAGACAAATCCTATCATCTGGGATCCTAATTTAAGGCAGCCCCTATCGTATCCTCATGGCTCCAGGGATGAGGCCCACTAAAACCCTATCATATGATTCAAATCCACAGTATCTCATATCATGATCCAGACTCCAAATCCATGCCTACCCCTATCAGTATCTAAGACCCAAATATATGGAGTCTCCTATCATCAAGATCCAACCCCATGGTAGCTCTAACCATAACTGAATTTGAAATGTGGAAGCTTATCCATATACCCGAATATAATTTTTACAGCCCAACAATATTACATCCTCTAAAAAGGAAAATTACATAAATAAATAAAACACAAGGGTTTATCAAATTACCATGACCATCATAACTATCCACATCCACTAGGGCTCCCCAATCCATTACAGGTTCCATGGAGACACTCAGTACCCTCTCACATATACCCACTCAGGGACAGTCTGTCAATTGGGCACCCATTGGGTCCCATCGATCCCAACACAATAGAGTCACCCTTGTATGGGTCCTTGGTCTTAGTCACAATCTCAAGTCAACACTCGATGCATTGGAACGATGCATCCCATGACATCATAAATAAGGTAGCATGACCTTCCTATCTATATGGAGTCTCACTATATAGAAAAAAAATCAAGAGATAGATCATGGAATATCTTGATCCACAGGGTCACTCTGGGTAATTCTACTCACCCAAACTAGTCCCATTCTGTCTAAGGTCTGTCCACCTAGTCCTGGTCATATTGGACAGAATATGGTCTCTCATTCCATATTCATCTTGATGATATCAAGTAGCTCAAAGTTCATAAAGGGTTTCCTCTAAGGCCTACACATCCTAGTATCACTAGTACACTATCCTATAGTTTAGAGGAATTCTAATCACCTATGCATGAGATCCTAGGACTCACAAGGTCTAGCTTCACCTCAATAGAGGTTTTGATTCCATCTGGTGTCTCAAGGTCTCAGCCTCGTCCATCGGTGATCGTGGCATCAAGCTAGTGCGCAAGGGTTGATCACGACCCTTGGTTCTCATCCATTTCAATTAATCATTTTAATTTAATTAAAAAATTAATTGAATTAAATTTATCCCAGGTAATATCCCTCATTGGTGAGCCTAAGAATCTACATGCAATATAAAATAAATCATAATCCATATGGATAGTGTGTGTGACCACCTACCTTTATTCGGACATTTTTTAATTTATCACCGAGGTCCGAAAACAGCTTCCAAAGCCCATTTAAGTTCTTCTTCAATCAAACAACCCCGTATTAAATTTTTAAACCCCTAACTACAAGAAAAAATTCACAATTAATTAATTATTAATTAAAACTCAACTCTACATAAATCTAGAAAACTCATCGGATTATTCCACCTCACCAGAACCGCAACCAAGTGCTTTCCAACTGCTCGTGGTGTACCCTTGAACTCATACTGGGATAAATACTTAACACATGATGACAAAATAATTTCTAATTTAATTTAATTTAATCCAAAAATATTAGAAAAAATATCACAACAAAATACCTTAATGAAACGGTGCACGACGATGTGTAGACGACATCCCGAGACATCCTCTTCCTAGGTATGGTTGAAACCCCATCATGCTCATCTGATTCCACCATGCTCTAGTGGAATCATAACCAATCCCTAAATTATGAAACCAAAAATTATAATGGGGGATAGAATGAGGTCAATCAAGGTTATCATAAGGAATATCATACCTCAAAATGCCTATAAAACACCCAAAAAAACACCCCCTTGATGGGGATTGAATAAAGAGGGAAGGGGGATAAGTTCCGGATAATGTGAGTGTGGAAAGGGGGAGAAATAGGGGGCTTCCCTTTTAAAATACTATAAGGAAAAATGATAATTTTCTCCATTTAAATGAGTCACATGGTTTGACCACATGGTTAGCCAAACCATGCACCAACCGTGTACCCCCACTTTCGAAGGCATCACACCTCACACAAGCATGAAACACAGTTTAACAAATTGTGTTCTAACCATCTGACATGTTTGTAATTTTTTATATAAAATCACATGGTCTCTAGGGACCAGACACCTGGTTTCTCAACTTGGGTACCTATACATTCTGAGCAACATGGTTAGGCTGCACGAATAACACTAACCGTGTGCCCTAGGTTACATTTTCCATAAACTAAACCCCAGAACCGAACCCTCAAGGCACTCCTAGAACCCCCAAACCACATTATGAACCTCATTAAAAATCTAAAAACATCATTTTAATATGTTCCAACTCTAAAAATTCTATTCTAATTATTTGATCAAAATTTAACTCTTCTAGTAATTGAAAATTAAATTACCTTCTAAAATTTTCCACTCGTACGAACATGGGATATTACAAACAAAGGAGGTCAAAGAAACTAAAAAATAAAATTTATTTCAAGGAAATAAATAACACAAAAACTAAAATTGAATACAATATTTCTCATATTTCCATGATTATAAACAAGTAGATGAAAAATAAAATATCTTATCATCGCTTTTGAAAGGAAAATCAAGAAAAGGAAGTCACTTTCTTTAGTTGAAAAAATGAGAGTCACATAAATCTATATTATCCCTTGAATTTTTTTTCTAAAGATAAGATGAAACGTAAAAAATCACTAAAAGTTTCAACTAAGAGTGCTAGATAGGACACACTTTCAATATATAAATCAAGTGATGAAAGTCTAAAGTTTCTCATGGCTGATATCAAGGTATATAAGAAAGTAAATTTTTCTTATTCGAGTTCATACTATTATACTTATTCAACTAATTATAGAAGTTATTAAGATCATATTTATTATATAGATCAAATTCAAAATGTTTTTTGTAAACTTTATTTAAAATTTAATGATCTTAAAAATAATTACAATCTGGTTGTTTTTGAAAAAGATCAACTTTTAAAAGAAAAAGATGATTTGGTTTTAAAATTAAAAGAAATACCTAATGATGAGAATTTTAAATCTCAAATTAAAGATCTTAAAAGCAATATTTATTATTTAAACCAAGGTGAATAAACATTTAATATTATTTTGAAATATCAATGTGTTTTTAAAATTAATTTTGATACTGGTTATATAAAATAATATAGTTTTCCCAAATTTTTTAAAAAGGCTACTTTTATAAAGGGAAATTCACAAAAGAAAATTTTAATTATTATAATAAATTTGGGAACCTTGTTTATTAATGCAATTATAAAAATTATATAAATGTTATAATGAATAGAATTAATCTCTCATCTCATATTTCTAATAGAAAAACTTGTTTTAAACAAGTTTAGATTCCAAAGTCTTTATTGGATAACTTAAGTGGACCCAATATATGAGTACCAAAAGAATCAGTCTATTAATATTTTATAGGACATGGGTCTCAAGAGAAAAAACCAAGAAGATACTTGGTATATGTATATTGGGTTCTCTAGGAATATGTGTAGAGATCTTTCTGAATTCAATCATCTCATAAACTTCGACATAGGACATGTTACATTTGGAGATAATTCAAAAAGTAAAATCACTAGTATTGGTACGATTAGTTTCTCCAAATATATTTTAATTAAAAATGTTTTATTTATTAATGTTTTGAAGCATAATTCACTAATTATTATTCAATTTTGTGATAGTGGTTTTAAATTTATTTTTAAAAATGATTTTTGTAAAATTTTTAAATAAAAAGGAAAGATTTTATTTACCACATCCAATTTTAAAATATTTATATTATAGATTTAAAATATATTTCAAGTAAAAATGTTAAGTAGTTAAGTGAACAAGATGATGAATATTAGATTTTTAATCAGCTTTTAAGTCATTATAACATTCAATCTCTTTTCATGCTTAATCGTAACTTACTAGTATGAGATTTACCAAAATTATCTTTCAAAGATAAGCAAGCAACATAAAACTTGTTTCAAATCTAAAAATGTTGTTTCCTCTTATAAATAATTATAACTAGTTCAAATTGAAATTTGTTTACCAACTCAAGTTTCTAGTATTATAGGTAAATCTTACACCTTTTTAATTATCAATGACTATACTAGATTTACATGGGTTTTCTTATTAGTTCATAAAATGATACTTATAATGTATTTAAAAAAATTTCAAGGAAATTTGAAAATGAAAAGGCTAAAAACTATTTTCCCTTAAAATTGACCATGGTATAGAATTTTATAACAAAGACTTTGATGAGTTTTGTGCTTATCAAGGTTATCATCACCCCTTCTCCACTCTTAGAGAGCCTTATCAAAATGGGGTTATCAAAATATGAAGTAAGAACCTCCAAGAAATGTCTAGGACTATCTTGAATGAGTTTAGCCTTCCTCAATTATTTTGGGATAGAGAAACTAATACCACTTTCTTTATCCTTTACCATGTTTTCATATGAAACATCTTATGAAAAACACCCTATGAACTTTAAAAAGGTAAAATTACTAAAGTTGTATTCTTTAAAGTTTTCAGTTGTAAATGTTTTATCCTTAATACCAAGGATAATATTGGAAATTTTGAACCTAAATCTGATAAAGGTATATTTTTGAGTACTAAAACTCAAATAAATCCTACCGAGTCTTCAATAAAAATACCAATACCTTAGAAGAGTCAATCCACATCAAATTTGCGGATAATCTTCATATATCACATCCTCAAATTGATGATGATTTTGAAAAAGCTAGTTTTACCTTACTTAAACCTGAATATTATAAAGTAATTGAAGTTTTTTAAGAACCAACTTACACTCCTTTACCCAATTAATGGGTTTAATCCAAATACCACCCCCTCAATAATATTAGCAGAGAATTATAATGAATATATTGTACTAGAAGGTTGGTATTAAATGAGGTTGAACATCAAGATTTTCTCTCTCACATTGAACCTCATTCACTTGATTATAATATTAATTATTATAGTCGTATACTTTCTATGTTAGTGGATTTTAACCAATTTCAAAGGAATAATGTTTTCACTCTCATAGAATAACCCGATAATCATCTAATTATTGGCACTAAGTGGGTTTTTTTCGAAACAAACCTGACGGTCAGGGAATTATAATTTGTAATAAGGATCAAATTATTACTAAAGGAAATAATAAAGAATAAGGTATTGATTATGATGAAACCTTTTAATCTATTTCATGACTATAATCTATTAGAATCTTATTATCATTCACCTATAATTTTAATTTTAAACATTTTCAAATGGATGTCAAGAGTGATTTTCTAAATGGTTTTATTTCTGGAAATATTTTTATAGATCAGCCACCTGGTTTTGAAATTACTAAATTTCAAAATCATATTTTCAAGTTAACCAAATCTATTTACGGTTTAAAACAAGCCCCTAAGGATTGGTATGAGAGGTTAACTTAATTTTATTTTATTAAATGATTTTAAAATGGGAAAAAATGATTCCAATCTTTTTCTCAAAACTTTTTAAAATGATTTATTAATTGATCAAATTTATATTGATGATTTCATTTTTAGATCAACTAAAAAAACTATTTGTAATTAATTTTGGGAATTAATGAATAAATATTTTGAAATGAGTTTTATGGGAGAAATAAAATTCTTTCTTAGTTTTCAAATTTCTCAAAATTATGATGGAAATTTTTTAAACCAAAGTAAATACACTAATGAACTTCAAAATAAGTTTTTCATGGATCTTGATAAGGAAATTACAACACCCATGAGTACAAATTATAATTTAATATTGGATGAATCTGGAAAGTTGGCGAAAAATAAGATTTATCAGAGTATGATTGGAAGTCTACTTTATCTTACTATGACCGAACCAAACATCATGTTTAGTGTATGCCTTTGTGATTGTTTTCAATAAAATCCAAAGGAATCTCATTTAAAATCTCTCAAAATAATTTTACTATATTTGAAAGGAACTAAAAATCTTGGATTATTTAATCCTAAGGAAACTTATTTTGAACTAACTTGTTTTTCTAATGCTGATTTTAGAGGATTCCAACTAGATAAGAAAAGTTCTAGTGGGAGTTGTTGTGCACAAATAATATGGATAAAACATAATCTATTGGACTTTGGGTTAACATATGATCACATACCTATAAAGTGTGAAAAAAATAGTGTGATTAGTATCTCTAAAAAATACTATCCATCACTCTTAGACTAAACACATTTATTTGAGACACCATTTTCTTCAAGATCACTTTCAAAAAGGTGATATCGTTCTTGAATTCTTTTTCAATAACCTCCAACTTGCCGAAATCTTCACTAAAACCTTTATCTTGATCCCTTTGACTTTATTAAAGGTTATTTGGGTATGATTAGCCTATGATAATTATATCTTAACCTTGGTAATATTGATAATTTATTTATTTTTTTTTCCAATTTTTTATCAAATTGTTTTTCCAAAATCAAATGTTTTATGACTATTTTTTTTCAAAAAAAATTATGTTTAAAATTTTCATAATTTTTGGAAAATTTAAGTGAGTGTAGTATTCCAAGAAAAAAATTTCTATCTGGATACAAATAATTGGATGCGGTTCTAGCACAGATTCACCTACAGGTTATTAACTCAAAAAGGGATGTTTGGATTTTTAATATGATCTTCAACCTGGGCATGAGTAGTGAACCTTTACTACACACCTATCTTGAAACTCCCATGGAATTCACTATGGTTTATTTACATAATATTTTCTAAACATTAGTCATGTAATTAATTTTATTTTTAAATTCTCTATTTATGTACATAGTTTTTTATTATATCTTTATATATATATATATAAATTCATTATTTTAGGGGGATATAATCTTGTTAATTCTAAAATGATCCTATAAGATATAATTTTTATCAAAATTATTTTTTAAAATTTTATTTCTCTCTTGAGATATATTTTTAAATGTTTTTTTATTTTATTTCATTTTGAGCTTTATTAAAAATCCATCTTTCTAAATTTTTAGCTTTCTAAATTTTCAGAACTTTGTTTTTATCTATTTGAAAAGATCATAAATGATGTTAAATGCATTTTTTAAATTTCTATTATTTATTCTAACCTGGTATATAAATATTGTTTTGATAATCTCAAAGGTGGAGAGATATTGAAAAATCTTTTAGGAGAAATAAATGTAATTATGGGGGAGAAATCTTGTTGTTATAACTTGTATTGTTTTAATATGTTAATAAAAATATCCTTAAATCTTATCTTGTTATATTATTATTAATAAAGTGTTCTTGATCATCAAAAAGGGTGAGATTTTTGTGATTCTCACATTCTTAAGTTTTAATAATCATAAGCACTCTTTGAAGTGTAAAATTATTTCATTTAAGTGATCGGTAGTTAGATACTTTATGAAATCATGTTAGAATATTGAAATAACCTTAAAGGATCCTTGGAGAAGTCTTGATATTCTTTTTTAACTCATGGTGTAAATTTATTAGATATTTTAAAGGCAAGGAAGGAATTTAGGAGGCCATGAAGGTGTCTGGACACCAACAATAAACATTAAATTACTGGTGTTGCCACCAGTGAAGGTAGTAGCCTCCCCTTTAAATAGAAGTCCACTGACTATCCAGTGGAGGATCATCAACCAACTGGTGCAAATGGATAGAATCCCTCTTAAATAAAATGCTCACTGACCACCTGCTAGGATCTCATTGGGTGCGCGATGAGTTCTTCATATTCTTGGATAGCAGTATCATCTACACTGGCTATTCGGTGGAGGCTAACAAGTATCCGATGGTGTCGAGATAGCTACTCCAAGCTAGTATTTAATGGTGTTCAAAATTCATTAATTTTGGTCTTATTTAGATTCATTACCCTTAGTGAATTTCAGAATGTTTTGAAAGTTTTTTGAGGCTATAAATAGACTTCTTGGTGTCCTTGGCAACATTATTTCTCAATAATTTTCCAACTGAAACATGCTACGATTGATAAATTACTCTCAAGTGATATATTTTTCTAAGTGCTCTCTCATACTATTAATAGTGTGATCTTATTGTAAAAATATTCTAACTCCACCATCATTCTCATTCTCTTATAGTGGTTCTTCTTATTCTTTTGATAGAATCAAGACTGTGATAAAATGTTATTTATTCTAGAAAGCCTCTATTATTCATCTTTATTTTATGATCGATTCTCAATACCTTTAAAGTGAGGGACTTAGGTTTTCTTTCCATAACCACTAAAATTTAAGGTTCTATTTCTCTTTGAGGTTTCTAGCTATACACATTAAAAATCTAGGATTTATTGTAATTCTAGTTTCTTGCTACAACCTAATTATCAAGGTAGTTTTGGTATCTTGGATACCATTAAATATATTGAGGTGGTTAAAATAAGGCCTCTTATTGATCTATTTTTGAACTTACTTACCAGATTGTGTGCCTTATTTACTTTTCGCATTTTTTATTAATCACTTTCATTAATTTAGTTAATCATTTTTTAATCCGTCAATATGCTTAATTTCTTAGCTTGTGAATCCCTATTTTTTTTATTCTTATAATTTTATGAAAATATATAGTTATATCCTTGTGCTTTCAAATTTGTTTTGTTTTTTTCAACTGATCTCTTCAAATACATTAAAAGGGTTTAATTATCTTTGATCTTTCAAAAAGAAGTTTTTAGTCTTTTTTTAATTATTTACTTTGTTTTTTAAAGCATAACTCACCCATTTTTCCTATTTATACTACTATAACATACACTAGAGTGATACAGAACACTACACCACATCCATAAAGTTAGGGGTTCAACCCCTGAGAGCCCCCAATTTAGGGGGATTCTTCATAGGTCACTATAGTAGCACTGTAGCTGACACTATTTATAATAAAGTACCATAATACTATAGTAGTTAGACACTTTGGTAGGTACTATAGCAGTTGAGCATTATATAAAGAATAACATTTTATTATAAAATACTATTCATCAAGATGGGCCTTCAGGTCTATTGGACCCTTATATAGGATTACACCTCGAGAGGGGGGAGGGGGTGAATCGAGGTATTGAAGTTAAAAACAATTCTTCCTTAAATGAGGATATTGTTTTCTCACATTGAGGAACACTTTGATTTCTATCTACCATTCCCCTCAATGATAGATGAAAATAGTAAACAACAAAAGATATTTTACTTGGTTCACCAACACTGGGCTAGTCCAAGGAGCAAGCACGAAAAGGAACCTATGCACCAAATTTAATAAATCTCACTATACTTTATGTGTACAATTTGGAGTGGTCTCACTAACCCTCTTGGTTCAATAACACAAAAAATTGTATAAATCACTACTCTCCTTTAATAAGGAACTCACTACTTCATCTGTTGAATATTTCATTCTTCACATGAAGATGATGTAAACATACACCAATGATGGTGTTTCTCTTCAAGAAAAATAATACCGAATTCTAGTGAGAATAATACTCCTAGAATAAAACCTTCTTTGGCCTTCAAATTTTTAGATGAAATCTAGAATAACCTTATAAATTTTTTATTCTAAAATTCTCCCTATGTTTTTCTATATCTCTCTTTATGTTATACATCTTGACCCTCCCTCTTTTTATTTCAATCCAAAGGTTATGATTTAATCCCCTTTCTTTTAGGATTTTTCCAGTTTTCACATATAATTACTAGGGTCATCATGCACTATTAAATTCAAATTATAAATCATAGTGGTTCAACCAATATTTCCTGATTTTAGTTTTTGATTGAAACTGCCAAGACTACTTGGATGCAACATGACTCTAACTCCTATGACATGGTCTCATTCTTTTTATAAGTACCATAACATGGTATCTATTTGTCACGACCCGTCCTCGGGGCCCGTGCCGTGACTACCCCAAGCCCGCCTTCCATAGGCCAGGGGCTGGCGACTAGCACCAAGGCGTAAAATCCCAGTAAACAGGGAAGGCATTGCCTTTATAAGTAACAACCACACAGAGTCAGCAAGCGGAAAGTAAAGTGCAGAAAAGTAAAGGGGCCGGAAATACAAGCCCAACTGTAAAGTACAACTGAAAAGTAAAGTACAGCAACTGAAGAAAAGACGGCGGCCTCGTGTCGTCCACTGGCAATCCCACCTGAAGGGTGGGTACAGATAGCCTCCAGGCTCCTCGGGTCCCACGTCCGCTCCGAGCACGTCCCGCCCAGTGGTCCACCTCCAGGTACCGTCCTGCTCCACGCCCCAACCGTGATCAGCGCTGTCCGTCGTCTGCAACCAACACAACAAGGTGCGGGCATAGCCCGTGCAGGGGTGAGTACAAGCTACTCAGTAAGGACCCCGAGACCCCCGAAGGTCTCCCGAAATCCACAAAGGATATAGCACAAAAGAAAGATGCAATCACGAAGTAACATCTGACTTGACTTAGGTATATGCCCATACATATACCTAAGTCCCCACTTCTAGCTCTGCTCATGATCTCAAGAACAACTCAATCCACAAAGGAAAGCAAGACTCAAATCCACAAGGAGAGTAAACAGTAAAATCCACATAGGATAGTTCAA
The DNA here is from genome assembly GCA_963277665.1 of Viscum album. Lineage (NCBI taxonomy): Eukaryota > Viridiplantae > Streptophyta > Magnoliopsida > Santalales > Viscaceae > Viscum > Viscum album. The sequence goes on along the minus strand of OY728138.1, from coordinate 207,317,321 downwards.
CACAATCCACAAAGGAGAGTAACATAAGATTCAGCTCAACCAGGTATACTTTTTCAGATGACGTCAAAGACGATCACTGATCCGTCTAAGTCGTCGGACCCACGAAGGATCGATAGGTACTAACCCCCGCAAAAGACCCACACAGGATCGGGCTCACACAGAACCTGTAGGCAGAGGCTCACACAGAACCGGTAGTAAGGACCCACACAGGATCGGGCTCACACAGAACCTGTAGGCAGAGGCTCACACAGAACCGGTAGCACTGATCCACGTAGGATCGCTGAGTGCAGTAGTCGACGCAGTCCACGGAGGATCTCTGCTCTGTCGTCGCCGCAGTCCACGAAGGATCTCTGCTCTGCCGTCGTCGCAGTCCACGGAGGATCTCTGCTCTGCCGTCGTCGCAGTCCACGGAGGATCTCTGCTCTGCCGTCGCCGCAGTCCACGGAGGATCTCTGTTCTGCCGTCGTCGCAGTCCACGGAGGATCTCTGCTCTGCCGTCGAAGTCACAGCCAGCGCTAGGGTTCCCGCACGTAGCGAGCTCGTTTAGGAGGGTCCGCTCCACGAGCCGAGGGGCTGATACATCAACTGACACGTAGTCCGAAGTTGATGTATCCAAAAGTTCCGTATCGACAACAGGATCTCAACGCGACAGACGGCGTGTCAATCGGACGCCCGGTCTGAGAGTTATTGGCATTTTCGTCCCAGGGGCCCGGTTGGTTTTTAGGGAAAAACCAACCCTACCATACTCCGCCTGTGTCCGATCCTCGGGCGGAGTATGCCAAAAGTTCCGTCTCACTTAGAGGAAACTACCACAGCTGACGGTACGTCGTTCGGACGTCCGTAGCTCAAGTTATGAGCGTTTCCGCTCCGAGGGCCCGGTTGGTTTCGTGTACGAACCAACCCGGCCGAACCCAAAGTCTTCCGAAACCTTGAGTACAATATACCGAAACGACCGTCTCGATCCAAGGATCGCGTAGCCGCTGACGGTTCGTCAATCGGAGGTCCCAGGCCCAAGATATGTGCGAAAGACCGAAGAGGGCCCGAAACGGGGGTTCTGGGCCCGGGGCGACCCGGCCCGAACCCCCCCTGGGGTCGGCCGAACCGGGTCGGCCCGACCCGGCCCGACCCGGCTAGGCCGGGTCCGGTCCGGCCTGGGCGCGGCCCGGCCGACCGGACCGGCCGGCTCGGCTTCGGCCGAGCGGCCGAAGGGGCTGCCGCCGCGGGTCAAACCCGCGGCTTTGAGGGAAACGCGGCCCCCGCGGGGGGGGGGGGGGGGGGGCTGTCACGCGGACGCGGCCGGGCCGCCGCGTCCGTTCCCGGTTCCGCGCGGCCGCGGAACCGGCTGCCGCCGCCGCCGCGGCTTCAGCCGCGGCGGACTTCCTCCACGGCAGCGCGCCGGGCGCCGCCGCCTCCGGTCGCCGGCGCCGCCACGCCGGCGACCCGCGCCGCCGCCGCCTTCCGCGGGCCGCCGGAGATGCTCCGGTGGCCCGATTCCTTTCCCGTCTGCGCCGTTGCTCCTCCCGGGGGGCGATCTTCACTGCGGAAACCACGAATGGCCCTTGCGTCGTGCTTTTGCCGTCGCCCGCCAAATCCGCAAAAAAGGAAGATCGGCGGAGGGTTGCTGGGTCTTGTTCGTTAGACCCGCACCCTCCGCGTTAGTCATAAAATCATCGGGAGGAAAAGGATTAACCAAATCAACAATTTTAAATAGATTAAAATTGTTCCGATCGGGTTCTTTATTTGAAAAGAATAAACACGGGAAAAGAAAAAAAAATTCCCTTGAAATTTGCGGGTCTTTACATTACTCCCACCTCAGGGCTTTACGTCCCCGTAAAGATACATCAAAACTAGGGGAACAAATGGGGGTACTGAGCACGCATCTGAGCCTCCCGCTCCCAAGTGCTCTCCTGGAGGTTCCCGTGCTGCCATCTGACGCGCACAAGAGGTATCGACCGCCCACGTAGGACCCGCTCCTGTCGATCCTCGATCTCCACTGGGACCTCCGCAAAAGTCGCTCCATCATCCACGTCCAGCTCCCCAAAGTCGATGATGTGCGTCGGGTCGTGCACGTATCTCCTCAGCTAAGACACGTGGAAGACGTCGTGCACCCGGTGCAACTGAGGTGGTAGAGCCAGGCGATAAGCCACCTCTCCTATCCTGCTGAGGACCTGGAAAGGCCCGATGAAGCGTGGAGACAACTTGCCGCCTCGGCCAAATCTCCGTAAACCACGTCGAGGTGAGACACGCAAAAAGACGTGGTCGCCATCCTCGAACTCTAGTGGCCTCCGCCTCCTGTCAGCATATGACTTCTGCCGGCTCTGAGCTGTCCTCATCCTCTCCTGGATGATCTGGACCTTCTCTGTCGTGGCTCGGACCATCTCTGGTCCCACGAGTGCTGACTCCCCAGGGTCTGTCCAGCACAACAGTGATCTGCAGGGTCTGCCGTACAACGCCTCGTATGGTGCCATCCCGATGGTGGAGTGGTAGCTGTTGTTGTACGCGAACTCCACCAAGGGTAGGTGGTCCTCCCAGCTGCGACCAAAGTCGAGGACACATGCACGGAGCATGTCCTCGAGTGTCTGTATGGTCCTCTCCGTCTGACCATCCGTCTGAGGGTGGAAGGCTGTGCTCAGATGGAGCCGCGTCCCGAACGCCTCCTGCAACCCCTTCCAGAGCCGGGAAGTGAAACGATCATCTCGATCGGAGACGATAGATGATGGCACACCGTGAAGCCGTACGATCTCCTGGACGTAAAGACGTCCCAAGCTCTCCACTGAGCCCTGCTCTCTGATGGGTAAGAAGTGTGCCGACTTGGTAAGTCGGTCGACAATCACCCAAATGGAGTCGTGACCTCTGGAAGTGCGTGGAAGTCCAGTCACGAAGTCCATAGATATGCTATCCCACTTCCACTCCGGGACCTCCAAGGGCTGTACCAAACCTGCTGGTACCTGATGCTCTGCCTTCACCTGCTGGCAGGTGAGGCATCGTGAAACGAACTCTGCCACAGCTTTCTTCATGCCCGGCCACCAGTGCTGTCGTCTGAGATCCTGGTACATCTTCGACACTCCGGGATGTACCGCCAAGGGAGAAGTGTGAAACTCTCTCAGCACCTCCTCTCGTAAAGCAACTGGTACGAAGGTACGCCCCCTGAAAAGGATGTCGTGCTCTGCTCCAAGGGAGAAACCATCAGGCGCCTGACCTGAGGATATCAGTGCACGCCGGGTCTCACAGTCAGCGTCCTCACGCTGAGCCTCTCTGATCCGCTGTAGAAGTGGAGGAGAGACTGTGAGAGACTGAAGAAAGGCTGCTCCGTCTCTATCCACGAAGGATATCTGCAAGGAGGCTAGCTGCTCCGTCGCCTCCTCAAGCAGCTGAATGCCCGTCCTCCTGCTGAGGGCATCGGCTACCACGTTCCCCTTCCCAGGAGTATAGACTATCTCAAAGTCATAGTCCTGGAGGAACTCAAGCCATCTCCGCTGTCTCAGGTTCAGGTCCTTCTGAGAGAAGATATACCTGAGACTCTGGTGGTCAGAAAAGACCATGAAGCGCTCGCCCATCAGATAGTGCCACCACGTCTTCAGAGCGAAGACCACTGCTGCTAACTCCAGGTCATGAGTGGCGTAGTTCTGCTCATGCGGCCTCAACTGACGTGATCCGTAGGCGATCATGGCCCGCTCCTGCATCAGGACGCACCCGAGTCCAGTCCCTGATGCATCGCAGTAAACTACGTACCCAACTCCCTCCTCAGGCAACCTCAAGATAGGTGCGCTGGTCAATCTCTGTCACGCTCTTGGGTGGCTCCCAAGCTAGCACTGCCTCGATCTTCGCGGGATCCACTGCAACTCCCGCCTCAGAGATGACGTGTCCCAAGAAATGGACCTCACGTAACCAGAACTGGCATTTTGAGAGCTTGCCATAAAGCTGGTGCTCTCGGAGTGTGTCTAGCACAACTCGCAGATGGTAGGCATGCTCCTCCTCAGTCGTCGAGTATACCAAAATGTCGTCAATGAAGACAACGACAAATCGGTCGAGGTATGGCTGGAAGATCCTGTTCATGAGGCTCATGAACACTGCTGGAGCATTGGTTACGCCGAACGACATAACCAAGAACTCATAATGGCCATACCGACACCTGAAGGCCGTCTTCTGCACGTCCTCGTCTCGAACTCTGAGCTGATGATAGCCTGACCGGAGGTCTATCTTCGAGAACCACCGCGCTCCCTTGAGCTGATCGAAGAGGTCATCAATCCGTGGCAGCGGATACTTGTTCCTCACTGTCACCTGGTTCAGGCGACGATAGTCGACACACAGTCGCAAGCTCCCGTCCGCCTTCTTGGCGAACAAAATCGGGGAAGCCCAGGGTGAAACACTGGGTCGGATAAACCCCTTGCTCTGCAAGTCCTCCAACTGTACCCGCAGCTCTCGAAGCTCGGCGGGGGCCATCCGATATGCTGGAGTAGATATCGGGGCTGTCCCGGGGTACAAGTCGATGTAAAAGTCTACCTCTCTACGAGGAGGTAGCCCTGGAACGTCGTCGGGAAAGACGTCCACGTACTGGTCCACCACTGCAGGAAAAGCCGGACTCCGCACGTCCACTGCTCCTAGGATGAGGCTAGCCAACTGATGAGAGATGGGCTGCACTCTCCTCCGCGGAAGTCCATCCTGTGCTGCAAAGGTTCCCTTCTCGCCGGTGAAGGTAAACCTGCTCCCATCGGTGCGAACACATCGCACCTTGCGCCTAAAACAGTCGATCTGGGCATGAACCGTGGATAGCCAATCCATGCCCAAGATGACGTCGTAAGGCCTCGACGCCGCTACAAGGAGATCCCAGCCGAAGCTATCGCCTCCTAGAGTAAGCTCACACTGCCGGCACCAGTGCGTAATCGTCGAGTCTGCTCCCGTAGGAGTCTCTAGCCGTAAGGATCGAGCCAACGGCTCAGTCGGAATCTCCGAGCTCCGAACAAGGGCACCACAGTCAGAACAGTATACCTGGTGAGCTGGCACAAGTAATCACAAAGAAAACTTGAGACTTTCGTAAAGCAGATCAGTATACCCGGTGAGCTGACACAAGTAATCACAAAGAAAACTTGAAATACACACGCAATCAATGTTTTCATGCATTAAGTCGGAAATCAGGAGTCAGGGTCCTGGTGTACGGATACGTCGGCCGCCGCACCAACACTGGGCTCCCTGAACTGATAACCACACTCAATACACTAAACACTATTGCTTCATATAGAAAGAAAGGACGATCAGAGTCTGCGGTAGAACCGACCACCTTTGATACCAATTTGTCACGACCCGTCCTCGGGGCCCGTGCCGTGACTACCCCAAGCCCGCCTTCCATAGGCTAGGGGCTGGCGACTAGCACCAAGGCGTAAAATCCCAGTAAACAGGGAAGGCATTGCCTTTATAAGTAACAACCACACAGAGTCAGCAAGCGGAAAGTAAAGTGCAGAAAAGTAAAGGGGCCGGAAATACAAGCCCAACTGTAAAGTACAACTGAAAAGTAAAGTACAGCAACTGAAGAAAAGACGGCGGCCTCGTGTCGTCCACTGGCAATCCCACCTGAAGGGTGGGTACAGATAGCCTCCAGGCTCCTCGGGTCCCACGTCCGCTCCGAGCACGTCCCGCCCAGTGGTCCACCTCCAGGTACCGTCCTTCTCCACGCCCCAACCGTGATCAGCGCTGTCCGTCGTCTGCAACCAACACAACAAGGTGCGGGCATAGCCCGTGCAGGGGTGAGTACAAGCTACTCAGTAAGGACCCCGAGACCCCCGAAGGTCTCCCGAAATCCACAAAGGATATAGCACAAAAGAAAGATGCAATCACGAAGTAACATATGACTTGACTTAGGTATATGCCCATACATATACCTAAGTCCCCACTTCTAGCTCTGCTCACGAGCTCAAGAACAACTCAATCCACAAAGGAAAGCAAGACTCAAATCCACAAGGAGAGTAAACAGTAAAATCCACATAGGATAGTTCAACACAATCCACAAAGGAGAGTAACATAAGATTCAGCTCAACCAGGTATACTTTTTCAGATGACGTCAAAGACGAACACTGATCCGTCTAAGTCGTCGGACCCACGAAGGATCGATAGGTACTAACCCCCGCAAAAGACCCACACAGGATCGGGCTCACACAGAACCTGTAGGCAGAGGCTCACACAGAACCGGTAGTAAGGACCCACACAGGATCGGGCTCACACAGAACCTGTAGGCAGAGGCTCACACAGAACCGGTAGCACTGATCCACGTAGGATCGCTGAGTGCAGTAGTCGACGCAGTCCACGGAGGATCTCTGCTCTGTCGTCGCCGCAGTCCACGAAGGATCTCTGCTCTGCCGTCGTCGCAGTCCACGGAGGATCTCTGCTCTGCCGTCGTCGCAGTCCACGGAGGATCTCTGCTCTGCCGTCGCCGCAGTCCACGGAGGATCTCTGCTCTGCCGTCGTCGCAGTCCACGGAGGATCTCTGCTCTGCCGTCGAAGTCACAGCCAGCGCTAGGGTTCCCGCACGTAGCGAGCTCGTTTAGGAGGGTCCGCTCCACGAGCCGAGGGGCTGATACATCAACTGACACGTAGTCCGAAGTTGATGTATCCAAAAGTTCCGTATCGACAACAGGATCTCAACGCGACAGACGGCGTGTCAATCGGACGCCCGGTCTGAGAGTTATTGGCATTTTCGTCCCAGGGGCCCGGTTGGTTTTTAGGGAAAAACCAACCCGACCATACTCCGCCTGTGTCCGATCCTCGGGCGGAGTATGCCAAAAGTTCCGTCTCACTTAGAGGAAACTACCACAGCTGACGGTACGTCGTTCGGACGTCCGTAGCTCAAGTTATGAGCGTTTCCGCTCCGAGGGCCCGGTTGGTTTCGTGTACGAACCAACCCGGCCGAACCCAAAGTCTTCCGAAACCTTGAGTATAATATACCGAAACGACCGTCTCGATCCAAGGATCGCGTAGCCGCTGACGGTTCGTCAATCGGAGGTCCCAGGCCCAAGATATGGGCGAAAGACCGAAGAGGGCCCGAAACGGGGGTTCTGGGCCCGGGGCGACCCGGCCCGAACCCCCCCCCCCCTGGGGTCGGCCGAACCGGGTCGGCCCGACCCGGCTGACCGGACCGGCCGGCTCGGCTTCGGCCGAGCGGCCGAAGGGGCTGCCGCCGCGGGTCAAACCCGCGACTTTGAGGGAAACGCGGCCCCCGCGGGGGGGGGGGGGGGGGGGGGGCGCCTGTCACGCGGACGCGGGCGGGCCGCCGCGTCCGTTCCCGGTTCCGCGCGGCCGCGGAACCGGCTGCCGCCGCGGCGGACTTCCTCCACGGCGGCGCGCCGGGCGCCGCCGCCTCCGGTCGCCGGCGCCGCCGCGCCGGCGACCCGCGCCGCCGCCGCCTTCCGCGGGCCGCCGGAGATGCTCCGGTGGCCCGATTCCTTTCCCGTCTGCGCCGTTGCTCCTCCCGGGGGGCGATCTTCACTGCGGAAACCACGAATGGCCCTTGCGTCGTGCTTTTGCCGTCGCCCGCCAAATCCGCAAAAAAGGAAGATCGGCGGAGGGTTGCCGGGTCTTGTTCGTTAGACCCGCACCCTCCGCGTTAGTCATAAAATCATCGGGAGGAAAAGGATTAACCAAATCAACAATTTTAAATAGATTAAAATTGTTCCGATCGGGTTCTTTATTTGAAAAGAATAAACACGGGAAAAGAAATAAAATATTCCAATCAACCCTTACTTGTCGTCGTCGTCGGACGAGAGGTCGTCGCGGAAGAAGGGGGATCGTCGCGTCGTCGCGGTATCCGGCGTCACGTCGCCAATCTCCGGATCAAAAACAAACGGATTTAATTAATTAAATCCGTTGTTATTGAAATTAAAAAGGGAGAATTAAGGTCCGATTCTCACCTTAGTTGCCGAACGAGGATCGGCCGTGGAAGAAGAGCGTCGCCGAAGAATGTCACGGGTAGAGTTCGTCGACGTCGCAGATCTCGGTGTGCGTCGTCGAATTCCGGTCGCCGGCGTTCTTCGCGTTCTTCGCGTTCTTCGCGTTCTTCGCGGAGAGGGTGGAGGAACGAAGATTCTTTCAAATCCTTTCCAAGGATTTTTAGGTTGGTCTTATTTTATAAACATGCCAACACACGAAACCGGTTAAGAAACGATCCATCAATTCGTTGAATTAATTAAACGAAAGAAACGACCCATTTAATTCACGAAGAAACAGTCCATTTAATTCACGAAATAAACCGCCCAATTAAATGGTCTGTTAAGAATTAAAGAAAACGCGTCGGTTGACTTTTCAGTTACTTTGACGGGTTTTCGCGGGTGCGTTACTTAGCGAAAGAAACGGCGGGGCTCGTGCGGGCCCTGCCTCACAAATATCCTACCAAGAGGGTAGGATATTTCTGGATAGCATCCTATCCAGTTCAACTCAGTTCAAGCCGTCTTTATGTGGCTTCCAACAGCTTAAGTGAAATAAAATAAAGTTGTCGCACAAACTTTATTTTATTTCTGACTTAAAGCCGCAAAATTTAAAAACCACGCCTGAGCAAACGCAACTCCGGAAGAGGCGTTTCTAAGCAAATACCGGCGCTGCGATTTCATCGGTGCCCTCAGAATTTGATTCCGGGCACCGGTTCAAAAGATAGAAAAACCCGCTCGTCCGTTCACTGAACGTACCCGAGCCAAACTTCGGAAATTGATTCCGGGCACACCGGGCCTCGGAATCAGGTGCCGTCTGAAGCTGCGCTCTTGTAAAATTCCAAAGAAAATTAAGAAAAAAAAATTCCCTTGAAATTTGCGGGTCTTTACACTATTACTATGATTCAACCTTATTATATCATCCACTACTATGGTTTGGTCAAGAAAACCATGGCATGGATACTTTTTTTTTGACCATATCTAAAAAATCCTCCTTACCTCTTGAATCTCTATGATCTCCACATCATCTTTTTTATAAACTCCCACAATCTATAACAAGATATCCTCTAAATTATTATCAAACTTATAATATATGGTGTGAAAAAATCATTAAACTATATCCACTCATGTTGTGGAGTGTCCTCTTATAGGAATGGATATCTTTTAATTTTTTACTTCTTCTAAATTCAGATCCTCCACGATGCAAGGTGTAACTATGACATTGACACCTTTTCTCTGAAAGAAATTATGGTATCATAATATCTCTACACCATAGAAACTTGAAATATTATAGTGGAACAAAAATTATTTAACACACCATTAAGTCATGGTTAATCTGTCTATAGAATAACTATTAGCTCCACGATGAAAGCCTTGACTCTACGACGTGTGAAATCTCTCAGCATATCAACTTCATACAGACCGTGATGTGGTAAGTTTTATTATTCCATAGCCTTAACTTATTATCCTTATGAGACCTATGGAAACTAGAATTTACCTTTACGTAGATACCAATTTACTCTTATATAGCCTTTCATCCTGACCAATTTACCTTTACCCATAGTGGGATTGAGCTATGTACCCTTATGTAGCTGGTGATCTACCCTTATGCATCGATCCTATGCCATGGTATACCTGACTACAACATGGAAAAACCTCTACGACATAGCTGAATGAGCTATGACATATGCTTATAAAAATTTATTATATTATATGGTGTAAATAATGACCTATAACATGGGATCTATTTTCCAAAAATATCTCTTCTCCAACACCTTCCAAGTAATCAACTTGTAAACAAACACAACTCATACAAATCTCCAAATGGGTTTTGGAAAAAATACCCCCCTTTGGGTTTGTTAATAAAAATCAAAATTCCCCAAGAGTCAATTCATTCATCTTGTAAAAACACCACTTTCAAGATGTGTACCAATGATACACTAATAACCAATTCTAATCCCACATGAGATATGTTCGATGTGAGAAAAAAAATTGAGTGAAAAGTATTTCATAACCACCTTTGTATCATTTCAATAACCACATATCTCCCCCTAATTTTTTAGTGACATACTCCCCCCCTTGACTCTTATTTATTCCCCTTTCAAACACACTTGGATATTTCTCCCCCTTTGGAAACATATCTAAAGAGATCACTTCTCTAAAAAGTTCATAAGATGGGGTTAGTAATTTAACAAATTGAGGTGAGAAAACATACCTTACACATGAAAGAAACTATGGGTATTGGGGGTTCTGTCCTAGATTCAATAAAGTGAATGAATATGTTTGGAATCCAAAATCTAACTAATGATTCTCAAAGATCACTTTGGGTAGTTCCTTTTTTAATATATCTATAACTTGATCATGAGTTAACACTTACTCCAAAATCCCAAGTCCTCACTCCACCTTCTCCTTTATGAAGTGATGTTTGATTTTAATGTGCTTGGTCCCTAAATTATGGATAGTATTTTTTCTAAGATTTATCACACTATAATTTTCACACATGATAATAATAGGATAAATCACTTCAACACCCACACTAGTAAGTTTTTGTTTTATCCATAGAAATTGGGTTTATGCTTGAGTGGAAACAATGTATTGGTGCTCAAATATATGTAGTCTTGCTTCTTGCTTTGACATGATATACATGAAATCAAAATATAAAAATAACACCCTAAAGTTGATTTTTAATCATCTACCGAACTAGAACAATCTACATAAGTAAATCCCAACAGATTATTCTATGAATCGTTGTGATAAAACAACCCATAGTCCATCGTATGATAAATATATCAAAGTATTGATTTCATAACTTTCATGTGGATTTCCTTGGGATAACTCTAAAAAATGAGAATCTTGAAAAGTGTAAAATAAAATATCTAGTCAAGTGGAAGTCAAATAAAGTAAACTCCCAATGATTTATGGGTAGGTAGTCACGTTGACATTGTTGCCTTACTCATCTTTTTACAACTTAAGTCTTGTCTTTTCCAGAGTTGTCATGGGAATTGAATCCTCCATCTAAAATATTTATAAAAATTCCTTGGAATATTTAGTTTTTGAGATAAATATTCCATTAAATATTTTAATAACTTGTAAGACAAGTAAAAAATAGAATTTCACCAATTAGATACATCTCGAATTCGCACCTCATGAGTCCTGAAAAATTGCTTGAATTAGTTGTCATATGAGACTCTAAAAATTATTTTATAAACATAGACAAGAACCATAAATCACTACTCATTATTCTTATTTATTTATAGGTTTTTATAAACTCCTACTCTATAGAAACTAAGCTTCTTTATACATCAATCTAATCTAGAATACCATGCTCTTTGTGCTTTTTTGAAGTCATACAAAGCCTTCTTCAATCGAAACACTTTTCCATTATCTTCATACATTAGAAACCCATATGATTTATCAATGTACACTTCCACTTCAAGTAAAGAATTAAATAAAGAATATTTGATGTCCATTTGATATAATTTGAAACCCTTTTGAATCACCATGGCTAGAAATAACCATATTATTTCAAGTTGTGCTATAGGTGAATACATATCATCAACATTAATTCCTTCAATTTGGGAATATCTATTTCACACAATCCATGCTTTATTCTAAATCACCTTAACCTATTCATTAATTTTATTTCAGAACACCCACTTGGTTTTAAGTAAATTCTTATCACTTGGACTTGGAACAACTTCCCATGTTTCATTTTTCTCTATTTAGCCAGACTCTTTATCCATATATTTAACCCATGTCTCTTCATTTACATATTATTTAAAATATTTTGGTTTTAACAATGATATAAAAGATATATGCTACTAAGCCTTCATTCTTCTAGTTTGGATCGGGGTTGTCCGATCACTAAAAATGTCGCTTTAGGTCAATTCAGACCTACTCATTTGTATTTGTGAGCTTACTGTAATTTATATACTTTATTCATAATCTGAGTCTTCATTAGATATTTCCTCATTCTTTATAATCCCCCCTAATACCTGTGTCTCTACATCAATTTCAGGTTCAGAAATTGGTTGGCTTTCATGTGATATATGTTCATGTGAATCTATCATTTTCCCACTTTCAACCACCACAAAATCATTTCTCTCAATAATATTTTCAAGTATCTTATTGTAAAACTTATTAGAATTAATATTTTATGAGTATCTAAGAAATATTCCTCAATCTCTATGATCTTCAAATTTTATACTCTTCTCCTTGTTGAGAATAAAACATCTTATTTCAAATTATCATAAGTACTTGAGTGTAGGTTTCTTTCCCTACCAAATTTCATGTGGAGTTATCCCTTCATTTTAACATATCAATGCCCTATTTAAGATGTACAATATTACTAAAATAGATTCTTTCTAGTATATTTCTGAAAGATAATTTTTAATCAACATTGTTTGGTCCATGTTGTTGATTATGTGATTTATTCTTTCCACCATCCCATTTTGTTGGGGTGTTCTAACAATTGAAACCTAATTTTGAATTCCATGATTCACTAGATATCCTTTAACTTGATGATCTATGAAATAATTTCCACTATTAGTTTAGAATTTATAAATCTTCACACCATGAATCTTTTCATCTCTCCTATAATATAAAGTAATGCATCTGTACACCTTGGTATTGTATGATATAGGCATAATCCATGCCATCTTGCTAAAATCATCAATGAACAAGACATAGTAATTTACTCTATTAATCACTATGGGTGAGATCAACCCACAACCATCCACATGCACAAGTTTAAGAAGCCTTGACACCTTCATATTATTTATCTTGTAATATTTCAAAATAAACTTCCACTTTTTACATGAATCACATATATGAGTGTGATCGTACATGAGATGGGGAATATAACATACTCCATTACTCTTTTCCAACATATACAAAGATGTTTGGATCAAATGGAAAAGCCATATATTCTATAGCATATTCTCCACCTATTTGTATATAATGAATAAATTTTCCTCTCCAACAAGGTATAAATTTACCTTGGTTCTTATTACCTATAGAATAAGTGAACCATCATTGGATTTTAAAGTAAATAGCTTTCCATTGAACTCCACCACATGTCCATGGTCACACAATTGACTGACACTAAGGAGGTTATGACTTAGACCATAAACCAAAAGAATATCAATATGCCTGAGATATTTTCCTCCAATCTCAACCTTTCCAGAATAATAATCTTAATACCAACATTGTTCCCAAAATGAACAAAACCATATTTTTTGTGCTTGAAATTCACAATGAGGTATTAATTTCTAATCATATGTTATGTGCATCTGTTGTACAATATCCCTAATCTCTATGAATCCATTAACCTCAAGGAAACCCAACAAAATTATCCTTCTTATAAATCCCTTTCATCACCCATATTAGTGATGAGTGTGAATTCTCAACTATTGTCTCTATAAACTCTTCTTGTTATTGAAAAACTAAAAATATATTTTGAGTATCTATACTTTTGGATAAAGGTTCCATCTTTTTATTTCCTCCACTTAGAGGCATTCTAGATGAAATTTGTTGCATTTTTAATGCATAATATATTTTCTTATTCCTGAAACATTCACAATAAAAACAGTATCCATTAAAATCAAAAGAATGATTATAAATTATGCTTTCCTATTTGGATCGGTGTTGCTCCTGAAAGGTCCTCCTAGAAATATAGCACACATAGTAAGTGTGTCATAACTTTCCACAATAAAAACATCTAACTATTGAAATATTTGAGTATGCCTTGACCACATTATTTATTGTTTTTCCATTGCTTTAAATATCTACCTTCTTTCAGGGATTTGGTGCTTGTGGTTTTTAAACAACCAAAGATCTCTTACTTTCTTCAAAATTATTCACCACAAATTTGCCTTTATCTTTGAACCACTAAACTTTATGAATAGGTATGCATTATTACTTATGAATTCCTATAGCTTGATTTAATGAAGATGACTTCATATTTTATATCATTATTCTAGGCGTCAATAACCATTTTCGATCTTCACACATCCGACACCAATTCAGAACTTATTCTTCTAGATCATCAATTCTCTTCACTCCATCATTGATAATTTTATAAAAACCATCAATGATCCAAGTTTGTTATTAAAATTTAAGTTTTGGTTAAACTTCCTTTCCCTAATTTTCTAAAATTATATATTTGAGTTTTTCAATTTTAGACTTTATTTTTGATTTTCATTTTCTTGTTTCTGCATGTATATTTTGGAATCATGCACTACTGCATTGGCCTTATTAGTCTTTGCTTTCCACACATCAAGTTATTCAATGGATTCTTTAAGTTTTTCCTGTAGATAAAACCTTCCTACAATTCCTTCATTCTCATCATCCCTATGATAATCTCTTGGATTATTTGAAATATCTATCAACACACCTCCATCCTTAAAATTTTCAACTTCTTATACTTTACTTTCTCTAGAACTATCTTCTTCTTTAGAAAGATTTTTTTTCTTTTTGAAGGACCTATACTGAGAATTATTTTCACCTTAATTTTTCATTTTCTTGGGATATTTTTATTCACCATCACTTTATTGAAAGTTTTTAGAATATTTATCCACAAGATGTCCCACCTTACCACATTTCAAGTAAGCAAGAGGAAACTTACCCTTAAACCTTCCTCTTCACATATTAAGATTAGAGGAAAAAAATGACATAACCTCATCAATTTCATAAACTTATAGATTCTATTTGATCAAGAGTTTCATTATGGAATTAAAGTCCACCTCCTGAGTTATTTCCTTCATTATTGACTCATTATATTCGTTTCTAATCTCATAGGACACATGAGTACTATACAAACTATCGAGATAAATCTCTTTCTGATCTTTAGCTTCTAGAACTAACACTTTTTTATTAAAAAAAGGATAGAGTCTTATCACGATCCTATTAAAAATATTCTCATTTTTGATATCTTCATTTATGCCTCACATATATTCAACAAGAAAATTTAGATGATCAAAAAAGGCATCAATAGTCTAATTTGAATTCATTCTCAAATATTCATATTTGTTCCACAAAACCTGAAAATTTTCTTCCTGAACCTTTAAATATCCTTTATAAATATTCAAAATAATTTCCGAAATAACATGAGAGGTTTTTCAAGAAATTACCTTTATAAAAATGGGATTGGAAAGAGAAATTACCAAATATTTTATGTCTTTTACATCTGCATCCAATTCTTGATGATATATTTCCATCAAGGCTCGAATTTCAATATTAGCAGTGATTCCATAAATGGCCTCTATGTAAACGTTCATACCCAAGGATCTAAAATAACATTGTACCTAAATTTTACACAACTAGATATTGCTGCCTTTAAATATGTGGATAACATTATTATTGACAACCATTTCCATGCTTCTAAGAGAGAAAAAAATAAATACCCCTCTGATACCACTTGTTAGAACCTTATAGAAGATTACACCCTAAGAGGGAGGATGAATTAGGGTATTAAAGTTAAAAAAAATTATTCCTTAAATGAGGATATTATTCTATCACCTTGAGGAACACTTAGATATCTCTCTACCTTTCCCCTTAATGATCAATGAAAGTAGTAAACAATATAAGGTATTTTACATGGTTCACCCACACTGGGCTAGTTTAAAGAGTAGGCATGATAATGCACCTGTGCACTAAATTCACTAAATCTCACTACTTTATGTATATAATTTGGAGCGACATCATTGATCCTCCTGTTTCAATGCCACAAAAAATTTAAGAACTAACTAATATACTTCAACAAGGAACTCAATTCTCCATCTATTTAATTTTTCCTTCTTCACATGAAGATGATGCAAACATACACCAACGATGGTGTTTCTCTTCAATACAAATAATATTGAATTCAAGTGAAAATAGGACTCATGGAATAACACCTTCTTCAACCTTCAAATTTAAAAATGAAATTTGGAACAAGCCTATGAAATTATACTCTTTAAATTATCTATGTGTTTTTCTATATCTCTCTTTATGTTACATACCAGGACTCTCCCTTTTTTTATTTCAATCGAAAGGTTAAGATTGAATCCAATTTATTTTGGGATTGCACCAAGTGTCCCCTATAATTATTGGGGTAATCATGAACCATTAAATTCGAATTAGACACCATGTAGGTTTAAAAAATATTTCTAAGCAATCAAATTTTCAACAAACACAACTCATACAAACCTCTGAAGGAGTTTCGACCAAAATGGCCACCTTTCAAGGGTCTGCAGGCCACAGGAGGTTCCAGCCTCATTGCAAATTAGGGTCTTTGTTCCATTACATCATGAAGGGGACTTTAGGCCATTAAAAAATTATAATAAGGTCTTCATGAGTGCTTTCTAATCTTTATGGGTGCATGGGTGTGTGTATTTATAGTTTGTGTACCAAAGGATGAAAGTAGGACAGGTTTATGCTCCCTCACACCTCTTCTATGCTGATGACATTTTGCTTTTTTGGAAAGCTGATAAAGGAACCATCTCCTCCATAAAAGGAATTTTTTCACACTATGAAAAGGTTGTTGGACAGTTTATAAATTGGGGGAAGTCCTCGGTCATGTTTGGCGGAGGACTCTTTGCTTCGAAGGAAAATAGAATTGCCTTGAAACTTGGTGTCAAAAGGGGTGCTATCCCTTTCATCTATCTTGGAGTGCCTCTCTTTTGGGGTAGGGTTAAATGATGCTATCTTGAAAACATTGCTCTGAAAATTACAAATCAATTAGAAAGATGGAAGGGGAAAAATATGTCATAGGTAGGAAGGATTTGTTTGGTCAACTCTGTGATTACTTTGATGTTTGTCTACTCTTTTTCTTTGTATCGGTGGCCTCGTGCTCTCATTAAGGATCTTACCGACAAAGTAAGAAACTTTATTTGGACTGGTTTGATTCATGAGAGGAAATTGGTCATAGTTTCATGGAAAGAGTGTGTGAAACCAATCCAAATGGGTGGAATGGGTGTCAAAGACATAAGGCTATTCAATGACACTTTGATTAGAAAGTTTACCTGGAACTTAATCTCAAAGTCAGATGAATCCCTGGAATTTCTTCAAGATCATTTTGTTGAGAAACTACATATTGGATACTCCAACTACCTTTGCTCATCTGTTTGGACTTCTTTAAAGTAGGATTACAAGGAATTGATGGCCAGTTCGAAATGGATTGTCTGTAAGAATTCCCTGCTCAATTTCTGGAACACCTCATGGCTATCTTGATCTATTTGTGATGATGTGGCCATTCCTCCTCTACTATGGCGGATGACCATTTCTGATTTCAACAGTTCATCACACTGTGAGGCAGTTCCTACCCAAATTGTCACTGAAATCTCAAGGTACTGCTATAGCGACTGTGACATGCTGGTATGGACTAAAAACCTGAATGGTATCTTCAACACGAAGGAATATTATCGATCTATTTCTGGTGATCCCATGGAACCTCCGGTCTGGGTAACAGGGTTTAGAAGAACCTTTATTCCTACAGCATCTTCGGTTCTGATTTGGAGAATATGGAAAGGCAAACTCCCGCTGCAGGCTATGTTGCAGCGCACTGGTCTCCAGCTTGCAGCAGTTTGTGCTTTCTGTGTGGAGGCGGATGAAAAATCCTCCCATATCTTTGTCTCTTGTAAATTTTCATGCAAGTTATGGAATTACATCCAGGAAATCTTCAACTACTGCCTTAGTTCTGTTTCGGTTGGGGAGCTTTTACACTCCATCTTCCAAACCAAGTGTAGTGAGCAGGTTCAGGGACTATTATTGGCAGCCTCAGCATGCTTGATTTCTTTTTTATGGAAGGCAAGAAATTCCTTGATGTTCAACAATATAACACCCTCTGTTCATGATGGTGTAATGGCCATTCATCGTGCGGTTCGCACTGCTTCCAGGATCCACACTTGAACTATGAATAATGATGTTTCTGATCTTGTGCTGTTGAGATCTCTTGGTGTTATTGGTAGGGCAAAGAAACCGTTGATGACGAAATCTATTAGATGGATTCCACCCATTTCTCGCTGGCTGAAGGTTAACATTGATGGAGCGGCTGCTGGGGCACCTAGTCCCTCCAGATGTGGTGGAGTCTTCCGTAATCATAGAGGTTTTGTCAAAGGATGCTTCTTCCATTTAATTGGCAATGGATTTGCAATTGAGGCGAAGCTCTAGGCTATGATAAAGGCAATTAGATATGCTGTCCAATACGGATGGTATGACTTATGGCTTGAGTCAGATTCATCTATTGCAGTTCAGATCCTCAGAGAACAATCAAGGAATGTGCCTTGGAAGATGTTACCTGCTTGGGTTGATTGCCTCCGACTTGTGGAGACGATTTCCCTTGAAGTTCTTCATGTCTACCGTGAGGCTAATCATGTTGCGGATGCTCTCTCCAAAAGAGAAATTCAAGAGGTGAGTTAGTGTTGGTCTTTCATATCACCTACGTTTTGTAATAGCCTTGTTCAGGCTGATTATCATGGTGAGTACTACACTCGTCTCTATAGACCGTCTTCCTGAACGCTCTTTGTATTTTTTACTTTTTAATTAATTTTAATGGGAGCAGGCTAGCCTGTCTCCTGATCTTCTTGGGTAGATTAATTGTATTATTAATTACATTATTAATTAATAATATATGCTAATCATATTGTTAATTATTAAATATACCAATTATATTATTATAAATTAATTATCTTAATCACTTAATTATTTGTTAATACTTATATTGAAGCAAGCTGGTCCCAAACCCCTTTATTAAGGAAATAAACCTCTTTTTAATTGGGTTGAGAGGGAACCCTTACATGATCCATAGACCCAAACATTACATAACTCGAAAGCCCAGTTGAATATAGCCTAAAGACCCCAAGAGAAGATCTGAAGGCCCAACTCAGCATCATTCATCATGCCACGACCACAAATTTCAGGCCACACCGACCCCCTTGTCACGCCACACCACTTGCATTCACATCGCAACGTACCACACCATCTCATCACACCACCCTTACACACTGGGATACCAGCCTCTGTTGCATTGTGCTACCTCTATCACACTATGATAGGGTATCCCTATATCCCACATTGAAAATCCTTATGTGATGTTAAGCCCCACCCCCTTATAAAAGGGTGGTATCAGTGGAGTTTTTAGTTACACTTAGTGATTGTTTTAATGTAGATAATTATAAATAAAATAATAGTATTTTAAGCACTGCTTAATTTTTTTTACATACACAAAATCACACACACACACACACACATACATACATACATACATACAGACAGACAGACAAACAAACACACACACAGACAGACACACACACACACACACACACACACACACACACACAGACAGACACACACACACACACACACACAGACAGACAGACATACATACATACATACATACGACTATAACATGGGTACTAGCATAACATGGGTGAAGAAGAGTCCCACCCGAGCATCGGGTGAGACTCTTCTCCCCTTGAAGTTCTCTTTCTTCTTTATCCTTTTCCATGTGAGAGGTACTAGCATAACATGGGTGAAGAAGAGTCCCACCTGAGCATCGGGTGGGACTCTTCTCCCCCTAAAGTTCTCTTTCTTCTTCATCCTTTTCCATGTGAGAGGTACTAGCATAACACGGGTGAAGAAGAGTCCCACCCGAGCATCGGGTGATCCAATTGATTCATAGACATATCATGGTGGAGGGAATCCTTCAATTTTCTCTTGGTGATCTTCACCAAGATCATATAATCTAAGATAATTGCTGTAGCTCATTGGTGTAAGGCACACACATGTTCTTCATTTATAGTTTCATGGTTTCGAGTTTAATCTATGGTAGATCTTGGAAATTTGGGTTTCTTATTATTTCCAATACATTAATTAAGTGTTAATCGATCATTGGAAACCCATAAGTGGTATCAGAGCATGTCATGCTATTTGATTCATAAAATCATGGTTTAAATGAAGATATTTTGATATCATTTTGTAATCATATTTGGAATCATAAGGAACAATATAGAAATTTTATTGTAGCTAGCCATGTGACATATGATTTTATAGGCTGTGATATTATCACATCATATGGTATGGGATATCATAGGTGGTGACACAGAGTAAATTATTTAGTTTTTGATATATTGTAGCATATGATACATGGAATTATATGTAGCAATAACACTGTTTAGTGTTTTCTAAAATAAAACATCGCATCATACTGACGATATCTTGACATATCACTAAATATGATTCCTAAGCACTGAAGGTTAATTCTACACAACATCTTATCATAAGAATCAATGGATACAAATGCTCGATTAGTCTTACATAGGTCTCTGAGACATGTAATGGTAACATTGCGTGAGCTAGATATTGTATCCTATAACTAATAAGTGTCACACGTATTATTCTTACATAAGGCATGTGTCTATTATCAATAATATTTTATGATTCATAACACTTTTAGGCACCAAAAATTATATCGTTAAATATGATATAGGATAGAAAGTTAGAAAAATTTGATTTTTCTAAAATTTAAATTATTTATTAAGCTATATGGTTTATGAATTGTTTATAAATCATGAGAAAATGTATTTTGGGATATTAATTTATTTATAAATTTTTTTATAAATTAATAAATTATAAATTGATTATAATTAATTAATTAAATGTTTATAAAACATTTATTTAATAAATATCCACAAATATTAATTATTGATATTAAATACCATTTCAAATTGTATGGAACAACTTGTATTTTAGATATAAATTGTTTATATGGAAAATATAAGAGTAATTTATAATTTTTTTATAAATTATAAAATAAGGTAAAAAAATATAAAAGAGTTTATATTTAACATTATTAATTTTTCATAATTATTAATTTTAATTGTTTACATAAAAGGCCTTATTTAAGGGAGTTATTTAAACAATGTCAAAATAGAGTTTCGAATATTGATATGATCAAGGGTTAGATAATGTTAAATATGTGATATTTATATTATATAAATGTTTTTCATATTAAAATTGAAATATAAATTTTTTATACTTTATATAATAACATATATTTATGTAAAATTTCATATAAAGGAGAACACGAAGGAGTTTATATTGGTAGTAAATATAAAGTTTTTATATTTACATGATTCTGGAATTTCCATAGCTCATGGATAAATTATAAAGGTGTTTATACTTTTATTTATTTATGATTTTTTCATATATAGTTTATCTCATGTTTAAATATATGATTTTTTTATTTATAAATATTATATTATGAATGGAAAGTGTTAAAATTCTTCTTTAAATTTCATACATGTATATAAAGAGTTATATGCTTGGTATGATAATTGATTTAGTTTTATCCTACATTGTTATTGGATTGTATTAGGTTATGAGCTTGAATCAAGTAGTTAATTAGAGTTTATATATATTAGGTGTTAGAATTATGGTGGAATTGAGGTCTCTATTAATTAAAGTATAATTGGGTAGTGGGACTTTGGGTTAGACTGCTAACTGACATAGAGGCTTATGCCTGACCTAGAAAAGTGTGGGTTGGATATCCACAACTCCAAGCTTACTCATGTGGGGATTATTGATTTCATATAATTAAAAACCTTTATATAAAAGCTTTGAACACACTTTATTCATGGGATGAATTTGGATATATATGAATATAGTTATTTTTAATTAGGTTTAATAACACAATCTATTAGTTATGTAAATAGTTACACATTATTATGGTTTTAACATATTTATTTGGTGTAAGGAATAAGATTTCAAAATAAATCACTATAATCATGAATACATGTTATGGGAATAAGATAAGATATAATTTTGGGATTAAATTCCTTTTAAAAATACTAAGTGTTAGATTACTTCCAAAGTAAACACTTTTCAAGACCTTGATCATCCAACTAGGTAGGTTCATTCCAAATAGGGGTTCCCCTAGATAATCTTTTATAAGGAAAAAAGTAATGAGGTGACCCTAAGATTTAGGTGTCTCATTATTTATGTTTACTTTGGGGTACACTTAATTAGTAAATCCTTGGGAATTATACCCTATGAATGGTATTGAGTTTATCCATATGATGGATTGGAAAAATAGTTTCTTGCTTAGCCATCCAAGATTCATATATGATATTATTTAAATAATGACCTACATAAATAGATAAATGGTACGATTTATGCTAAAGAGGATTCATTTCTTAGTGAAATATAGATATTTACCCACTGATGGATATGATGAAATCTAAAAAGGGTCATCATTTTAGTGGGATCACTTTTAATAAAAGTCTTTATTAAATAAATGAAAAACACAATACTCATCTGATAAAAGTTTCTATTATATATGAATGTAATCATAATCTTTAAACATAACTTGATTTCAATACTATAGTAAAGATAAGATTAATGTAAAAAAATACTTAGAATGGTATAAATATTTAAGAATCATTCTTAATAAAGTGATAAAATTCTACATGTTAAAGAAACACCTTCCAAATTAACCAACTATTGATGTTATTCAACACTTTAATCTACATGATTATGAGAATCATAGAATTATTTAAATGTTTTAAAATAATTAGATGTAGAATGACCTAAGGAAAATTAGTCTTTGCTTATACACTCAATGTTATTAAGTATGATAAATGACTTGGAATGATTAAAGGTTTATTTTAATTCTTATTTTGGTTAAGGAATCCATCATGTTGTAATTTTTTGGAAATTTTCTAACAATTTTAATGAGTTCTAGAAATATTTACTCTATTTTCTCAAAGTTTAAGGGAAAGATAAACTATGGATAATGGTTTCTTGGTTCGAGTGCTAAATCAATAATATAAATGGGTAAAATTTCAAACCGAAAGAAGAAAAGTTAGTAGGAAAATACAACAATGTTTCTTCAAGTAGTTAGTTTAGGTTATTGAAACCTAAAGGTGGTTTTAATAAGGAAGGTAAATGTTTCCATGTGATAGAATTGTCAGTAATTCCTAAAAGGAGTTTTGGTAAATTCCATAGAGAGTCCTTTTTAGGTATTTGTGTTATAGAAATAAATTATTTGATTTTGAAAGGTATATGATACCAAATGTATGCATTACAATTGTTATGGATATACTGAAGTTCAAAATAAATATAATAATTAAAAGAGCTTGAATTTTTTATTTAAATGATGAAGAAAATGGTTTTTGAATCATTGGTTTGAATTCAAAAGAATATATATATATATATCAATATCAAATGGATTTAAATAAAGGATGCACATTTTCATCTTATTTCTCTTATATATTAAGAGATTTTATTTGTAAATAAGGAGTTATGAACAATATTAGATTTTGTTTTAATACACATGGTTTACAATTCATCAGAATATATAACATTTTTTGTGAAGAAATTAATGATAAAATTGTTTATCCATGTGTTTGTTAAAATATGAGGGATTTAATGCCACCATAAATGGTATATCTTAAAGAATAATCTTTTTTTCAATGAAATGTTCCGAACACATAAAATACCATATTTGATATAGAAACAATAGTTGTTAATTAAATATTCCCACTAAAGGAAATAAGATTTATTTCCTAACAAAAAATAATTTTATATCTTAACATGATATTATAAAGATAATTAGTGTATAATAGGCTAGTGGGAGTATATTTGGACTTTGAGGAGTTAATAGTTAATAAATGAAAGATCATGCTAGTCAAATTAAATGTAACATAATATCCTAGAAGGTTTATGTTATGCCTGAAAAATATTAATGTAAAGAGTTTCATTGATTAACATAAGATTTAAAGGGAAAATTTTGATGGAATATGTTCTAAAAATGATGATTATGAACTTATAAATAAATCTAAGTAGATAATAGAAGTTACTAACATCATCACATTTGATGTTGTGAAATAAAAGGGTTTTGAATACCTATTGAAGGAGATCAATATTAGGAATATGATTTATAAGTATCACCATCATTAAAACTTTCATACTTCATAGATTTTACTTATTAAAAGATTTTAATGGGGGGATTTTATTATATAATAACATATATATGTGGAAGAAATTATATATAGATATAATGATTTTAACAAAACCCTTAAAAGTATAGCAAACATAAGGCTGATATGGCAGTCTATCATATGTGATATTTAGACATACGCTTATGTATGGTCTTGTTAAGTGTTTTTAAAAGAGTTTAAGAATATAAAATGTATAATTTTATACAAAATGAAATATCCACTTTATCATGGAGTATTATAGGTTACGATAAAATGTTATGGTTAACATGAGTATGAATATTTTATTTGGATACAAAATATGCTCATGAGGCATAAAATGGGTTTTGTGAGCTGGTTGACCCATGAAGTATACCACATGTAGTATTATAAAATTTTTATTTGGTATACTATGGGTGTATGGTTCATATTCAGAGTCCAAGATACCTTTTTTTTAACAACCCAACAAGAAAATTACAACATACAACATTCATGTTTTAAAATTAAACACATTGTAGATCCCATACCACCATTATTGCCTTCCAAAACCCCACATAATTCAAAATTAAAAAAACTAGATCCACCGCATCTCGTGTGCCTTCCTCGATCCATGTATCGACTACCATCATGAATCCACCCTACCAAAGCGACCTCAAACTATGAGCACCACATCAACCGGTCACTTCACCAATTTATGCCATCAAAGTCAGTAAACCACCTTTGTTGTTTCCACTGTACATAACCGCCTGAGCCGATGATCGGAACACATAGCGCCGATACACCACCATCATCAGCTGCCCCTCACCACCAACGCCGATCAACACCTCTGTTGCCAAGAAAGTCACCATCATACAAAATGCCATATGAGAACTTCATCTTTGCCACCGTAAACCAGAACATCAAAAGCACTGAAATTAACCATCGACAATTCCGACACCGTCATCACCATCCTCATTTGTTCAACACCATCTTCATCGACTCCATTGAAAATCCCCACCAGATCTAGACAAACGACCACCAGCATCTCCGAATGAGATCTTCGAAGAAAATAAAAAACTGCCATCAAGAAAGAAGATAAACATGAAAGGGAACCTAGAAGAAGGTCAGGGATAAAACCCAAAAGGAAACTCAACCACTGCATACCGTATGACCCAAAACCCTGTGTACCCATTGCCCCAACTCCTACCAGGAGAGAAGCGGTGGAACCCTAGGTTAGAGCTGGCTTCGGCGGCCGAGGAAGAAAGACCGACTCTGGCAGCATCTGGAAACCCAAAAACCACCAAACCACAATCCCAAAGTCTTAGAAAAACTCCACACCATCCCCAACCTGAAGAGGCAAAAAGAAATTTAATAACAGAGCAGGTTAAGGCGATGAAGGGTGTCCAAAACACAAACCTTTGGCGGAAGAAACAAGAGAACCACGTAAGAAAGTCCACAGTGACATGCACTAGAGGGGAGGGGGAGAGCAGAGGGGAGAATCCAAGAGCGAAGGGAAGAAGTCAAGGGCAAGATCTGATACCCTTGGTGAAAGAAGAAGATAATCACGGGGAGCGCCCTCCGCAGAGAGCACGAAGAGCGCTCTGAGTTTTCTTTCTTCGTGTCCAAAATACCTTAGGTTGGATAGATACCTAACATGATTACCTTTATAATTTGTTACCTTTATTATTCAAGACTTGAGGTCCAAATAATGAGGGGTTGGTTGGGTATGTTTTTAATCATGTCATCAGTTAGGGATTAACCAAGATGGGATTTTTCATTTCATATAATGATTATGACATTTGGGCCCTGAATTACGATAGAATTGTTGAAATAGTGGGTGACCTAGACCCAACTATATAGTACTTTTGATTACCATATCATGTGTACAGTTAGGTATGCATGATGATATCTTACCATTATAGTGCATACTTTTCTGTGTCCACTATAATAATGGTAATTTCCAAAGGCTAATTGTCATGTCAAGAGGTTATAGTAGATCCCAGGCTATAATGAGAACCTTGAGATACAATGACATTGATCTAAAATATATATTCTATAGTCTAGATAAATCTTACTAACTGGACACAGTATATGTCTGACTATCAGGTGCTGGGGGATCATAAGAATTGAGACTTCTTCTCATGAAGTCCGCACTTGGTGATCACTAGTAGTAAGATCATGAGGACAGACCCGCCAATAGGAAAACCACATGTTTTGGGTGTCATTAGTCATTCCTATCTATGGACATGTGTATTGGTCTCCTGACTTGAGATCATTACCAATGTATATCATTTAATTATGTACTTTGATGCAAGGCGAAAACCATGGCAGTAATGTCGTGGCAAGGTAGTTTTTATTGGGTGGATCATTGGTGGTATGACGTTGGTTGAATGGTCAAGAAATGATTTGTCGCTTCCAAGTTTAGGAACTTGTATATCTCAGGCCTGGTTGATCAGGATGGTGCTGCCGTCATAAGTCTTTGGCCAAAGCAGTAGGAAGACAAATCCTTTAGATAGATCAACAAATAATAAATCAAGATAAGGACGATGACACAAGAGTGCATCCTACTTTATGAGATATTTAATGACAAAGAGATTATAATACACAGTCAGTGTTCGTAGGATGGTAGTCATTTCTATGACTATCCTTATCTCTTTAGGGGCCATGGCGGGTTGCTATACCTCGCTCTTGGTCTGTGGATTTTATTCGCTACTATTGAGATAAGGGCCTAGAGGGTCACACACAATAGCGTATTCAAGAATCCGCCCTATTTAGTGGAATAGGTATATGGACATAGTGGGCCTCGCCATGGGGTTTGAGAATTGTCCATGTTTTCGATCACCAACTGAATTAAATAAATTCATTAATATTAAAGTTATGAATATTTGGAATTGAATTTATTTAATGTATTTACAAGTTTAGTAAATATGATAAAATATTAATCGAATGAATATTATTTTAATATTAAAGGTTCATTTAATATAAGCAGGATAGTGAGTCGAGTTAAATGGCTCGTATTTTATCACATAATATATTTCATATATATTACAAGTATGTGATAAAGTAATAAATAATATTGGCATAGTTAAGTTCTTCAAAAATTATTTATTTAGTGGATGTTGAAATATACGAGGCTGGGGAACCCTACCAGGTATTTATCAATGTCTTAATAAATAAGAGAGGAGGCTCTCTCTCTTTTGGCTGTGCAATTCACTATTCATTCATTTCCATAGAATGAAAGTTGATAGACTCTCTCTCCTCCCGCTTCTTAGATATAGAAACACTCGATCCAGGATGCTCGGATCGTGATCTCTCTTCTGAATCAAAGGCTTCTCGATTCGGTGATCTTCGGGACATCGAAAGCATCGTCGGATCGCCGTGCTAGCACCCAAAATTCGATGATCGACATTCTAGCGGATTTCTGAAGTGCGTGTGGATGATCTAGAGGGATCCTACTATGGATCCTTTGTGAAACGATCACTGTCGACAAGTAGTAGTCGACAATGGCTTCAGATATGCAACTGGTATGTTTTCTATTTGTGTTTGTGCTCTTAATAATCTACGCAAGATCCTCAGACTTCTCCGGGGCTTGGATCGTCGGTGACGACAAGTACCGTCATTCCGCCGATGAAAATTTTAAAATCCCTGGCCCACTGGCTTCCGCTGCTGGCCCCGGAAACCTAACAGTGGTATCAGAGCAAGTCACCTAGTTTTTCTGAGCCAAATAAAATTAATTTGCATAAAATTAGACAGAGGGTTTAAAAACAGTCAAAATGGATCGAACCACATTTCAATCCGATTCCGAACGACCAAGATATGGTCATTCGAAATTTCAGAAATGGATCGCGTTCGTGTTTTTACTCGGGTTTTAAATTTTGTTGATTATTTCCGTTTATCGGAAATAATGCAAGTTTTTAAGAAATTATAATTATTATAATTATAATTATTATAATTATAATTATTATAATTATAATTATTATAATTATAATTATATATATAATGATAATATTATAATAATAATAATTATTATATCTAAAGGTTAAAATAGCCTTTAGAAAGTTTTAAAAAATATTAAGGAAGACCCCAAAGAAGGTATTCCCGCATGGAGAACCAAAGCAAGACCCAAGGAGGGTTTTCTGCAACTTGCAAAACAAAAAAAAAACCTTGAAGACTTTTAAAAGGAGGGGTGCCGCGTGGAGTAAAGCAGCAAAAAAAACGGGGGGGGGGGGGGGCTGTTGCGTGAAAACACCAAGCAAAAAAAAAAATAGGGGTCCAAGCGGACCCCCTTCCTCCTCCTGCACGACGCGCAACAGGGCCGCCGAAACCCTACCGGATGCCCGCCGCCAGCTCCCGACGGACCGCCCCTACCCAGCTACCCCGAGCCCCGCGTCGGCCTCCTCCTCTAGCGCCGGAACCCCCTCCGCCGGGCTGCCTCCCTGTCTCCGCCCCGACCCCAAGCCGCGCCGTCCTTCCTCCGCGCTGGTCCGCGTTCGACCGGCCACCCCGACCCCGGGCCAGCCCTCCCTTCAGCACTAGACCAGCTTTTGCCGGCCGCCCCAAGCCCCTACCGGAACCCTGTGCTAGACCGCCTCCATCCGGCCGCCTTGAACTCGCCGGACGGTCCGTGCCGCGCCGTCCAGCCCGTCCCGGACTGGACATCCACCTCGCCGGAACAACAGTCTGCTAGCCATGTGGCTGGCCGACCTCTTTCTCGGCCTCCTTCTGCTCCCCTCAGACTACGCCGGGAGATGCAGCCACCGCGAGAGTTGTTGGACGCCGCGGTCATGCCGCGGTCACGCCGCGGTACCCTATTCCAGCACGACATCCCGCGACGGTACGCAGTCCTGCCAGACTCCTCCCCGGCTAGATATCTAAGCCATGGCCAGAAGATTCCCGGGTACCTCGCGCTGCAAGACCCCACAGCGCCGCCTTTACAGCTAGGCTCCCACGAGTGTCCCTGCTTCCGGCCGCCGCTCGGTCCTCCTAGCGGGCAGGTAACCCCTCGTGTTAAGTTAAATCAATTAATATAATTTATTAATTTAATTAATTAAATTAATTAATATATTAATTGTAGTGAAATAATTTTTTAATACTCGACTAGAATTAATTTAATTTTTAAGTATTAAAATTAAATTAATTAAAGGACCATTAATTAATTAAATTATTTGAATTTAGTAATTCATTTATTTTAATTATATATCCCTCATACTTATTTATGCATTTTAATTTTTATCGCGTAATATATTGTACCCGACTACTGGTCTTGAGCACTGGCCCCATATGTATGATTTTAAATCATTTATTTAATTTAATTATTTTAAACTGTGTGCGATGTGTGTAATTAATTAAATGATGGTCTGTGCATTGTCTTTGTTTTCGGTTATAATATATAAGGTCCTGCGCGCCCAATTTACCTGATGTAAATTTATACCCAAGTTCCCCTCGCCTGCGTGCGAGTATCTTTGTACTTTGGACGAAGACGACGAGCGACGTCGACCCCGCCAGGACAAGGTAGAGCACGTTGATCAAGACAATTCAAGATGACATGTGGACCACACCAAGACGAGGCGGTACTCTAAGACGTGACGTGGACTCCGCCAAAATGAGGTGATGCTCCAAATGAGAACAGACATACAACACGAGTTGAGATGCATCTAGTGTAAAGTTTTGACACAGGTATGATGCCCCTTAGGTCGTTTAGATTCTCAAGGCCAGTTGGGTAGTAGTTTTACCTTTATGCATTTATTTATTATTTTATGCATTTTAGAATAGCGGAAAAAACACATAAAATAATAAATAATAAAATGCATAAAGAAGCAGTGTATGTTTTTATATTAAAGTCCAGTTGTGAGCGCGACAACATAGATGAACAAGTTTAATAGAAATGGGTTACATTCACCGAGATAAAACCAATAAAACCATCAAAGAAAATATTAAGTCCCAAACAGCCTTCCATCACTCAACTTTGAACAAAACTGGGTGTTCAAGGTGCCGGTTCATGCCTCAGCTGAGGGTGCCTCTTACTACCGGGGAGTTCTTATTTGTGTGGTGGGTCGACTTAACTAAAATTGCAGCAATGAAATAGCCTTATCTAGCTTGTTTTAATTTTAGAGGCAAGCGTTGAGTAAATCAGTAAATGATTTTTGAAGCTGAGATTTCACTCAACAGATCAAGGAACCGCAAGTTAATGCGGTTGGCTAGTCAAAAGCCTACCTTGGACCCTCCGAGTAGTGGCATAGCCCTAGCTTGTAGACTATGAGGGAGGTTTAGGGATCATTTCCACTAGAATACTCAAGAGTATTCCGTATCCAGTACAGAGGGTTCCTATAATTCGAAAAAATTAGTGGGAGACATTTAATGATTAAATTATCAAAAATGTCAGATTAGGTAATCACATAAAAGTACAATCTGCTAAAGTATATTTGTAGATAATGGCAAGAAATACCACAATAAAACTTCAATAAATATTAGACAAAGTTAATGTCTAAACTAAGCACAAATTTCCTAAATGTAGTATAGGAACTTGCACACATTACCACTACAATGAAAATTCAAGGTGCTTGTGTCCCAACCTGTTAAGCCACCTCAGGAAGTGAGGGTGTAAAATTGCTTTCAGGAGACTCATGAATAAAGAATATGATGGTTCTGTCATAATGCTATCATCAGATTCTGATGTTAGTTGTGGTTGCTACATCAATACTTGGATGATGATCACATGAAGTCTTATCTCCAAGATCCTTTTGAGGAGAAAGCGAAGCAAGATTTGAATGTGATGATTGCACTCAGATTGTGTAAAGTGAAAGACAGTTCACAATATTTCATGTCATCCCATTCCTATACCTTTTACACCCAATTACTCTAGTTTCATTTAAAAGTAAAAATGAACCGTATAGAGTAAGCGCTTCATTACCTTTAAGGTAACATTCTCCAAGTAATAAGAATATTAGAGATAACACCATCTTTTATTCTTATGGAGAATAAATTGAAAGACAAGGCGAAAAGACTTATGGAAAGTTATGCTAAAGGAACCTTCGTCATGTCCTTCAATGAAAATTGGTTGGTTATTTAATAGAAATTTATTTTCATTACATAATGAAATAAATTCATGGAAGTTTAAAAACTGAAATACAAGAAGCAAGTACCCGCTCCTCATTCAGTTAATATTCATCAAATAAAAGTATTTTTTTCTCTCATACTTCTTTCATATTAATATACAATATACTTTTCACATATATTTATTGAAATAAAATAACCAAGTAAGTAGAGAAACATTACTATAAGTAAAGTGTATTCTCCAAGCAGCTGAGAAAGGGTGATTCCTAATTCATCAGGGAGAAACACATAACTTCTAATTTCCAAGTAATTGATTCAAGATGAACAAGTTGTTGATTATAACCAAAACATTTATCTCACATGCCCTTTTGGTAATGATGAGAAATTGTTCCAAGTTTTGGAATGAATGTTGTTTGTGGTAACATACTCAACAAATAGTTCACTGCTATTTGAATCAATGGCAATACATGATGAATATAAAATGTAAGACCTACCCAGTTGTGGAAACGTGATTCTTTGTCAAGAAAAACTAAAATAGGACGTCAACTATATACCTAATATGGTATTTAGGCTCGACACAACTAAACACCTTTGGTATTATTGACACCCTTAGTTTAGACAAAGAAACCTTTAGAAATAAAGGTATGACACAAAGCTTTCCGAGGTTAGTTCAACAAGATAGTGTGAACTATTCCAAAGAAAGTAAGAGGTAAATATAATTCGTAAGTTTCCTTTAATTCATTAAGGAATAGTGAAGCATAGGTTTGGTAAGAAGATATCAGTTGCTTTGGATCGGCAGGCCGAAGAATATCTTGACCAAGCAATCATTGATCATGATAATGTAGTGTGAAGTAATTCCTAAACGCATGTTACCTTATCTAAATCACCGTGTTGATGTTCATAAGGAGGATCGATGATAAATTCTTACATATTAAAATTGGTCAACAAACATGTAGTGTAGAGAAATTCCAACATGCATATGTTATACATCAAAGTTATGATGTAAGTTATATCAATGTTACAACCTGCAAAAACTTCCATTATATTTTATGATGTGCTTTTCAAATAACAGCTTAAACCCATAACCAATATGCCAACTAAAATGAAAAATGGATATCATACGAGTCATAGTATGATGGAAAATCCATTATGTCATAGGGCGTGTTTAGATGCAAAGCGTTTGTTAGGATTTAAACAAACATGCATCAAGTTAAACACGTTGTGCATCTAAATTAATTATCCTAACAGTTTCTTAGGATATTACATAGATCCCTAAGATAGAAAAGATGTAGTCAAGTATTAGACTACATTTCTATACAAGGGTGCACATCTCTATTAGAGATAATGGGAGCTGAATTGACTTGGACTTAGTCAATCCTCCGGATGCACAAATGGTTGGAATTGGGAACAAGTTCCACAAATACATGTGGAATAGGAATGTTCCAGAGACACATACTGTATAGGAAGTATGAAACCATGGTGATGGTTTTATAATCACTGCGGTCGGTGATATATTATTAATTAAGAATAATAAATCCTAAAAGTAAGAAGTATATGGAAACAAGCTAATATTGACAAGATCAAATAAAATTCAATAATAGATTACATGTATCAAATTGAAAAGGGATTATAAATTGAATACTGTAGTGGGTATTCAAATGAAATGATACATGGATGGTACAAGTATAGTACCAATAAGGCACGATTTGTTATACCAAGTCAATACGCCTAAATCTATTAGAATTTTACTTGTCATATCTAAACTTCTAAGATATTTTTTGGGTCATTGGATGTCAAGATCATCTTTCATGGAAGGTGTCTATACGACGCAACCAGAAAGAGATGATGACATCAGATGATTCCAATAAAGGTTGCAAGTTACTGAAATCCAGTTCTGGAATAAAGTAATCAACAAGATCTTAGAGCATTCATTATAAATGAATATTTTCCTTGTGTCTACCAAAGGTTGGTGGGAGTGCCAATGTTTTCCAAGTGAAATATGTTTGGCAACATATGGAAAATAGATTTTGATCTTACAATTAGATAAGATCAGGTTAAAAGTAATTCTCCAATGATTGACTTCAAGTAGCAACCTAAGTTCTAGGGAATATGATCCACTGAGGTAGATCCAAAGGTTGCTTGGTCCTAGTCAATCGTACATA
The DNA here is from genome assembly GCA_963277665.1 of Viscum album. Classification (NCBI taxonomy): domain Eukaryota; kingdom Viridiplantae; phylum Streptophyta; class Magnoliopsida; order Santalales; family Viscaceae; genus Viscum; species Viscum album. Next base: position 207,284,264 of record OY728138.1, on the reverse strand, counting down.
GAGTGACATTGTATTGAAAAATACAAGTTGGAACAATTCAAGATCAGAATTGTTGCCTATGTCACATGGCATAATCTCTTCAAGTTAATATGTTCAGAACATAGGAAGAGATTAAAGTTGTGAATTGATACCATATGCTTTAGCGATGGATCAATCACATATGCCATATTATGTATAATAATTGATACTGCCAAGATATAATTTATTATAGGCAGATATCAATTATTTCCAAGAGCACTACAAGTGATGTAGTCATAACTATCATCTTGTACTTCGGTAAGAACAAATGATATGTACCCGGAATATGGAGAGGAAGGTATAATAGTTATGGTGGGACACAAACTAGTAATCCTTAGATCAATTTGATCTAGTATCGCAGTTAGGAAAAGAAGATGAGTGAGTCAAGCTCATAAAATCTTGTGGTATCCATACCTACAAATACCAAGTAGGTTGCAGCTTCTAAGGCAGCTAAGAAGCAGTTATAAATCGCAACGATTTTTCCCAATTCTTGGATTTGCACCTAGTGAGAAAAGTATTATCATAATGAGAATTATGATATTATTACTATCCAAGTTGTCAAGTTATGATAATGGACAAAAGTAATATACTCAGGGATACCCTATCTTGAGAAGTTTTACTCAAACATATGAGGTCACATATAGCAGATATGCCATGTGGCAAAAACGTGGCAGGCCCAACATTTAAAGCCATTACTCAACAGAATCATGGTTTTTATCATGTGAGTAGCTAACAAGTTTAGTTATCAAGTTGGCTCTAGTGCAAGTGGGAGTGTTGAAATAGTGGGTTCCATAGACCCAACTATGTAGTACTTTTGATTACCATATCATGTGTACAGTTAGGTATGCATGATGATATCTTACAATTATAGTGCAGACTTTTCTGTCTCCACTATAATAATGGTAATGTCCAAAGGCTAATTGTCATGTCAAGAGGTTATAGTAGATCCCAGGCTATAATGAGAACCTTGAGATACAATGACATTGATCTTAAATATATGTTCTATAGTCTATATACATCTTACTGACTGGACACAGTAGACGTCTGACTATCAGGTGCTGGGGGCTCATAAGCATTGAGACTTCTTCTCATGAAGTTCACACTTGGTGATCTCTAGTAGTGAGATCATGAGGACAGACCCGCCAATAAGAACACCACATGTTTTGGGTGTCATTGGTCATTCCTATCTACAGACATGTGTATTGGTCTCCTGATTTGAGACCATTACCATTGTATATCATTTAATTACATACTTTGATGCAAGGAGAAAACCATGGTAGTAATGTCATGGCGAGGTAGTTTGTATTGGGTGCGTCGTTGGTGGTATGACGTTGGTTGAATGGTCAAGAAAGGATTTATCGCTTCCAAGTTTAGGAAGTTGTATATCTCAGTCCTGGTTGATCAGGATGGTGCCACCTTCATAAGTCTTTGGCCAAAGCAGTAGGAAGGAAAATCCTCTGGATATATCAACAAATAATAAATCAAGATAAGGATGATGACACATGAGTGCGTCCTGCTTTATGAGATATTTAATGACAAAGAGATTATAATACACAGTCAGTGTTCGTAGGATGGTAGTCTTTGCTATGACTATCCTTATCTCTTTAGGGGCCATGACAGGTTGCTAGACCCCGCTCTTGGTCTTTGGATTTCATTCGCTGCTATTGAGATAAGGTCCTAAAGGGTCACACACAATAGCGTATTCAAGAATCCTCCCTATTAAGTGGAATAGGTATATGGATATAGTGGGCCTTGCCACGGGGTTTGAGCATTTTCTATGTTGTCGATCACCAACTGAATTAAATAAATTCATTAATATTCAAGTTATGAATATTTGGAATTGAATTTATTTAATGTATTTACAAGTTTAGTAAATACGAGAAAATATTAATCGAATGAATATTATTTTAATATTGAAGGTTCATTTAATATAAGTGGGATAGCGAGTTGAGTTAAATGGATCGAATTTTATCACGTAATATATTTCATATATATTACAAGTATGTGATAAAATAATAAATAATATTGGCGCAATTAAGTTCGTCAAAAATTATTTATTTAGTGGACGTTGAAATATACGGGTCCGGGGAACCCTACCGGGTATTTATCAATGTCTCTATAAATAAGAGAGGAGGCTCTCTCTATTTTGGGTGTGCAATTCACTATTCATTTGTTTCCATAGAATGAAAGTTGAGAGCCTCTCTCTCCTCCCACTTCTTAGAGAGAGAAGCACTTGATCCAAGATGCTCAGATCGTGATCTCTCTTCTGCATCGAAGTCTTCTCGATGCGGTGATCGTCGGGATGTCGAAAGCATCATCGGATCGCCGCGCTAGCACCCAGAATTCGACGATCGGCATTCTAGAGGATTTATGAAGTGCGTGTGGATGATCTAGAGGGATCCTGCTATGGATCCTTCATGCAACGATCGCCGTCGACAAGTAGCGGTCGACAACGGCTTCAGATATGAAACATGTATGTTTTTTGTTTGTGTTTGTGCTCTTAATAATCTATGCAAGATCCTCGGACCTCTTTGGGAATCGGATCTTCAGCGATGACAAGTACCACTGTTCCACCGACGAAAATTTTAAAATCCCCGGCCCACCGGCTTCCGCTGCGGGCCCCAGAAACCTAACAAGAATGAGGAAGTGTATTGTCATAATTAGATAGTATACATGATGTGTTTATCTATAAAGTGAGGAGAATGTGATGTGATCATCTATAAAGGTGAATAACATGTGATGTATTCATCGACCTGGTCAGTTTATACTTGTAAAATCAAGAATTTATGAGTGGTTATATGATACTGACACTCTATGTCCCATAGTCACTCAATGTATCAGAAATAGGGATTATATGAAAATACATGTTTGTATATGATATATCTGGTTGACACTTGTATAAAGATACATGTGTTTGACTGAGATCATGAATGATCCCATTGCAGCATGAGTAGCATTGGTTCTTTTATATAGGATTCTCTTTTCTTAAATTTATAAATTTAGGAATTTATATTTATTATCGACATAGAAAATTTCTATGGGGTCACACTTTATGGTTGAGCGAATGAGGATTAATTTTTTCTCATAGATCTACTCTAATTTTTTAGAGTTTATTCAAAAGGAGTTTTGGATGGGTATTCACAAGGAATTTCATATGATGTGATACATGATTAAGTTGGTGATATATTTAAAAAAGTTCTTTGGAAGATATCAAAAAAGAGTTTTGGATATTATTCCATAATTTATTGCATATGATATAATATAAAGTGAAATGACACAAGTCCACAAGGCTTTACTGAAAGTAAAACTATTACCAAGACATCATTACTAGTGGGGGATACATCCCACCCCTAGTGCCTAATAATACATATATCACATATACCCAAGATCCACAATTCACCCCAAAACCTCATATAAATTTTACCTAAGGGGTCACATCCCCTATCTAGAACCATAACATTCCATCCACCCAGGGGGTCGCATACTTAATCTAGAACCATAATAAACCATCTACTCAGGGGGGGGGGGTCACATTACCCACCTAGAACCATCATATTCCATCCACCTAAGGGGGTTTCATCCTCTACTTGGAATATTTACCCAATCATCATTACCATGGGTGGGTTGCATACCACCCCCACAATTGATAACACATATATCACATATGCTTGGGGGCCACAACTAACCCTAGAACCTCTTCCACACACACACACACACACCACATGTACCCTAGGGAATATAATCTCCCAATAACCCCTTATATTATACACCACTCAGGTTTTCCACTCACTCGAGCATATCACATATCTCCTAGGTCTTCCTCTCATAGGTAGTTCTTATATCTTTCTTAACCCTAGGGAAAAATCCCATCACTCAAATAGAATAATTTCCCTCAACATGACCTTGATCACATCATGGAATAATCATCCACATAAGCAATTCCATACCATTTTCACACTGGAGGGATGGGCCAAAGACTATCTCCCTTAAAAACTAAACTAATTTGGTCCACTCACACCCAACCTTCCCATAATACTACTTAGGGTATACCCACCCGGGTACTTACAAACTAATGAGAGAGGAAAACTCACCCCAATATATAGTAAACTAGCCCAAAGCCTATAATGCACCTTAAGATTTAATATAGGCTATCCTTAGTCAAATAGTTCCAATATCTCACTCTCTCTCATATAGAGAGGAATTGGTATACCTATTTCAATGTCCACTATGTTCATTAACTAAAATCCTACCCCTATAGGGTCCATATACCTTATGGAAAAATTTATGATCAATACCTTGACCATCAAAAATTGAGTAATCAAGCTAGTATTTAAGAATTCATTGTGTACCTTAACACTTTCGTTATATTCATATGAATTAATGAAAAATTCCTTTAATTGAAGGTTAATCACCCATACATTGTGCGACCACATATTAAATGCCATATAATAACATGTATAAACATCAGGGAGACATTTAGGGAACACCAACCTCACACAAATAGTTATTCCCTTTAATAAATCTTGGCCATGCCTTGTGCAAGATCATACCATTTATCGACCTCCTATATCAATCCATAATGTTCAAATTATTTAATTATAAGAATTTATAATTAAGTATGCAATTTAATTCAAATAGAAATAATTTTCTAAAACTCACTATGTAATTTCCACTCATTTAAACCTTAATCAATGACACCTAGAAGGTCTATAACATACCCTTGGCACCATACCAAGAAAAAAATCCTAACACTTACCATTAATTACTCTATCAATTCAATCCCAATTAGATTTAAACCCCCAAAATAATATAGGATAATGAATTACCTCCAAAAAATGATGAGAAAAGGTGTGTGATAATTCTCTTGAGACATCCTCTAGAAAATATATGCAAAATCCCTATCATCATAGGATGATTACACTATGATCTAGTGGAATCATTAATGAATCCCTAACCAAAACCCCCCAAAATCAGAGGTGATGGAGGAGGAGAAATATGGAGGAAAAAAGGGAGATACTCAACTTAAACCACCGCGGAATGCCATCATGAACACCCAAAATCAAAGTGGAACAAGGGTAAATCAAGGGAGGAGGTTCCCTAGTTTGTTCATGAAATATTGGAAGAAAATAGGAGAGGAGGGTTAAAAATTAAATGGGGAAAATGGAAAATTCACCATTTTTAAGAAAACTGGGTAGTCACATTGTTTGAAAGAATAATTTACTGAACCATGTTCCAACCATGAAACTCACACCATCTTAATTCACAAACCCTTATATGATTTATCCCCATGGTTTTCTAAATCATGTGCCAACCATGAAGATCTCTCTGAAAAATTTCATCACTTCACATAGTTTCCTCACACTATTCTCCTTAACCACACACAATATGTGCATCTCAACCCCAAGTGAAAACTCATCTACATGGTTTTCTCTAGAACTCAACATGATTTGTCCTAACTATATGGTAACTATACAATAGGGGAAAACCACATTCAAAATACAAACATTAACCCAAACCACCATCACATTAACCTAAGAACCTAAAACCTCTCTTAAGCCTAGATCCATATCAAAAAAACATCTCCTTGAAATTCTCAAAATCTTAGAATCCTGATTCGCAAAAATATCCCCTAATTTGGAACCAAAAAATCAAATTTCCATTGAATTTAACAATTCATAATGATGCGGGCCATTAGAAACTCCCTACCATAGTACTTCCCATCCCGAGATGTCTCAATGGTCATTAACCATCAATCCTAACCTACTTAGTCATCAATAATCCACTAACTAAATGTGTTCTATCTTAGAATACAGAATGAGATTCTACTACAAAACTCTATACACTAGAGTGTAATATTTATCAAAATATAATCTACCTGCCCATCTCCATCACTAATACCAATACAACACTCATCCAAACCTTTTTATCCCAAGATACTATGGTGTCATCAATCGATTAATTCCTAGGATTATGATTCTCCACACCATAATGATTCACTCAAAAGGGATGATTCTAAGCTATAATTCTTCTTAACATATGAACCACCTCCCAAAAATGCATTCCCAATGGTCCATCAACACACTCGATATAGTTTCTACCTCACTCCACAAAATCTCACACAAAACATTGGTCTATCCTATTTTGGTTGACCTTTACCAAAAAATCTTGATCTCACCCATTGATACACTATCAAAATGCTTGATAATAATTCCCAAATTCATAAAGGCATCATGATATCATCTAAACACCAACACTGAACCTCATTGTAATTCCACAGTTGGGTCCTCAACCAACCACACCAACCGTTATATTCTCCTCATGAGAAGCAACACATCTCCAATCCGACTCACTCTTGGATCACACTAATTCCATCTTGATCCTAACACCAATGTAAAAACTACATATAACTCTACATTTGAATCCCAAAATTATCATTTATTGAGGAATCATAATAAAATCGGATGTACTATCTCACTAAAATCTTGGTGCCATATCAACCATCCACTAATCGGTTTTACCACAACCATGTACCTACCATCATGAGGGTCATACATCCATGATCGATTCATTACTTCTCACCTAGGAGTATCATTATTTCTACTCTATTAAATTAAAACACATGATCTCCATTACCCATGATCTATTCATTACCAAACTCAATGAATACACATGAACATCCTACTTATACCTAATCACAAACATAAAACACCAATCACTACAAATCTGCGACTCACTAGGATCACCATCCTCAATATCCGTAAAAATTCATCTAGAATGAGGGTCATTACCTCCAAAAACCAATAGTGCACTCCACACCATATGTATTTCCTTAAAATTATCCTTGAGTGAAATACCTGAAAAATTTTAATATCACACATGAGTTGCTCCTCATGATCCATTCTCACACATCCTTACAACCCCTGTTAGGGCACAAGCTTGGATCAACCATACCATGGTAATCTAATTATTCTCAAATGTATAATCTCACCATAGAGGGGAAACTTCCATTATCATCAAAAAATTTGATTAAACATGCTCACAAAAATCTCATTGAAGCCATCATCCCTTAGTCCACACAAAATATCTCACTGATATATGAACCAAATGGGAACCACACATGACCAACACACACTTTCCCTCATACATAAATAATTTTATTGAAAATCCATACCAACACTCACTCTCCTATTCTTAGGAAGATTGAACCTCTAAGAACCCTATTATAGGTTATTAACTTCCATTTATCCCAATCTCACCCAAACCCAACAGGTGTACACCCTCGTACCACCCGATCACACAACCCAAATCACACTCCCACGAGTCATGTCTCATCGAACATAGCATCACAAACCTAAAAAACTAACCATGATATACTATATTTCAATATAATATAGATGAAAACATATTAATGCTTTAATTTTAACAATATTGACATCTCGCTCATTCCAAGGTATAAAAGACGATCACCTACCACTTAGGTGTCATTCCCAAAACCATAAAGCGTCTCCCCATGCTCTATATATCTGATATCTAACCATGTAGAACCATGATCCATGATGCATAAGTAATATCTATGACAATATCATATACTCGGTATCACATCTCATGTATCAATCTCAAATACAAATCATTTACCTATGATTCCCACCACTAAATAGATTCATATGTCTAGTCTAACCCCTCTCTCTGGTTACCCTTGTATATAATAACTCATTTGAACAATAATAAGAAAATTTCCTACTAATTAATCATAACACTTGGCTCACCATTATCCTAAGACACACCTCAACACCACTAGGCTCTCACACCTAGCCCCTAAAACATGTCACACATAGTCCACAACTCATAGAGAAACATCTCTAATCCCATATCAAATATAATAAGGAAACTTAGGTTCCAACAGACCCACTCTAGGGTTCCCACATATACATATTAGGTATCACATGCTGAGTCAACTGCTCATCCTTTGGAACCCATCCTCACTTGGAATCCATGTTCTAGATTACCCCCTTTGAGAACCAGGTCACATCTATGATCATGTAAAAAAATCGTCCTATGATGATTCATATCGAGTAAAACCATAGTAATATAGTTCATTTATGTAAAATTCCACCAAGAAGATATATGGAAAAATATTGTATAGGTTATTGTTAACACTTAACCTAACCCATTTTATTTTCATAACCAATGTTGCAATCACCCATAAGTTATCTATCATCAAGGAATCCAATGCTTATACCAACCCATTAAGAGACACTATACATCCCATGCACAAAGGTAATGTATAACCATCAATGGAGAACACCCCACATGGGATCCACATGACTTACCATCAGAAGAAATACCATGGTCTAAATAAGTATAATGCCACCAACAAGTTATATAGGAAAAAACTATAATAGTAGTTGTTAACAATTTAAATGACCGAACCCTCTATCAGTAGTGAAACCAATCACACACAAGCACAAAAATGTCACATGAATACTATGTTCTAAAAATGATAAATTTTCACATGCCTCTTTCCAATAGGATAATATCCAAAACCATAAATATCAATCCCAATTATACACTGAAAAGGCACATCTAGGACCAGTGAAGAATCATTGGGGGTGGATGAATATGTGATTTAATTTATTTTTTAAGTTTCTTGAGTGAAAAAACCCTTTTCACTGATTAGAGTGAATCTTGATCACTTTCAAACACACACACACACAAAGGGAAATTTATATTTACAATTTTAACCTCTAAAAATGAGAAGGCCAACCCTTGGTATGATCTGGATTTCATCGAGACCATATGACCCACTAGTTTCAACATATAGGTAAAACGAGCAAGGTTTATCATTGTACTCTTGTTACAAAAAGTCTCCTGACCATAATAGTGCTTCTTGTATAGTTAAAATGAATAATATATTTATATCAACAAGATGAAAACCTTATAAACATAGCCTTCATTTGTTGATGCAATGCTTCTCTTCAAATACTTCTTCGACCTAAAGAAACCCATGCATGATTTCTTTAATCTATTCCAATATACACAAACACTTATTATTCCTTTTTATATTATTCTTCTCTCTCTCTATTCCTCATCATCATATTATTATTCTTACAAAAATATAGTAATTTTCATAATCAAAAATACAAATCATTAAATCCCATTTGAATTTTTGAATTCAAAATAATAACTCCCTCCAACCAAATCAACTACTCCCACTTCATTTTGATCTATTGGATATTATAGTTACCATTGATTCCTTCAAAAAAGACCTCATAGATCAAGTTTGAGAGCCATTGAATCATCCAATAAGATATTTCATAAAAAACCACTCGTAACTGAATCGAACCCCCAACATGGAATACACCATGACATAGTGCTAAATTCCCAGTTCTTTTGAATTCAAAATGCCTTACACTATGGGCATGGTCCTCCTGATTCTAGAAATTTTTTCTTGAACCTTTTTCTATCGACCACATCTTGGTAGACCATAGGTTTGGTCCCCTGTCTTAGCCCATTTTCCCCAGGAAGGCTCAATGAACACCATTATAACACCACAACCATATTGGCCTTGTCCGTTTTTTATAGGCACACTCAAGGACCACCATGGGGACCACAATAATCATTTTTTCCGTGTCTGTTTCATGCAGGCACACTTCTATTTCACCACTACCTCAAAACACCCTCAACCATGAGTCTGTCCTACCTGGGCCTTTACTCCAACTTCACCATAGACACCACTAGGGCATGACCCAACTTGTGTTGAAAAATTCCTTCACAAAACACCTCTATCATGAGTATGGTCCTTTTTAGATTTACCCTTAAATATATAACCATATTCAATATTCCAAAAGTCTTCAATACTTCATGAAATTCAAAAATCATGATGAACCAATCATGATGTATAAAAACAAAGAACATCTTTCTTGGAATCGTCTAATTTAACTTAGAATATGATTTATATATTAACAATATAATCAAACACACACAATCATATACTCTTCACCAGTTATTCTACTTCACTCATCACAACAACCATATTAGAACCTCTTGGGATCAATAATCTCCCCTTTTAATTTTGTTTTCAATTAAGGAACATAAATCACTATAATATTCTAAAAAACTTAGTAATGGATCACTATACAATAGTTATAAGCCTATATGAGAGAAATTGATGTAGGAAATAATAGCATTGAATAAATAATACCATGTTGTCCATAAGATAGTGATATATATGTAGCTTCTTTAACAAAAATTTCACAAACTTCAACATTTAATCATCAACTACTTAAAACCTAAAAAATTCCTAAAAACTCTCAAAAAAAACACACACACACACACACACACACATTAAAACAGTCCAAACATGTTGAAATCACATATTACCCCTTTTAATAACTATCCCTAAATATATGCTTCCTTTGAAGTGATAATTCCCCTAAAGATAACACATATAAATGGATACCCCCTCAATATATACCTCACATTTTACAAAAAAATAAGAAGATAAAAATAAAGGAAAGATTTATGTTGTCAATTTTTACCCCCGTTTGACAATAATATCCAAAGATAAGAAGAGAGAGGGGATATCAACACCATACATTAGTCCTGTAAAGATCAATGTTGAGAACCTAACTTCAACCTCAGATCTTGAAATTCTTATTTTTATAATGGCTTGGTGAACACATTAGAAAAATTATCCTTTATAGGAAAAAAATTCCAATTTTAACTCATTCTTCTCCACTATATTTTGAGGAAGTGATATTTTAAATCAATATGATTGGATATTAAATTCTGAACTGTATTATTTGAAATATTTATAAAACTTTGATTATCACACCCTAATAGTATTTGGAACTTCACTCCAACTTTTAAATCTTTTATCTGGGTCTTCATACACATAAGTTATGTTAAGGCATGTGTTTTAACCACATATATAGCCTCTACAGTGCTCTAGGTGACTGAATTATTATTATTTGAATGCCAAAAAATTAATATTTCTCTAATAAATAATGATCCACTAGATACAGACTTCTTATCATCAATATTTCCTGTCCAATCCGTATCTAAAAAACAAAACAGATCAAGTTTCCCTTTGTTGTCATATTGAAATCCATAGTTTGATGTGCCTTTGATGTATCTAAGTATCCTATTTATAGACATGAAATGAGACACCTTCAATGAAATTTTATACCAAGTAAAAAGTTTAACAATATATATAATATCCGATCTTGAAGCTGTAATGTATAATATACTATCAATTGGCTTTGGAATTCCCCCGAACCCACATCCTTACCTTGTTTATATTTTTACAATTAAGTTCCTACTAACATTGGGGTAGAAACTAACTTTGAATCCTCTATGACAAAATTCTTCAATGTATCATTAACATACTTATCTTGAGATAGAAAATCTTCAAAAACTCATTCATCATTTCCAGTAAAAATAAGGTATTCTACATAAACAATAACAATGAAAAATACCTCATTATTAAATTTAATGTAGATATTTATATCAAAAATTACTTTCCTGAATTTTAACTTCTTTAAGTAAGTGTAATGTTTAGAATACCACACTATTGGGGTTTTTTTCCCATATAAATCCTTATTTAACCTGAAAACACAATTCTCATCTTCACTAAGCAAGAAACCAAATAACTGTTCAATGTACATTTCCTCTTCCAATTCACCATTGAGAAAAATAAATTGACATACATTTGAAAGATATTTTATTTTCTTTATGTAGTAATGGAAAGAAAAATTATTATGGTTTCAAGTATTTCAATCGGTGAAAATGACTCATTGAAGTCAACTCCTTCGACTTGTGAATAGCCTTTACACAAAAATCTTGTTTTATTTTTGACCACTTAACCCTTTTCATTCATCTTGTTTTGGAACACCCACTTTTTCCCAATAATGTTCTTCTATTTAGGGTTGGGTAACAACTCCCAGGTCTCATTATTTTCTATCTGATCTAGCTCTTAATTCAATGCATCAATCCACTTTTGATGTTTCATTTCTTCTTGCACATATCTCAGTTCACCTTAAGAGATCAATGAGATATGAGAGGTTGTCATTAAATTCCCTTTAGTTTGAATCTATTTTCCATGATTTAAAATGATATTTTGGACCTAAAATTTCCTTTTATCCTTGGATTATGTGAAAAAGATTGTTCTTAATCACTTGAATTTCTTGAATCAACTTCTTCAACATGAAATTCTTCATATTTATCACTTTTTTATAAAACTGCACCTTGATGTTTCACAAAAACCGATTCATCATCATCACTTATGAAACTCTATTCATTATTTAAGTTCACTTTATTTAAAATTTCCATCACTTTGACATCAAAAAATAAAAAATCTTCCCCATTTTTTTGTTGTAACAATGATATCCTCTTCCATTTGGTGGATAACCTAGGAATATACCATCAACACCTATTCTTTCAAATTTTCTTAGTTTTTCACCTTTAACTTTGATAATTAAAGGGATTAAAAAAAATCTCAGATAATTAAAACTTAAAAATTTATTGTAATAAATCTCATATGATTACATATAAAAATTTGAACTATAAAGATAATGATTTTTAATATAAATAGTTGCTCCAATAGTTTTTCTCTAGAAATGATGATATATGCCATGATCTAATAATATAGTATAATCTATATCCACAAGTCTTAGATTATTTCATTTATCCACACCATTTTGTTGAGGTGTGTATGTTTCACTGAGTTTATGAAGGATAGAATGTTTTTCAAGATAGTATTCAAATCTTCCACTGGTATACTGATCACCATTATCTATCTAAATATTATTCAAAGAGTAACCAAACCATTTCTATACATTTATCATAAAAATATTAAACCTTTTTAGAGCCTATGATTTATAATTTATAAAAATAATACATATAATGCGAGTAAAGTCAAAAATAAAGAAAATAAAATACTTATCTCCATTTTTGATTTCTTCCTCATCGGCCCAAAAATGTCAGGGTGTATTACCTATGAAGGATTAATAGATTGTATTTATACCTTCTAGTATGAAGTATTCATCATACTTCCATTTTGAAAAGTAGAACACATCCAATTTTTTTAACTTTTAAACTTAGGAACTTTACAAAAAATTTCTTCATTGGTAATCCTACACATATTCTTTTGGCCAATATGAACAATTATTCAATGCCACAATTGATTTTGTTCTTTTATTCTCAATTAATAAGAATTTTCAATATCACTAATCTAAAACAAAATACCTCTTGTTCAGTTTCCTATTTTTAAGATAGATCCATCATTCAAGATCTTCATAAAAAAACCATCATTCTAAAAAATTACTTCATTTCATTTATCACATAACTGATACATACTAAGAAGATTATGTTGTAGTACTTCAACATATAATGTACTCTTAAATTTAAATTTATTTTTACTAATAAATATTGCTATTTTTTTTGAGTGACCCATCATTTAAAAAGGACATATATCCTTATTTTTATTTTTAAAAATCCTTGAGGAGATTTAGGTGTCCTTTCATATGTGAAGAGAAACTGCTATCCAAAATCTATAGACTTTATTTGGATGATTTCTAGGAAACTTAACAAACCATAACTTTATATTTTCCTTTATCCTTCCTTTTTAGAGACTCATAAACACTATATATTTAGAAAATTTGGGATAATATCATAATAAGACACACTTTTTTAAGATGACTTGGATGATCACATCGTTCACAAACATCTTTTGATAGTTGAAATATATTTTCAATTTTCAATCTAGATTTATTAGGATGTCTCTGAATTGTTCTTATTTGAACGGGGATACTCCCAAAAATTTATTACTTTGAAACTATATAACCACATCATTGTATTGGGAATTAAACCACCACATCCTTCCCATGTTCCCAAAACCTCCACAGTTCCAACAATAACCATAGAAAGAATATTTTTTATTAAAACCATCATGCTGACGAGAATTGTGAACCTCTTTTCCAACCTTCTTAACACTATTAATATTGAACCCTTTTTGAGAAAAGTTTTTTTTGGAGAAATTTTGACACTTTCTTCTTTATATTAAACTTCTTTTAAACCCTTTTACCTTCACTATTTGTATTAGTTTTTTCATTAAAGTAGATGCACTCATAATTTCCAGAATTTGGAAAATTACTTGATTTTGCTACAAACTTGGTCTTCTTGATTTGATTATTCTTATCTAATCTATTACAATTTTTTTTATAATTACTCTCATTCTTAAGAGATGAATTCTTCTGGTCTTCTTGTTCTTCATGCTTCTTTTAACATTCTCCAATTTTTTGAAATAGAAATATGAACATTGGATATGTATTTCTTTAAATCCTATTCTATTTTGACCATTATTTGTTATAAATTATCAAAATATTTTTATTTATCCATAAATTTTTATTAAAAATTTATTTTAAGAGTCTTATAATCATTAAGAAACTTCTTTAATCCTTTAAATTCATCAAGAAACTTTGAATTTTCTTTTCTAAAGATAGATTCATCATCCATATTCAATTTTTTAATCTCCTTATCTTATTTGGAAATAATTGAGTGACATTATTTTAATTATCTCTTGAGAATGAATTCCATCTATATTTATTAATTTTACTCAACTTTACAACATCTTTCACTAGTGAATTCTTCTTCATTCACCTTAGTAATGATATTTTTTTTTCATCAAAATATCTCGACATCTCTATTTCTTCTAATTCATCACTACTATCACTACTTTCATGCTTATATAAGAAATTTTACTTCTTAAATTGTGATAAATTCAAAATATTAAATTTTAGGAAACCCATTTCTTTTCAAAATTTGAATATTTTTCTTAAAAAATATCCTCGGTGCTTTTACTTCTTCATCACTGACTCCATATTCTTTTAACTTAGGATACTTTACAGCAAAATGTCCAACTGATCCACACCTAAATAATTTTATTGGAATATTAACTTTTAACTTTTATTTAATATTATAACATTTATAGATATTAAAAACATCATCTTACCAAACATATGATTGAAATCAAAATCAGAATTATAAAAACAAGATTCTTCTTCAACATCCACCTTCTTCTTTAACTTATCTTACTTTATTGATTTAAAAGAGATTTATTTTTTAGCCTTCACCTTCTTCTTGATAGTATAAAATTTTATAATTTAAAAATATATTATAAAAATATGAAAATAATTGAGAAAAATTTCACTTAGATCATTTTATTCCAAATTAGAGACTATAATCAAACTTATCTAGTAAGATACACAAAATATTTTCAACAATATCAATATCTTCCAAATTATCACAATAGCCTCTGATTGTTATCAAAAATTTATTCACCATTGTAAATAAACTATCAATATTTTCATTATCATTCATGTAACACCCAAATATTTTTAAAAATAAAACTTATTTTGATAGCATATACAACACAAAACACTGAGATTAAATGAACCGTGATATACTA
Source organism: Viscum album (assembly GCA_963277665.1). Taxonomy (NCBI): domain Eukaryota; kingdom Viridiplantae; phylum Streptophyta; class Magnoliopsida; order Santalales; family Viscaceae; genus Viscum; species Viscum album. The sequence continues at coordinate 207,268,780 of OY728138.1, read as the reverse complement.
TAAAAATATTATTATTTAAATATGACTATTATAACCTAGCCATTAAATTGGTGGGTATGAATAATATTTATTTATTTATGAAATATATATAAATTTATTACTAAATATAAGTTTATTAATAAATTCTTAGTAAATAAGAACTCGATTTTTAATAAATACATTTTATTTTTAAAGAAAACGTTTCTTCAAAAATGAATTTTGTGAGAAAATATTATAATTAATTTTAAAAAATTTGAGAAAATTTATTTGGTAAAATGAAATTAATATTTAAATAATCATATAAAAATTAACATAGGGTGAAATTTTGTGATTTTTCTAAAATGGTTGATTTTTCAGTGAATAGTGAAAATTATTGATTTTTCAAATACCATCATTTCTTTTCATTAAATAAAGTAATTTTAAAGTTATATTATATTTTGGATTTGGTATTAATGTTATATATGAACCATTTTATTTATAATTATCTAATTAAATTCTTTTTGATCATCAATTTTCATTATTTAGTTATAAGTTTATTTTTATACTTAAAAACACAGTTTTCTACAAACTATTTTTAAGTGCATAAAGTTTATCCTTTTTAATAAATTAAAATAACCCATAATAAGGAAATATTTAAATTAAATTAATATTATATATATATATATTAATTTATTTTTATATAATTATTCTTAATATTTATAGAGTTAATATAAGATCATATATTGTTAGAAAAATGTTTTTCTAGAAAACTTGTTTTTCAACACATTTTGTGGGTTTAATTTTAAATTTAATTATGCTAATTATGTGATTTTAATTTTATAAAATATATTATATATTTGTAATGATAATAATTAATATTATTTAATAAGTTCAACTTAATTTTTGGTCATAATGAAAATTAAAAATAGTAAAAAAACTAGTTGTCGCGGTGAAAAACTAAAATGGTAAAAGTGAGTAACCTTAGAGTTAAATGGAATAACATATTTAAAACATGATTATTTTTGAATATTGGAGGTTTTTATAGAACATATCACCCATAAAATATATTATTTATCAATTTTTTAGACACTTTTATTAAGAGTGAATTCCCATTATTGAATAGTTTTAGGTTTTATAAAAATGTCACTCCCTTTCACTTATAAAAGGGAACCTACTATCCTATCCTTTACACACTTAAAAATTATTATTTTTTGGACAATAACTACCCTAAAAACTTACATAATTAAATTAACACTTATTATATTCCCTTTTTTTATCAGAAATACAATCTAGGGAGGCTTTAGGTATATTCCTAAAGAGGTGGTCTGAGGAAGAGGTATTGTTCTTAACCGAGTGTTTTTGTTTTGTTTCTTTTTCCACCTACTTAAAATATTATTAAACCATGATGATATAATAAAATAAGTTTCTAAAATATATTTATATGTTATTATTTCAATTTAATAACCTACATCCATCTATTCTTCCTTCAAATGAGAAACTAAACCATCAATTGTGTGTTCGGTGGAATACCGCCTCACGAACTGATGTAATTTATTTTCCATCATCGCCTCAAACGACTGTTAATAATGATGGATTTAATGTTTATATATTATATTAATGAAATATTAATTATTATTTAAAATTAATATATCATATACTTTCTTACCTTTCCATCCATTGAAAAATGATAACGTCGTTCATGTGTATGACAGAATACCTCCTCACAAAGCAATGTGATTCATTTTTTTATTACCGCATCACATGGATGGTATATGTAACTGTATTTAAATAAATAATATAATATTTATCATATAATTATAATTATTTAAATATAAAATAACACTTAACTTTATTCCATTACGATCATTGAAAAATGGAAACATTACTCATGCGCATGTACGACCTACAATATCTATGGTTGTAACATAGTTCATTTTTTATAACCATATTTCATGATTGGTTTTAAAAGTATAATTGATGTATAAAAATTATAACTATGTAATTATTATTATTCTTTATATTATGTAATAATGACCCCTTTGAGCATGGTCAATACACCGATGCTTGTTTTGAATTTATGGACTGAACGTCCTCAAAACACCTAATGTGAACATAACTGATTAAGTAATTAAATATGTAATTAAAATAAATAAAGTAAATGGTTTAAGTATAAGGAATTAAACATGGATAGTGTTATTAAAAAAATAATTTATATAAGTTTATTATACTTTATATAAAGGATATACATAGAAATTCTGGACTTGAGATAAGGGATTTCATCTCAATTTTCCTTCATTGAGGCATATTTTTTTATTATGAACATAATTTATTTTATATGGTGTATATACTACCAATTTTAAATGTAAAATCTTGAATATTTCATATTTCATGGTATTTTATGTTTTAATTCAATTTATTTCATCCAAGGGGATTTTACTTGAAAGTTACCAAGTGGTAAGCGTTTCATAGATGAATTTATTTTAATTGGATTATATTAATTATTCATTGTATTTGATATTATAAGATTATGTGTGTAATTTATTTTGATTATTTTATGTTTTATTTTCACTTTTTTTATTTTTATTTACATTTTAAAAACATATTCAATTCATGTTTTTATCCTCACTTCAATGGTATGATCTTTGTAACAGATTTCATCTCAATTTATACTCCATTGAGACATATTTGGTATTATGCACCTATTTATTTTTATGAGGTATATCTACTATGAATTTGATATGTTGTATAATGAATCTATTTATATTCATGGTATTTATTTTATTATTTAAATTTATCTCTTTTATGTGGGTTATGATTCAAACGTTACCAAAGTGATAAGGGTTTATTCTTCAATCTCATTTTAATAGGGATTGTTTATGCTTGAATTTACATTGAAGGAAATTATTTAATAACTATCTAATAAAACCATTTAATTTTTTACTCCTTTGGTTATTCATTAAATTTTCAATTAATAGTACCATTTTCCTCTCTTTGGTACTTAAAATGATTGATAAAATGTTTTTATGAAAAACCAACTTTAGTTCTCTTTTCGGTCGAAAATTATCTTTCTTCCATATCCATATTTTCCCTAATTTTTTTAAATAATATTTTTAATATTCTCCAAATATTTATTTAATAATTTTTTTCCCATGTTTTACTTTTTAAAAGATATTTTTAAATGAATATTCTTGCTACTTTCTGAAAGATAAGATTTTTGACTTTTTACAAAAGTGCGTGAAAGGATTTTTTTAACTTTTAAAACATGAATGAAATTTCTCACCATAATGACCTCTAAATTATTTTAATCCTACTTTAAATGTTTCCATGGTTATTTTTAAAGAATTTTTTTCCTTAATATTTGAGAAATTTTTAGATTTTAAATAATGGAACTCTATTAACCACCCTTTTCTTTGTGTTATGACCATTATCTATCTAACTCACTTTCTCTCTCTCTTTAAAGTTATATAATGATTACAAATTATATATATATATGTCTCTCATATATATACCAAAATTATTATACCTTTTTTTGAGGTAATACATACCTTATGTTCATTTATCAAATGCATTCATTATGAAATTTCCTTTGATTATGATACAAAGAAAGATTATGAACCCCATTTTCTTTCAATGGGTAATTATTATGTTTATGCTTTATGATATATTTCCTTTTATGGCATAAATAAATCATGAAACTGTTATGATTTATTCTCCCAGATAGTTCTCTAATTAATATGGTAAATATTTATTCCCATGAGATGCTATGTATGGGATTATGGGGTAAACCTAATCCATTATGGGACTTTTCCCACCATGTGATATTGTCTAGGTTGATATCCTTGACTCATGTTTATGTAATGTTATATTTTTATACCATATTTTCTATGTTTTCATGATCTTATGATACCATGTTCTTTATTTTATGCTCCCATGTGATTACTCATGAGACTTATCTTTTATGATATCATGTTATACTTTTACTCACATGTTATGTTTTCTTATTATGTTATTCACTTACTAGGTTTTTTAGCTCACCAATTTTTTCTATGTATTCCCCAGGTTATCCCATATAGTTTTAGGAGATTGAATGGATTTAGGATCTCATTATGTAGAATAAAATAAATTCATTTTTAGTCTCACTTTAGTGTTTTATGAACCTAGTCTCCCAAATAAACTAGTCCATTTTGATACTTTTTTTTATATTAATGGATATTTATGTTAAAAATCATGTAATAATATATGTAAAGGGACTGGGTTTCTATAATTCATCAAGATATATTCATACTTAAGTCTCTAAAATTTCAATTTATCTTTCTTCACGTTGGTCTTTCCATCATAAACATTCTGAAGTTTATTCTAGATGTTTTTAGCGGTCTTGAGTTCTTTGAATTTCAAAAACCCAATTTTTGAGAGGGATGAAGGAATAACATTATTTACATAAAAATCATTCTCCAAATTCCTCTCATTTGATAATATCATATAAAAACCTTATGATCTAGAAAAAAACCATTAGTTGTGTCTTCTAATAATTCTTAACTGATAGATAAAAAGTATGAAATCATCCTATATTTCCATATGTGATAGATTTTCCCATAAAATGTAGGAATCCCATTAATATTCACTAAATTATGATGATCCATGATGCACACTAGGAATTTAGTGATAAGTACTTCAAATATAGAGAACCTAATTATTCAAAATCTAAATAGTAAATCACCCACAAGGTGAGCCTGTGGCTCTAATACCACTTGAAAACGAACCTCTAGGATTAGTGAAGAATCACTAAGAGGGGGGAGTTGAATCAGTGATTTGGTTTCTTTTTTAAGTTTCCTTGATGAAACAACACTCATCAATTATTAGAGTGAATATTGATCACTATCAAACACACACAAAAAAATGGAAAAGCATATTTACAAGGTTTACATCTCAAAATGAGAAGGATAGACCTTAGCATGAACTAGATTTCTCTAAGACCATACAATACACTAGTTTTAACATGTAGGTACAATGAGATAAGCTTATCCTTATACTCATATTACAAAAAAGTATCCCATCTATTATAGTTCCTTCTAAACTATTATATTGAATAATAAATTGATATCAACAAGATGAAAGGATTCCAAAAATAGTCTTCATTTGTTGATGTAGTGTCACTCTTCAACTATTTATTCAACCTAAATATACTCAGGTATGATTTATTCAATATATTCTAATATAATAAAACATTTTTCTTTCATTTTCTATTCATCTTCTCTCTTTATTATTCTCTCTCTCTTATTTATAATCCTCCTCTTCTTTTTTAAAAAAATGCCATATTTTTCACAACAATAATTAAAAATCATTAAATCCAATTCAAAAGTTCAAATTCAAATTGAAACAAATAACTTCCTCCAACCAAATCAACTACCTTTCTTCATTTTGAGCCATTATATATTTTTGGATATTATTTATACCTTTAATGCATCCAAAAATTACCTCATATACTGAGTTAGAGATCCATTGGATTGTCAAATAATCTATGTCATAAAAAATCACTTGTAACTGAATCGAACCCCTAACACAGCTTTAACCACGATGTGGTTCCAAATTCTAAGTTGTTTTGACTTCAAAATACTTTACACCATGGGTGTAGTCCTCTTGAGTCTAGAACTTTTGTCTTGAACCATTTTTTGACCATTTATTGGTAGACCATGGGTGTGGTCCTCTAAATTAGTCCATTTTTTTCATATTAAGGATCAATAGACACCATAATAACACCATACCCATATTATCCTTGGCTATTTTACACAGGCACATTGCAAGATCACCATGGGGACTGCCATGGTCATTTTTTCATTTTCCATTTTTCACTAGAAAACTTAAAGTTCACCATGACCTCAAAATTCCCTCAACCATAGAATGAAATTTCTATCCTTATAATATATCTTCATTATGACCACTACTAGGTTGTGTCCCTACCCATGTTGGGAAATTCCTTCATAAAACACCATACATCATGGGCATGGTCCTACTAATATTACCCCTTCCATCTATATCCCTATTCAATCTTCCAAAATCCTTTAATACTTCATGAAAAGATTGAATTACGATGAAACAATAATGATTTATAACAATGAAGAAAATATTACTTGGAACCATTTGATTTAACTAAGAACATGTTTTATGTATTGAAAACTAAAACCAAAAAACTTAATAATATCTTCTTCACCAGTTCTTTAACTTCACTTATAACAAAAACCATATTAACACCTCTTAGGCTCAACAAACACATCATACTTGAGAGTAAATTTCTCAACTATAATAATGAAAAGTAATAAAAATAATCCCATTCACCTGGTAACCTATATTTTGCATTGAAAAATGTGTTTATGATGCACCCATTTGAGGCCCATCAGAAACTTCTACATGTCCCTATTCCCTATCTACCATACCCAAAATAGTAAAACAAAAAAAGACACTCTGACAACACTTTGTGTTACTCTCCAGTTCGAGAACACTTGAAAGTGTCTAGGTTGATGTGTCATGCGACATCATGTGCCCATCCCTATACACTAAAGGCTACTGACTATCAGTGAGGTTATAAGGTGTTACCATGAGAATACTATATATAACAACCCATAACATAATCAACACATAATTACATGATTTATAATAGGAGTTTCACTTTATTACATTTTTTTGGATATTTTAGATTTAGAGTTTTAGAGAATCAGGTAAAATATTACACAATAAAGTAGAAACTTTTACACATTGTACATTTTTCCATAAAAATAGATCTTTAAGTTTACAACCCAATTTCATTCAAGACACTTTTTCTTTGTTTAAGACTATTATTCATATCAGAAAACTTGAACTTAATAAAATTTCTACTCATACTTGGATCCTATGAAAAACATTTGAAAACATGGGATGAGAAATACTAAGCTTATTAAGGGATATAAAAATAAATTAATCCTATTATTCTAATAAAAACATGAAAACCCATGAGTATGTTTACCTTTTTTTACAATAAAACTCTGATCACATAAATAAAACATTTCCATAAGTGAAAATCAATATTTGATCAAATAAAACATTTGAAACCACTACCAGAATGTGGGTTTTTCCCAACACTTCCTTACCAATGGTTTCATAAAACCATTGGTAAAGAAGGGTTTTACCAATGGTTTCCTAAAAAAGTTGGTAAATCACCTTCTAAGAAACCTTTACCAAAAGTTTAAATAGAACTGTTGGTAAAAGGATGGCTTAGGGGACCTTTTACCCAGGGTTCTAAGGAACCGTTGGTATAAGTGTGGCCTTAAAATTTTTACCAACGGTTTTTAAAAACCTTTGGTAAAATTTTCCCCCAAAATTAACAGCAACCCCTCCTCTCCCCCATTCGCGAGACATAACCCTAAACCGGAGCACTTCCCCCAAATTTGCAGCATCCCCCTCTCTCTCGGCGATCTAGGAGCTCCTTCTGCTTCCTCTTCCTCCATCCCATCCAAGATGCTGAATCTCCTACTGAATCTCCATCCGACCCATCCCAAATTAGGTATTTTATTAAGTGGTGCCTTATTTTTATTGAAACTTATCTAATATTTCAGTTTTTAGTTTTGATTTTGATGTGTATATGTTTTTGTTTTTGTTTTTGTTTTGATTTAACCTAGAATTTATTCATTTGAATCCATTTAATTAATTAAATCTTTAACCCTCCATTGAAGATGGAGGGATTTTTTTTCCAGAACCATAGAAAACCCTTTAAATTTTTTATTTTTCACTTTAATTTATCATATCATTATTTTAAAATTTTATATAAATAGACTAGATAGTTATAGACCTCTCGGTGGTCACCTACATGAATTGTATCTCACACATTGTTCAAGATTCCATTGGGTACCCAGATAAACTACATGATTATATGTTTATATAAGGGGAATCACCATCTTACAGATGCATGACTACTCACATGACATATGATAGAGCATGTAGTAGATGATTGGGTTTTAGCTCAAAAATCTAGGTCGAATTTTAGTATTTATTGAGCCTCTTGTATAGTACTACTTCCTACTAGTTGTAACTATGTTTTTATTCTTGATACATGACATACATTACCATAATTTGGTTTATGATTTTGTTATTAGTTGGTATTACTGATTTGGTTATTTTCATCCATTTCCAATATTTTCCCATTGTTATATTTCTTCCAATTTTTAACTGATAATATTAAAATTGTGCAACTTAGGTAATGAGGGAATAGTCTCCCCCCAAACACACCAAAATCTCTCACTATTAGTCAATAAAATTTGGAATTTTGGTAGATGTGCTTTAGGCCATGTGGCCATCTAGGTTCGAGTCATTAATGAGTGGCATCCTGGTTTGGGATGTCAAAATTCCCGGATATCCTTTTTATAGGTGTTTATAAATAAGAAATCTATTGAATGAACCAGCCAACCTGATTGCAAACATTGAAACTAAATCATGTTTCTAGGTTATACCCAAGACTTAAGTGCCTCCTCATTCTTAGAAACACACCTACCATCTATGCCATAATTGACCCAATCATGGATAGGCATGGACATGCTCTGCATACCTCTAGGTTTCAATCCCAAGTCATACTTTACTCCAAGTCATTAGGGGTGGTAAAATAAATCCACTTATTATAAAAATCAATGTGATATTTATAATATGTAAACTGTCTCATACCAAAAATAACATCAACATTCTTAATATATTGGATCATGATATACCATTGATGTCTATAACATACAACCAATATAGGAAAAATTGGTCATTTCTAATAATGATCCATCCTCTTCTAAAGTATTTTATTAAGGCCCTAAAACATAGGGGGAAAATCTATCAAGAACCACAAAAAAGAAAAAATGAGATAAAAAATAAATGAATGTGAAGACCGAGTAGTACATTAGGGAACTAATAGCATTAATCTAATCAAATCCATACCTATAACTATTGAAGGTACCTCTCCAAAATCAATTGGGACATGATTCAATGAATACACCCTACCAACCTATGATCTATGGCACCAAAACTAGGATCCTTTAATCCATGGTTAAGGTGAAACTTGATGAGGCCATAACTAATTTTGATGTGATCCTCATCCTACTCCTCATCCTAATCTCCCTGAAGAAGTTAAAATATAAAACTCATGTACTCCCAACAAGACCCTTAAGAGTGTGTATCCTCATCCTACTCCTCATACAGTCGTGTTCTCACCTACATGTTTCACCTACATCATTCAGAGTGTGTATCCTAGTACTTACCTTAAAACCACCATAAATCTTCTGTTTCTTTATGTTTTTTTATCAGAATGGTTTTTCTATATTTTTTTGGGTTACACATTAGTTATCTATTTCTAATTACTTACATATTTGTTTTTATTGTAGGAAATGACACCCATTGAAGAGATGCAGTGAAAATAGATGACAGAAAATAATCGTCGCATAACACAGATGGGAGTTCCTCCACTCATCCCTATTGTGAGTATTTTATTTCAAATATATATATTTCAATAACTTGTAATATCATGTGTTTACTTTTGTGTTAAACTTTTTTTCAGGATCCACCCCCTAGATGAGAGATATCCGACGAGGACCCTGATATTGCTCCTAGTACAGAGGATGGTGGTAGGAGGGGGGGGGGGTGGCGTCAGAGTTAGACGATCATATGGTGGTCCCGGTACTAAGGCTAGTGGTACGAGGGATCGTGGTGTGAGAGTTAGACGATCCACTGGTCGTACCCGATTGGACTATTCCCCTTCCACAGACGTATATTCTACGCCCCATTTTGATCCTAGTGTATCTTTAGGGACACACGAGATATTTAGGCCTCTGATGTTTACACTACCAGTTGGCCAGATGTCTGTGCCATCATCTTTTTCTTCTGGTTCATTATCTATGAGCTATTATATTCCACCTTCTTTGACTCTTGCTCTGACACAGTATTTGGATGAGGATAATACACTGAGGGACACTCCACCTATACAGGATATTCCTTCAGCTTCTGCACATCCAATGACACCCATTGATCCGACTACCACATGTATATTTATATAACTCTAACAATTTTTTTATACCAAAATTTATTTTTATTATAACTTGTACTGATATTTTTTTTCTTTAATAACATATTCATCTACTGATAGGAGGTGAGGGTGGGGGCGTACTCGCTTGCATACGGTATGGAACCGCTAGACATAGTTGATGGTTGAATACAATGATGATGGACAGATGATTGATAAACTTGGGCAGGAATGTCAGGGTTTTTTGATGACGCTAGCCAAATACTCCGACATCATTCCGGTCAGCCCTCTCTCTTGGAGACATCTGCCACACAAAGTCAAGGATAATGCATGGGCACAAATATGGGTAAAAAATCTATTGGATTTAATGTAGTATTTTTTTTGTATTTATATGAATTAATATATTGGGTGTCAGCTTAGGTTTAACTTCCCTGATGGAGAGGGTGCACGAACAACACGTTTAAAGAATCTAGGAGAGAATTAGAGAGATTATAAGAATGAGTTGTATGTTGGCTAGTGTGATAGAGTGGGAATAGAGTTGGAAACAATACCTATCGTGGATGACTTCCTGATAGAGCAATATCACCAAATGATTACCCATTGGGCGACTGCCAAATTTAAGGTATTAATCCCATTTGAGGTATTTAAATGAAAATTTTCATATTTTTCATTAATATTATCTTATTTATTATTAAACATTATTTAGGAATCTTATAAAAAAAATTGATTCAAAGCAATACCTCCACACTTTGGGGCGCACTACTATGTCAGATCATGAGAGGCAGCTGATACGATATAGTTTATAATTTTTCTTTAGGACTTGCCCTTTTTATTGTTTCCTACTTAAATTATGTGATTTATTGAATATTGAATATATGATTATACTTGAACTTTATATTGTTTCAATGTCATTACATAAGCACAAATTGAATATTGAAGGACGTCTTCCTCGAGCAAAATTGTTTTGCTCGAGTAGAAGGAAAAAGGATATAACTACTGTAAGTTTTATTTTGTTTATTTCAAAGTTTAATATCTATTTTGAAATTTAATAATCTATTAATATTTTTAACAGGCTGCTTTAGAGGCCCTTGATTCCCAAGATCCTGAAAATTTTGGGCCACACGATCACTTATATCAGGTTTTGGGAGATGAGCACTCTGGATGAGTACGCTGCCGACCTGGTAAGAATATAGTCTCAACGAGGTATTGGTCCTCTCCAGGTATCCATTCTAGTACTACCGAGTTGGAACAGGTCAAGGAGAATGCAATACTATCTGATAAAAGGGTCACAGAGTTGGAAGAACAGGTTCAAACGGGGGAGAAAGAATTTATGAAACTGATCAAAGCTTTATCTTCATCACTTCCACCAGAGGCCAGCATGGCTTGTCAAACATATATGTCATCGATGGGTGCATTATACAATGCACCAGGCAATAGTTCTAGTGGTGGTCAATATGATGACGTTCCTGGTGATGATGAGGATGCTGAAGAAGAAGATGTTGGGGATAATGTTGATGCCGAGATCGAGGGAGAGGATGAAGGTGAGGGTGAGGGCGAGGATGAGGATGAGGACGAGGATGAGGATGGGGCCGAGGATGAGAACGAGGACGATGACGAGGATGAAGATGAGGATAGAGATGGTGGAGAGGATGAGGATAATGATGACAGTGGTGATGGTGATGGTGATCATGGGTAGATTGATCCATTACATTTTTGACTGATATTTATGACATTTGATTTTTGATTTAATATGGATGTGCCGTTCTACTTCAAAGACTAGAACACCTTGCACACACACATCAAAAAACCCCACAATCCTCCCTGGACCCCGAAAAACCCCCCAAACATCCCCCATCCATCCCCTTAGAGAGCTCCCTAGATAGCACCCCCACCCTCTGCCCTAGACCCCGGACAGCCCCCCAGACAGCCCCCCAGAGAGCCCCCGGACAGCCCCCACCCTCCTCCCTGGACCCCAGGCATCCCCTCCAGACAGTCCCCCCACCCTCCTCCCTGGACCCTAGACGACCCCCTAGATAGCCCCCTGGATAGCCCCCCGGACATCCCCCCCAACAGCCCCCCTGGACCCCAGACACCCCCAGACATAATTGTTCTCAAATAAATTTTTACCACCCATTGAAGGTGAACTTCGGGATGAGTTACTTTAAATGGTAAGACTATAAGAACTTGGTTTTTCACTCTGGTATGGATATTTTTAAATTCAGTACAAATCTTTATTTTTGACCAAATATGGAAGCCTAATGATGTTATAATGGTTTATGGGTCTTCTGAGGATTGTTCGGAGCTCGGAACCCCGATCGGCGTAGAAAAACGCTATTCCTCACAGTTTGTAAAAAATTTAAGTCCATCCCACAAGGTATATACCAACCATATAGGGATATATATTAGAAGAAATTTGCATGATTTTCCCTAACCATGTACCAGGGGATGCACATCATGCACAATGTCTATAGTTTTAGTATAAGATATTATCATTGTTGTTGCACGATTTGCCTAACTGGCATATAGAAAACTGACCAAACGCATTCGGATTGTGTTTATACTTTAGTAAAACAATACATGAGTCATATGTGACGTGTATGAGTCAACCCCGCCTAAATATGAGGCACAATGTGTCTGGTATCACTCAAAGTGTCTCTCTTTTGTTTAAAATGGACACCCTTTTAAGTAAAAAAACCGGCATACAGAAAACTGACCAAACGTATTTGGATTGTGTTGATACTTTAGGAAAACGATCCATGGGTCATATTTGACATGTACGACTCAACCCCACCTCAATCTAATGCACGGTGTGGCTGGTACCACTCAAAGTGTCTCACTTTTATTTGAAATGGACAACATTTTAAGTGAAAAAAACAACTGACATAGGGAAAATGGACCAAACGTATTAGGATTCTATTGATAATTTAGAACAATGATACATGGGACATTTTTGATGTTTAGGAGTCAACCCCACATCAATCCGAGTCACAGTGTGGCTGGTACCACTCAAAGTGTCTCACATTTATTTGAAATGATCAACATTTTAAGTGAAAACAACAACTGGCATACGGAAAACCAACCAAACGCATTCGGATTGTATTGATACTTTATGAAAACGATCCATGAGACATTTTAGATGAGTAAGAGTCAACCCTACATCCATCTGAGGTACGGTGTGTCCGATACCACTCTAAGTGTCTCTCTTTTGTTTAAAATGGACAATGTTTTAAGTAAAAACAACTGGCATACGAAAAACTGACCAAACATATTCAGATTGTATTGATAATTTAGTAAAATGATCCATGGGAAATTTTTGACGTGTAGGAGTCAACCCCACATCAATCCAAGGCGCGGTGTGGCTGGTACCACTCTAAATGTCTCTCTTCTGTTTAAAATGGACATCATTTTAAGTGAAAATAACAACTGACATACGAAAAACCAACCAAACGTATTCAGATTGTGTTTATACTTTAGGAAAATGATCCATGGGACATTTGTGACATGTATGAGTCAACGTCGTATCAATCCGAGGCATGGTGTGGCCGATACCACTCTAAATGTCTCTCTTTTGTTTAAAATGGACATCATTTTAAGTGAAAAAACTGGCATACGGAAAACCGACCAACCACATTCGGATTGTGTTGATACTCTAGGAAAATGATCGATGAGTCATATGCGACATGTACGAGTCAACCCCGCCTCAATCCAGGGCACGGTGTGGCCGGTATCACTCAAAGTGTCTCTCTTTTGTTTAAAATGGACACTATTTAAGTAAAAACAACTAGAATACGGAAATAAAACATATTCGGATTGTGTTTATACTTTAAGAAAATGATACATTGGTCATATGTGATGTGTATGACTCAAACCTACATCAATACGAGGTGTGGTGTGGCCAGTACCACTCAAAATGTCTCACTTTTATTTGAAATGGACAACATTTTAAGTGAAAACAAAAACTAACATATGAAAAAACAACCAAATGCATTCGGATTTTTTTGATACTTTAGGAAAATGATCCATGCGATATTTGTGACATGTAAGAGTCAAACACGCATCAATACGAGGCACGGTGTGGCCGATACCACTCTAAATGTCTCTCTTTTGTTTAAAATGGACATCATTTTAAGTGAAAACAACAAATGGTATACGGAAAAAGGACCAAACATATTCGGATTCTATTGATACTTTAGGAAAATGATCCATGAGTCATTTTTGATGTGTATGAGTCAACCCCGCCTCAATCTGAGGCACAGTGTGGCTGGTACCACTCAATGTGTCTCACCTTTATTTGAAATGATCAACATTTTAAATGAAAACAACAACTGGCATACAAAAAACCTACCAAACACATTCTGATTGTGTTGATACATTAGGAAAATGATCCATTTGTCATTTTTGACTTGTATGAGTCAACCCCACCTCAATCTGTGGCACGGTGTGGCCGGTAGCACTCTAAGTGTCTATATTTTGTTTAAAATGGACACTACTTTAAGTAAAAACAACTGACATACAAAAAACCAACCAAACGTATTTGGATTGTGTTGATACTTTATCACAACAATACATGGGTCATTTATGATGTGTATGAGTCAACCAAGCCTAAACCAAGACCAAGTGTGGCTGGTACCACTCAAAGTGTCTCACTTTTATTTGAAATGAACAACATTTTAAGTGAAAACAACAACTGGCATATGGAAAAACAACCAAACGCATTAGGATTGTGTTTATACTTTAGGAAAACGATCCATGGGACATTTTTGATGTGTATAAGTCAACCCCGCATCAGTCTGAGGTACGGTGTGGCCGATACCACTCTAAATGTATCTCTTTTATTTAAAATGAACATAATTTTAAGTGAAAACAATAACCGACATAAAGAAAACAGACCAAATATATTCAGATTCTATTGATACTTTAGCACAACGATCCATGGAAAATTTTTGACATGTAGGAGTGAAACCCGCATCAATCCGAAGCATGGTGTGGCTGGTACCACTCAAAGTGTCTCACCTTTATTTGAAATGATTAACATTTTAAGTGAAAACAACAACTGGCATACGGAAACCAACCAAACTCATTCGGATTGTGTTGATAATTTAGGACAATGATCCATGGGACATTTGTGATGTGTATGAGTCAACCCCGCATCAGTACGAGGCACAATGTGGCCGGTACCACTCTAAGTTTCTCTCTTTTGTTTAAAATGGACAATGTTTTAAGTAAAAACAACTGGCACATGGAAAACCGACCAAACATATTCAGATTGTGTTGATACTTTAGGAAAACGATCCATGGGGCATTTGTGATGTGTAGGAGTCAACCGAGCCCCAATTAGAGGCCCGGTGTGGCCAGTACCACTCAAAGTGTCTCACTTTTATTTGAAATGGACAACATTTTAAGTGAAAACAACAACTGGCATACGAAAAACAAACCAAACACATTCAGATTGTATTGATACTTTAGGAAAATGATCCATGGGTCATATGTGACGTGTACGAGTGAACCCCGCCTCATTATGAGGTACGGTGTGGCCAGTATCATTATAAATATCTCTATTTTGTTTAAAATGAACATCATTTTAAGTAAAAACAACCGGCATACGGAAAACCGACCAAACGTATTCAGATTATGTTGATACTTTAGCACAACAATCCATGGTCCAGCCTCACACAATCCACTTATCATGTGAGGAACTCCTACCCATATTCTAAAACACATGACATTAAATACACCAAGGACAACTATATTCCATAAATCACACAAGCTCATTGATACACACCCATTATCATCATCACTAAGTTCAAAGACACCCTCCCCAAACCATGACATTATATTTGTGTTTGGTTGAATTCATTTATTCATTTCCTTATTTTGGGTTATTAGATTCTAATTTCTTAATTCAATCATGTATGTGTTATAAAAAATGAAATTTTCTATGTATTCTTAATTCTGTATCACATATAATTACATATTCAGTTTTTAATGTATTGTATTCGTAATTGATTATTAAATTATGTATCCTTATAATGTATTGTATTCATAATTGATTATTGTATTCAGATAATTATGTATCCTGCTGGACAATTCACACAGCAACACACAGAGCAGGCTGCTGTGTGAATTGTACAAAAAATACTATACCAACAGTTTTAAACCATTGGTATAGGTTTTGTATGTATTTTTTAGCAACGGTTCTGAACCGTTGGTTAAAACCTTTACCAATGGTTTAAACCTTTGGTATAGGGGTGAATGGAAGACTAAAAAGATATGACAAATGTTTTGAAACTGTTGGCACATGTGTTGTATAAGAACTCTATACCAACGATTTATATAAACCGCTGGTATCGAGTATATTTCTTCATATATACCAACAGTTTATCTCAAAACGTTGGTATATGTCTATTGTCACGACTTACTGGGCTACGGTTTCTAAAACTGTTGGTATAATTTATACCAAAGGTTTTCCACCAAATAACAATGGTTTTCAATCGTTGGTATAACTTTCATTTCCAGTAGTGAAACCATTATCAAGAATATGAAAAACCATTAAGGCATCCATAGGCATATGGGAACTCAGGAAAACATTCCTTTGAAAAACAAACCTTTCACCTTTAAACTTTTTTTACCTCATGAAATCAAAATATTTCCATAATTTTTTTACAATAATAATATAGATATCTTAGAAAATAATATTCATAACTAATTTTCAATTATTTTTAAACCATACTAGAATAAATTAATCCAAGTTAATTTAATGGGAGTAAGTAACCTGGTTATCTCCCTCATTCTCACCTTCAAAGACTACATTTTTACCCAATGAATTGGAGAGATATATCAGGATCACCCATCTTCATGAGCTATATCAAGATCTCCCATCATCATATATAATTCTAAAATACAATAAAATTAATAAAACACTTTTAATCATGAAATTTTCATCGTAAAACCCTTAAAAAAATCATTTTATCCCATAAGAAAAACACTTTCCATTTTCTTATAATCATAAAAAGAAATATCCAATTTCTTTGAAATTTATTTTAAGGGAAAAACCCATAGAAGAGAAGGAATTAGATATGATTTGAAAAACCATGGTAACTTATAGAGTAATATTAATAATTAATAATTACTATGATAGTTGGAAAATGTGTTCAAGTTGTATACATTTAGAAAAATAATCTTTTTTTTTCATTTTTGTAAAAAGTATAAAATGAACCATACTGAAAATGTTGAGAAGATTACTTTTTAAAAAATCATAAAGAAATTAAAATATGATTAAAAAATTAACTTTATCAACCTTTTAATCATAAATAATAATTTTTTGAAACATTTAAAAGAACATGGATATGGAGGAGAAAGAGTTTAAAACATTGAAAACAACATTTTAAAGGAAAATCCCATACCTCAAGTCCTATAAACTTCATACATTCTATAAATCTTGAATAATAAAATTATATTATTTTTATACTTGATTAATAAAATTTTACATGTTCAATTAATTATTATTATTAATTTTATTTCATTTATTACCATGAATTATTTAGTTACTAAAATGGTTAAGTCCATGTTGTTCGTTTTGGGGTCATTCAATTTATAAGCTTAAAAAACATTAGTGCGTTGACCATGGTTAAAGGTATTATAGTGAAATTACCTATATAATCTTAAATTTTTTATAATTATAATATTTATGAATTAAATTCAATTTAAAAAATAACCAATTAAGTCAGTCATAAAAAATTAATCATGTAGTTTCATGCAGATGATAGTTTGTACACACACATGAATGACATTTAAATTTTTATACTAAGTAGAAAAGACATAAAGTATATAATATATTAATTCTAAGAATCATAAATATGTTATAAATATAATATATATTCATTTTATCCATCATTTTAACCAACTATATAATCCAGTGATGAAAAACCAAACACATCGCTTCGTTGAGGTGGTAGTCTACACGTACACACGAGCGATGTTTTCATTTCTCATAGTATGGAAAAGAAGATAAAAAAATGTTGTACCATAATCATAATAATATTTAATTATATTTAATATATGAATGTTATTATTTAATCATATATTTTAATGAGGTAGAATAATAAATAAACATGAAAGAATCCGTTAAGAATTATACCACTTCTTTAGAAAACCTCATATGTCTTACAAGTTAGGCCTTATTAGGTTGGTGTTTTAGGGAGAAAAGAACATCTATTAAATGTGTAGGGATCTTGGGAAGGTATTTGGGTAATAATTTTTCAAGTTAAGAAGCTCATATTGTGTGGATAAGTGAGGAGTTAAGATACCATTTTATTAGTGGGGGGAGTAACACACTTGTAATTTTTCAAAATTTTTAAAAAATATAAAGTCTTAATCAAGGGAAAGTGGTTATAAACTATAAAATTTATAATATAAGGCTAAATGGGTTTAAATATAATCATCAAATAATAATTAAGATAATATTTTGGGGCCTTATCACTTAGTTTTTACCCTAATTAACCTGTTTTACCCTTTACCGTGGTAACTAATTTTTACCATGGTAATTATTCACAATGACCAAAAATAAAATTGAACTTATTACAAAATTTAAAAATTCTAATTCAAAATATGAAATTAATTTCTAAATATTCAATTTGTAAAAGTGGTAGAAATTAATTTTAAAATAAATATGTAAACCACAAAGAAAATAGTTTTTAGAAAAATGCCCCTTTTAAGCATAAAAAATGATTTTATACCAAAAATAAACTATAACAATGATTAATACAGTATTAATTATATTATTTTTGATCAAATGGGACAAATTTAAATTTTAAAATAATCAAATATATAATTATACTTTTTAAATAATTGAAAAGAATTGATAATTTTATTAAAAATAAGTATTTTTCAATATTCAATCAAAAATAAATATTTTCATAAAAATAAAAAAAATTAACTATAAGATATATTTGATATTATGAATCCAAATATGAATTAAATTTTATCAATTTAAAAATCTAAAATCAAGAAATTTTACTTTTAAATAAAAACATGTAATACATGGAAAAACAATTTAGTAAAATAAAACTACTTTTTTTTCGATTGAAAAATTATTTAAAGTAATTTATAAAACTATGATGAATATGAATCCTTAAAATGAATAATTATAAATTATAGGATTTATTTATTTATAAGATTAATTGGTTTTCCACATTATCCTACCGTTAATAAATTACATCCTCATAATTTTATTCATTACTTAAACAAGTGAGGGTATTTTTACCTCATAGCATTTTTCAATTCCCATGTTGCTTTCTCAATCATATGATTATTCCATAAAACTATTACTTGGTGAATCACCATATTTCATAGTATCTGATCTCTTCAATCAAAAATATGAACTGATTTTTCTTTATAGGAAATATTCTCTTCCAATTGTACCACCTCAGGGTTCAAAACATGAGATGCATCAAGTATGCACTTCCTTAGTAAATAAATATGAAACACGTCATGTTCCTAAGATAAACTTAGATGTAACTATACCCAATAAGAAACCAATCCCACTTTTTTTAAAATATCATTTGGTCTAATAAACCACAAACTTAACTTTACATTTTTACCAAAACACATAACACTTTTCTAAGGAGATAATCTAAGAAAAACATAATTGCCTACCTCAAATGAATGGTCTTTCCTCTACCGATATACATTGCTTTTATACATACTCTAAAATACCCTCATATGGTGATATATCATATTTACCTTCTCAACCATATATTATATCAACTATATTCCCAATAAATTTCTTTCATTGACTTCATCCAAACATGATGGAGTTTGACGCCGTTTTCCATATAATGCCTCAAAAGGTTCCATATGTAATATGTATACTGGAATAAATACTACTATTATTATAATATTACACCAATTAAATATTATAATCCCAACTTTTTTGATAATTTAAAGATAAATCTTGAAGCATATCTTCCAAAGTCTAAATTTTTTATTTTGACTGTCCATCAGATTGAGGATGAAAAGCTATGCTGAAATTTAATTTAGTAACCAAATAATTTTGAAATAATTTCTAAAAAAATCATGGTAAATATGGGATAATAATTAAATAAAATAGATATAGATACTTCATTTAATCTAATTATCTATTTATGATAAATTTTTACAAGTTGATAAAAATACACAATATCTCGAATAGGAAGTAAATGTGCAGATTTAGTCAAATAATCAAAAATAACCCAAATATTATTTTTATATTAATATTTGTATGGTAACCTAACCATGAATTCCATGGATATATTCTCTCATTTCTAATCATTCACTAGAAAAGTATAAAATATCCCCTTAGGTAGTTGTTTCTTAACTTTAACCTATTTACAAGTAAAACATTTCATAGTAAAACTAGTAATATATTTCTTCATTCCACACACCAATAATATTCCTAAAGGTATCTATAAATATTAGTGTTGTTGGGATGGAAATAAAATAGAGTGTTATGAGATTTATTCAACAATTCCTTCTTTAACTAGGTATCTCTTAACAAACACAAACTCTTTTTAAATCTTATAACACCTCCTTTTTCAATGTTAAATTTAGGAAATTTACCATTATTGACCAATTTCATGTTCAAACCATGATCTTCCTTCTAAGAATTCTTAATTTTGTTTTAAATATATGACTGCATTGACACCTAATCCAAAAGAGAGGGAGTTACTACAAGCATAATTTCTAGGCCAACATTCATCAAATCATTAACCAAAGGATCATGTTCCAAACATAACATGGTTGATACATTATCTTTTTGACTCAAGGAATTGAATAACTTCTTTAATTTACCTAGATGATAGTGAATCATGAAATCATAATCCTTTATCAATTCAAACCATTTTCTTTGCCTAATATTCAACTCTTTTTGAGTGAATATATACTTTAAACTTTTATGGTCAGTATATTTTTTCCATTTTACCCCATATAAAAGTTACCTATAAATTATTAATGTAAAAAACACCATTTTAAGATCAAGATCCTATGTATGGTAATTCTACTCATGGAGTTTTAATTGACATGAAATGTATAAAAATACCCGATCATCTGCATCAATACACAACCCAGTCTCTTAAAATAAGTAATAATATAAATAACAAATTAACCATTTATTGTTTCCAAGGATAAAATAGGATAATTAACCAATATTCTTTTTAATTAATGGAAACATTAATCACATTCATTTATCCAGATAAATTTTACTCCTTTTTGAGTTAACTTGGCTAGTGGGCTAGATAATTGAGAAAATTATTCAAAAAACCATTGGTAGTAACCCATTAATCTAAGAAAACGTTGAATCTCAGTGAAATTTAAATGACTTGGACACTCTTCCACCACTTTTGTTTTAGCAGGATAAAAAATTATTTCATAATTAGAAACAATATAACCAAGCAATAAAATTTCCTATAACTAAAATTCACATTTACTGAATTTTCCATAATATTTTTTTCTTTTAAATTCTTAAAAATAATACTTAGCTGTTTCTCAAATTCCTAATAAATTTTAGAATAAACTATAATATCATCAATGAAAACCACTAAAAATTTATCCAAATACTCATGGAAAACTCTATTCATAAATTCCATAAATACAATGGGTGAATTCTCTAATGTGAAAGGCATAACCACAAACTCATAACACTTATACCTAGTTTGAAAAAATATCCTCGAGATATATTTCTCATTTACATTATGTTGGTGGTACCCAAACCTAATATCAGTATTCAAAAGATACTAAGAACCCTAGATCTAATAAAAAAATTCATCTATATGAGGAAAGAGATACTTATTCTTAAGAGTGATGATATTATGTAAAGTGCTAGGCTAGATGAAACCCTTATCGCGAAATTCCTGTAATTTCTATTTGAATTCTAAAAGTTTTACAAGATCCATTTGATAAGGGGTTTTGAAATTGGATTAACATCAGACACTAAGTCAATAATAATTTCAACCTCTTTATCATGAATAAAACTAATAAAATCATTTGGAAATGCATCCATATATTCATTTATTGTTGTCCCATTACTAATGTGAACAATTACTTTATTTTCATTAATATGTGAAAGATAACTTTCACTTCCATATTTTCTCATTATATAATCTTATTAATATGTTATCAAAGGCCTGGATTCATTCTTATATACAAATTAAAACTCATTCTAAAAAATAAATTACTTAGCTCTTTAATATATATTAGCATGATAAACTGAAATCCAATCTATATCCGAAATAACATCAAACTCTATAATGGTTAATAAATTTTTTTTATAGGAAAAACCATTCCAAAGATGATAATATGAATATTTCTATAAATTATTGTCACCTTTATACTACCCTAAGAGTTTTTACTAAGATTTATGAAATATATTAAATCGAGATCCACTTAACCCATGCCCCAAGCTAGTGGGTCACATGGCCACAAGCACGCCTCTATGTATGCCTAAGGCTGCCGACTAGCAACAAGGGTGTAAAGGCGATACAACGGGGAGACTATACCCTTATATTAGAGTGGAACAATAGATACAATAAACAAATAGGAAACAATGAAAGCATTATATAAATAGATACTATAATGATAGGACTAGTAACCCGCCACAACCGAAGCATGATATAACAGAATGGCACAACATAATTAGATATAATGAATAAGTAATGAAAGAATAAATAACCAAAATTGTAATAATAATCAAAATCCCATAGTCAGTGTCATATACATGATTTCATGGAATACTAATATACAAAAGGGTAAATAGTGGATAATCATATACAATATGGTATACAAAAATATATAAAGGACAAAATAATGCTCCACTAGAATCATGAGAATATGCTCGGTCCTCTGCTCCCATGCACTAACCTATAAGTAAAGCATATAAAATATCTATAACGGGACACTTTCCCTTATCCATTTATGTATACAAGTAATATAATAAGGTACCAATGGCGTCCTAAGTAGGGTATGATATAAAATATTAGTAGGCCACCACCAAAGGTGTTTATAAGTAATCCAAGTAGTATATATAGAAAATAAGTGTTTAGTTATAACTGAAAAATAAGCAATGATAAAAATTAATAAATAACAGCCATCCTAGGTTTCTATAAAACACTTGGAGGGCTTCACCTACTTCGGAATAGGCCATAATTATTCTGATCATTAATCATATATATATATATATATTATATAGTATAGTTATATACTACATCCACCTATATGAGCTAAGTACATGCATACGTAAGTAGACCTATTCTGGGATGCTAGGTGCTGGCTAGACCATGGTGTAACTCAGGCATATATAAATAGTCTAAATGATCTATAGGATCCAATAGAGGGTACATACCCTATATCTCATAATGAATGTGATACATCATGCTCAACACTCGAGATGGGTGAGGTGAGTCATCATGCCCAACCCCCTAACAGAGGAATTTGTAATGTCATGCCCATTACCCAAATAATAGTATAATGATGAGATATGTCATTCTCAACACCTGATGTAAGGGAGAGTGAAACTTCATTCTCAACAAGTTCATTAACCATCATTCCCCAACCAATGTCAATGACATAATAATAATAATAACTTGAAGGATCAAATCATAAACATTATAATCAGAAAGCCCAATATATAAATGATGTCACAATTTATATAATAAATACAATAATCATGAATCAATTGGTGTGACCTTACCACCCATTAGCATTTTTTCAATTAGTCCATTTAATTCAATTTAGAAAGGTAAACCATCATTAAGCAAGCCGTTCAATATATATATAATCTATTCAATTAGTCAAGTCATGCAAATTTCCATTTCATTACAAGGAAAGCACTTAGAAGGTGATTTGGACCACTGGAAAAGTACAATAGAGTGGGTAAATCCATTTACAACCCAAACTGAACACTTGGAAGGTGTTCTAATCATTTAATCAATTAAATATAAATTGAAATTTCAAGACAGAGCACCCAAGGGGTAGCTATAATTAAGGTTGGAATCCTCTAAATACTTAACAATTATCCTTGGGAGTTTAATTATATACAAAACAATTATTTAGAAACAAATAACTGATTTATAGGCAGTGAAAAACAAAGGACTATGTGAGGCACAATTAATAAGCTAAGAAATCAACTTGATTTTGAAGGAAAAAAATTAGAACACCTACCTTTGGACTGTATATGACTCCTTTTACAATATAAACTTCATATTCTAAGTAGATCAGAAGAAAAATGAAGAATGGTCCAATTCCCTAAAAATAGGGAAAAAGAGATTGTACCTAAATAGCATAAGAGATATGAAAAGAAACCATGAAAGGAAGAAAGAATATTTGATTGCTTACTAATACAAATTCAAAATGAATGATGGTGTTTTATTTAGAGTTTGTATGGAGGAGTTATCAATTTACCTAGGAGAGTTTGAGGAAGAGATTATGGGAGAAGAAGAAGAGTGAAAACCACTTGAAATGGGAGATGAAAAGAGAGAAATAGTTTTTAAGTTTTATTAAGGGTAAAAATGTAAATTGACCCTCAAAACAGGGGGTGTATGGTTTGTCTTCATGGTTTGAAAAAATCACGATCACGTCACTATCTAAGTAGGGACCCAACATAGTTAAGGAACATAGTTTCCCCAACCATGCACAAACTATGGTAAAACCCACTGTTAAGATGTCTGCAATTCTTGAACCGTTGTGCACCTTAGGTTGCATGGTTATAAACAAACCACATGGTCCATACTACTCAAAAGGTCCCCCACATAGTTAACCAACACATTTTGTACTAACCGTGTGGTAACCATGGAACCTACCTTGTTTTTTCAATTTCCAGAACTCTAGGATATGAACAAGACCCAGACTCTCTTGGGACTTTCCTTAGGCCGTAGTGCACATCTACCAAGAGAAAACAAAGGATTATAATTAAAAAACAAATGAGCCATACCTTCATGAAAAGACAAGTCATTAAAACCTCCACTCCTTAAAGAAACTCATCCATGAGTTTACCTTTTGAGGGTAAAGAAATATTATCAGAGAATAAATCCATCCATTGAGCTCATATATAATCTTATTGCTCCTAGTTATTGTCTTGTACTCAACTGTGATTCCACATCACCCATACCAAAGGAACTGAACTACCTTAGAGTGTCTTTATGCTCTGATCCACAATATGCACTAGATAATCCTTGAATGAAGCATCTATATCTAGATCAACCTAATTAGGATAAATGACACGTGATAGGTATGGATAATACCAAAGAAGATGATATACGTGAAATAAATCAAGTATAGACCTATATCTATAAGGAATCACTATCTAGAAAGCCATTGGTCTGATATATTTGACAACCTAAAAGGGTATAAAAAATTGATGTGAAGGCATACCCTACCTTTGAATATGTTTATGGACCAACCTGTGTGAGACTCTAAAGAAAACCTGATCTCTAACCTCAAACTCAAGAGGTCATCGATGTTGGTTAGAATGTGACTGCTATCTGTATTGAGCTGTCATCATGTGTTTTTTGATCAACTAGACCTGCTCTATAGTCTCTTGAATGAGATACAGTCCAAGAAAAACTACCTTCACTGCCACTAGCCAACAAAGAGGTAAACAG
This sequence comes from Viscum album, assembly GCA_963277665.1. Classification (NCBI taxonomy): domain Eukaryota; kingdom Viridiplantae; phylum Streptophyta; class Magnoliopsida; order Santalales; family Viscaceae; genus Viscum; species Viscum album. The sequence goes on along the minus strand of OY728138.1, from coordinate 207,243,172 downwards.
AATGGTCTACTATATAAGGCTTCATAAAGAGCCATCTATATGGTATTATGAAAGTTTTTATTATAAGTGAAATCAATAAGGGGTCTGTGTTTATCCTAGGAACCCCCAAAATCAAGGACACATGCTCATAGCATATCCTCTAATACCTGAATAATATGCCCTTTCTATCCATCAGTTTGAGGGTGATAGTCCATGCTCAGAAGCACCTATGTACCCAAGGACTTCTACAACCCATACCAGAACCATGATATAAAGTGAGTGTCTCTATTAAAAATGATAGAATGAGGATCTCCATGAAGATGTATGACCTCCCTGACATATATCCTCCCTAGATCGTCTACCTAGAAGGTCTCTTGCACAAGTAAGAAGTGCAAGACCTTCATCAAATTATCAATGAATACCCACACTTTATTATTGACATATGGTGATTTGGGTAAACCAGTCATGAAATACATAAAAACATAGTCCCATTTCCACTTATGAATGGATAACAGCTATAAAATCCTCACTGGTTACTGATATTCCACCTTCACCTGTTGATTTGTGGAACACCCAGTGATAAATCCTAAAACCTCTCATTTTATAGTAGGCCACCAATACTATTGATGTAAATATCGATACATCTTGGTGACACCTGGATGTACTGCCCATGTTGAGGCATGAAATTCCCGCATCATATCCTATTTGTTGTCTACTAAAACCCATACAAACCCATGAAAGTGTAAAGTATCATCATCATCTACAATCCAACTAGAATATGTATCATCATATGAGATACTTTCCCTTAGGATAAGGCCCCCATAATCAGATAGTTTCCTCATTCTCACCCATTCCAGAAGGGTAGAGGTCACTTCCAAGTATAAGAGGATATTATGACTACGATCCTCCTAAAAGTTAAAGTGAATCTATGAAAACAAGTCAATGAGCTTCCATTCACCACTAGACTCCTGAACCGCATATGTCTAAGTCTTCCAGCTCGAAATATCGATTACAACATTTCCTTTCCTAGGCATATAAGTAAGCATGAAATCAAAGGATTGTTGGTACTCAACCCATATGCATTGCCTGAGATTTATATCTCACTATGTAAAGATGTACTTGAGGATTTTTTGATTAGTGAATACCATAAAATTCTTTCCACGTAAATAGTGTCTCCAATAACATAAGGCATGAACTATAGTAGCTAGATTTTGGTCGTGAGTTAGGGTAATTACACTCATCAGTTCTCAACTGATGAGACCTGTATATGATGACTTCCTCATCTTGTATTAGAACACCTCCCATCCTAATACCTGATGCATTGTAATAAATAGTGTAGCTTATACCTAGCTCTAGAAGAATCAAGATAATCACAGAAGTCAATCTTCTCTTCAACTCTGAAAAATATTATTTACAAGCTTACGGCCATATGAATTTCACAAAATTCTTTTTTAAGCCCATAAGAGGTGCTTCAAGGCATGAGTAATCCTATATTAACATCAATAATATCCAACTAGCCTTAAGAAACTCTGAATTTTAGATATTTTCTTGGGATGATCCCAAGAAACTACTTTTCTCACTTTCTCTTGGTCTACTAAAAATCATTTCTATGAGATGATATGATCCAGTAAGTGGACTTTGTTGATCCAGAAGTGTAATTTTTTGAGCTTAGCATAAATTTGATGCTCTCTCAGTGTATTCAGAACGATCTCAAGATGGTTGGAATTTTCATGTAGAGAAAGAGAATAAAATAAGATGTTGTCAACGAATACTACCATGAATGAATCTAGATATAGGAGTAAAACCTGATTCATTAGAGCATGAAAATAGTAGGTGTGTTTGTGATACCGAACGAAATATCCAAGTATTAATAAAGACTATAAATTCTCCTGAAAACTATATAAAGAATATATGATGACTCGACATGCACCTGGTGATAGACCAACCTCAAATATATCTTCAAAAACACTCTCACCCCTTAGAACTGATCAAATAGGTCATCTATTCATGGTAGTAGATACCAATTCTTTATCATGAGCTGGTTTAATAGATGGTAAGCCATGAAAAGCTTGAGGATACCATCCAAATTTTTAGAAAAAAGGATTGGTGAAACCCAAGGAGAAGTTATGGGGTGTATAAATCCTTTAGCTTATAGATCTTTTAACTGTTTCTTGAGCTATAGAAGCTCCATAGGTTCCATCCTGTAAGGAGAAAAGTACACTAGTGATAATCCTAACACTAGATCAATGGTAAATTCTACCTATCACGCTAAATGCAGCTTGGAAAATTATTTAGGAAATACATCTATGAAATGATCAACAACATGAGGGAAAATAATGGGTAATGACCCCTAATAATTCAATAAAATGCTATCAATATGATCTATCACTCTACCCAGCCTCTGCTACTCAGGTATAGCTCAAGTCACATGAACATAACACTCTCACTCATGCACATGAATACCTCCTTATGGTGATGTAAATTTCACCCTCTGATGATAGAAGTCAATATGGGCTCAGTAGGGAATTAACCAGTCCATCCCAATGATTACATTTAACCCTACCATGTTGATGAAAAATAGATTCCATATGAATAGATATCTACCTATATCCAAGGGATAATCTCTGCAACGACATATGATCTATGACTAGACACCTAACGCGGTATCGAGCATCATCACACCATAGAAGTGTTCTATCTCGAGACCTAGACTCTCCATGATTACCTCAAGTATAAAAGAGTGTAACACACCTATGAAAAATAAAGCTGACACTAAAGTAGAGGCTACCAGCATAGTACCTATAATAGTAGAAGGTATAATGATCTTCTCATAAGCCATAGGTTTCACAACATGTAACTATCCCACACCATAGCCCTGAGTCATAGCCTGACTGTGCTGAGCAATCCCACTATACTGGTATTGAGAATCCTGAGTTTGACTACCTCTACCTCGACCACTGGCTTGGCCTGAGCTACCAATGGTATTCCATCTTCCTAGATGGAGAGATACTATTGGCCCCGATCAGGAATTTGGGGTAGGTGTAGATAACCAATCGCTAGGCATTGATGGAAAGGTCCTAAAGAAGTGTTGGATATGCCCCATCCTATTGCAACCTCTGCATTCCCCTGGATCTCATAAAGACTAGGGTTTCATATGTACTGGATTCTCACACTGGTGGAATATTAAGAAACTATCAGTACATGTTGTCTAACTTCTACTACCTCTACAGGTAGCCTCAAAGTGATGATTGTGTTCTCTAGAAGGAACACTGATAGAACTAGTTACAGAATCACCTTGAATTGCACCATAGACTTCCCTTATATTCCTCTCTGTAATTAGGACCTGATTGATGATATAAAAAATAGTTGTTAGTCGAAATACATTGACCCATGAGTGGATGGTGTATACCATCCCATCCTTGAATCAACTTACGGTCGTAATATCATATCTAGATAGTGTAGGATAGAAATGTTGTAGCTCAATAAAATGAGCAGAATATTATATGATAGTCATGGATCCTTACTGGAGGTTTATGAACAATCTATCCTGGTCATCCCTCAGAGTCTTTGGAAAGAAATAGTCATAAAATATCATCTAGAAATATTCTCAAACCATATCTCTATACCGATATTCCTGGGTAATAACATCCCACTACCGCTTGGAATAATTTTGTAACATATAAGAAGAGAGTTTTAACCTCTTCTATAGATGTGTCTCCAGATGGTCAAAGATAGAAATCATGGCCTCCAGCCATGAATCTATAGCATGTGGTCCTCCATCCTCTGAAAAGGTGGTAGGATGATGCTACTGAAACTCTTGAGTTAGCTCTTCCATAGTTAGGGCATGTTGAGAAAAACCTTAAATATTTTTTATCATGTAGAAGAAACCCTTACGAAGCTATGTGTCAGTGCCCATATTAGGAATATAAAGAGGTAAAATAGGTGGAATTATAAGAGGGATCACCGGTGGATTAAGGAACACCACCTCAGGTGCATGGTCATCACTACCTTTAGGCCATACGCCTTGAGGATGTTGTGGTGGAATGATTCTAAAATTACAAATGCATGCCTTAAAAGAGAATTTAAAGTTAAGAGATAACATATAGATAACTTAGACACATATACATCCTTCCTATGAAAAGATAAAACATATCCTCCTGCTCCAAAATCTAGGTCTAGGTGGTAGGGAAAAGACCATAATAGGCCATAAGAACATAAGAGATTCTCCCATACACCCACTACTATGGTTGAGTTTGGGCCTAGGTCTCATATCATACGATAGGGGTTCCATTATATGGAATGTCAATTGAAAGGTATAGAGGAAAATACCCTTTACTTCACAATCGGTACCACATTTAGTGGTAACCATTTTATTTTAGATATTTGAACCCCTTCTTGTTCTTAGTTTGATATAAATATATACATATATAATGGTCCAGAACTAGTAGGTCCAAAACCCACAATATGGTATAATCATCTAATTAAGGTGTTATCACCAATCTATGTGGGAAAACACCATTTAGATTGATGAAGTCAATTTAATTAGTCCAATTATATTCTCCCTATAAGAAATGTCAGTACATTTCTATATATACATAGTTTAGGAACTAACCAAATGCAACAGAAAAATTCATGCTAAAAATAAACGTGGTATGGAGAAATGCATGGAATATCAGTCATATTGTTCCTCTAATGATGCATGTAATGTAACAACCACGTTTAATTAGGCCAAGGTAAATTATATCTCATTTCAAGAAATACCAATAACAATAACATCACAAGATGTGTGTGTCACCCAATAGTGAAGTCATATCAACTTTAATAAACATAATCAATAAATACATTGACCCATCCCAAGTAATTTGTGTTTCCCCTATACATGGGTTAGCTATGACTGGACACAGGTTCATTACCAAATCATATTAACTCTTATTCTCTTGTATGATACCCAAAAAATAAGACAAAGTAAATAGAGGTTCTAATACCACTTTGTAACATATTGACATGGGATCCACTTAATCTGTGCCCTGAGTTAGTGGGTCAAATGGCCTCAAGCTTGTCTCCCCATACACCAGAGGCTGCCGACTAGCAATGGGGGTGTAAAGGTAGTACAATAGGGAGACTATAACCTCATATCAGAGTGTAATAGCAGATACAATAAACAAATAGTAAATAGTGGAAGAATAATATAAATAGACACTATAATGAAAGGACTAGTAACCCACTGTAGCAGAAGCATGATATAATAGAAAGGCACTATAGAATTAGATATAATGAATAAGTAGTGAAAAATTAAATAACCAACAACTGTAATAATAATCAAAAGCCCATAGTTAGCATCATATACATGATTTCATGGAATGATAATATAAAAAAATGGGAAACAGGGGACATGCATATACAACATGCTATACGAAAATACAAAAAGGACAAAATAATGTTCCACTAGAATCAAAAGCATATGCTCGGTCCTCCACTCCCTTGATCTAATATATAAGTAAAGTATATCAAATATCTATAGCAGGGAGCTTTCCCTTATCATATCTTGCAGAAAAGTAATCTACTCAGGTACTAAAGGCGGCCTGAGTAGGGCATGAGATAAAATCCTAGTAGACCACCACTAATGGTGTCTAAAAGTAATCCAAGTAGTGTACATAGATAATTAGTGTGAATATATAAATGAATAATAAGAAATGATGGAAATAAATAAATATCAGTAATCTTAGGTTCCTATAAGACACGTGGCGAGCTTCAACTGCTTTGGCATAGGTCAAAATGAGTCTGATTAGTAACCACATATTTAATATATATATATATATATATAGTATAGTTATATACTACACCCACCTATATGAGCTAAGTATATTAGAATGTAAGTAGGCATATACCTGGATGCTAGGTGCTGGAAAGATCGGGGCATAACTTATGTATCCATAACTAGTCTAAATGAGCTATAGGATCTAATAGAGGGTACATTCCCTATATCTCATAATGAACATGAGATGTCATGCCCAATACTCGTGATGGGTGGGGTGAGTCATCTTTCCCTACACCCTAATAAAGGAATGTGAAACAACATGCCCATCACCCGGATAATAGTATAATGGTGAGAAATGTCATGCTCAACACCTGATGTAAGGGAGAGTGAAACATCATGCTCAACAAGTCCCTTAACCGACATTCCCCAACCAATGTAAATGGTGTAATAACAAAAACAACAACAAAAACTTGAGGGATCACCTCATAATCATTATAATTAGCAATCCCAATATATAAATAGTGTCACAATTCATATGATCAATACAATAAGCATGAATCAATTAGAATTTCCTCACCACCCATTAGTATTTATTCAATTAGTCCATTTCATCCAATTCGTCAAGGAAAACCATCATGAAGCAATCCATTCAATATAGGTATAATCCATTAAATTAGTTAAGGCATGTAAATTTCCATTTCATTATAAAGAAACCACTTAGAAGGTGATTTGGACCACTGGAAAAGTATAATATAGTGGGAAAATCCATTTATAACCCCAGACAAACACTTAGAAGGTGTTCTAGTCATTTAATTAATTAAATATAAAGGGTATTTTCAAGACAGATCACCTGAGGGGTGGATATAATTGAGTTTCGAACCCTCTAAATACTTAACAATTATCCCTAGGAGTGTAATTACATGCTAAACAATTATTTAGAAACAAATAACTCATTTATTGGAAACACACGACAAATGTCAGCATGCAACACAATGGTGAAGCTATGAAATTAACTTGACTTTGAAGGAAAACAAATAGACCACCTATTTTAGGGTCGTAGATGAATCCTCATCCAATATTGAATTCAGATTCAAAGTAGATCAGAAGAAAAATGAAGAACGGTCCAACACACTAAAAATAGGGAAAAAGAGCTTGAACCAAAATAGTGAAAGAGATACAAAGAGAAACCATGATATGAAGTAATGCGATTCAAGTGCTTACCGATGAAGATCCAATGTGACCAACGATGTTTGAATTGGAGTTTATACAGAGGAGTTATCAATTTACCTAAGAGATCTTGAGGGAGAGCTTATAGGAGAAGAAGAAGAGTGCCAGCCAATAGAAATGGGAGAGGAAAAGAGAGAATTAGGATTAAAGTTTCATTAAGGAAAAAAATGTAAATTCAACCTAAAAAATTTGGGCACATGGTTTGGCCACACAATTTAGCGAAACCATGAAAAAACCACGCTCACTTCACTATCTAAGGAGGGACCCCACACGATTATGGCACACAATTTTCCTAACTATGAAAAGACCATGAAAAAAACCACTATTAATATGTCTATAATTCTTACATGATCGTGCACCTTGGGTCACATGGTTTCATACAAACCATGCAGCCCCTACTACTCAATAAGTGCCCCGTAAGTTACCCCACACGGTTTATACTAAAAATGTAGTAACCATGTGGCTACCCTATTTTCCTAATTTCTAGAACTCTAGGATTCAAACAATCCCCAAACACTCCTAGTACCTTCCTTAGGCCATAGTGAAGGATTCAAATTGAAAAAAAAGTTGTACCTTCATGAAAAGACGAGACATTATAATTTATGACTTCATTTATTAAGATTTTATTTCTATTTTACTTGAAAATTTACAAGGTATAAACTAATGTATGGATCCTAAATTAAACAAGACATTAACATAATTTAATAAACTAGTAATTTACCTATCAATACTTCATTTAAGGATCCCATATCTACCGTAGTAGCAACAAAATACTTTTCTTAACCTTTTTTTTCTGATATGGATGAATCCTACATTGATTTACAAACTTTGGACATGTGTTAACATAATTTCTCAAATTATTTCAATTAAAACATCTTACTACTGGTTGATTATCTATTTTCCCATTACTTATCTGATCAAAACTATTTTCCTTGGTGTCATGATCCAAATAAATTCTATTACCACATCAATATGACTTACTTGATACTATAAAAAATTATTTAAAATTCCTTTTACCACTTTTGGAATATTTGGGGGACTTACTTAAACATTTCTTGGTTGACTGCTTCTCCATTTATTTTCACCTTGACCACATCCAACCCTTGTTATCATGAAGTACTTGAGTGTCAGAAAAATCCCTCTCAACTTTTTCAGTACAACGAACAACTACTTCATAAATTTTAAATTCATGATAGGAAAATGATTTTCTTAAACTTGGTTTCAAACTTGTGTAAAATATATCAATTTTACTTTCATGGTCCAGAATGAAATTTGGTTCATACTTGGACAATCTAGTAAAATTTTCTTCATAGGTGGCCATTGAGTCTTATTTATTTTACTTTAACTCTAGAAATTTAATTTACATTCTGACTTGAATAACTTTAGGGAAATAATTATCATGAAAAATATCATTAAATAACATCCATTACATGACATAAATTTTATACTTTTCCTTATTATTCTTAATTATAGACTACCATTGATATAATTCACCTTAAAAATGATAAATTAAATGATTTAAATTTTGATGTTCTGTAAATCCCAAATTTCAAATATCTTATCCAATGAATTTATCCATCCTTCAACTTTAATCGGGTCTGAAGATCTATAAAAATCTAAAGGGTGATGTTTCATGAAATACTCCAATATAAATATTCTTCTATATAAATAATTAGGCCTCTCTTTTTCAAGGTTTCCACAATTAATAGCTCTTGTTAGCTGAGTTAACACTGCCACAAACTACTCTATTCCAACCATTCCGGGTTTCTGATTTGGAAGTTCATTATCCTGTTTATTTCTTACAACTTTAGTTACCCTATTTCCTCTATGGAAAATGATTCTTAATAGACATAGATTATGTTAAGAAACATATAAATCTTAAAAATCTATATCATGATAATATAACCATAAATTAGTGTCTCTTTAAAGAATATTTTAACATTTTTATAACCTATAAAGGCATCTAAAAATTTCCTTTGATACTAACTATAATGACCCATAACATAATCAATTCATAATTACATGATTTATAATATGGGTTTTACTTCAATACATTTACAATATCTTTATTATTTAGAGTTTTAGATAATTAGGTAAAAAATTACTTAACAAAGTGGAAACTTTCACACAATGTACATTTTTTATAAAAATAGAGCTTTAAATTTACACCCCTATTTTATTTATGAAACCTTTTTTTTCATTCAAGATGAGTTTCAATATGAAAAATATTAACCTTTATAAAATTTCTACTCATCCTTAGATCCCATGAATTTTTTTTGAAAACATTTTATGGGAAAAAAAAGCTCAATAAGGGATATAAAAATTTAGTAATCCCATTAGTCTAATGAAAAACATTAAAACCCATGCGGATGCTTACATTTTACACAATAAAACTTTAAGCCCATAAATAAAACATTTACAAAAGTTAAAATCAATATTTACTCAAATAAAACCTTTTAAACCCATTATTAATCATATAAAAAACCACGAATTCATCCTGATGAATGTGGGAACTCATGAAAATGATCCTTAAAAAAACCTTTCACCTTTAAACTTTCCTTACCACATGAAATAAAAATATTTCCATAAAACCCCCTTTTCAAGAATAATATAGGTATCCTAGAGCAACATATTCATTAAACCTATTCACTTATTTTTAACCCATGTTAAAATAGTTGATTTCCAGTTAATTTCATAAGAGTAACCAACCTGGTTATCTCCCTCATTTTCACATTTAAATACTACATCACTACCCAATGCATTGGAGAGCTATATTGGGTGCACCCATCATCATGAGCTATATTGAGCTCACCCTTCATCATATATAATTATAAAGTACCATATCATGAATACAACGTTTTTAATCTCACACTTTTCCTCATAAAACCCTTTGAAAAAATAATTTGAACCCATAAGAAAAACACTTTCCATTTTCACATAATCATAAAGAGAAATATCCTTTTTCTTTGAAAAATATTTCAAAAAAATCCATAGAAGACCAGGAATAAGATATAGTTTAAAAAACATGTTAACTTGTAGAGTAATATTTACAATTAATAACAATTATGATAGTGTGAAAAGGTGGTCAAGTTGTATATGTTTAATTTTTTTTTCATTTATTTAAAAAGTTAAAAATATACCATACTGAAAATGTTGAAAATATTCCATTTTAAAACTTTGTAAATAAATTAATATATATTAAAAAGTTACCTTTATAAACCTTTTAATAATAAATAATAAAATTATTGAAACATTTAAAATAACATGGACATGGAGGAGAAAGAGTTTAAAACATTTAAAACAATATTTTAAATGAAAATCCCTTACCTTAAGTCCCATCTATCTTCATACATTATCTAAATCCTGAATAATAAAATTATATTAGTTTTATACTTTCTTAATAAAATTTTACATGTTCATTTAATTTTTATTATTCCTTTTATTTCATTTATTATCATGTCTTATTTAGTTACTAAAATGGTTAAGTTCACATTGTTCGCTTTGGGGTCATTTGATTTATAACCTCAAAACAACATTGGTGTGTTGTACGTGTTCAAAGGGGTTATGGTTAAATTTACTAAAAAATGCTAATTTTTTTATAATTATCATATATATACATTAAATATAATTTTAAAACCTACCATTTAGATCAGTCATAAAAAAATAAATCATGTAGTTTCATGGAGACGGTAGTCCATACGCACACATAAACACTGTTTAATTTTTTATATTGAGTGGAAAATAAATAAAGTAGACAATATTTTACTTTTAAAAAATAATAAATATGTTATAAATATCATATATATCCATTTTATTTATCTTTTAACCATTCATATAATTTGGTTATGAAAAACTAAAGACATCGTTTCGTGGAGGTGGTAGTCCACACGTATGAATGAGCGGTGTTTTCGTTTACCATAGGATAGAAAAGAAGATGAAAAAATATTAATAAATAATCATAATAAAATTTAAATATAATTAATATACTTATTTTATTATTTTATCATTTTTAAAGAAGATTTGAAGGAGGTAGAAGAAGAAATAAACATAAAACACTCCATTAATAATTATACCTCTTCTTTGGAAACCTCCATTGGATTACACCTTAATCTTTATTAGGTTTGTATTTTGGAGAGAAAAATACCTCTAAGAAGTGGGGAGGGTTGTTGGGAAGTTATTTGGGTATATATTTTTCTAGATTAAAGGCTCAAAGTGTGTGAATAAGTGAGGAGAGGTGGTGCCCTTTTATAAATAAGGGGAGTGACACACTTGTATTTTTTCAAAATTTTAAAATAATATAAAGTCTTAATCATGATAAAGTGAATCTAAAAATATAAATTTTTTAATATAGGTTTATAAGGGTATAAATTATATCATCCAAAAAGAATTAATATAATATTTTATGGCCATATCACTTATTTTTTAACATAATTAGCCCATTTAACCTTTATTGTGATAACTAATTTTTACCATGGTAACTATTCATAATGACCAAAAATGAAATTTAAATTATTAAAAAATTTGAAATTAATAATTTAAAATATGAACTAAAATTTTCAATACCAATTTTTATAAGTTTTATAAATTAATTTTAATATAAGTATAGAAACCGCAACGAAAACAGTTTTTAGAAAAATTACCTTTTTAATCTTAAAAAAGATTTTATACCAAAATAAAGTATAATGATGATTAATATGGAATTAATTGGATTTTTTTTATAAAATGGGACTAATTTAACTTTTAAATAATTCTAATATATAATTATAATTTTTAAATACTTGAAAATAAATGAAAATTTTATTAAAAATTTGTATTTTTCACTATTCTACCACTAATTAATCTTTTTTAAAAAATATAAAAAATTAATCCTAAGATATATTTGTTACGATGAATCCAAAAATTAATTCCATTTTAAAAATTTTAAACTAAAAAATAAATAAATTTAACTTTTAAATAAAACCATTTAATACATGTAAAAACAATTTAGTTAAATAAAACTATTACATTTTCTATTAAAAAATTATATAATGTCATTTATAAAAATATGATGAATATGAATACATAAAATAAATAATTATAAATAATAAGATCGATTTATTTATAGTATTACCTTGGTTTTCACACTATAACCTCATATCATAGTAAAATAATAACCAGAATAACCAAGCATCATCCATAATAAATAATCCGAGTGCGCAAAATAAATAAAATAAAAAACATGTTATATCAAATGAAATGATGTTATACAGTCATAAAAACCAACTTATTTCCAACTAGAATTATCAAATATATATAATAAAAAAAATAAAAAAAATATATGGAGGCACCACCACCATCCTCGAGCCTCAACACATCTCAGTCTCTAAATCACTGTTTAGCTATTCCAACCCGATCATGAAATCCCAAGCCTCTACCCTACCCGAATCTATCATCATTTAGTATAATCGGGTACCAGAGTTTCAGGTAAACTCAAGTATAGTGTGAGTAAAACTCAGCAGTACACCACTAAAGTTTTCCCTAAAATAACTAGTATTGTAGTGTATTCACATACGACATTCTTAGAATAGAAAAGCAAGTGAAAAAGCACAATAAAATAACCATCATAGATCCTTGGGTTATAAGGAGATTCCCAAGATCGATCATATTTTCTTTGGATAGTTTTAGATGTCTCTGAGAATAAATCATACCACCAAGGGAGAACTATATCCTATCCTAGAACTCGAAGTATCATCACCTAGGGGGAACCGCCTCCTACCCCAAAACTAGTACCTAAATATCATACATGTTTCATCTAGTGCCAAATGTATATGAACCAATTGCTTAGACCCATGGGGAACCCTATTTAGACCTAAAACCATGAGAGTAAAAAATAGAGGGAACCAATTAATTCCCCAGAACCATGAGATTAACACCCAGAGAGACCACACCTATTCCACAACCAATACCTGAATATCATACACATAGGGTCATCCTTCACCTTGGAACTTCATATCATATAAAATTAGGGGGTTGAATACCCTATCTAAACTATTACAAGTCAATCATTACCCATGGGGATTCATGCCACCCATATTCCTGATAAAACATATATCACATACACCTAGGGGATATAAATCATCCCATAACCTCATATAACATGCACCCAAGGGTCACATAACCTAACTAGAACCATCACATACTTCAACAATTGATACCCACACTCGCATATCTGGGGATAAAAACATGTTGTATATTTTTTTTATAAAAATTTCAACTAAAAAATGTATATACTTTTACACACATAATGATCTTTTTGGTTTAGGTTTTGTAGGATTAGGAAAAACCTTATAACATAATAGAGTTTTAAAAAATTATGTAAACAACTATCCAGATTTACTCATAATAGCTCCTTAAATAAAACCAAACATCTTCAGAACATCTATTAATACTATGAAAATTATTTTAAAATGGTAGGATGAGCATAAAATTTCCCAGTAAGGGGTTTTAAAAACTAAGGTACAAATCATTTTCTTATAAATACTATAAAAATTATTTTGAAAACATTTCACTTTTTATAAAATGAAAAACATTACAAATAATAAATAATTTTACAAAATATGAATATATGATTTTAAAGAAAATAAATAAGGAAATACTATTCAAAACTTTTAAAAATAAATATCACTTTGAAAAACGATTTTATTTTAAAATATAAAAACCTTTGAAATAAACTTGGATTTCTCCTTGAGATTTTTTAAAATGTACTTTGAAAATAATAACTTTATTATGGAATATAATGATACTTGGAAAATTTATTAAAACTATGAAGACACTAGAAATATTTCAAATATAAATATGAGGAAAAAATATCCTTTTGTGGTCATGGGTTCACTCCCCATTCCTTATCACTATAATCAATACCCAAGTACCAAATTTTTAAATAAAACATTTTTGAAAGTTTTCCTTTCACATTTATAAATACATTATTTTTTTTCAAATAACTCCACTTATGTAATTTATTTTAAAAAGTAAAAATTACTAAATATCTAATATACTTTGTCAAAAGTTGTTTCTAAGGAAAATAATTACTTTTACAGAATGTTTAAATATTCTAAACATTCATAGAAAACAATTATAAATAATTATTGAAAATTAAACAAATTCTTTTAATGAAATATATGGAATTACAATGATAAATATAGAGTATGTATATATATATATATATATAATCATGATGAACATAAATTTATTTAAAATAACATTTCATGCATAAAATGATAATTTTAACATTTCAAAATAAACCTGGAAATTTATTCCTTAAATTTTTTGAAATAATTCTTAACAGGAGGATATAAAAAATAGATCAAAACATTTTCCAATTAACTAGGTTTTTGAAAAAATAAATTGAAAAGGATTTTAAAATATAATTTAAATTGATTTTTCCTTGAAACAATTTCCCTTACAATAAGGTTTTCAAAAATTATAAAGCCAGAGATTAAAATAATTTCTCTTCAGAAGGGTTTTCAAGAACATAGAATATGAGTTTTAAAAAAAGAATTTTCCCTTACAATAAAATAATAATTTTTAAAAAATAGAATACCCCTTACCTTAAAACCATGAATAAATTATTTTTTTGAAGGCAGACTATTAATAATTGGTTTTCTCCATTTTTATCACTTCTTCTTACGCACCCCACACTAGAAAATTATATTTGGGTTTTCTAAGTGAGTAACCCCCAAAGGAAATATCATTATATAGTCGAACCTTTACTATTAAGTTATATATATAATAATCGATAAAGGTTATAGTACATTGGCACACACTCACACACACACACACACACACCCACACACATATATATATATAAAATCTTCTAAGGTAAGTGTGGCCATATATAACCACTGAATAGGATATTTAGGATCGATGGAGATCCTAACTTTTGATAATCCAAAAATTTATAAATTTAAAGTTGGCTAGTCGAGAAAGTAGGATTTATGAGGAAAAAAAACTTTAATATCAATAGAGAATATAATATATATATGGTTATCTTCATCATTAAAACTAGTATATCAGAAATAATCTTAAAGTGATCTAGAAAATACCTTCCTAAAGGTTTTATATACCATATTTATATAATGATTGATAATATATAGATATATATATATAATTCATCACTCCCACTAGTGTAACCTGAAGATCTTAGAAATATTAGTTGGGCCACAATCAATCTATATTATTATTAAAATTTTATATATTTATTTATATATCTCATTATGATTGGTTCTATTGATCATTATTTAAGGATAACAAGACATATTTTTCCAGTATTTTTGATGTTTCAAGTTATTGTAGATAGAGAGGTCTTCATGCATAGGATTTCACAGTTTTTTGATTTGATGAATATGGGGTTGTTGTCGTAAGAAGATGAAAATGCCAGTATAGGGTAACATCGATATAAAGACCCAACCTTAAAACATTAAATAATATTGAATTAAATGGATAATTCACATTGAGAATATTTTTAGGTTTAGAGTTTTAGAGAATTAGGTCGTAACTATTACATTAAATCTCAAAAATTACAAAGTAGACACTTCAACTGAGTTCCCATTTTTTTCCATAAAATAAAAACTCTTGAAAAAAGAGTCATGTCTAGTTCCATGTTTTAGACAACATGACTTTTCCTTGATCCCATCCTTTAACCTATTCATTTTTAAGTCCTGTGAAAAACATTTCAAAACTTGGGATGTGAATAAAAATCTCAGTAAGGGTTATAAAACAATGAGAGAAAACATTAGTTCAGCAATATATAAATAACATAATCTCTTTAACATACCTCATGAAATCATAAGATTTATGAATATCACACAGTAATCAAAAATCATAAAGGTAACTTGTGACATCTATAACATATTTACGTTGTAGCTTTTACAACCGCATTGGGAGTTAAATTTAGAATACCCATCACAATATATTCCCTAAATCTATTAGGAGAAACATTCACGTTTACCTCCATCACGTTACCCAATGCATTAGAGATCTATCTCAGGCTCACCCACCCTAGGTTTATTACGGAACCATCCGTATACATAAACAATGCCCAAGAACCATAACATATTCATAACATATAAATCAAACAAAAAGGAAAGATAATATTTCCATATTACAATCACAATATATCATTTAAATATATTGACATAAAAAATCCATTATCAAAACTATTTTCAATACCAAAATACATAAAAGAGTATTTGTTATTTATTTTCCTTTTAAAAACATTATGGTTTGTTAAGGAATCCAAAGATCAAATAATACTCGCGGTGATGGAAAGGTCATTGTCACTGCTTATGTTAAAAAGAAACATTCATTTTTTATCATTTAGTAAAACGCTTCATAGAAAAAGATTCCATTTAAATGAAATGAAAATTCAAAGGTGTTTATACACCGTATAAAATAAAGTCGTGTATAAAACAAAATATGCCGCAATGAAAGGATATTGAGATGAAGTCCCTTACCTCGTGTCCGACTTGACCCATTCGTTTTTAATCTCCTGAATAATAAAATAAAGTTAATTTATACTTTATTAAGAACCTTTTTCAAGTTTATTATTCCTTTTAAATTAATTATTACCATGTTATAAACATTATATAAACATTTAAGTTAATAATGGTTGTTTTGTCGATATTTGGTACTTGAGTCAAAAATGAACTTCTTATAATTACAAGTTGTTCATGTGGTCAAAATTCCATTATCTCCAGAATGATATTCATGATTTAGATATCATATATATCATATATATCCAGTATATATATGTATTTATAATATTACATAATATTTGGAGATAAGAAATGAAATGCACCGTTCATGGAGACGGTAAGCCGTACGTATGCATGAACACTACTTTCATTTCTATTTCATATTTTTATGGAATTAAAACATAATGAAACATATTTATTTATAATTCCAGTATAATATCATATATAATTTCATTAAATCCATCCTTTATATGTTCCACATATGGCATGAACGAGTCATATTACTTTGAGGGGGTGATAGTCTGCACTTCCTCAAATGAAATTATCGTATTTACCTACTATGGAAACCATAAAGGTATTCTATAAATGAAAAATACAGAAGAATAGAAATAATATAAATATAATATATATCATATATAAATATAGTTCCATCATAATGGACACCATGAGAGGTGGTTGGAGATATTTGAACAATCATCGTTTCGTGAGGCGGTAGTTCGCCATCCACAGAAACAATATATTTGTATCTATTAGATGGAGGTGTATGGAAGTTTAGTTTGAATACTTCTCATAAAAACAACATAGTATATTGAGGATACTAGTGTTGTTATAAAATAAATGAATAAAAAGAGTTTATGGGGTTGGAGAAGTAAAATAAAATAAAATAACCTAAGAGATGACGTTACCTTTAAATCAGGTATCTCCCTTTGGTTTGAACCAAAAGGTTTACTTGAATTTACTTATGCTTAGGGGAAGGCTTCTAGGAGTAATATTGAGATTTATAGAGCTTAACTGGGTAGAGTTTGGACTATCCAAGGGGCTTTAGAGGTGTGAGTAATGGGTTAGAGGTGAAAGACTTTTATAAGGGGGAGGAGGGGCTCTTTAGGAAAGTTTGAAAATATTATTTTATTATATAATTACTTTCGGTTTCTAAAGGTCCAAAACTAATTAAATTAGAATATAAGATGAATAATGTTAGAAATAAAATCATCCAATAATAATTGGATAGTTTTTTTATATTTTTTTAATTTTTATAATCTTATTTATTTAAATCATTCATTAATGAGGTAAACACTACATCATTATTGTGTCATAAATAATTTTATTTATTTGATGTATAAAATTATAAAAAAATAACATCATGTAGGAAATATTTTTATCTTTCAAATTAATATTTATGGTAGAATATATAACTTATATAACCTCATGTAATAATTGATTTACTAAAAGATATATGTTTATGTCATTTTTGTCTTTACTTTAAATTAATTAATATAAAGTGTCATTATCACTCCCAAGTGGCTCCATGGGGTCCCAAAATCGACCCAAGGATGAACATGGTCGGAAATGTATCAAAAGATAGGATTAGGACACATGTTAGGATAATTTAATATGATTATAATATTATTTTTACCCTTATTTACCAGATTTACCCTTTAACCATGGTAAATAAAACATTTACTGAAGTAAATATTCATAATGTCTAAAAATAAAAGTTACCTATTTACACAATTTGGAACTCATTATTCCATATTTGGGATCCATTTTTCCAAATTCAAAACATAGAAGTAGCAGAAATTAATTTAAAATTAATTCCTGCTGTCAAAACAAAAAGAGTGTTTTTAAGAAATAATAACTATCAAAAGATTGACACTAGTTTATGTCCAATTTCAAAGTGAAATTACTTCCAATGACAAAAATTGGATTAAATGGTAAAAAAATAATATAATTACACTTTAAAACCAATTAAAAAGATAATATAACCTTATAAATAAATTAGATTAAATGGCAGTTTTGAATTAAAATACAGTATTTTTTACTATTAAATAAAAAATGAACATTATTGAAAAAATACCAAAATTTCATCCAAAGTAAATTTTGATGTCCTAATATTAAATAATAATTTTATTTTGTCAAATATAAGATATAAAAGTGACAAAAACTATATTTAAAAATGGCTTGCCATCAAAAGATGGTAAATTGACCTTTTAATGAATATTAGAGTATTTATGCTTAAAATCAGATTATTTCTTATTTTAAGTATCTAAAATTTATTGGATAAATGTAAAAATATTTAATAAACATATATATTCATATTTTAGTTAGTTCTGTCCATTCCCACCAATACAACAACTAGGCATTAACTACCTTTTAAAATAATATTATATTATTATTTTTCAATATGACCTAACGTTGTGTGCAACGTAAGATTCCAAAGAAAACCGTTGTTGCGTATCAGGTATGCCATTGAACATAGAATCCCCTTTAAAGTAAAACAAATATTTAATTCAGAAATATTAATAAATATGAAAATATCACATTCTTTATTTACCTAGGATGTTACAATTGAGCTAGGCCATGCATGTATAATTGAGGATGAAGCTAGAATTGAAAGGATAATAGGATGATTATGTTAGGATTTATAGGTTATATGTAAGGTTGAATACGATGTTTGGGAATATTAGATGGCTTGGGTTCATTTTATTGGACAAAAATGATATAAATGAATGTTTTTAATCAGAGCTATAGTGCCCGCATCTTGTAATCACACATAGAAGTTTTATCCAGTCTCATGATTCCTTATAAACTAATCCTTTCCATTTGTGGCTCGAGCCAGGGCACTGGGGTCGGCACCCAAATACACTGTCACACATTCCACTCACCACTATAATGAACCTCATAGTGGCAATGACACATAACATGTTCTATTCACGCCCCATAAAAGTCCCCTGCAATCACTATGTGCTCACACCATCATGTTAGCAGGCACTCTTACCCATGCCTCCACTAGATTGCTTGGTCAACCTTCCTCCCATATGGTTGACCCCTGGAACCACATGTTGTTGATGTGTGCCCCTTGTTAATTGATGGTTGGCCAATTTTTTTATATATCTAAGTAAAATTTAAATCACTTGAGTTGAGTGAATTAAAATAAAAATTATACTAATATAGTTTCTCAAGATTATTTTATGTATATAAGTAAATATTTATTCATTTCAACCTTCTAATTACTTTATTCTCATTATAATTAAGTTACTTACTTATATATTTTTTTAATGTTTTTTACATAAAATATCAATACCATTTGTATTAATTCAAAATATTATCACTAAAGGATAATAACATTATACTTTGTAAATAACACATCCAAATTTACAATTTTAACTATGTATTTTATAGAAATTTAAAAATAAATATATTTACATTAAAATAACATTTATATTCTTAAAAAAATATCATTTATTAAAAAAATAATACATAAATAGTATTTTTATAATTTGAATATTAAATTATAATCAAAACATATTTTTATTAAAAAAATAATTTAATTTTATAAAAGGTTTTTTATAGTTAAACATATCTTATCTGGTTTTAATTATGAAACAATAAATTTAATAAAAATTTATTAAAAATAAAAATATGATTAAAATTATTGGGATTCTACATTATACACCCTTAAATTAATTGCATCCTCACAATTCTTTTAACGTACGTAAAGAAATTATGAATTTCAATTTTTAGAATTAGAAAAACCAAGATCACAAAAATTCTATATTCTTAAGATTCTCCTAATTACCTAGAACTTTAGAAGAAAATCTCTAACTATTTATTTATCCTCAAATGAAAATTTTATAATCTTATATTTTTTCTAAATCGTTACTTTGATACCAAATGAAAAAACCTGAGACCCGCACACCTGGATTCGATGCTAAAAACATGCTGTATATTTTTTTTAATAAAAATTTCAACTAAAAAATATACAGTTCTTTACACAGCCAAATATATTTTCAGTTTAGGTTTTGGACAATGAGGAAAAACCTTACAACATAAGATAGTTTTACCAAATTTTATAAAGAACTATCCAACTTCACTCAAACTACTACCTTAAACAAAACCAAACACCTTCAGAACATTTAGTAATCCTATGAAAATAATTTTAAAACATTGGGTGAACATAAAATTTTACTGTAAGGTGTTTTAAAAAACATGGGAAAATAATTTTCTTGTAAATACTATAATAATTTTTTTAAAACATTTCTCTTTATGTCAAATACAAAATTTTTTATATAATAAGTAATTTTACAAAATATGAATATAGTATTTTCAATAAAATACATAAGGAAATAATATTAAAAACTTTTAAAAATACATATCACTTTGAAAACATATTTTATTTCAAAATATAATAACCTTTGAAATAAAATTGGATTTCTTCTTGAAAATTTTAAAACTTTACTTTGAAAATAATAACTTTCTTATGGAATATAATGATACTAGGAAAACTTAAGAAGACCATGAGGCCACTAGTAGTATTGAAAACATCAATCTTAGGACAAAGTCCCATTTTGATATTATGGATTCACTCCCCATTCCCCATCATTATAGTCAATACCAAAGTACTTAATTTTTAAATAAAACATTTTTGAACGTTTTTATTTCTCATTTATAAATCCATTGATTTTTTAAAAAAAAATTGATTTATGTGATTTATTTTCAAATGGAAAAATAATTACATATCTAATATACTTCATTAGATTTTATTTCTAAGGAAAATACTAACTTTTAAAGAAATTTTGAAAATTATAAACATTCATAGGAAACAATTATAAATAAATCATTGAAATTTAACAAATTATTTTCATGACATGTATAGAATGACAAATAGAGTTTGACTATATCTATAATCATAATTAATATCCATATATTTAAAGGAAATTATCTTGCATAAAATGATAAATTTAACATTTCAAAATCAACTTGAGAATTTAGTCATTAAAATTATTGAAATAATTCTTAAAAAGTGTCTATAAAAAATAGAATAAAATGTTTTCCCCTTAATAAGGGTTTTGGAAAAATAAATTTAAAAATAGTTTTAAAATATAATTTAAATCAATTTTCCATTAAAAAAATTCCTTTATAAAAAGGGTTTTGAAGATTAAAAAATAACAGATTAAAATAATTTCTTTTTAGAAGGGTTTTAAAGAACATGGAATAGGAGTTTTAAAAATATAAATTTACCTTATAATAAAATAATAATTTTTTAAAAATAGAATACTCCTTACCTTAAAACCTTGCATTAATTATTCTTTTTTTGAAGGAGAATGATTAATAACTAGCTTTCTCCCTTTTTCTCACTTCTTCTTCCGCACCCTACACTGGAAACTTATATTTGGGTTTTTAAGTGAGTAACCCCTGTAATAAGGATCTTTATATATTTAACCATTTACTATTTAGTTATATATATAATAATAGATAAAGGTTCTGGTACATCGGTGTTTTTATATATATATATATTTGATATCTTCTAGGGTAAGTGTGCCCATATACAACCACCAAAAAGGATATTTAGGATCAAGGGAGATACTAACTTTTGATAATACAAAACTTTTCAAATATGAAGTTGTCTTTCCATGCAGGCTGGGATTTGTGTAGACAAAGAAAACATTAATATCAATGGAGAATATAATATATATATATATATATGGTTATCTTCATCATTGAAACTGGTATATCATGATGAATCTTAAAACAAGCTATAAAATACCCTCCTGAAGGTTTTGATATACCATATTATATACTGATTGAGAATATATATATATAATTAATTAATTTCCTCCATTACCTTAACCCGATGAAAATGGAAATATTATCTGATCTGCAATCTATCTGTATGATTTTTAAAGTTTTATATATTTATTTACACGGTTCTTACTAATTGGTTCTATCGAGCATTCTTCAAGGAGAACATGAAAAATTCCACTAATTTTTTTAACGTTTTTGGTTAGTGCATATTGATCATTCTTCATGCATAACATTTCATGGTTTTTTGATTCGATGAATATGAGTTTGTCATCAAAAGAAGATGAAAATTGCAGTATTTTGTGACATTTAGCTAGTCCATGCATTCATAGTTGAGGAATATGCCAGTGTTAGAAAGAGAATAAGATGAATACGTCAGGATTAGCTGGTTAGATTCAAGGTTGAAGATGATGGTTGGGAAGATCATATGGCTTGGGTGTATTTGATTTGATGATTAGGATATAAGTTGATTTTTTAAGTGGATCTACAGTGCCCTTATCCTGTGATCCCATATACAAGTTTTTTCTAGCCTTATGCTTCCTTATAAACTAATCTATTACATCAATGGATTGACCCAAGGCACTAGAGTCAGAATCTGGACACACTCACACACACACCACATGCCATCATGCTGACCCACACGGTGCCATTGAAACCCTAGAGTGCGCTATGCGTGACCCATGAATGTCCTCTATTGGCTCTATGTTCTCACACCAACCTATTAACATGCACTCTTACCCATGCCACCATTGGATTGCTTGGTTGACCTGCCTTCCATGTGGTTGACTTCTGGTCTCACATGTAGTTGAGGTGGGTTCCTTGTTAGCCAATGTATTGAATTTTTTTATCTATCTAAGCAAATTTTAAATTACTTAAGTTGAGAGAATTTAAATTTAAACCATACTAATAAAGTTTGCTCATGTTTATTTTAGGTATATAAATAAATAAATATTTATTTTAGCCTTCCAATAACTTTATTCTCATTATAATTAAGTTAATTACCAATATATTGTTTATTAGATTTTTAACATAAAATATTAATACTATTTGTATTAATACTAAATATTTTCTCTAAAGGATAACATTATACTTCTTCTATACCCCACACAAGAAACTTATATTTAAATTTTCTAGGCGAGTAAACCCTGAAAGAAAGCTCTTTATATAGTCACCCCTTTACTGTTTAGTTATATATATAATAATAGATAAAGGTTTTTGTACATCTATGTTTACACACACACACACACTTCATTAATATATTCCAAGTTAAGTGTGGCCATATATAGCCACTGGAAAGGATATTCAGGATCAAGGGAGATCCTGACATTTGATAATCCAAAATTTTTCAAATATGAAGCTGGCTTTCCGAGCAGGCTGGGATTTATATAGACACGCAAAACTTTAATATTGATGGATAATATATATGGATATCTTTTACATTAAAATTGGTATATCATGAATAATCTTAAAAAAATCTTCAAAATACCTTCTTGAAGGTTATGAATTACCATATTTATTTACAAATTTAGAATATATATATATATATAAAATTCATCGCCGCCACTAGTATAACCCGGTGAACTTGGAAATCTTAGCTGAACCACAATTAATCTATATGATTTTTAATGATTTTATATATTTATTTACATAGATATTTCTGATTGGTTCCATCGATCATTCTTTAAATATAACATGACAACTTTTGCCGATATTTTTGACATTATTGGTTAGTGTAGATTGAGAGGTCTTCATGCATATGATTTTGTGGTTTTTTATTTGATTAGTATAGGGTTTTCATCTAAAGAAGAAGAAAATAGAGGTATAGAGTGACATCGAGTTAGTCCATGCAGGCATAGTTTAGGATGAAGCCATCATTAGAAGGATAAAAAGAAAGTGATGTCATGATTTCTTGATTTGAAGTGTGGTTGAAGGTGATGTTTGGGAAGATAGGATGAATCAGATGCATTTGATTGGATGATGAGAATATAAGCAGATGTTTTTAAGTGGAGCTACAGTACCTGTATCCTGTGATCCCACATAAACGTTTCCTCTAGTATTGTGCTTCCTTATAAACGAATTCATTCCATTCATGGATCAAGCTAAGGCACCAAGGTCATCACCTAGACACATTCTATCACATACCACATGCCACCGTGCCAACCCACACGGTAGCACCGAAACCCCAATGCGCACTCTGCATGCCCCATGCACATCCCCTATGGGCGCTATATGTTCACACCAACCTATTATCATATGCTCTTACTGATGTTGCTATTGGATTTCTTGGTCGACCTGCCTCCCATGTTGTTGACCCTTAGTCCCATATGTGTTTAAGGTGGGTCCCTTGTTATCCGATGATTAACCAATTTTTTATATATCTAAGTAAATTTGAAATTAATTAAATTGAGAGAATTTAAATACAAACTATACTAATATATTTTTCTCATTATTATTTTATATATATAAATAAATATTTATTTATTAAAACCTTCAAATAAATTTATTCTCATTGTAATTAAGTTACTTGCTTATATATTATTTATTAAATTTTTTACAAAAAATATTAATACCATTTGTATTAATGCTAAATATTATCACTAAATGATAATAACATTATACTTTGTAAATAAAACATAAAAATTTACAATTTTCACAATAAATTTAATAGGAATTTTAAAATAAAAAATATTTACATTAAAGTATCATTTATATTCTTCAAAAAAAAAATTATTGGAAAAATAATAATTTTTTTTATAATTTGATTATTAAATTATAACCAGAACTTATTTTGATTAATGAAAATATTTTAATTTCATAAAATATCCTTTATATTAAAATATATATTAGTTGGTTTTAATTATGAAATAATCCATTTAATAAAAATATATTAAAAAGAAAAATATTTTTAAAATTATTAAGATGTTAAATTCTACCTTCTTAAAGTAATTTCATCCTCAAAATTCTTATAATGTATGTAAATAAATTCTGAATTTAAATTTTCAGAATTAGGAAAACTAGGATCACAAAAATTCAAAATTATTAAGAGTCGACTAATTACCTAGAACCTTAAAGGAAAATATCTAACTCTTAAATTATGCTCAAATGAAAATGTACTAATCTCTAAATTTGTCTATACTATTGCTTTGATACTAAATGGAACAAACCAAGACCCATACTCCTAGATTTGGTTCTAAAATCTTACTATATATTTTTGTAATAAAAATTTCAACTAAAAAATATACAGTCCTTTTCACACCCAAGGATATTTTTGGTTTTGGTTTTGGAGGATTGCAAAAAAATATTATAATATAATATAGTTTTACAAAATTCTATAAACAACTATTTAACTTCGCTCGAGTTATCTCCTTAAACAAAATCAAACACCTTTGGAACATATAATAATCCTTTGAAAATCATTTTAAAACATAGAGTGAGTATAAAATTTCTTAGTAATGGGTTTTAAAAACCGGGGAAAAAGTAATTTTCTTATAAATACTATAAAAATTATTTTGAAAACATTTCACCTTATATCAAATAAACAAAATTTGATATTATAAATAATTTTCCAAGATATGAATCTAGGATTTTCAATAAAATCCATAAGGAAATTCCATTAAAAACTTTTAAAAATACATATCACTTTGAAAACCTATTTTATTTCAAAATATAATAACCTTTTAAATAAACTAGGATTTATTCTTGAAAATATTAAAACTTTACTTTTAAAATAATAAATTTCTTATGGAATATAATTATACTTGGTAAATTTAATAAAAACATGTGGCAAATAGTAGTATTTAAAAAATCAATCTTTGGAAAAAGTCCCATTTTGAGGGCATATATTCACTACCCATTCCTCATCACTATAATCAATACCCTAGTGCTGATTTTTTAGATAAAACATTTTTAAAAGCTTTCCTTGCACATTTATAAATAAATTGAAATATTTATAAAAAAATTCACTTATGTAATTTATTTTCAAAATGAAAAATAATTACATATATAATATACTTCATCATAATTTGTTTATAAGAAAAATACTTTCTTTCCCTGGAAGTTTAAATATTTTAAACATTTATAGGAAACAATTATAAATATTTTTTGGAAATTAAACAAATGATTTTCAAGAAATATATGTAATTACAATAATAGATATAGAGTATGAACATATCTATAATCATGATTAACATCCATATATTTAAAAGAAAATTTCATATATAAAATGATAATTTTAACATTTCAAAATTCACTTGAAAATTTTGTCATTAATTTTTTTGAAATAATTCTTAAAAAGAGGCTATAAAAAAGAGAATAAAACCTTTTCCCATTAATTAGGGTTTTGGAAAAATAAATTGAAAAAAGGTTTTAAAATATAATTCAGATTTATTTTCCTTTAAAAAAATTTCCATTATAATAAGGGGTTTTCAAATTATAAAGTAAGAGATTAAATAATTTCACTTTAGAAGTGTTTTGGAGAACACGAAATAGGAGTTTTAAAAATAGAATCTCCCCTTATAATAAAATAATAATTTTTTAAAAATAGAACATCCCTTACCTTAAAACCATGCCTAAATTATTATTTTTTTACGGTGAAATATTACTAAATTATTCGTTCATACACCAAATTTAAAACTTATATTTAGGTTTTCTATGTGAGTAACCACTAAAAGAAAGATCCTTATATAGTCGAACATTTACTGTTCAATTATATATATATATATATATAATAATGGATGAACATTCTAGTACATTTAAATTTATTTATATATATTCCAGTGTAAGTGTGGCCGTATACATCTATTGAAAAGTAAATTTAGGATCGAGGGAGATCCTAAA
This sequence comes from Viscum album, assembly GCA_963277665.1. Lineage (NCBI taxonomy): Eukaryota > Viridiplantae > Streptophyta > Magnoliopsida > Santalales > Viscaceae > Viscum > Viscum album. Next base: position 207,216,061 of record OY728138.1, on the reverse strand, counting down.
TTTTGATAATCTAAAAATTTTATAATATGAGACTGGCTTACCAGGCAGGTTAGGATTTATGTGGATACACAAAACTTTAATACCTATGAAGAATAATATATATATATATATGTATGTATGTATGTATGTATATGTATATATATATGTATGGTTATCTTTATCATTAGAACCGTGATGAATCTTAAAAAAATTTGCAAAATACATTCCTAAAGGTTATGATATACCATATATGTCTATTGATTGAGAATATATATATATATATATATATATATATATATTTCACTACAAACATTTGTGTATCCCAATGAAATCAAAAATCTTAGTTGATCCACAATTGATCTATATGATTGTTACAATTTTATATATTTATTTACATAGCTCTTTCTGATTGGTTTCGTCGAGTGTTCTTCAAGGAGAACATGAAAACTTCCTCTGTTGTTTTTTATGTTGCTGGTTTTTAAATATTTAGAGGTCTTTATGCATAGGATTTCATGTTTTTATGATTTGATGAATATGGGTTTGATTTCAAAAAAAGACAATAATAGCTGTATAGGGTGACATCAAGCTGGTCCATGCATGCTTAATTGAGGATGAAGCTAGGTTCAGAAGGATAAAAGGAAGAATACATCCGAATTTATTGGTTAGATGTGAGGTTAAATATGATATTTGGGTAGATCAAATAGCTCTGGTGTATTTGATTTGATTATGAGGATGTAAGCGAATGTTTTTAAGAAAATATATAGTGCCCATGTCCCGTGATCCCATATTGAAGTTTCCTCCAGTTTTGTGCTTCCTTATAAACTAATCCATTCCATTTACAGACCAAGCCAAGGCACTTGGGTTGGCTCCTAGACACACTCCCTCATACACCACACACCACCGTGTTGAATTTCCTGGTGGAACAAACACACCGGTATGAGGTATGCGTACCTATGCGCATCCCTTGTGGGCACTATGCACTCACACTTTCTTGCTGTCATATTCTCTTACCCATGTTGGAGTTGGTTCCCTATAATTAACTTTTATGTACTTTATGATAACATTTATTCATTTTTTTGAATATTAATAAACTACTTATCACATCATGATTGTTCTTATTTGTGACATAGTATGTGATAATGTATTAAGAGTATCTGTCACACTAAAAGGTCATAACAGTTCCACACTATGATGAGATGACACTATTCTTGAATATATTTTATATAGTCATATGATATCATTTAAGGGACAAAAATGATATAGGCTATCAGGGGTAGAGACTAATAAGACTTTGAGGCACCTTTTCATGGTGTACGCCCTTGGTAATATCCAGTGGGATATTATGAGAAAGAGACCCACCAGTAGGGATTCCATATTTCTACGTGTAATTGGATGTTCCTATCTATGGATGTGTGTATTGGTCTTTATACCTTAATATTATTATTAATGAGTATTATGAGTCACACACTTAGATTTATTGATTAAAACCATAATGATAGATGATCACGGTGATGTATGATACATTGGGTGCATCACGAGTAATATTGAATTAATGAATAATTCGAGAAAATATTTTCCCTTCTATTTTAATGGAAGATGATATCTCAGGACCTTAAATAGAAATTATATATCCTAAATAAATCCATGTATATGGTGTTCTATAGGCAATTTCAATTTCTTAAAAGTCAAAGAAAGAGAAATCGAGCACATAGGTTGATGGCACTAGCTTACAACCAACTTGATTAGAGATATAGAGATAAAGGGATTATATTACAAAGTAATCATCCATATGAGGTAACATATCATTGAAGCATTAAATTCTTTCTTTATGGGTTCCTTGGTGTATTTCTAGACATTAACCTTGGAATTTAGGCTGCTTCACCTAATGCCACTGAGAAATAAGCCTAGAGGGTCACACATTAAGTGTATCCATAATATCAGTTAAATAATATATTATTATTTACTATTTAACAAGTTGAATAAATATTATTCTTGTTCATGGTTTAATAATTATTTATGTATTTTTGACCGCATATATTTCATCACCAATTATTCAAGAGAATATAACGTGAGTGAAATATTCAATAAATATTTATTTTATATTTAGTCAATATAATATTTATTTGTTTACTGCTGAATAATGTAGTGATATTTATTTAATAAATAAATAAACATTATTAAAGGCATGATAAATATTACATAGGAATGATAGACCGAGTTTAATGATCTGGTGGGAGATAATAAATATTGAATATTATTTAATTAAATAATATTTAATTTTAATTCACAAGTTAAGGGAATGTCGAGAAATGATAATAATAATATTATTATTATTTAACATAGGTTTTTTCTAGGATTAAATAAATAATTAAGGTCACTTGTGCAATTATTTTATTTTAACCCTAGCAATATAAATAACAAATTATGTTATTTTCTCAATAAGATCCAATTCATTTGTCTTGGTTGTGCACAATGGATTTAGAGAATCCTCTGAAGCCTAGAGAGATCCCTTCTCCAAGAACAGTCCCAAGAATGGAGAGAAATCCTCTTTCACTAAATCAAGGAGAACACTTTAGAAGCGTTTCTTGAAGCGATCGAAGGCGGATGACACAAGCATAAGGATCTTCCATTCTATCATCCGGAGATTCCTTTAGAGACATCTGGAAATTTATGGAACATATGAGGATCATTTCTAGAGGAAATATACACTTGGTTTCTACAACACAATGAGGGTGGACCGTAGATTTTTCACCAGATTCATCAATGAAGAAAGAGTTCCTTAAAGGTAATTCTTTATTAAATTAAATTAATTATAAATAATTTGTGATGATCCTCTCTCTATTTCAAGATTAATTATCCATTATCCATTTATTTAATTCATTCCCATGAATCAAAACATTCATTGTCATATAGATCTCAGATTGATCATCGATTATGGAAAAAATAAAAGTTAGGAACTGCCCATTGCATGATTTAGCTACACCCAAAACCTATAAGTGGTATTAGACTGGTCACATAATTATTTATAATTATTTAAAAAAAAATACTTGGTGTTTTACGCATTTGTAATTTAGTTTTTCAATTCAATTTTAACCATTCTTTTAATACGAATTGTGAGATTTGATTCTTCCTCCTTCGTTTCTCATAGATCCAATAAAAATGACTAATTTTATGATTAAAATAAAACTGAGGAACTCATCTAAATGTTCCAAGTTTTCTTTATAGACATCACAGGACTATACTCTATTTAAACAGAGTTACACATAGTGTATTCATGTTCAATGCATCATAATTGATCCATAAATTAATTCAATATTATGCATTGATTACACGCTTTAATTTCACCGTGTGTTGACTAGAACATAATGGCACAAGATCAACTGGAATACATGCTGTTTAGCCTATGTAAACAGCTTTAGTCCCTTTGAGTCATAGATGGGATGTGTATTCCATACACGACCTACCTAACTAGTGACTGTGTAACACAAATTCATTACACCATGTGGCCCATTGGACACGCTGTGTACTCCAAATTTTCAAAGACATGGATTATATGCGGAGTCCCTAGGTGTGTTTCTCAGATAGACAGTGAGAGATGTACATGCCGTGTAGTTCCATTTACATGCTGTGTACTTATACCAATTATGCAGATTTAAAATTTATTTATTATATTATATAAACGTTAAGACATGTTCTTACGTGTGGTCATTAAGTTGATAGGACACACCATGTGATGGGTTTTAATATATATACATAGATATGTTTAATTAATATCTACATAATGTTCAGATCTATATATCGTGTATGATTCATATTACAATTATTACTCTATGTGCATTAAAGCATAACACATGACCAAAAAATCATGTAATTCATGTAATTTTACTCGTCATGAAAGTATGCAATAATTTGTGTATGCAATATGACACAAAAGTAAAACTATATATGAGTATAATAAATGTTAGATAGATTTAGATGGGTATTCATCATGTTTCCTCTAAGGTACATTTATGTACAAAACTAATTTTAAATGAATTTATTTAATTTGTTTAAAATTATGATAGATGAAAATCACAAGGAAATTCAGATAATAATTAAGATAAAATAATTGATTAATTAAAGATAATAATTTATGGATTCAATCATGATTTTTCTTAAATAAAAACAATTAAGAATTGAATTATAGTTTTATTAAATGTGTAATTCGTTGCATGCATGTGGATGATCACGAGCTAGACCAGACCTTTGTATATGAGTGGTTTCATTTAATTTATTATTAAATTAAATTATTGGCTTGTGTGACTTCTCTCCTCTTATTATTTATATCCTACATTCCCATGGTTTCTATTATGTAAACCCCCTTTCCTCTCACCTACATGTGAGTAAAAGACATATGTAATGGTTGGAGATCCCAAGCTAGTGGAGTCGGTTCAATTTCAGAGATGCAGTGAAACCAATCCAAGGAGATACATAGGTGGAAATGAGGAATGCTACAACATGAACCTTAATTGGTTCAAGGTGTTTTTACCCTAGGTCAATGGTTAGTTTATAAACCACTAGATAAACTAACCACTATTATAAGATCATGATCATGATCATATCGATTTATTATTTTATTTTTATCAGTTTCATGGTTATTTCATTATAGATTTTTTGTCGCAATCACATAATTTAATGAAATTATTAAGCATGAAAGATAGAACTAAAATAAGTTGTCTAATGCATAAATATTGTCTAATACATGGTTAATCACTTAAATATATTCACTTAATATTAACAAGCATACGATAAAGATACTAATTATAAATTTATGCATAAAAGGATAAAATCACTCAATTATATATATTAATTCGGTATAGCCTTCCATTACTTCGGTTAAAATTGAAATATAGTTAAAATTAATTGACCAACCCAAGTTGGGGAGCTTTCAGTTATCATGGAATTTTACCTTGAAGTTTTGGGTTGAATTAACTTAGTTCACATCAAAGGTTGACTTCAAAAACATGACTTGGTGTAACTGAGTGACAAAGGTTGAGGAAATATAATTAACGATTTAAGGATTGGGGAGTCTACTCAAACAATCAAGGAACTATGAGTTAATGTAGTTGGAATTTGGAATGCCTACTTAAAACTATTAAAGTTACTTGACCAACCTAAGTTGGGGTAATGAGAAGGGGGATATGTATCATTTCCAATTGAATATCCAAGAAATAAGATATTATAAAGCCAATGGTGATGGCTATTGGGATTCAATAAAATAGTGGGAGACTAATAAATATAATATTTATTAATTTGTCTAAATTTTATCATATAAAGTACTAAAATTATACTTATTTTATTTTGTATAAAAAACATTAAAATGACATCAAAAATATCACCATGATCCATACTTGAGAAGGAAAACCTTCTCACCAGCATAAATTTCCAAGAGTGTAAAAGACACCTACATGTCATCCTTTTCCATGAAAGGAAATTATATGTGCTGGAAGAACATTTTCTAGTTGTGTCTGGTAATGATGCAAGTGATGAAGAGCTTTCCCTCTATGAGAAATATATGAATTATGCTACATATGTTTAATGCTTCATGGTATCATCTATGTTCAATGATATTTTGAAGCAACATGTGGAAATGGATGTGTATAGAATGTTGTCTCACCTTCTGGATCTCTATCAAGAGAAGGATAGATAAGAGAGGTATGAGATATCCAATTCTTTGTTCACAACTAAGCTTAGAGAGTTTTCATCAGATGGACTGCATGTAGTCAAGATAATTGGAAATATTGAACGCCTGAACATATTAGGGATTAAATTTCCGGATGAGTTGCGTATATATTTTATAATTTCATCACTTCCCAAGACCTTATAAAACTTTATTGTTAATTAAAATATGAGAAATAATGAGAAGAGTCTTTTGGAACTTATTAATTTAATTCTCCAAGTGGATAAGGAAATGGGGTGTGACAAACTTGCATTCCTTATGGTGAGTAAGAAAAGGAATAACAAGGCAAAGAGACCTAAGAATTATAAACAGTCTAAAGCTCCCAAGAACTGTCCTTCCATGATGAAGAATATCTATAGTTTGGGTAAGGAAAAGGAGGTAGTATGTTTTGCATGTGGAAAGTCAGACCACTGGAAGAGGAACTACACCCAGAAGTAAGGATAAGATAAAGGTTCATTCATTATCAAGTGTAATATTTCAATATCTACACATTGGGTATTAGATATAGCTTGTGGGGCTCATATATGTATCCAAATGTAGGAACCAAGTAGATTTCAAAATATTCCCATAGGAGAGGTGGATTTGGGAGCTACTAATGGTGTGATGCTGGATGCTCTGACCATTGGTAACTACCATCTCTCATTGCCAACAAGAATGATTTTGGTTTTGAAATATTGTAATTATGTACCTACAGTTACCAAAAACATAATTTCTGTATCATGACTAGATACAGATGGGTTTATTTTAATGTTTTGGAATAAAAGTTGTTTATTTTATAAGGACAACATATGTTATGTTATGACACATTTAAATAATGGTATTTATGTATTAAACTATTAAAACCAAGATTTGGTAATCGATAATGAATCATGTTCACATGACTCATATAACACATAGCTGTGGCATCACTATTTGGGTCATGAAAATGAGAAGTGTTTGACAAAGCTTTGTCAAGATGGTTATTTAGACTCTTCTGAACTAAAATCACTTGATAAATGTCATTCTTGTTTATAAGGGAAAATTACCAGACCACCATTTGGTGGATAGGGTGAATGAGACATAGATATTATAGGATTGTTACACAATGATGTTTATAGACCATTTTTAGTAGAATCTATAGGTGGATATTATTACTTCATAACTTTTACTGATGAATTGAGTAGATATGTCTATGTATAATTAATGAGGTAAAAGTACGGGTCCTTTGAGAAATTCAAAGAATTAAAGAATGAGGTATAGAAACAACTTGGTAAGAAGATAAATAAGATTTTTTCAGATCAAGGTGGTGAATATCTTAACCAAGAGTTTATCAACTTTTTACGGGAGTTTGAGATTCTATGTCAACTCAATCCACCTTTTAAACCATAGTGGAATGATGTTAGTGAAAGGAGGAACTGTACCTTGTTATACATGGTAAGGTCGATGATGAGTCATGAAAATCTTTCATTATCCTTTTGGGGATATGAATTAAAAACTGTGGAATACACATTAAAATGAGTTCCAACTAAAGTATAAAATGGAATTACCTTCGATCTATGGAGTGGAAGGAAACCCATTTTGTCACATATACTTGTATGGAGTTATAAGGTGTTTGTTAAGGCCTCCCAGTCGAAAAACTATCACCCCAGGGAATGAGGTGTAACTTTATTGGGTATCCCAAGAAAACAAGGGGATACTACCTATACATCCCCTCAGATAAGAAAGTTACCATCACCAGAAAATCCGTCTTTATTGAGAGGGAGAACATCCTAAAAAAGGATAGTGTGAGAAAGATTGACTTCGATGAAGTTTATTCTCTAGATACACAAGATTTGGAATAAGAACAGATTCCATAGGTCCCCATAGAAGAAGTAGTTCTTGAAACACAAGTACTTCATAGAAATGTAAGAGATGTAAGAGAACCATAGAGATTATTTTCTAGTCACTGGAGATGGTGAATAATTATTGGTTGACAATAATGAACCTATATCCTACAAAGAGGTAGTAGAGATATTAGAAGATATAAGATGGAAAGAATCCATTACTTATAAAATGAATTCCATGTATTAGAATTAATTTTGGGTTCTGGTTGATGCACTGGTTGATGTAAATCATGTTGGGTGCAAATGGGTATTCAAGAGGAAACTAGACAAGGAAGGTAAAGTAAATCCCTATAAAGAAAGGATAGTGGATAAAGGGTTTAAATAGGGTTAAGGAATTAAAAATGATGAAACATTTTCACTGATTTCCATGTTTAAATCCATTTGAATTTCACTTATTATAGAATCTTAACATGACTACGATATTTGGAATATGAATGTCAAAATTGCATTCCTTAATTGGAACCTTTAGGAATATGTCTATATGACCCAAACAAAAGGGCTTGTGACTCCAGGTGATTCCAAAAGGATTTTCAAGTTTCAAAGATCCATTTATGTATTGAATTAAGAATCTAGGTCATAGAACATTCCATTTTATGAATCCATAAAAGAATTTGGTTTCATTAAGAATGAATGTGAGCCGTGTGTTTACAAGAGGTTTAGTGGGAATATGGTTGTTATCCTTGAAGTATATGTTGATGACATATTACTTATTTGAAATGAAATACCAGTCTTATAATCAATTAAGGACTGGTTAAACAAGTGTTTCTCCATGAAGGACTCAGATGAAGAAACCTATATTCTAAGGATTACGACCATTCATGATAGATCCAAGAGGATGCTTGGACTAAGTCAAAGTAAAAATGTTAACAAGATACTAAAGAGATTCAGTATGGAACAATCCAAGAGGGGATTGGTTCTGGTGACACATGGTTTACATTTTTTTTAAAAAAATGTGTCCTTAGACACAACATGAGAAATATAGAATGAGTAAGATCTCATATGCTTCAGTGATAGGATCAATCATGTATGCCATGTTATATACTAGACTTGATGTTACCTATGTATTGAGCATGGTAGGTAGATATCAAGATGATCCAAGAGAATAACATTGGACTAATTTTAAGGATATCCTTAAGTATGTAAGAAGAACTAAGGATATGTTCCTAGTGTATAGAGGAGATGATGAGATGGTCATTAGGGGTTATACGGATGCTAGTTTTCAAACAAATCATAATGATCTGAAGTCACAATTAGGATATATTTTCAGTCTCACTGGAGGAGCTATGAGCTGGAAGAGTTCAAAGCATCCAATTGTTGTTGATTATATAGTGAAGTCTGAGTATATAGTGACTTATGATGTAGCCAAGGAAGCCATTAAGATTCAAAACTTTGTCCAGGATATTGATGTGGTACCTAGCAGTAAGAAAACTATCATATTTTATTGTAATAATACAACAGTGGTGAATCTTGAAAAAGATCCATGGTCACACCAAAAAATAAAGCATATATTCCAAAAGTATCACCTCTTAAGAAATTTCTATCAAAGGGGTGAAGTTGAAGTAAACAAAGTACCCATGGAAGGGAGCATGGAAGACCCATTGTCAAAAGGCCCATCTCAACAGAATCATGAGTATCATGTGAGAGTTAGCAGACTAAAGGTTGTTAGAATTTGGCTCTAGTGAAAGTGGGATTCTATTGGAGTTAGTTACCTAGAACCGAATTCTATATACTTTATGATAACTTGTATTAATGGTTTTTAATATTAATAAACTAGTTATCATATCATGATTTTTCTTCTGCATGACATAGTATGTGATAGTATCTTAAGAGTATCTGTCACACTAAAAGGTCATAGAAGTTCCCCACTATGATGAGAACCCAAAAGTGCTATGACACTATTATTGAATATATTCTTTATAGCCAGATGATATCATTTGAGGGACACAAATGATATAGGCTATTGGGGTTGGATACTCATAGGACTTTTAGGCACCTTCTCATGGTGTACACCCTTGGTATTATCCAGTAGGATATTATGAGAATGATACCCACCAATAGGGAATCCATTGGATGTTCTTATCTACAGACAAGTGTATTGGTCCTTATAATTTAATAATATTATTAATGAGTATTATGAGTCATGCACTTAGATGTATTGATGAAAACTATGATGACAGATGTTTGCATCAAGGTAGGATATGTTGGTGCATCACAAGCAATATTGAATTAATGAATAATGTGATAAAGGATTTTCCCTTTCATTTTAATAGAAGTTTATTTCTCAAGACCTTTGATGAAAATGATATAGCCTAAATAAATCCATGGCCATGGTGTTCCATAGGAAAGTTTAATTTCCAAAAAGTCAAAGAAAGATTAATTGAGCACATAGGTTGATGGCACTAGCATGTAACCTACTTGATTAGAGATATCAAGATAAATGAATTATATTACACAATAAGTGTTTGTATGAGGTAACATGTCATTTCAGAATTAACATATTTATTTATGGGTGCCTTGGCATGTTGCTGGATGCTAACATTGGACTCCAGGCTGCTTCGCCTAATGCCACTGAGAAAGAGGCTTAGAGGTTCACACACTAAATGTATCCAAAATCTCACTTAAATAATATATTATTATTTATTATTTAATAAGTTGAATAAATATTATTTATGGTCATGGTTTAATAATTATTCATGTATGTTTGATCGCATATATTCTCTCATTAGTTATTCAATAGAATATAATGCGGGTGGAATATTTAATAAATATTTATTTGTTATTTAGTGAATATAATATTTATTTATTTATTGAAAAATAATGTAGGGATATTTATTTAATAAATATATTGACATTATTGAAATCTTGATAAATATTGTGGAGGAATGGCTGACCGAGTTTAAGGGTCTAGTGAGAAATAATAAATATTGAATATTATTTAATTAAATAATATTTAATTTTAATTCTCAAGTTAAGTGCATGTTGAGAAAAGTTATTATTATTATTATTTTAAATGGATTTTTTTCTATGATTAAATATATAATTAAGGGAACTTGTGTAATTATTTTATTTTAACCCTAGCAATATAAGTACCCAATTATTTTATTTTCTTAATGAGAGCCAATTCATTTGTCTTGGTTGTGCATAACGGATTTGGAGAATCCTCTCAAACCTAGAGAGATACCTTCTCCAAGAATTATCCCAAGAATGGAGAGAAATCATCCTCCACCAGATCAAGGAGAACACTTTGGAAGCGGTTCTCAGAGTGATCAAAGCCGGACGACGCAAGCACATGGATCTGCCATGCAAGCACCAAGAGATTCCTTCGGTGATATCTTAAGATTCTTGGAACACATGTGGATCACCATTAGAGGAAATCTTCACTTGGTTTCTACAACTCAATGATAGAGAACCGTAGATCCATCACGATATTAATTAATGAAGAAAGATTTCCTTAAAGGCAGTTATTTATTTAATTAAACTTATTGTAAATAATATGTCATGATCCTATCTCTAGTTTCAGCGTAATTATCCATTGTTTATTTCTTTGATTAAATTATTCTAATCATGGTGTTTATCATCGCATATATCTTAGATTTATTATCGATTATGAAAAAATAAAAGTTGGGAACCAACCATCACACACTTCTTCTATGCTCAGAACCTATAACCTATTTCGCTATTGGCTTGCTCGGTCGACCTAACTTCCACTTGGTTGACCCCTAGTCCCACATGAGGTTGAGGTGGGTCCCTTGTTAGACAATGTTTGGAAATTTGTTGTATATATCTACATAAATATAAATTACTTAAGTTGAGATAATTTAAATACAAACTATTCTAATATAGTTTTATCATGATTATTATATATATATATAAATAAATATTTATTTATTTTAGCCTTCCAATAACTTTATTCTCATTTTAATTAAGTTACTTACTTATATATTGTTTATTAATATTTTAACATAAAATATTAATACCATTTTTATTAATTCTAAACATTATCACTAAAGGATATTAAAATTATACTTTGTAAATAACACATCATGATTTATAATTTTAACTATGGATTTTATAGACATTTAAAAATAAATATATTTACATTAAAATATCATTTATATTTTTTAAAAAATATAATTTCTTTGAAAAATAATACAAAAGTATTATTTTTATAATTTGAATGTTAACTTATAACCAAAACTTATTTTGATTAAAGAAAATAATTTATTTTCATAAAATATCCTTTATAGTCAAAAATATCTTAGTTGGTTTTAATAATGAAACAATCAATTTAATAAAAATTTATTAGAAAGAAAAATATTCTTAAAATTTTTAGGATTTAACACATACCATCCACGAGAGGGTTTCATACCCTACCTTGAACCATCCTAAACCATCCACCCCGGGGTGTGGTGGTGGTGGTGGGGGGGGGGTCACATCCCCTATCTGGAATAGTTACCAGGCCATCATTACACAAGGGTGGGGGGATGTAACCCATGCCAATGTCTAATAAAACATATATCACACACACTTAAAGAAGAAAACTCACCCCTGAACATCTTATGTGTGTGTGTGTATATATATGCACACACATTTACACACACACACACACACCACATTTACCCAGGGGAATATTCTCTCCCTATAACCTCCTATATCAAACACCACTCAGGTTGGCCACTTTATAGAACCCACCACATATCTCCCAGACTATCCTCTCAAGTGTAAAAACCATCCTTATCACTACATATGTTCTAGGCTAACACCATCAATCCTCAGGTTCTAAGTTGACATCTAAGATTGATAATACATGCTTCCCCAAACTAACCCTCTATGGGGTCTACATGTAGATGGGCACCCTCCAAGGTCCCCTAGATCATATCATAGTCTAAAAACACCAGAGGGTATTTCTCTCTCTTTCCAAACTCAAGTCCAAATCCCATCACTCATAGGAAAAAACACCTCTCAACATGACTTGATCACATCATGGCTGAATCAACCTCAAAGGTAATTCCATACCATCATCACACTATAGGTATGAACAAAATTCCATCTCTATTCCAAACTAAACTATGTTGGTCTTCTCACACCCAACCTTTCCATAATTCTACTCTGGGTATACCTATCCGGGTACTCACACACTCATGGGGGAGGATCACTTTCCCTAATCTCTAGTAAACTAGCCCAAAGTCTATAAGGCGCCTCAATATTTTATATGGCCTATCCTTAGGCCAATCATTCCAATATATCACTATCCCTCAAATGAATAGGGAAAGGGACACCTATTACAAGGTTTACCATGTTCATTTTTTTAAAATACTACCCCTCGAGGGTCTACATACCTCATAACATGTATTTATAATCAATCCCTTTACCATTAGTGTCATAGGTATAGCCCTTGAAAATTCTATTGTATCTATAAGAATTAAAGAATAATTAATTTAATTAAAGGGTTATAAACCAAATATGGTGAGAATGTATATCACATGATATATAAAAAAATTCATAAACCTTAGGGATATGTTCACGGACCACCTACCTCATACATAAAGTTATCCCCTTTAATAAATCTTGACTATGCCTCCTCCAAGCTAATTCCATATCCTAAGATCCTATATCAAGCCACAATGTATGAATTAATTAATCATAATAATTTATAATTAAGTGTTAAATTTAATTTAAATATTCATAATCTCTTAAAACTCACTAAGAAAAATCCAATCAACAAAACCTCAACCAACAATGCCTGGAAGGTTCATAGCATACCCCCGACACCATCTTGAGAAAAACCCTTAACACCTACCATTGATTCCTCTATAAATTCAAATAAAATTTTATAAAAAACCAAAAATAATATAGGGAAGTGGGTTAAATATAATTAAATGTATAGAAATGGTGTGTGATAATCCTCTTGGTATATCATCTGGACAATCCATACAAAAGATTCATCATTACAAGATGATTCCACCATGCTTCGGTGGAATTTTCAACAAAAATCTAACTGAAAACACCCAAATTTAGAGGAAAAAAAGGAGAAGAAATACGGAAAGAAGAAAAGGTATACAATCACTTTAAAATTCCATATAACTCCATCAAGAAAACCACACATTGAAAGGGAAATAAGGGTAGGAATTAAGGGAGGAGTCTCCTTGGTTTGACCACATGATAGAGGAATAAAATAGGGGAGGGGGTTTTATAATTTGATAGGGAAAATGGTAAATTAAAATTTTTAATAAAACTGGCCATTCACATGGTTTTGATGAACAATTTACCAAATCATGAATGAAATATTCAACTTTTACTATCCTAATCTACACAACCTTGCATAGTTTTGCCACATAGTTTTCCATATACTGCACCAACTATGCAGATCACTCTGAGAAATTAAAGCACTCTACATGATTAACTTCCATGGTTCTCCCTAAATATATGAAATTCATGCACATCAACCCCATGTGAAAACTCATATAAAATATTTTCTTCTGAAATATTCATGATTTGGAATAACCTTGTGATAACCATGTGATAAGGGAAAACCCCCTTAAAAATACATCCTTTAACCCAAAAATTATTTATAATTATAAGGGCACTCAAAACCTATCCTAGACCTCGATGCATATTCAAAATCATCTCCTTGAGATTCTCCAACTCTCAGAATCCCAATCAAAATCTCAATTCTCAAAACTTTCTCTACTCCAAGACTAAAAATTAAAATTTCCCTTAAAATTTAAAACCCGTAATGATGTTATTAATTAAACATTACATGAAAAAATTTAATATACCTTATTAATGAGATTCAATAGGATGTGTATGAATATAGTTGGATTTTAATTTGAGCCAGTAACAAAAGTTATGAGTTGTGTAAATAGTTACACATCAATATAGTTTGAATATATTGATTTTGTGGAACGAATAAAATTTAAAGCTAAATCATTATAATCATGCATACATGTAAAGGTAATGTATAATATAAAATAGTTATATTGAATCCCATTTTAAAATACTAGGTGTTAGATTCCATCCAAAGTGAACAATTGTCAAGATTTCAATCATTTAACTCAACAGGTGATGCTAAATCTTGGTGCCCATGGATTATCTCATATAAGGAAATAATGTAATGGGTGACCCTAATAGTATTAGGTTACTGGAAGAATAATATTGAGTGAATCTATGTTATGGATTAACATAAATATTTATATACTCAATTATCCAAGATTAATATTTAATATGATTTACATGATTTTCTACCTATAAAACTAAGTGGCGTGAGAAATGATAAAGGGGCTAAATTCTTAGGGAAATATAGATCTTGTAAGCATTAATTTTTATGATGCAATTTAAAATGGTTCATCATTTTAATGAGATCACATAAAATAACATACCTAATTAAATGATTGTAAAACATGATACTAATTTGATAAAGTATTTTTTTGTAGATATTAATGGTATAATCATCATCCAACTTGACTTTGAGGTCAATATAGATAAAATACGAGCTTAATGAAATAAAATTCTTAGAATGGTACAAAAACTTAAGAATTATTCTTAGAGTAAAATTCAATGTGTTCGAATAACCCATTTTTAATAAAATAACTATTGCACATGAGCCTTAGCCCAATTGGTAAGGACTCCGTAAGTGCATCCAAGTGACCAGGGATCAAAACCAGGCAGAGGCAGAATTTCTGGGGCACTGTAGCAGTACTGTAGCGGGAACTGTGCAGTACTGTAGAAGGTACTGTAGCAGGTACTATAGAAGTTGAGAATATGCCCCCTTTTGGGCCTTCGGGACACCGATTTGGTCCCTGAGTCCTTTAAGACCTTCGGGCCACCCAGGCCTTCGGGTCAGTAAGGCCTTAGGGCCACCTCAAGGCCTTTGGGCCACCTTAAGTGCAGATGAAAACCAGAAAACCTACAAGGAGGATGAGTAAGGAGCTTTCACCACATTAGAAGCTAAACAGATTGCAAGAATGAGAGGGTATGGCACCTGCCATCGGGACAAGCTTGTGCATGCACGGTAATGCCTAGCCGAACAGCCATACGAAGGTGGAGAGCTGATTTCACGATCAAGATGCTGGGGAGGAGTAGTTCCAAGTAGTTAGTCTGGGTTGTATGTAATGTTTGAAGCCTACGAGCAATGAATTTTTCTAAGGCCTATGGGACATGTAATACTTACACCTACGGGCCTTGTTAGGGTTCCACCTCACCCCTTGAAAGGTGGATTATCAAAATCAATAAAAAAATGAAGGCCTTCGGGCCATTGGAGGAATCAAATAACTATTGAAATTATTCAATAAGAGGATATAGAAGATTATAAGAAGAATATAAATATTAAATAATGGTTTGAAAGTCATTAATGTGAGATGGTCAAAGGAAATTTAGTCTCCACTCACATACTCAACGCAATTGAGTGTGACAATGACTTGGTGAGACTTGAAATATATTTTAAGGATTGATTTATCTATTGAATTACTTCTATAATCTTTATTGTAAATGTTTTAACAATGTTAATGTGTTTAATAAATGTTACAATATTGAGGATAGGTGAACTATGTCATGTTATGTCTAGGTTCTAGTGCTTTATTGAGTGTACAAATGGATAATGTTCAAACTAGAAGAAGAAAATTTAGTTGGAAAGTCTAATAATATTTCTTTAAAATAGTTAGTCAAGTACATTAAATCCTAAAGGTAAAGTTAGGAAGGAATGGAATTATTTCCATATGATGGAATTATCTAGGATATATGAAGGGGTTTGGAAGAGTCCATGGAATTTCCATTTCAATTATCAGTGTTATAGAAATATTTTTTTTGAATTTAAAGGGTATATGATACCAAATCTATTGTAAATATATAGGATATCAAAATCAAGTAAAGAATTGATCAAGGTTGTAGTTTTCATTAAATTAGTGAATAAAATGTTTTCTAAATCATGATAAATCAAAGAGTTTCTAAATCATAAAGTTGAATTCAAAGGAAAATATCAATCTTAGAAGGATCTATAAAAAGGATGTGCATATTCATCTTATTTATTTTACATGATAAGAGAATTTTTTCATTAATAAATATTTTTTATGAATAATATGAGATGGTGGATTTAATAAACATGGTTTATGATTTATTAGATTATATAAAATTCTCAAAAATAAGGTAAGGATAAAATATGTTTTACAATGGATAAAAGGGTTTATACAAATATTTGTTAAAATATGGGGGATATGATCCTATAACCCATCAGTGAAATATTTTAAAGAATAAAGTATTATTTTTAGAATATTTATCTAAATTAATAGAATACAATATGTGATATAGATATAATAGTTTATTTTTCATATATTCCCACTAAAGGAAATACTTTTCATTTCTTGACACAAAGGACCTTGTGTTTCTTGGCATGATATTATGAATAGAATATAGTTTTTAAGAGACTATAAAGAGTATTATTGGACTTAGAGATGTTCAAAATTGAAAAATAACGGATTATACTAGTCAAAATTAAAATTAAATGTCACTTAATGTCCTAAAAGAGTTTAGGGTATGTTGTTAAAGAGAAATTTAAAGAGATATATTTAGATACTATAAAAAAGTGAGTATCACTTCATATCCTAAAGTAGTTTAAGATGTGTTGGTAAAGAATAATGTAAACATTTACATATTTTTACCAAAATGATCTCATGGAAAAGTTTAATGGAAATGGTTATAAGAATATTATGATTATAATGAACTTAGAAAGAGTTCTAAGTAGAAAATTGAAGTTATTAACATTGTAACATTTGAAGTTGTGAAGTTAAGAAGTTTAAATACTATGTTCAAGGAGTTTAAAGGTAGGAATATGATTCCTAAGTATCATTATTATTAAAAATATATTACATTATAGATATTTCTCACTAAAAGAGTTTAGTGGGAGGGTTTTATTATACGATCACATAGAGATGTGTTAGGAATTACATATAGATGTAATGAGTTTAACAAAACCCTAAAAGTGAAACAAATCTAAGGATGATCTTGTGGTGTATCATATGGGATATGATTATAAAGACACTTATTTATGATTTTTTAGGTTTATTATAATATTTTAAGAATATAAAATATATCATGTTATATAAAAGGCATACTATACTTTATAATCCTTTCACATTGGTTGTATATATTGTATGAAGTGAAATAAAAATTGACCTCTCAAAGTTTGAATATGAGGTATCCCTAACCAATTTTCATCATTGAGTATTATATGTTTTGATAAAATGGTATGTTTAACATGAGCATTATTTTGTATAGAGATAAAAAATATTCACAGGAATGACAAAAGGAGTTTTGTATACTAGATGACCCCAAGTGTACCAGATAGAGTGTCATACACTATGTCTTTGGTATACTATGAGTGATTGATTAATATTAGAATTTATGATTACCTGAGGTTGGAAATATAACTATCATGAGAAATTTCATACTTTTATACCTTTCTTACACAATCCTTGAGGCTTAACTAATCAAGGGTGGTAGGGTATGTTGCTGATCATGTTGTCTATTAAGGCTTAACCAAGATTGGAATTTTCCTCTCATATGATGAGTATAAAATATGGGAACTCAATTAATATAGACCAAAATAGTGTATTATCATTCCTAAATAAGACATGGGATGTGATTATACTAGATATAGGAGGCCAGTGCTCCATAAGGTTTGTGACACGGGACTAACCGCAATGATGTCTGGATGCCAACCGTCGCAGCGTGACTAGTGAGGTCACTCTATGAAACTAACACCTTGAGTCCCACATGGGGTGAGGGGGAGTTTCATGTGATGAATATAAATCATAAAGGAAACTCTTTCCCATCAAGAGGACTTTTCCAATGATGGTAAGTGAGCCCTAGGGGCAGAAAAGTCATGAGTAAGTGAGCCAAAGTATACAATATCTTGATTATAGGAGTGGGAAGATCTTTTTAACTGGTATTAGATCATTAGGTTGTTTGTAAAGTTATTCTCTCTCTCTATGAATTAATGGAAAATTTTTTAAAACTCAAGGTAATTACAATATTTTAAGGAAAAAATTTACAATTATGTAAAAAAATATAACCCTAATTTTAGTTGTTGGGAATAGATGTGTACCTAGAAACTATGCATAGGATCTCAGCCAGAATCAATTGTGGAGCTCTATAATATATGTATCACAAAGATTTTTATGTCGAAGAAAAGGAGATTAATGAATAAAGGGAACTCTATTAATGTTTAATGGTAATATGTAAATTCAAAAGGGTAATCTACTACTTCAAAAGAGTTGATTTATGAAAAAGGAAAAGTCCATAAGGGTAAATTGGGACTTCGAAAGAGTACTGATGGATTTATAAAAATTAATCCATGAATTCATACAAGTTTTACTACAACAAATTAAAACTTTTTAAGAGTAGTTTATAACTTCAGAATAGACATCTTGACACTTCATAAGAGTAAATTTTTACTGATTTTTGAGGAGTATGGTCTACAATAGTCTACCATATAATTTCTTAATCATTAAAAGTTGATTATTGGTGTGACTGATACAAGTAGTGAATATAATTACTTAATTAAAGGAGGATTATTTCATGATTATATTATGATTTAAATTAAATATTTTTTATTGATTTCACGGGACGAGTTTTGATTAGGTTACACATCATTAATAGGGAAGTTGTGATGTGTAGGGTGCAACAAAAAATATAGTTCTTAATTCAAATATGGTGATTCAAATAAAGATTAAGGAAGAGATTATTTTATAAATAATAGTTTATTTGAATTAAATTTAATGATAAAGGAAAACATTTTTCTAACTAGGGAAGTTTTCATATTAAAAAATGGAAATATTTATCACATGGAAGCTTAAAAAATAGAATATTAAAAAAAGGGAAATAAAACAAGGAGAAGTGATTTTGAAGACTATAAGAATGGATAAATAGAGGGGAGAAATTCTTTCTATTTTATATAAAAGTGATAAAGAAAGGTATTTTTGACATTTTATAAAAAGAATAAGTATTCTAGGTTCATATAAAAAGGTGAAATATGAAGAAGAAGACATTTTAGGAGACTTCTCAAAGGAAGGTTTTGTGAAGTTATTTAATTAGAAGAATTTCAATCAAATAAATACACTACTATTAGTGTAACATTATTATATGTATTATGAGGTTAAAGGCAACACCACTTGGAGGAGAAATTCATTCCTTAATATCTTGAAATAAGTGAGATTTATTTTTGTGAAGGTTGTAAACTATGAGGGTCAGTGTGGCCACTCCAAAATTATAACCCAAGTAATGATATTAGTGTTTAAAGTTCATAGACACATTTCCTTGAATAATCCTTTGATTTTATAATTTATATAGATCAAGTAAAATAATTTTGTATCTCTTTACCACTTTATTACTCCATATTTATCGTGTGTGGGAGAGAAGAGTCCCTACCATAAGTGGGACAAGATAGTTGGTAAGGGATAATTTAAAATTGACATATCCTGATCCCCCCACATGGTATTAACCTCAGTTGGTACTAACAACTTATCTATCATATAAGGGGAATATGATATTCTCATCCATTATGGTGAAAGACATGTGATGTATTCATTAACCTGGTTAGTTTATACTCAAATAATTTAGAACATATGAATAACTATATGGTATTGGAATAATCTATGTCCTGTGATTAATCAATTTCTTCAACAAAGGGATTAAATGAAAATACATACTTGTATATGATATAACTATCATACATTGGTATAAAGATATATGTGTTTTATATAAATAATTTCATATCCATTTATATATTGAGTAACACTAATTATATGCTAGAGTAAACTTTTTCTTTCATCCATGAATTCAACAATTCATATTTTTTGTCAACGATATAAAGGCGATGGGTCACACTTTCAGGTTGACTGAATGGGGATTGAGTTTTATAAAACTTAGAGAACTACTATAAAAGATATTTAGAGTTTATCTAAAATGTGTTTTTGATAGGTATTCACAAGTTATTAAATATGATATGATATATAGTGAATTTGATGATATCATTCCAAAATTGTTTTGTAAATATCCAAAGAGAGTTTTAGATATAGTTTCAAAAGTTATCATATATGATAATATATGTGGTAAACTTAAACTAAGTATATGTGGATTTAGTGAAATTGGGATATTGAAGGAAATATTCTCCAAAGCATATATCATATGTGATGATATGAGAATTTCATAGGGTATGATGTGCACAGATCCAAGGAATATTGTATGCTTTTAAATGGAATATTGTTATCTATGATATAGTGAAATCTTAGCCAATTCCTTGTGAAAATCATATTATATGATACAAACATATCATAGGATCATATTATAAGCTTTATAATTTGTGGAATCATAATGTATGATTCATATAGTAACTTACAATTAAGGAATGGTAGTCAACTATTAAGTGTTGACATTTAATAATATTCTACAATTATCATCAATGAATAATGTTTTATATGATCAAATGTAATGATTCGTGCCTTCTCAGTCCATTAATTTTCTAGTTTTGGGTGTTGGAGGTGTTTTAGAGGAGGATAGAGGAGGTTTTGTGGTGGTTGGAGTTATAGAAGAGCTATTGTAGTATATTCACATTGTGAATGGTTTAAATGATGTGAATTGGTGATCCTCAGCTTCTAAAGCCAGAAAATTCTTGTTTTGTGGTCATATGAGGTGTGCAACATGAAATGGATTTAATTCATGAAAGGTGAAATCACAACATGTAATTAATTCAATCAGAGTTTATGTGAATTTCAGTAGAAGTTAGAAAAATGGTAATTCACATCATGAATGTGTTACATGATGTGAAAGTGTCGGGTTCTAGGTTATTTTATAACCCTTGAATGACTGATTCTATTTTCATTCAGCCTCTCTCTCTCTATATATCATTCTAGGAAAACACTAGGTTCCCCAAATAGATCCTCTACCCATCTTCCTCCTAATTAGATCCTTTGGTTCCGGTGGATTCCTGTTGGCGATCTATGGTGTGTTCTTCTCTCTTCCCTGTTGTTTTTTCTTCCCATCCTTGTTTAGAGATCCACTGTGGTGGTATGATTTTGGTTTAGACTATTTTTTGAAAACTATTTAGTGAAATGTAGGCTGATCTTGGGTTTTTGTGTGTGGTTGTGGTTTGTGGGATATTTCTTCTTTTCCCTGTAGTTCATAGCGATATTGGAAATCTTCTTTGAGGTAGGGGATCCTCGTTATCACCTATTTATGTACTATGTGTGGAATCTGCATGATTTTTATTATATTTGGTTGGATAATAAGGGTCTGCATAATAATATAATAAATTGATAAATTGAAATTGATGGGTATGGGGAGTTATCAAATGCTTAGTGCTTTTATATATGATGTTGATGTTATTATGCATGCCTCTTGTCAATTCTAAAAATAATGGGTATTAGGAGCCTTATTTTCTCTATAGTTGTTATGCTACAATGAGCCTTGTTGTGTTGTTTTGTGATTTTAACCTGAATAAAAGGTTAATGAACATATATTTGGATAATAACTGGTTTCCCTTGGACATCTGGTTTGTATGATAATACCCATGCTAAATAAAGAAGATATGTGATAATGCATCTGAATAAGTGTGGAAGCTGATTTCTGTTGCTGTTATGTGTTTGTGTTTATTGTGTTTTCCCTACATGGTTTGGGTTATTGTGTGGTGATTTTAGTGATTGTATAAGTGTTAGTATGTGGTGTAGTGACACGATGGTTGGTTAGCATGGATGTGATGTGGGAAATTGTGTAATGAGGTCGTGGCATAGTGGTTGTGGCACAGTAGTTATGGTGCATGGTTTTTATGGTTGTGCGATGAATGATACGTGAAATTGTTGTGGTGAGATAGCTTGGGTGATGTGATTCAATGATGATGATAGATGTATGTAACTATGGTGGTGGTTGTGTGGGTTGGGGTATTTGTAGCATAGAGTGGTTGAGATAGTTTCCTGGTTATCCATGGGATGAACTATGATGATAAATGAAACAAAATAGGCTGGTAAATAAAAATATGGAATGGAAATAGATATGTAAAAAATGTCTTAAACCAAATTGAATGAAATAATGAATTGTGTGATGTGAAATGAAATGAATAATGAAAAAATGTGGTGAAACTTGTAGCTGAAAGTGGAAAATGTTGTGTGGCTTGTGTGGAGGCTGTGTGGTGTTGCATATCGTGGTGTCAACAGTTAAGACAATTGATGTGTGGTACATGGTGGTGATGTGGTGTTATATAGTGTTGTCAATGCGAACCCATAGGTCGTTTATTATATGATATCTATATATCATGTAAGTTTATTTTATTTTATATGCACCCCACCTGAGTTAGATAACCTTACTAACGCTCAAAGGTGTCGAGTCCTAGGTGTTTCCCACAACATCCATAATGGTTGTGATATGAATGGATGGATACATCCTCTTACCCATTATTCCTTCAATATTAGTGATACAAGTTTGTGTGGGATATTAACCAGCAGTGATGTGATAACCCAAGCATCATCAGGCGGGATGCAATGTGTTGGCCCAAATGTCTACGGGCAAGATGCGATGTGGTGGGGGTCATGTATGGTAGGAGGAGGGAATGCGGTTTATTTCCTTCACGTTGTTGATAACCTAATTCTTTGGTTTTGGTTGTGATGCGATGTGTTGTAATAAATGTCTACGGGTGATATGTGATGTATGGCTCAGGTGTTTGTAGGCGGGATGTGATGGGTGTGTGGCCTAGGTGTCTACAATTGAGATGTGATGTGATGTGATGTGGTACATGTGGAAGGGATGGGAGCATATGAAGTTTGACGTTAGGGAATTAGAGAAAAAAATAAATGGGGAAGCAGTATTAAATCTCCTTGACTTGTTATGATCTCAATGCTATATTATTATATTTGATGCATGATTTGGTGAGAGATCCTTGGTGAGGCTGTGTTTGGTTAGATAACCAGTATAGGTTATTTTTGGTTATACTATTTATTTACCAGTGCATTAACATGATCTTTTCACATGTGCACTTGATTCCTTAGTTAAGTCCCTACTGAGTATGCATGTTATGATCACCCTATATATATAAACTAATTTTCAGGTTTCCAAGAGGAATTTGAGGATTGATCTGGACATTAATTGATAAGTTGGAGCTGCTGCTAATTTTATGCCCTATATTTGTTGGTATTTACTTCAGAAAATTTTATATGTATTAGTTTTACTTTATTCGTGCATTGTGGGATGGTTTTTGGTTTACCTTTATATTTTCTGTTTGATTTTTCTTGTGTTTTTATCCAATCTTCTGACGTTGTTTCATTTATATACGGTAATGCATCCCATATCGTGATATTTTTATACCCTCAGTGCTAGTCGCCAACTTGGGGCCCACTAGAGGCGGAACTCAAGGGTCATTATCTCTCTCTCCTCATTATGATATTATTGATAGGAGTGGGATATAACATGAAACATATGATAATAAATTGTGTATTAATATGACAAATGCATGAACACCCTATGTATTACTCATACATTACGTAATACATGAGTAAATTCACGAATAATCGAGGAGTATCCTTAAGGTTTATATAAAGAGGCCATGCCATAAAGATGATGTTAGTTTGATATTGTCTTTTATTTCTTCTAATTATCTCTTTATCTTGGTGATATATTTCTTCTCCTCCCTTTTTTATCAAGTGGTACTATCATTCCATGGGATTTATGGAGAATTCTGCCAGAATTTTGGGTGATTTAGATTCAGTTCGTGGATACACCATTAAGGAGGGATTCTATTGGATGCCTATTAGGGATCTTCATTAAGCATATGAATGAAGACAATAATTATATCCATCTATGGTGTAAGTTATATAGTATTCTTCATTTACACTTTATACACAGTTTCCTTTTCATAGCATGGTGATCTTGATATTTAAGGTTTCTATTATCTTATACTACTTATAATAAGTGCCATTCAATCCTATGAAACCATTCAGGGTCCCTATTGGAACTAAATTTATTAAAAATTAAGAATGTTGGAGTTATAAATTATAGGTTAGAAGAGTTATTACGAAGTAATGTTTTATTTGTTGTTAATTACTTTTATCTTGGTACAAAGATTTGGGGAATTTTGGAAGTATTTTGAGAATATTTGGATATTATTTAATTAATAAAGGAAAAAAATCATAGAATAATAGACATATTCATGCCATTATGGGTGTTTTATATGAGTAAATTAATGAAATAGAGAAACATCATGCCATAATTGTTGGATTAGCTACCCTAGAACCAACTAAATTTGTACTTTTGATTACCAGAATATTAATAAATATCTTATCACATAATAATTTTTCTTTTTCATTATATTAATGTGATAATTCCCTTGGAGTATTTTCCACATATAAAGGTTATAATATCACCCTCATATAATGATAACTAAGAAGTGCTATGAAAATATTATTAAATGTATGACCTATGGTCTGGATAACATCGATCCGATGGGACACAATTGGTGTTTGACTATTAGGTGTTGGAGACTCATTAGACATTGATACTTATTCCCATGAAGTTAAAACTTGGAAATCTCAAAAAAGGTAGGATATAAGGATATACCCACCAATAGTAATTTTACATGTTTTATGTGTCATTGGATTTTTCTATCCGGGAATGTTTGTTTTAGTCTTTAGACCTTAGATTATTAATAATGTATATCATGAATAATATACTTTGATGTATAAATGAAAACCTTTAATATACATGCTTGTGGTGAGGTATCACACATTGGGTGCATCATTCATGATATGAAATTAATTGAATAATCCAAGAAAGGATTTTCCCTTCTAATTAAATGGAAGAAGATATATTTGGTCCTTTGATTAAAATGCATCCATCTGATTAAATCCATATCCATGGTAGTTCATCAACAAGTTATAAATCAAGAATATAGGGTGATGATAAAATTATGAATTCTACTTGATGAGATATTAGTAGACAAAGGGATTATAAAATATAGTAGCATTCATAGGAAGATTTTTATTTTTGTGACATTAACTTCTTTCTCTATGGGTTCCTTGACATGTTTCTAGAAACTGATATTGGTCTTTAGGTAAGTTCACCTAATGCCACTAAGAAATAGGCCTAAAGGTCCACACACTAATCATATCTAGAATCTCATTAAATCCTATTTAATTTAATATTAATAATAAATGTTATTCTAGGATTGTGGAATAATAATTATTCCAATATTTTGGATCACATAAATTAAATCATGATATATTTGAGTTTATAATATATAAGTTAAATTTATCACTTGTTTATTATTCACAATTTAATAAATAAATAAATATTTATTCACTATTTTAGTGAATATATTAATATTAATATTTATTTAGTTATATGAATATTAAAATCCTTATTTATTCACAAGTTTACCGTATATAATATTTATTTATTTATTAGATAAATTATATTTATTTAATTGAATATTTATTTTTGAAAGGTTCAATAAATTACATATAGGATTGAAGGGTGGAGTTAATGTCCTGATGGAAATGATATATTTTATTTAATATCATTTAAATAGATATTAATTTATTTATTTAATAAATGAATTTTAAATATGCGCATTTAATGATATATAATAATAATAATATTATTACTCATGGGAAATTACATAGAATGAATATTTGATAAAGTTCTATCACACAATCATCAAATATTAACCCTAAGTATAAAGTTTAACTTATATTATTTTTTTATGATAGAGTTTTTGTGCACAATAGAATAAATCTTAATAATTCTCTCAAGAATAAGAAAATCCCCCACCTTACCTCTCAAGAACATAGATAAAGAGTAATATAACCCGACATTATGATAAATGATGAGTGACATGGAGCACCAAGTTCCTCCGCACTAGCACTCAGAATACCAAGAACACTGTTCAGAGATTCATGGAGTGCATGTGGATACAAATAAAAGAGACATAATTTGGATTCTCAATGAAAACTAAAATGACACAAGATTATCATAGGAAATTCATTGATAAGAACTATCAAGTTCAAGGAAATTATTTTTTAAAATTAATTATAAATTAAATGTTAAAGATCCGTTTTAGGAGATTTCAAGGTCACATTCATCAGGTTATTTAGATTATCTATTCAAATCAATGAATAAAATCAGGCAACCATCCATCACTTCTGCTTCTCCAAAAAATGTTCAAGTGGTATCAAAGTGGTCACATTCTAATTTATAATCATTTATAATTTATTTTATCAATTTCCAATGTTTTTATGATATTTTTTAACTTCTATAATTTTATTCTTAATCCAAAAGATGATAAAATGTGTTTCTAAGAATTAATATGACCAAGAATAGGCTAAGACATGGACAGAATGCTTGAAGATCCCATCCAAAGCTTCTAATTCCGCTAACTAAATTACATAAATAAATGACAAGTAATGGTAAATTAGACATCATGCACCCATGGTCAACCACATAAGGGGAATTCCATGATAATATCAACACATCATGTGGATTAGTATGTGGTGTCATTACACACTATGTATTGAATGATAGTGTGACATGCTACCTGAAAAGGATTTTACAATGTGTAACTTGTGTACATTCCATGTAACCCCATACAGTTTTGACCCTGTGAAAATCACAAAAATCCTTGTGGACAACTACATGATTTCATTTTAGACCACATATTGAATACTAGTCGAGAAACATGAAAAGATGCGAATTAAATGATGTGTAACATGTGGCACCCCATACAAGGTACATGTAGAGACTTTAGGTGTGTTTTTGGGTTAAAAATGGGATATTTTAAGCGAGACACAAATTACATGATATGTGGATGGATGTACACACTATTTGATAGGTTTCATTACACATTAGGTACATGTTGAGTGATTTTCATCATGTTTTGCAGATATAAATTCCTAATAATTATTACCCATGTAAATTATACAACTATACAATGTGTAACTATTGTCATACATGTCAGGTACTTCATGTGCATTATTAGTAGTACATGCTGTATATATTTATGGAATGTAGTTTGGTCATACATTCTACACAGTTTACATATATTAACCCATAGAATTACACGCCATGTATATCATGACACACCATATTAGAATACACGTAGTTTAAGTATATAGTACATGATAAAGACCATACACAATGTGAGTCACATGACATGTCAAGTGACAGTACATTCCGTGTTAGTATTAAATAATTTTTTTAATCTAATGTAAAAATTACATTTTTTGTCACCTCTAGAGTACATTCCATATAATTTATTATTTTAAAAATAATATAATATGAGAATCTTATCATATCTTAAGGAATGTTTTGATAAAATATCACGATGAATAATTAATTAATTAATTAGTTTATTAATTCATGAATTCTAGTAAATTTATCTTAATTAAGAAAAAATTGAAATAAATGATAGAAAGTCTAAATGTATAGCCATTTCATGTTGTGATTGATCATGGGTTTAACTGAATTATGTATGTGTTCGATTTATTTATTTAATTTAGTTATTTAATGCATGATTTTATATGATAATTTATTATTAAATTAAATACGACGATCTATGATTCATCTATCCCTCCTTTATTATATAAAGTCCCACATGTCCATGGTTTATTTTTTGTAGCCCTAAATGCTTGGTACCCCTCACCTATGAGTGAGTATGCATTTGTAAAGGATGGAGCTCCCAGTGAAATGATATTTTTCATTAACTGATCTAAGGTGAATCCAACCAAGGAGATACATAGTAGAAAAAATAAATGTTGTAACACGGTCCTAGGATGATCTCAAGGAGTTATTTCTCCTAGGGTCATGGTTGGTTTATCTATGCTTGATAAACCAACTAGTAGATGAACACACATGATCATATTACACATTTATTTTATTTTTTCGATGTCGAGTTATTTATGTATTTATATGATGCATGGTTTATTTTCATGGTTTAACATGATCACATAAAGTTAATAAATTAACTAGCATACTTATGTTAAAACAAAATAAAATTATTATACAAAATTATTTTATCAGTTATAGTTAATTAATTATTTAAATTCCATATAATATTAACATGCATGTGAAGAATAAAATAAAGAATATTTATTCATAATTTAAACAAAATACCTTAATCAAAGTGTCAAGTCAGTAAATACCTTCCATCACTTGAGTTAGAATGAAACCATAGATCAAAGTATTGGTCTGACCCTTTTTAAGATACTTTTATTTATTAGGGGTTCTAATGAAAGCTTTGGGTTGAATTAACCAAGTTATTATAAAGAGTAGTTTTCACTATAAGGATTGGTGTAACTTGGAGGTGAGCATTGAGGAAATATGAGTTTAGTGTTTCAAGATTGAGGATCCCAATCAATAGATTAATGAGGAATAAGTAAATGAAGTTGGAAAGTAAAGACTAACTAAATACCTTTGAATAATTCGATCAAGCCTCTATTTGAGTTATTTAAAAGGAAATATGGATCCTTTACACTAGAATATCCAAGTGATAGGATATTCCAAATATAATGAAAAGGGATGTTATGAATTGATGAAATAGTGGGATACTAATAAAATTAATTTATTACATCATAACTAGTAATAAAGATAAATTACATAATATCTGTATTTATTTATTGTAGAATAATGGCAATCCATTTGACAATATCACTATCCCTATGATACATTTTGGATAAATATAATCTATTGACTACTGATAATTCTAGTAATGGTATAGGAAATTATGCATTGTATTATTCCAAGATTAGAAGTTTTATATACTAAAGTCCTCATTTCCTACCAATACCTTTAAGGAGTAAGTATAGAGGAGAAAAAAATTTCTATAAATTTGTTGATGATGCATTGGATCTCAAATTCCACATGTTATCATCCATTACTGGTGATCTCTAGAAGATTAATGAATACAAGGATGCGTACACCATGTTGTCACATCTCTATGATCTCTCTTAGGATAAATAAAGGCATGAGAGGAGTGAAATATCCAAGACACTCTTTATGTGAATGTAAGGAGAATAAGTTCCAACTAGACCTCATATAGTTAAGATGATTGGATACATTGAGAATTTTCAATTTATGGGATTCATGTTTCCCAAGGAATTATGATTATACCTCACTGTCACTTCACTTACTTAAAATTCTCAAGTTTTATTATGAATTTCTACATGAAAAATATCAATAAGATGCTTATAGATCCATTTACTTTGATTCTCCAAGCGGATGAAGACATGATGTATGAAAAATATTCCATCCTTAAGGTGACCAATAGGAATGTAAAGGAAAAAAAGTATAAGACAAACTCTAAATCTAAGGTACCTTATAACCACCCTTCCTAAAGGAGAAATATCTTGAGATATGATAAATAGAAGGATGTGATGTGTGATTCTCACCTAACCAGAGGCCACTGACCAGTGTCTTGGTTGGTGGTTCCACATGACCCTAAGCATACCTCCCCATACATAAGAGGTTGTTGAATGGCTGTGAGGGTCTATGGTGTCACCATGGAGAGACTATACCCTCATATCATAGTAATAAAGAGATGAAAAATAACAAAAAAATATCCATAATAATAATAATTAGAGTATTCATAACCAATAAAAGAGAATCATTATATAAAAATAGAATAAAACATACAATCATACATCCAAACTGATTTCCCACTGATCCAATCACATATAAAAAATTTAAATAAAAGAAACAAAACAAGGATATTCTCTACTACCACCCATGAGCCTCATCACATACCCATATCTAGACTCTATATAATCTATATCACTCTATCATTAAACACTTGTCTTCTACCCCACCTAAACCTGTGATAAATGAGGTCTTCTTGGGTACCAAAGTGCCATAACCACCCGAGAAGGGTGTGAATAAAACTTAATAGGAAAATACCAATGGTTTACTATGAAAAAACTAGTAAATAAGTGTATCTACATGTGATGTGATAAAAAAATAAACACAATGTAGGTGCGTAATAAAATAACCACAATAGATCCTTGGGTTCTAAGGTGACACCTAGGATCGACCATACCTGCTTCATCCTATTCTAGATGTTTATGAGCATGATACATAAAATCTGGAGGATTAATTTCCTACACTATAATCTCATAAATAAATCTAGATCAAGTTTAAACACCATATCCAAGGAATCACCCCAGGAATATCATAATATCAGGCTCAATTTTAGATCCTATGCATCACATAGTGTGAGGCTCAAATTTCCAATCCAAGGAATCATCCAAGGAATCTCATTGCATCTGGATCAAACTATAGATCCTCAGGATTATCCTAAGCATCTCATCATATTAGGTGTAATTTATAGATCCTAGGAAATATTCTAGGAATCACATATAGTATCGATCTCAATCAGCAGATCATTAGAAGTATCTAGGTATCTCATCGTATTAGGCTCAAATGCTAGATCCTAGGTAGTACCCTAGGAATATCATCACATCAAGTGTAATGTCTGGATCCTAGGAAATTTCCTAGTAATTCCATATAGTATCAATCACAATCTCCAAATCTTGGGGAGTATATTAGGAATCTCATCATATTAGGATCAAATGGTAGAACCTAGGGAATATCCTAAGCATCTCATATAATATCATGTGTAACAAATAGATCAAAATAAACATTCTAGTAATCACACACACACACACACATATATATATAAAGATTAGGGGGGAGTGTGTCTCGCTTATAATAATTCATAATAATAAATCTATGGCATAATTTCCACCCCACAACATCTCATAATAGTAATCGGGGTATAGAATCCCACCAGTACGACACCATTGATCCTTGGGTTCTAATATGAAACCTGAGATCAAAGATACCTTACCTTCCACACTAACCCTCTCAAGGGTCAACATAACATTGGGGAACCCACCAGGGTACCTTAGGACATAAAAAAATCAACGCACCTTTCATGGGTTCATTTATTTAATTCTCAACTCTAGGGGAAATGATTTCCACTCAGAGGGTATAAAATCCTTCAGCATCATCAAGTTTTCATCACATCCTCACAGAAATTACAAGAAAATCTTCCCAATGTCGCTGTAGAGATAAATCATAATTCCTATACCAATTCCAATATAATAATAGGTTAGTCCTCTCATGACCAACCTATATATACATCCTACTCATGTCATACCCACCCAAGTTCTCATATACCAGTGGGGGAGGAACACTCACCCCTCTCTCTAATCAACTATCCCAAAGACTATTATGTATCTCTATTTTCTATCATGGCATACTCTGGACAACCATTATTAGTCCAACACTCTTCTCTACTCAGAGTTCAATATGGGAACCTATACTAGAAACATTTAATTTCATCCATCTCATTAAATTTATACCCTTCCAGGGTTTACATGTCACTTGGAACACATTTATAATCATAGCCTTGACCATTGATGGTCAATGAATCAACTAGTGTTCAGGGGTCCAATACGGCTCTTGAAACTTCATTCTATCCACCAACATTAACAAGAAATTTATTTACTTAAAATTCAATCACCCACATGTGGTTAGATAACATATTATATGCTGTATAAAAAACCTCATTTACTTTTGGGAGATATTAAAGGGATAACCTACCTCATTCAGAGTTAATTTATTTAATCAAAGCCTAAATACCCTTACCCAAGATTTTCTAAGACTTACCCATTCTAATATCAACACCTAAGATCATATATCAAGTAATAATGCCTAATTTAATTAATTAGAACCTAATTTAATTAATTATATAACTTAATTTATATAGGAGTAATTGCCTAAAAAATCACCGAGTCACACCCACTCACTAAAACCCGAATAAATAGGGTGTGGTCTACTACTAACATGAATTTGTAACTAATCCACATGGAATACTCAATTTACATTCCTAATTCAATGTCCAATATCATTTAATTTAATCAAAAACTTTAATTAAATTCACCAGGAAATTTACCTTCAAATAAATGGTGAGAAACAACGTGCGTTATTCCTCTCATGATTTACTTTATCCATGCTAAAAAAAATCCCCATAATATCATTATGATTCCACTATAATTTTAAATGAAAACTTAGTTGGATACAACCAAAATCAGAGGTGAATAATGAGGAGAATATTAAAGTAAGTGTAGGGGAGAACATACCTAAAATCACCATGTAATTCCATAAAAAACCCTCCCCTAACCAAGGGGATTGAAGGAGAAGAAGGGAGGAGGGGGATACTTGGTATGGCATGTGATAGGGAAGGAATATAGGGGGAAACTATTAAAGATTGAGGAAAAAATAGTAATTTTACTATTTTTAATAAAATATATGAATTCATATAGTTACTTCATGGTTTTCCATACCATGCGCCAACCGTGGAGATTGCACTATCTCAAGACACACCCTATTGAACAAACTAGCCACATGGTTTACTAAATCATGAAAATCCTTCTGTAATAAATTATATCATTCTAATAGTTCCATCACATAGTTTACCACAATTTGTGGAAACCATGATAACTTATCTTTAAGACAAAAACCACTATATAATATTTCCCTAAAAATCCACATGGTTTTCCCTAACTATGTGGAAATTGTACGATAGATAAAAAATCCTTTCCAAAATTTAAAATTAAAATTTTAGCTATTGATATTCACCCAATCACCAAAAACACCTCTTAAGCCTAAATCTATATTCAAAAAATCTTCTCAAATTATCTTACTATAATTTTTTTTTGATATGAATCTCAATTATCAAAAAAACCCCTAACTTTGGATCAAAAATTGAAATTTAACCTGAATTTCATGAACATAATTATGCATGTCATTAAAAACTCCCCACCACAAAACTTCTCATTTCTGAGAAGTCTTAGTGGTATTTTGACCATCAATACTAACCTATTATAGTCATTAATTCATGATCAACTCACTACATTATATCCTCAAACATTGGATGATATTCCAATTTTAAATTCCCAACATGTGGTGCACTAATCATAAAAATCTAAGCTACTCGCTCATCATCATCATCAATACCGATATGGTTCTCACCACTCTCATCTATCCCAAGATAGTGAGGTGTCATCGATTGATTCATTCACAAGCTCATGGTGCCCCCACCATAAGTATCTACTCATAAAGGTTTAGTCTGATCCATGATTCTATCTACCATTGATATCACATACCAAAACACATTTCTAGTAGTATAAAATCCATTCAGTGTAGTTTCTATCTCACCCTACTCAGTTTCATGTAAAGACACTTATCAGTCTTCCTATGGTAGAATATTCTCGAAAATACTTATTCACACCCATCTATGTGCTATCACATCTCCCAATCAGGATGTCTTAACCCTCAAAGGCATCATAAAATCATCCAACCACCCACACCAAATTCTAAACTCAACTATTTGTTTGATTTCATGGTCGGATCCTCAACCAACCAAAGCAATCATTATTCTATCACCTAGAGCACCAGTGAACATCCAATAAAACTCACCATTTATTCACATCAATACATCCCAAGATCGATGCCAACATTTAGACTCGTCCAATATTGCATCCAAGACTCAAAACTATAATCTACCAAGGAACTAGATAAATTTGGATTCACCTTCCCACTGACATCCTAGTGCCATCTCAACTATCCAACAACCGATATCATCACACCCATGACCTTACCAATACAAGGCTTGTTTCTCCATGGACCATGCTCTATCCATTATTACACATAATAACTGGACATTTGTATCCCTCTCATACTTAATTGCAAGCATGAATCACCAATATCCACCCATTTATGACTCACTATGAATACCATCCTTGATATCTTCTAAAATCCCATATGTAAATAGGGTCACACCCTCCAATAACTTATGGTGTACTTACCACCATATGAATTACCTTATAATACTCCTTGATCACAACCACAACAATTTCCATTACCACACATGTATTTCTCATCCCGATCTATGCTCACCCATCCTATCAACCTCTGACACCATACAGGGTCAAATCAACTTGACTACAGTTCCCTGATTCATATTTGGTATCACTTATCACTAAAGAGGGACACCACTCATTTCCATAAAAACTTTAGGCAACTGAGTCCACAATAATTCCATTAAAATAATATATCCTTATCCGACACATGACCAATCACCGATTCACAACTCAAATGGCACCGTGTGTAACTAGCCCATACTACCTTGATCTTATCCAAACTCAATAGGTGTATGGTCCCATACCACCTAGTTAAAAACCCAACGCATGCTACTATGATCCATATATCACTAAACCTAGTCTTACATTCCTAATAAATGACCATTACCCACATGAATTTCCATATAATCTAATCAAATTCATCTTGATGATTCCTCCAATAATCCTAAGGAATCTCACTCATGCCAAGGAATATCACACAATAACCTACCGCTAACGTGTCATTCCAAAATTAGAAGCATATAACCAAGATATATACATCCTATATCCAACCATCTAGGATCATGGTCCGTAATCTTATTGAGAACCACACCCGAAATCAATAGGGACATGCATCCCACTGATCCTGTCCTCAAACCTAACCTTTATACCAAAATCACTCAAAGTGCTTTATATCATGAAATCCTAAGGTATCTTCATTCAAATACCATACACTCAATTGAAAATATCATTCATAGATCTCATAAACTAAATTATCTACCCATGCTCCCATTTTTAATACATTCATAAGCCTAGGATAACCCCCTCTTGGGTTATCATCACATATATCACTTAGATCACTAATATCCCAAGCTAGACACCAGGCTCTCCCACATAGGCTATAAATATTACCTATTATAGGTTAAATCTCATGGGGAAACACCTATGATCTCATTTAAAATATCATTAGGCTACTCACATGGGGTTCCTATATAAATATCAGGTATCACATGTCAAATCATCAGCTACTCCTGAGAAATAATCCTTACTGGGCATCTGTATATGAGACTACCCCCTCTGAGGAACATAATCTCAATTATATATATATTTAATGATATCATTCCATGATAATATATTTTAAGTATAAAAAATTCATATGGTTCAATTAAGTATAATTATACAAATAATCTATATGAGGAAACACCATATAGGTTGTTGTTAAAACTTAAAGTAATCGAACCCACTTTACTTTTAAAACAAGTGTTAAGGAATCAAATGCCTATATCAACACACTAAGGGTAACTATATATCCCTTACATAGAGGGATTGTATAATTATCATCAAGGGGTATCTCTTTGTATGATCCACAATGTCTTTCATTAGAATAAAATACTGTGATTTAACTTAGAAGAATTCCACTAAGAAATTATATGGGGAAAAACTATATAAAATGTTTCTGACACTCTAAAAAATTGAACCCTCATCATCAGTGATACCAATCACATTCAAGCACACAAATATCATGTGAGTCCAAAATTCCAAATATAATGATGTACACAGGACTCTTGCCAATGGGAAAAGAGACAAAACCCCAATAACATCTCAATCACACACATCATCATTGAATAAATATATCAACTATAATAGAGAAAAACCAAAAAAATCCCATATTCATGGTAACCTGGACTTCCCCTCAGAAAATGGGTTTATGATCCACTATTTTAAGGTCAATCACAAGCTTTGACACATTTTTAAATCACATGTTCACCATATCCCAAATAGTAAGAAAAATAAAAAAGCACTGATACCACTTTGTGATGCTCCCCCAATCAGAGGCCACTAATTAGTGTCTCAATTGGTGGTTCTATATTACCTCAAACGTGCCTCTCCATATCCTAGAGACTTCCGATTAGCAAAGATTCTCTATTGTGTTACTATGGGGAGACTACACCCCCATATTTGAGTAACATATAATAAAAAATAACAAAAAAATATCCATAATAATAATATAAGTAAAAATAAAAAATTAAATAAGAATCATGCTATAAAAATGGAATGAAGCATACAATAATATATCTCAACAGACCTCCCACCAAGGTAATCACATATAAAAAATATAAACAAAATAAATAAAATTTAGAGAGGCTTTACTAATATCCCTAAGCCTCATCACATCCTCATATCTAAACTCCATCTGAGCTATCCCAATAAATTATGTAATACTGGGATTCTTCCCTACCTGAACCCATGATAATTGAGGTTTTCTATGGTACCGAAGTTCCATGGCTTCCCAAGAAGGTTGTGAGTACAAATTAGTAGGGAACCACCACCAACGTCCCTAATATAACCATTAAATCTATTTATGCACATGTGATATTCTTATAAAAAAATACAATGTGGAATCATAATAAAATAATCACAAGAAATTATGAAGTTCTAATGTGACCCCTCAGATTGACCATACCTACTTCAACTAGTTCTAAATGTCTTTGATCATGATACATAAAATTAGGGTATGGATGTCTAACCCTAAAATCTTGCGAATATGTACAGATCGAGTGTAAACACAAGATCCTAGGAATTACCTAAGACATATCATAATCATAGGATCAACTCTAGAACCTAGGAAGTATCCTATGAATCTCATAATGTTAGTCTCATATGTTAGATCCTAGGAATCATCCTAGGAATCTCATTATATCATGCTCAAATGAAAGATCCTAGAGAGTAACCTAGGAATCTCATCATATTAGCTATAATCATGAGATCCTAGGAAATTTCATAGGTATCCCATATATTATCAGGCTTAATAAAAAAATTCTAGGGAGTATCCTATGCATCTCATCATATCAATATCAAACACAAAATCCTTGGGAGTATCATAGGATCACATCATATCAGGTTTAATTACTAGATCCTATGAAACATCATAGGAATCTCATATAGTATCAGGATCAATATTTATATCATAGGGAGTATATTAGGCATATCTTCATATTAGGATCAAATTATAGACACTGGGTATTATCCTAGGCATCTCATATAACATTAGGTTTGACCAAAATATCTTTGTAAACATCCTACATGTCTCATATATATGAATTTTAGGGGTAGTACATCCCACCCATAATACTTTATAACAATAAATAGGTGGCATAACATCCTCTCTATAACATATCATTCTAATAATTAGGGAAATAAAGTACCAATTGTCTATCTTATGTCATTAGTAATATGAGTTGTCCATACACCCAAACCCATCACACATGTCCAAGGTTAGCCTCCCAAGTGCATGACCCATCATCAACACTAAATCTATATTAGGCTCAGACCATTGATCCTCAGGTTCTAAGGTGACTCCCAATATTGATGATGCCTACTCTCCCACACTAAACCTCTAAAGGGTTAGCATAAAATTGGGTTACCCACTAGGGTCCCCCAAGCCATACCATAATTTAGAAACTCTATATGGGCTCCTCTATCTCATTCTTAACTCTAGGTCCAATTCCCATCACTCAGAGGAAATAACATCCCTCAATGTTATCATGTTTAAATCATGACCACACTGAACTTATAGGAAAATCCACCCAATTAAACTACAGAGGGATAATATAATGCCCATCTAACTTTCAAAGTCACCCTCCC
The DNA here is from genome assembly GCA_963277665.1 of Viscum album. Taxonomy (NCBI): domain Eukaryota; kingdom Viridiplantae; phylum Streptophyta; class Magnoliopsida; order Santalales; family Viscaceae; genus Viscum; species Viscum album. Next base: position 207,177,929 of record OY728138.1, on the reverse strand, counting down.
AATCTATATATATATATATCTAAATTAGGTCATACTCACCTAGGTTATAAAATACTAGAATGTGTGGGGGGGGGGATACTTTCCCCACTTTCTAATCAACTAGCCAAAAGGATATTAAGTATATGAAGGTTTCATCATGGCTTACTCAGGCCATCCGTTCTTAGTCCAACACTATCCTCTACTTAGAGGTCACTTTGAGAACCTATCCTAGACCAACTATATTTCATTCATATCATTTAATTTATACCTTTATAGGGTCTACACGTTATATGAAACATGTTTATAATCCAAGCCTCAACCATTAGTGGCTGAGGTATAAATTAGTATCTAGAGGTCCATCATTTGCATTGCCACTTCATTATATAAATTGATGTTGAAAAGTAATCTATTTAATTAAAAATTAGTCACCCATATATGGTGAGACCATATATTACACTCCACATAAACAAAATAAATTTACTTTAGGGAGATTTTCATGGGACCACCTACCTTATTTAGTTTTATTTTCTTTAAGAAAATCTTGTTTACTCTCATATAATATCTTCCAAATCTCATCCACCCTTGTATAAATAACTGAGCTACTATATTAAGATATAACACCCAATTTAATTAATTATAAGTAATTATAATTAATTATAAAATTTATTTTAAATTGAAATAATTTCCTAAAAACCCATTGAATCACATATGCTCATCGAAACCTTGAGAAATGAGGTGTGGTCCACTACTTACATGCACTTGGACCTAATCCACATCAAAGAACCAATTTATACATCTCATTAAAGGTCCAATTTAATAAAATTTAATAAAAAAACTTATATAAATTCACTGATTGATGTACCTTTAACAAAATAATGTGCAATGACATGATTTTGTTCACCCAGGGTACTGTCTATCTATGAAAAGAAAAACCCCATCATATTGGGATGATTTCACTATGATTTGTTGGAATCTTAAACAAAACCCTAATCCAAGACAACCAAAACTAGTGGAGATTAAGAAGGAGAACACAAAAGGAAGTAGTGGGGAGAACATACCTCAAATCACCATATAATGCCATAAAAAAACCTAACCTAACCAAATGGATCAAAATAGAATAGAGGAGGGGGATCCTTGGTCTGGAACATGAGAAGAAAGAAAGATAGGGGGATAACTATTAATTATTAAGGAGGAAAAATAGAAATTTTACTATTTTTAAGAAAATATGGGTATCCACACAATTACCCCATGGTTTTCCAAACTGTGTGCCTATCGTGAAACTCACACTCTCTTGATCCATACCTACTCACATAGTTTGGCTGTATAGTTTACCAGACCAAAAGCCAACCATACAGATCTCTCTATAATAAATTATAGCATTCTCATGGTTCCATTATATGATTTTCCAAATTATGAGAAAACTATTCATAATAAGACTAAAGGGAAAAACACCCCATAGTATTTCCCTGTAACTCCACATAGTTTTCCTTTACTGTATGGTAACCATGTGATAGAGAAAAACCCTTTTTAAAATTTCAAAATTCAACACAAATCTCCTAATATTCACTCAAGAACCCAAAAAACCTCCCAAGACTCAATCCATATTCAAAAATATATCTTCAATATGATCAAACTCTTATAATTTTGATCTAAATTTAAATTCTCAAAAAAAATATTGATCTAAGATCCAAAATTCAAATTTACCTTGAATTTCATAACCCATAATGTTGCGGGTCATTACACACTATGTTTATCTTATGGAATGAAAGATCACTTCAATAAGAAACATGACTTAGTAAATAATAAATGGGAATAATTAGGTATATTCATTATCAAGTGAAAATTTTCCATTTCTATATATTATTTATTAGATATAGCTTTTGTTTCTCACATTTGTATCTAAATACATGAACCTGGTAGAATCTAGAAGATTACTAGAAGTGTGGTGGATCTTAAAATACCAATGGAGTGAAATTCAGTTACTGACTATTGGAGACTATAATATCATATTTCTAAATGGATTGTGTAGTTTTAATTAATTATTATCATGTTTCTAGTGTAACCAAAAATATTATTTCTGTGTCTAGTTTAGACATGGATGGTTTTATTTTCATGTTTGGAAATAAAATTTATTACTTTTAAAAATTTAACATATGTCATGGGATAGAAAATTTGAATATGGTATTTACATACTAGAATATTAGAATCAAGACTTGTAAATGGATAACAAATCAATTTCACATGACTCATATCACACCCTATTATGGCATCACTAACTTGGTCATGTAAATGAGAAGTATTCAATTTTTTTTATCAAGAAGGTAATTTATAATCTTTTTAGTTGAAACACTTGGATACATGTCACAAATTTTTACAAGGAAAAATGAAGAAGTCTCTATTTATTAGAAAATGTGAAAGAGCCACAAATATTCTAGAATTAGTTTATACAAATGTGTGTGTTCTTTTTCCAATAGAAGATATATGTGGATACCCTTATTTAATAACTTTTTTATATTAATTTAGTAGATATATATATATATATATATATATAATTAATGATGTTTAAGTCTGATTCTTTCATGAAATTTAAGGAATATAAGGATTAATAAGAGAATAGTCTCGGTAAGAATATACATAAACAATACTCAGATCAAGGTAAAGAGTATGTTAAGAAAGAATCCATCAATTATCTAAAAGAATTTGGGATATTACCTCAAATCACTCCCCCTTATACACTATAATGGAATAATTCTTGTGAAAGGAGGAATCAAACCTTGTTGGATATGGTGAGATCGATGATGAGTCATAAAAGTATTCCATTATCCTTTTGGGGATATTCATTAAAATTATTAAGAACACACGCACACACACACTAAATAGAGTGCCAATTAAAGTGTAAAACAAAACCTCATATGAGTTATGGTATGGGAAGAAATATGTTATTTGATAATTATGTTTGTAGGGATGTAAAGGATTTATAGATTCTACCTATAATAAAAGAAAGTACATCTCAAGGAATTCAGTGTATTTGTATAGGATATCCAAAAGAAAAAGGGAATATTATTTATATGATCCCTCAGATAAAAAAAGGTAGTCATGGAAAGACATTCCATGTTCCCAGAAAGGAGGAACATATTCAAAGTATACAATGGGAATAAGATAGACTTTTATGAAGTCAAGGCTCAATATATACAGGATCTAGCACATGATAAAATTCCATAAGGTCCAGTAGAAGAAGTTATTCTAGAGACATAAGTACCACATTGGATAACTATAGAGGTTAAAGAATCCAGAGATATGGTTTTATAGTCATCAAGGAAGGTGGCACATTATTAGTGGAAAATAATGAACTTCTATCCTATAGATAATATTAAAATAGATTAGAAGTTCAAAGTGGAAAGAATCCATGAATTCTGAAATGGATTCCATGCACCAAGAGAAATTTTGATTTTTTTTGTAGATCCTCCAGTTGATGTAAAGCCTATTGGGTGCAAATGGAAATTCAAGAGAAAATTGGAGATGGATAGTATATTTAATATCTCTAATTAATAAATTAATGCTAAAGGGTTTATGAAATGTCAAGGTATAGAATATGATGATAACTTTTCACCAGTCCTAATGCTAAAATTCTATTATAATTATACATGGAATTGAAACTTTCAATGATCATGAGATTTAAAAAAATGGATGTCAAGATTACCTTACATAATGGAAAACTTGTGGGAGATATCAATATGATGAAAAAAAGTTCCATGACACCATATGATACCAATAAAGTTTTCAAGTTATAGAGATCTATTTATAGATTGAATCAATCATCAATATCATGTAACATTCATCTTGATGAATCCAAAAGATAATTTGGTTTCATAAAGAATGAACGTGAGACCTGTGTTTATAAGAGGTTTAGTGGGAGTGTTTTAGTTTCCCTAGCAGTATATGTTGGTGATATATTACTGATGATAAATAAGATACTAGCCTTATAGTCCTTTAATACATGGTTAAAAAAATTATTCTCAATGGAATAATTAGGTGAAATAGCCTTCATTTTTGGGATCAAGATCCATTGATATAGATCTAAGAGGCTGTTTGGACTAAGTCAAGGTACATACATTAATAAGGTACTAAAGATGTTCAACATGGAACAATCCAATATAGAATTATTGTAAATGTCACATGGTATACCCCTCTCTAAGAAAATGTGTCCTAAAAACAAGATGAGAGAGAGAATGAATAGAATAGATTATTCATATGTTAATAAATAAATAATATTTATTCACTAGTTTAGTGAAAATATTAATATAAATATTTATTTAGTTATGTGAATATTTAAATAAATATTTATTCATGATTTTAGTGAAAATAATATTTATTTATTTATTAGATGAATAATATTTATTTTATTAAATATTAATTATTCAAAGGATTAATAAATTCCATGGAGGACTGATGGGTCATGTTAATGGCCCAATGGAAATTATATATTTTCTTTAATAATATTTAAATAAATATTAATTTGTTTATTTAACAAATGATATTTAAATATGAGCATGTCATGATATATTAAAATAGTAAAAATAATATTATTATATATAGGGAATTACTTTGAATTAATATCTTATAAAGGGTTATTGCATAATTATAAAATATTAACCATAAATATAAATTCCAACCTATATCATTTTTCAAGATAAAGTTATTGTGAATATCAGTTAAACTCTCAATAATTATCTTAATAATTAGAGAGAAAATACTCCACCCTCCCTCTCATGAACATATAGAGAGAATAAGAGAACCCCTTGTTACAATAAATGATAAATAATGTGAAGCTCTAGGTTCCTCTATGCCAACATTTGGAATACAAAGAATGTTTTTTAGATATTCATGGAGCATGTATTAATACAACTCGAGGATTCTTCATTTGGATTATCAATGGACTTTGCAATAATACAAGAGAAACATTGAAAATTGATCTAGAATAATTATTTAATTTTAGGTAATCTTGTTTTAAATTAATTATAAATTAAATGTGAAATATCTAATATGGGAGATTTTTAGGTTTCATTTATCATATTTTTAAAATTATCTATTGAAATAAAAAAAACCAAAATTAGTCACCCTCCCATCACTCCCATTTCACCATATAACCTTCAATAATGACTTTGTTACACCATAATAAGAGAATTTACACTGTTAAAAAGATCCCATGAAAATTTGGTATAGGGAAAGACAAGATATTCAAAGTCTTTACACCATAATACTAGTATCATGGAACAATGTTCATCAATTGGAAGATGATGAAATCTATATCACACCATAATAATAAGTTGTGAAAATCTGATGCAACTTTGTCTAGTTATGTCTGGGGAAAATCAAACTATAATGCGTAACTTGACAATGTAGTTTATTTGATATTAGTGAATATTTATAAGATAATGAAATTATTTTCAATTAATTTTAAACTTGATTTTGATGTGATTTTTTGGATCTAATATTAAATACTGGTTATACTAAAACAATATATATCATGCAATGAAATGTTTGAAGTTAAATCAAGTCACAATATATTCAAGGTTATCATGTCATGTTTTGGTGTTTTTACATATCATTTTTAAAAATTTGAATGTTTTTAAATTGGGATAGATTGGATTTGACCTTCTATATTTTAGCTCGACTCTAATGGGTGGTTTTGGATCATCATCTATATTTAGAATGCGAAAAATTCTAAGAGTACAAATTTGGAAGATTCAATTAGTGATATTGGAGTAATATAGTTCTTTTTATATATATAGAGAAAACAAAACACAAGGGGATGATCTTGAATGAAATAAATATGAGTGATGATGGGGAATGTTTGATGGAGTTTTAGAGTTTAAAGGAAAGAGGTTTATTAGAGCTGAAGTTAAGAGGCATGCATGGTACACATAGAATTATCTCTTAATCTATTATTTTCAGCCATAATCATGTCTCATATAGAGTGATAAAAGATCTTTTATATTTCTATTTGGTATTTTATATAGAGTTTTGGTCTTGAATTTCACTATGGATACTTTTAATTTCCAAAAAACCCAAATAGAGAGAATGTTGGAACCATGGATATTCAAATAGGATAATGTTGGAGTTGTAACTTATTGGTTAGATGAGGTGTTTTGAAGTGATGTTTTGTTTTTTATTAATAACCTTTAGATTAGTATGAAGCTTTATATAATTTTAGAATAATTTTAATAATGCTTATAGATAATTTAATGAATGATGGAAAAATCAAAACATAGTGGACAATGTTACACTATGATGGGTACTGTGTATGAGTAAGTAAAATAAATGGTGTAGATCTCACACCACAATGAATTTTTTATACTATAATAAGATAATTTTTTCCATGAATAAGATCCTATGAAAATTTGGTGTGAGTTTGGATAAGTCGGTCAAAGTATTCATTCTGTAATAATGGTATCATGCCAAAAATATCCATCAATTCTAAGATTAATAATTCTATATCACATCACAATGAAAATCCTAGAAAATATGGTGTAGCTATGGTTAATGACATTTTAGGAAAATAATATCACAAAACATGGTTTCATACCATAACATATTTGAGATTAATGAATATTTGGAAGATCATTCCATTATTTTCAAGTAATTTTAAACCATATTTGGACTATATTATTGGATTTTAGATTAACCACTGGTCATTCCATGATGATAGATGTCATTCTATGAAATAGTTAGATTTGAAGTAATCCACACTGTAATCATGATCAACATGCTGTAATTTGGTGTTTTATAGACCAGTTTTTAAAATTAAAATATTTTCAAATTGGGAGAGACTAGATTTGACCTTGGAGATTTTAACATGACTTTAATTAGTGATTTTGGAGGTCAATTAACTTGTTACATATAAAAAATTATATGGGTATAAATTTATAAGATTCAATTGGTGATATTGGATGAAGAGGGGTTTTTTTTATATAGAGATAACACAACACATATTGAAAAAATTGCATCATCTAAAAAATATAAAATAATAATGCTTATATAAGGAATTAAATTAAATATCAGGATTTTAAAGAGCATATTGATGCACAAGGAAAAAACCCTAGCTTATTTGGTGTTTCTTCATCTTGTGAATATTTATTAAAAGTGACCTTTGTGTTTATAGTTATTAAATTCCCTGTCTAAAAGTAGTACATGGATAAATATGTTATGGGAGACACCCTAAAATTTCAAGTAAGCCTTTTATAAACATTTTAATCACATATAATGCATGGATCCCCATATATACACTCCCAGTTCTAGAGATAAAAACACTTGATTTTATAAATTAACTTTGATACCAAGTTAGATGATCCATGATAAACTTTCACAAACTTTACATTAGTATCACATCTCACAATAAACTCACACAATTTAGAGAACCATTTGGTTTAGTCTCTTTGAGGAATATCTACATAAGTGATTTATTTTACAACACATGTGATAATTTCTCTATAATCTAACTCCAATGGACTCCATTTTAGAATTACTATATATTATACTTTTCATCATAACCTGGGGAAATGAAGCATAATAAAGGGTCAAGCTCAAATTCCTAGTAAGGGAAAACTAATCAACATGTAATCAAGGGTTATATTATAAGAATATGAGAAATCACAAACATTGAAGAAATTCCTTATTAAAAAGAACGTGGAACAATAATAGTTGTCCATAATTCATGATTGAAGGACATGTATTCTAAAATGAACAAACATATACCATAGAAAAAGAGTGAAAATCATGAGATGATAAACATGAGGCATATATCATAATTATAGGCATATGACATTAAAATACACCATTACCTTGAAACGTATCATAACAAATAACTTTTGAAAAAACATTATCATTTTAGAATTATAAAATTGTGAACAAAAAAAATTTCCACTCTTCATATTGTGAACAAATAAAATGTCTATGCTTCCTATTGTGAACAATTTTTTTCCATTATTCCTATTGTGAAAAAATAAAATTCCCATGGAAAACATCATTATCTCATAATATATAAATTATTAACCAATTAATAAGAGGGATTTAATGGACCCAAATTATCTCAGGCTTATATTAGGACCAAACCATCTTAGGGATTTATGATACCAAAAATGACTTAGAAATTTTTAAAATAAAAAACATCTCAGGGTTTTATCACAATCAAACTATATTAGGAATTTATAAGACCCAAAATATATTTGGAATTTATCAGACCAAAACTATCTTATTGCTTTATCAAACCCAAAACATCTTAAGGATTTACCAGACCTAAACCATATCAGGTCTTTATCATACCAAAACCATCTCATAATTAAAACCCATACACATGCGTTCCATATAAAAAATAAATCCAATATCACAAATTTAAGAACCTGTAGAAATAAAATAGGTTTTATATCATTTCCAAATTATATCACCCAAATTTACCTCATAAATGTTAATGGTTGATACCCAAAATTCAATCAACATAAAAGATTATTTTATAATAACATTTATATGGTGATTCATGAAAAATAATTTACAAGGAAATAAAGGATTTAAAAATAAATAAGAAATGGTAGTAAAATCATAAAAGTATTTTTTAGAAAAGACTTTTATCTTTGGTTTAAAAGATAAAGTTATGACCACTTTGAAAATTTATTTTTGAAAAGGTAAAGTAAAATAATTTTAAAAATAATTAATTTTAAAAGTAACTTTAAATAGTGGATCCTTGAAGAAGATATAATAGTTAAAAGAAGGTTAAGTGAAAACACTTTGGAATTTTTTAATTTTAAAATGAATCTTCAATAATATATCTTTGAAAAGACACAAAGGTTATCAATAAGGAATATTAAGTGGTAGATAAAAAATTATATTTTTAAAGTATGGGAAATTTTTTCAATATTTTGAAATACCTTGTTGAAAACCCACATCATAAATAGAGGTATTAAAATTTATCATTGAAATTTGGTACTATAAAATAGTAAGCTTACATGAGTAAACACATATTTGGATTTAAAAATAATAATGGATATTTTTTTGGAATAATGAACATGGAAATGGAGGAAAAAATATATTTAAAGAAGATGAGATTATTTCTAAAAAATATCACACTTTTATGAGAAATAAATTCATCAAGAAATTATCTTTGAGTTAAAAAAATCATTTTACCTAGATATAAAATAGAAAACATCTTATTAAATATGAAATAGAATAATTCATCAAACTTAGAAGAATGATGCTCAGGGAATAACATTTTAACTCAAATAATGTAAATTTGAGTTAACTAAATCCTTTAAGGATATCATAATTTATGAATCAAGGGAAATTTAGAAAGGGGTTTATGTGGTAGAAATTAAAATCCATAGAAAAAAGATAAAATACTACATAATAAAGTAAAATAAAATAATTTTCCCAACTTATAATTTCAAGAAGAACAATCATAACTCATTGAATGAGAATTGAGTTTCCAAATACATTTATGGTAATGGTGAGATAAGAATCAGTGGGTTACCATGACATATAAATTTAAATATCATAAAATGAAATATATTCATTATAATTTAAGGTAATGGGGTAATGAATAAAATATATAAAACAAATTATGGTTCATAATATCAAACATATCTCATGGATTTGAAAATGAGACAAAGAAACCCTTATCACATTAGAAACTTTCGAATCACAACCCCTTAAAGGATTTTATTTCCAATAAAACATTAAATATAACGAATACTGACAGGATCATGATACAACATATTAAATGTGTATTAGTTACACTATTCCAAAGAAAACATGGTGTATAATAAGGAATCTATCTCAAGAAATTAAATTTGAGAAAAAAACCCTTACCTTAACACGTGACTTCTACTAAATTACTTGAATCTACTACATAAAAAAATATCTTAATAAAATATGTATTAAAACTATTCATATACATAAAATTTTATAAAATTCATTTATATTAATTCTCTACATGTATATTATTTTGTTATTATCTATTTTAAATATATGGTGTGAGTTATCTTGATTGTTTTGAACTAGTTTCATAATAGCGATGTTGTTATTAATTATTATCCTAAATTTCATCATAAATAGATAATTTAATTAAATTTATTAGGTAAATTATATTTATTTATAGACCTATTTTATCATTCCATTAGTGTTTTAGTTATGTTGTGTGAAAATAGAATCAATGTTAGCATATTTAGATAATTTTAGCGATCGAAAATGATATTTTAATAATGAGTTAAATACATAATATAAAATTTATAAAAACATAAAAAATCATTATTTTATTATTAACTTATAATAATATTAGTACAAAATTCTCATATTCATCCATGATAGAGTTTTATACCATTGTTTAAGTAGGTGTTTAAACTGACCCAAACATGAACATACCATAATTCAATGGTTAAGTATGGTTAAAAAAGTGTTTATTTTTACATAATACCATTATAAAAAAATAAAAGTTATATAATTTTGATTTTTTTAATCATATTTTAACTTTTTTATATAAATAATGAAAATCAATATTAAAAATGAAAAATCTTACTTTAGGGAGGCGGTAGTCTGCACAATGCACAATTAAAATTTTCATTTACCAGCTAATGAGAGGGAAATAAAGGTGGATTATAATTTTTATCTTAAAAATAATAAGTATATTATATATGTAACATTTATTATTTAATTTCATAATTATAACCATTGATGATAGGCTTTGGTGAAAAACAAAATACGTTGCTTCATGGAGGCGATAGTCTGCATAAACACACGATCAACATTCTTTTGTTTTTCTAAGTGGATAGAAAGGGATAAATATTAGTTTTTATATTAATAAAATAATAGTTTAGTATATTAATTTTATTTTTTTTCATTATATTAATTAGTCTAGGGTAGTTTTGGAAGATAAATATTAAGTAGAAAAGGATAAGGATTAAGTAATACCCACATTGGGACCTTTAACTTTTTCTTAAAAGTCTATGATAACTAATTGAGACTAGAGGATTAATAAATTGAGATAAGTTTTTATGAGGATAAAAATATCATAGTTTTAGGAATAAATTTTAATTAATTGGTGTATAATGAAGTGGTTGAAGTGTTCCCCTTTTATAAGTGAAGGAAAGGGAACTTTTGTGAACACCCATTATTCTTCAATAATAGAATCACACTATTCAAGGTCCAAAGGCTCAAAAAGTGAAAAATAATGGAGTTTGGGATAATATAAGGTTGATCAAGACTTAAAATCTCATTTTAAAACATTTTTTAAACATGTTTCAAGTCATTGACTAATAGGTTTGTATATTATACCATTTTGATTTTTATCCAAGTAACTAGTTTTTAACTAAGTGATATATGTTCCCATAAAAATATAAAATAAAACCTATTAACAAATTTGAGTGATATGAACCAAAACTTAACCTATATTTAATTCAATTTTATTTTCTAAATAATATAAAATTATCTTTTAAATTTAAATATTTAATATATAGAAAACTTTTTTGTAGGAAAAAGTTATTTTTACCATTAAGTGTTATTAATCTTATTTAGAATTGAATACCAATTGAATGAGTGATAAAATATTAACATATGGGTTTAAAAATTATATAAAAATAATTTTTATAATATATTAATTTGTTTTATTAGATAAAAATTAAACAATATTAATAAAAATTTATTTTAAAATAGTATTTTCACCATTATTTTGATCATAACTTTAATCTTAGTAATCATACTTTTATGGAGAAAAATGAAATTAAAATTATTAAATAATATTATCATGTTAATATAAAATATTAAATCCATTTTGATAAATTTAATTTCTACAAGTGATCAAAACTATTTTTTAATATAAGCAAATAAAAATAGTTTTTTGAGTAAAAAATTACTTAAGTTTCCAAAACATTACACATGGGATCAATAAATTCAATATATATATATATATTTTTAAATTTATATTTTAATTTTTAAATATATAATTTTGTATTTCAATTTTTTTAAAAACTTTAAAGTCATTATTGTATTATGATAATTTCATAAAAGCGGCGATATTAGCAAAATCAATATTTTTTTACTATTCACCTAAAAATCAATAATTTTAGAAAAATATATAAAATTCACCCTAATATTCTTTTGCTATGTGGAATTAAAAAATTAATTTCATTTTATAAAATTAAAATTATAAAATTTATAATTTTTTATTTTAAATTAAACTTCAATATATATATATATATAAAATAACTTTTATTGAAAACTACCCTTTTAAAGGTGTTCTTAATCCTATTTTGAATGAATTTATAACTGATTATTATATATTTTATTTACTATAGGTTTTTTTATTATTAAATTTTCTTAATAGTAGATATATCTCGGCTCGTTTTAGATTGGTGTTATGTGTGGAGAAAGCTATCGAACATATTATTAATTTAGAGAAAAAGATATATATATTCAAAAATCTTAAGGTGTTTAATTCCCCGCTTGAATAAATTGAATCCTTGTAATTTCAATTATCATTCATGAAGAAAGGGAAATTTAAAAATGGGTTTATGTGATAGAAATGTAAATCCCTATAAAAAAAGAAAATAACACATAATAAAATTAAAGAGAATAATGTTCCCAACTTATAAGTTCCAGAAGAACAATCATAACTCATTGAATGAGAATTGAGTTTCCAAAATTTTTAATGGTAATGTTAACATAATAATAATAGGGTTACCATGAAATAGACATTAAAATATCATTAAAGGAAATATATTCTTTATACTTTAAGGGAATTTGGTAGTAAATAAACCATATAAAATAAATAATGGTGCATAGTATCAAACATGTATGATGGATTTGAAAATGAGACAAATAAATAATTAAAACATTATAAAATTTTGAATAAAAACCCCTTGAAGTATTTGATTTCAAATGAAACATTAAATATCTTGAATTTTGAGAGGATCATGATGAAAAATATTAAAGGTGTAGTCAATACACCATTCCAAAGAAAACATAGTGTATAATAAGAAATTCGTCATAAGAAATTAAATTTGAGACAATAAACCTTTACCTTAATTCCCTTATACCACTAAATTGATTAAATCTCTTATATAAAAAAATAACAATATTAATAACATATTTAATGTAACACCCTAAGGCTTTATTTTTTTGTTTTAGAATAAATTTAATTTTGTTGCTGGAATGCTTTATAGATAACACAAAGTTAATATTACGCTACATGAAACATTGAGAATTTACTTGCAATATAATTTTTAGCTTGATATACGTGGAACACTGAGGTTAGATTATGTTACACACAATAATGAATTTCTTAAATGACTTGTGTTACACACAATGCCGAGTTTTACTAAAAAACAATATATTATTAATATATTATTATTTAATATAAAAAGATATAACCAAGCCAATAAGTTAGTAGTTTTTAATAGGACTAAATAACTTATTAAAATATATGGTTGAATTTATTGGTATCAAATTTATTAGAAATGAATATAAGAACCAATTTAATATAAAGGGAATGTTTAAAAAAACAATTTTTATGCTCAAAAAGTCATTTTATCCTAATAAATAAAATTAATTTTAATTATTGAGTGATATTAATGTAATATATATATATATATATATATATTAAATAAAATATTTTTTGAATTCATCCAACAGATTTTATAATCATAAGATAAGAACAAACCTAATATTACACATAAAAATTTATATTTTTAGAAAGACACTTTTACCGCCTTTTAATGGAACACCTATTTTAAATTTAAATTTTGAAACTTTTAGAAATTTAATTTCAAAAAATAAAATTAATTTTTGAAATAAGAATATAAAAATTTACTTTGTGTGAATTTTTGGTCTTTCTAAGAAGTTTCATTTTTTGGTGAATAGTGAAAAATATTGTATTTTAATTGAAAACTGACTTCCTCTCTCCGTAATTTATAAGGTTAAATTATATTTTAAATTGGTTTAAAAGTAAAATTAGATATATTATAAATCAATTAATCTAATTTAATTCATTTTAATCAATTTAACTTTGAAATTGGATATAAAAACCTAGCAAAAGTTTGCACATTTTCATTTTAAAAACATGATTTGTTATCCCATCTACGGGATTAATTTTAAATTAATTTCTAAAAATTATATGATTTGAATTAAGAAAAATGGATTAAATATTTGTAATAAACATAATTTATAATGTATAACAAGGTTAAATTATTTTTTGACCAAAAATATTAGTGAAAGTAATTAAAATTAATTACATCGATTAAGAGAAAAATTAGCTTAATAAGGGACCAAACCTTAAACTTAAGATCCAAAATGACTAGAAACTTGTCCAAAATAAATTAAATGGATATATTTATACCTTATCCTACATTTTTTATAATTTTTTTTGGATCCACTTGACATGGAAAAAATGTGGTTAGAATTCCATTTTTAAAAATTTACAAGAATACCACTCCTCCACTATAAAAAGTCACTCACCCCTCCCACTTATTCAAACATCTAAAGACATTTGGATTAAACCAAATAAAAAATAATAATCTCAAAACATCCCTACCCTAATCCTTTAATCCTCACTTTTTTCATAAATTAAAACAAGGAAGTTTTTTGGTATAAACCAAAAGGAGTAACCTGAATAAGAGGTGACCTTCTTCAATGGTCACTTTCGTTTCATTTAATTCTCAAACCCTTTAATTATTTTTATATAATAATTATATAATAATATCAGTATATTGGATATACTTATATTTTTTATTCTATTATTTATAACTACACTTTCACACACATCCATCAAAATGTGATACACAATCATCGTTTGTGTGTACGACGGACTACCGCCTCACGAACTGATGTCGTTTGTCCTTCCATTTACCACATTCTAGGGTTGAAATAATGATGGATTTTATTTTATATATGATATAAATTATATTTATAATTTATTTATTCTTTTGAAACTTTTTATATAACCATAAATTTATGATTTCAATTTTTTGGGAATATTATAACATCGTTTGTGGACGTGTGGACATATCCTCCTCAAAGCGATGTGATTCATTCACACTATACATGAAATGCATTAATGATGATTTTAATAAAAATATGTGAAATATGTGAAATAAATAGGACACTGAAACTATAATATACATATATATCATTTAATTTTTATTTTATTAATACGACAAAGAAATGGAAGTAGTGTTCATTCGTACGTATGACCTACTGTCTCCATAAATGGTGCATTTCATTTCTTATTTGGAAATTTATGGATTATTATAAATACATATATATTGAATATATATTATTTTTAAATCATGTTTTATATTATGTATATTATTAAATCATTATCTAATTAATAGGAACAACAAGTAACAAGTCAAAACATACTCGAAGAACTAGGCGATTAACACCCAAAATAGTGAAAATAATGAAATATTGTAAACAAATAGGTAATAAGATATTATAATAAGTTAATATATGATATTATAAATATTATTATTATTTTGGTATAATTTATTTACATGTTTAAAACCCTTATAAATGAGGTTAAAGTACATTCACACAAAAGGAAATGCAAGGTAAGATATTTTCATGTCACTTTTTACATCTATGAGATAAATGTCACATTCACCACTTACTTATTTTGTGTGGTGTATCTATAGACCATTTTTATATATAGTATCATTAATATTTTTATATTCATGGTATTTAAGTTTTTACTTTAAATTATCTCATCCAAGGGTTTTTGACTTGAGAATTACCAAGTGGTAAAATTTTTCTTTCCAATATCACTTTCTTTTGTGATTGTTAAGTTTATCTTGAAACAATCACTTCCTTATGATAATGTTTATTATAAATTAAATTTATATTAAATATCCATATTCTCATTCATTGTATATTATTATTACATAAACTATATACCATTTTTACATACATTGTTCACTTTGAATGTTATTTGATTTACTGGGGAAATATTGATAAATCTGCATCCTTTACTCAATACAGATATTTGATAGGGAACTTTTTTTATAAATTTAAATCAATTATTCTATATATTAGGAATGATTTGTACATGAAATACATGGGTTGAGGATCTTTTAATTAAATACCTATGGATTGAGGACCGATTAATACAAGACCCACGATGCATCAATAGTCTCATGAGATGAAATCAGTTAGCAACAAACCCTTTGAGTTTGTTTACAAGAAGAATATATGAGTTTATAACCATAGATTTAAACTATATTGAGAAAAGATCCTGATGGTAAAGTTGTCATGTTCCTGGGAAACATGACATACAATAATTAATCATTGACTTTATTAATAATTTTGTTATTATTATTATCCATCATATTTTTTCTTTGACATTATATATAGATCTATTTCATTATAATTTTCTTGATTAAATGGAATGTTTTTTAGTTATCTACCATGCCATATTTATTATTCCTATTTCAGATAATCATATGGAATTTTTTCTTAGTTATTTACCTTTCCATGTTGATTCATTCTCATTGATTCATTATTGCTTCCACCGTACTTACCCTTACTGAGCATTTGAGCTTACCATTACTTTGTTTCCTTTCCCAAAATTATGAAGAAAATATCATTGAATAATTTTTCAAGGATGCAGTTTATTAGATTTTTAATTTATTATAGTTCATTTTCCATGTCCCAATGTAATATGGGTATCATGTATGTAATTTGGTTTTCCAAAACTGATAAAATTTCATTCCTTCAGGATTTTATTCCTTATAATAATGAAAATGAAATAGATTAATGCACTGGATTTGGGCTTCTAGGGCCAGGGAGTTACTGTTGGTATTAAAGGAATTTTATTAGAAAACTTATAAATTAGATTTAGAAAACTTAGATTAGGGAAAATAACCTTAAGATAAACTTTGAATATAAGTATAGAAGAACATACAAGAATTTTGGAAAGCTATAGATTATATGGGTCTTCCTAGAAATACATCCCTATCTAGATACTACAAGTGAACATGGTTCTGGCACAGATATACCTAGGTGTAATAACTCTGAAAAGGTGGGTCATGCCCGACTCTCGTGTAACCTAGCACATGACAACATGCCTTATTATACACCTAGTTTGAAACTAATGGGGGATATTCTTAGGATAATTTACATGTATTTACAAACCATTATAAAGGGTTTGAAAGTAAAGATATCCCCAAAGAAAACATGTTTATGATTATGAGATTAGATACACATAAATGTTTTAATTTATGTTATGTATTTCATTAGTTTTGGGATTATAAATTATGTTACATAATGTTATGATCTAATACACTATATTCCATTGTTTAGAAATAGTTCCTAGAAGGAAGAATGGTATCAATACTTATGGAAAATGTATAGATTTCCCCACTAAGAAAACCAAAATAACTGGTATTAGAATTGAGAAAGTTATGGATATATTAGTGTAGCTTAATCAGGTTATGACACATAACCTTTATTGTTTGGATCAACCTATTCCACAACTAGATTCTATTATATTTAATCACTTTATGTGATATAGGCCCCCATTATTTAGGGGGAGTACTAACCCAATGGCGGCATGAAAATGGATTAAGTCTTTGGAGAATATATTCATGTCATTGTGATGTGGTGAAAAGTAAAAGGTTACACTTATAGTGTATTGTATCAATGGTGATGCGCATCAATAGTGGTTGTTGATCAAGAATACTAGGGAGGAAGAAGAAATATAACTCATGGATTAGAAAGCTTTTAAGGTCACATTTTTTTGATAAATATTTCCCTCATGAGAAAATAATATGAAGATAAAGTTCCTTAGTTTAAATCAAAATGAGAAAGAAAGTATTGAAGATTATGAATCTACCTTTAAAAGGTTATCTAGGCATGATATGTATTAAATATGAAATTTGGGGTGCTAGATTGACCACTTTTTTAAGGTCTTAATCCAAATCTCTGAAGGGTTCTTGTTTCTCAAAATTTTTCATCATAAGAAGAGATAGTTTTATGTTCCATCAAAATAAGGATACAATTATCAAGATTATATATATTAAAAGGAATCTAAGAGAAGAATAGTTATTATGAACACCATGAAAAGGGAATGAGTCAAAGAAGAAGAAGGGAAAGTTTTGTTTTCTAACATGTGATAACTATGGAAAAATAACCTTAGGAAATAATTGAAAGTATTGCTATTTTTTTTATAAGTGTGGAGAAAAGGGTCATTGGGAAAAATAATGAAAATGGAAGAAGGAAAAAAACACTATTCAGTGTTATAACTACAAGGAGATGGAGAACTATAAAAATTAATGACTCAAGTGTCAAGAGAATATACCTAATAAGAAGCTAAGGGATCAAGGTTGAGCTTATGTTTTGACACAACCGAAGTGGAATGATTAATGTGATTCTATATTTGGATATCTGAAATATGTTGTAAAATTATTTTACTGATGATGTTCTCATCATATGAATTATAAAATATATATGGATTGTACTATATTACTTTTTCAATAAATATTTGAGATTATATGTTGAATGGTACCAAGAAAATTTATTTGGTAGTAAGTTAAACTTTTTGGAAAACACATGCTCGAGGGAAAGATAACCCTTAATATATTCCTAATGTTGAGAAAGTGATGTTTGAATAAAAAGATTATTGGTATGGATAATGTAAATTGGATACTACTAACTCTAATGGGAATGAATATAAAGTGTTGGATCATAATATTTTGGAAAGGTTAACCATTTATTAAATGTTTTAAGTTGAACTTGGGATGTGGTTTTAGAGATTGATGTACTAATTCAACCTATGATGCAAATTGTGCTAAGAGATTAAGTAGAAATAGTTCAAGATACAACCAAATTATAATATTGTGATTATGAAATATAAACATACCAGTTAATTATATTTCCTCACATTCTTAGAGAGTGAAATAATTCCTTAAATCTTAGAAAAATGGTCTTGAAACAAAAATTTTGTCCTATTATCATCATTTTTGATGAGATCAATGACCTTTTTTATAACTATGGTTTAAGGATTAGTGGTCATCCACTTTCATCTAAACATATTCTCTATCACTATCCATCATAACTTTGTAGTTATATTTCTCTTATATATCCATATTTTCACCAGTGTTCTCCTATTTGAAAGCCTAGTTTTGTGGTGAGCTTCACATTTCCTTTTCTCTCTTATTAATAATATGTGTTATTAACCCTATTTACAATGTGGGTTTTTCAAAAATAGTATTTTCAAATATCAATCCTTTGATTACTTAGATCAAGTTTGAATTGTGAGGATTCAATTTATTTAAGGTGGGGAGAATGTATCACCCTATTACTTTACAATATTTTCCTTTTAGCATAAATGTAATTTTGTTGCTAACATGATTTATATGAAACAAAAAGTCAATCTTATGATAGAAGAAATATTTAGAATTCATTCAAACCATAATTTTTATCTTTCTGTATAAAAAAAACTGATGTTAGATTACGTTATACACAATAATTACTTTCTTTAATGACCTACGTTACACGTAAGACTAAGTTTTACCAAACAACAATATATTATTAAAATATTACAATTTAATAAAATAAGATATAAACTAGTAATTAATTTGGAGGTTATGAATAATATTAAATAACTTATGAAAATATATGTTTTAATTCATTAGTTACAAATTAATTAGAAATTAATATAAGAACCAATTGAATATAAAGGGAATGTTTTTATAAAAAACTATTTTCATGCTTACAAAGTCATTTTATCATAATAAATTAAAATAATTACAATTAATGAGTGATATTAATAATAATATATATATATATATAAATATTAAATGAAATAAAATATTTTTTTAATTCATCCAATATATTTGATAAGAATAAGATAATAACAAACCCAATATTATACATAAAAATCAATATTTTTATAAAGGTACTTTTACCGTCTTTTAATGGAGGACCTATTTAAAATATAAATTTTGAAACATTTAAAAATTAAATATGAAAAAAATTCATTTTTAAAATCAGAATATGAAAAATTACTTTGGGTTAATTTTTGGTATTTTTCTGAGAAGTTTCATTTTTTGGTGAATGGTGAAAAATACTGCATTTTAATTAAAAGATGAATTTTCATCTCAATAATTTATAAGGTTAAATTATATTTTAAATTGTTTTGAAAGTCAAATTATATTAATTATAAATCAATTAATCTAATTTAATTAATTTTAATCCATTTAACTTTGAAATTGGACATAAAAACTTAGTAAACTTTTGAACATTTTCACTTTAAAAACCCGCATCGTTGCCCTATCTGCCAGATTAATTTAAAAATAATTTCTGCCACTTATGTGATTGGAATTTTTAAAAATGGATTCCATATTTTTAATAGAAATAGTTTATAATTTATAATAATTTTAACTAATTTTTTTGACCAAAAATATTAGTGAAAGTAATTAAAATTAATTTTAGTGATTAAGAGAAAATTAGCTTAACAAGGGCCTAAACCTTAATCACAAGGGATGAAAGGACCTAGAAACTTGTCCAAAATCAATTTTATGGTAATATTTAGAAATTTTAATACATTTTATATAATTTTTTTTCATTATTTGATCCACTTTACATGAAAAAAGTGGATGGAATTTCCTTTTAAAAAATTTACAAGAATGCCACTCCTACTCCACTATAAAATGGTACTCACCCCTCTCACTTATTCACACCAATAAAGCCCTTTTTATCGACCAAAATATGAAAAAATAATCTTCCAACATCCATCCCATCACACTAAAAGCATAAATTTGGGAATAAAAAAACCAAGGAAGTATTTTGGTATAATCCCAAAGGAGTTACTTGAATAAGTGGTAACCTTCTTCAATGATCACTTTTTTTCATTTACATGTCCACCCCTTAAATTATTTTTATATATTTATTATAAAATATAATAAGTATATTAAATATAATAATATTTTTCTAATGATAATAGTTTAATAAATATCCATCAAAATGGGATACACAATCATCGTTCGTGTGTATGGCGGATACCGCCTCACGAACCGACGTCGTTCGTTCTTCCATTTACCACCTTTAAAGGTTGTAATAATGGTGTATTTATAGTTTATATATGATATATATTATATTTATTATTTATTTATTCTTATGTAACTTTTTATATAACCATTAATTTATGATTAATATTTTTTGGGAATACGATAACATCGTTTGTGGGCGTGTGGACTACCGCCTCTTCAAAGTGTTGTGATTCGTTCACCCTATACATGGAAAGTATTAAGGATGATTTTAATAAAAATATATGAAATATATGAAATAAATATGATAATTTAATTATAATATAAATATATATCATTTATTTTTTATTATTTTAATAGGATAAAGAAATGGAAGTAACGTTCATGCGTACATATGACCTACAGTCTCCATGAACGATGCATTTTATTTCCTATATCAAACTTTATGGATTATAATAAATATATATATACTAAATATATATGATATTTAAATCATTTTTTACATTATGTAGATGATGAAATAATTATCTAATCAATAGGAACAACAAGTAATAGGTCAAAACATACTCTAAAAACTAGACAATTAACACCAAAAATAGTGAAAATAATGATAGATTGTTAACAAATGGGTAAAAATATATTATAAGAACTTAATATATGATATTATAAAAATTATTATGGTTATGTTATATGTTATTAACATGTTTGAAACCCTTATACCATAGTTTAATGTAAATTCACAAAAAAGTAAACACAAGGTAACATATTTTCATCTCACTTTTTACATCTGTGAGATAAATGTCACATTCAACACTTACTTATTTTGTGTGGTGTATATACTTCCCAATTTGATATATTATATCATGAATATTTTTTTATTTGTGGTATTTAAGGTTTTAATTTGAACTATATCATCCAAGGGGTATTTAATTGAGAATTACCAAGTGGTAAAAGTTAACTTTCTAATATCACTTTCTTTTGTGATTATTAACTTTATATTGAAATAATCACTTCCTTATGATCATTTTTACTATACATTAAATCTTAAATATACACATTCTCATGTAGTGGATATTATTATTTCCTAAACCACATACCATTTTTACATACAATGTTTATTTTAAAAGTTATTTAAATTATGGGGGAAATATTGATAAATCTGCATCCTTTACTCAATATAGATATTTGATAAGGAACTTTGTTTATGAATTTAAATCAATTATTAAATATATGAGGAATAATTTTTAAATGAAATACATGGGTTTAGGATCATTTAATTAAATCACTATGAGTTGGGGATTGATTAATTCAAGACCCATAATGCATCAATAGTCTCACAAGATGAAATTAGTTAGCAACAAACCCTTCGAGTTTGTTTCCAAGAAGAATAGACGAGTATATACAAATATATTTAAATAATATTGAGAATATATCTTGAAGGTAAAGGTATCATGTTCCTGGGAAACATGAAGACCAATAATTAAGCATTTCCTTTATTTAGAATCTAGTTATTATTATTATTTATGAGATTTTTTCTTTAACATTATCTAGGAATCCATTTCATTCTCATTTTATTGATTAAATGGAATGGATTTTAGTTATATACCATGAAATATTGATTATAACTTATCCATATATATATATATGGCATGTTTTTCTAGTCATTTACCTTTTCATGTTGATCATTCTCATTAATTAATTATTTCTTCCCCTATACTTACCCTTACCAAGCATTTGATCTCACCCTTATTTTTTTATTATCCACAATTTATAAAGAAAATATATTTGAATGAGTTTTAAATTATGTGGTTTATTATATTTTTTCTGTATTATGTTTCATTTTTTATTTCTTAATGTAAAATGGGTATCGTGTATGTAATCTGGTTTTCCAAAACTACTAAAATTTTATTCCTTTGGGATTTGATTCCTTGTAATCATGTAAATTTAATAGATTAATGCATTGGATTCAGGCTTCTGGGGTCAGGGCATTACTGCTTTTATCAAAGGTAGTTTAGTAGAAAACCTAGAAACTAGATTTAGAAAACATAGATTAGGGAAAATGACTCTAAGATAAAATTTGAGGATAAATATAGAAGAACATCCTAGAATTTTGGCATGGTAGAGATTATGTGGGTCTTCCTAGAAATATATCCTTATCTAGATACTATAAGTGAACATGGTTCTATCACAGATGTACCTAGGGGTAAAAACTTTGAAAAGGTGCGTTGGGCCTATCTCGAGCATAACCTAGTATACGACAATGTGCCTTACTACACACCTAGTTTTACACTCCTGGGGGATACACTTAGTATAATTTACATTTCTTTTCAAACCATTATAAAGGGTTCTAAAGTAAAGATATTCACAAAGAAAACATGTTTATGATTATGAGATTGGATACACATAATGTTTTCAATTTATATTGTATATTTCTCTAGTTTTGGGATTATACATTATGTTACACAATGTTATGATATAATCCAGTATATTCCATTGTTTAGAAATGGTTAATGGAAGGAATAATGGTTTCAATACTCATGGAAAATGTATGAGTTTATCTACTAATGAAGATGATATAGATGGTATTGGAACTGAGCAAGTTATGGGTATATTAGTGTAGTTTAATTAGGTTATGACACTGTGGGGTCTTGAAAATTACAATAAGGTAAGAAAATACCCAGTAATCGCTTTGTAGAAGGAATTAAGCACTTCTGTAAGTTTACCAAGGTGAAGGGACTCAAATTGAGTTTCATTTATTTAAAAGAACTTGAAGGAATTTATGTTTTTAATTGGACAACATACCATCACCGGGAAAGGTACACGAAGAAGAAGGACCGCGAACTACCAGGTATATGGGACGGTCCTCGAACCGCTGGCCCATGAGGCGATGGCTAGCAAGCAAGGCCAACCATGAACCACATGGAATACGGACCGCGTACCATGCCACGAACCCCATAGTTAACGGATTAAGCGGATAGGAAAGGTTCTACAAACCTTTATCGTGAACCAAAGTCTCTGTGAACCCCGGTTGACCGAGTCTTCTGTGAGTTTGAAAATTGCTTCAATGGGCCTTCGCAAATGGTGTTGCATGCCCAGTAGATATGATCATTCTGATGCTCTATAAAAGGAACAAAATAGAAGGAGGAGAAAGAGGGGGATATAAGGAAGGATGAGAAACAAAATCTTGAGGAAAACTCAGAGGTTGCACTTCGGCTTTCATCTTGTTTCATCGGTGAAGCGCGAACCGCAAACCACTTCCTCCATAGGTACAGCCGGCCGCGAACCATAAAAATGGGGGAATTGAATAATAATAATTGAACCATGCACCCAACTGGTAAACCACGAACCAAATAATTCTCTTGAAATAATTTCCCGTGAATGGTACTTCCCCTACCCTCCTTCAATATGATACTCCATGTTGTGTACGACTACGTGGACTGAACCCAACGCCGCATACCCAATTAATACGTAGATATAACCCAAAGTGGAAAGGTGATCCGCATACCACTTTGGTACGTGGTTGGAGATACCCATACCCATGTACCACACAAGTATGCAGATGGCCCTCCTTCCCGCATACCACTATGGTATGCGGAGCCTTCCCCCATCCCACATGAGAAAACCGTACACAGAACGTGGTGTTTTCAGGTATTGTTCCTTCCGGTTCCAACCTCACCCCTCCATTACCGTCTAGTCCTCCATGATCCCTATTCTAAAAAGTCCTTCATCACTAGTCCAAACCATCCTCCAAATCCACCAGACCCATATGATAAGGCCATCGGGTGCATCAACTCGCCCCATTGAGTCTACATACCCATGGTAAGAGGAGTCGCAAAGGCCCTCCCAACAAAGGTGCGGGCTTCAAGAATTTTTGTAAGGCTACATTCCCATGGTAACCCAAAGTCCAACCTTGGGATGCCTACGTGAACCTCCCCATTCTCGAGATTATGGGTGATCACTTGATTTTCCATTCATTGAGGAACAGTGATCAGTCGAAGGGGTTATATTCGCTCCCCCTTTGATGAGGATTAAATTCCTCCCCTTCCCAAAACACGCTCTAGGGCCCTCCCACTTAGGTAAGTACCCAATAATCAAAGGTAGGGTTGTGTGAACTTTAATTCCATTCCACATGGATAAGTTTATCACTCCACGCCCTCACCCATGGTCACCCCAACCTCTTCCATCGCAGGCTCTCCCTCCCCCACCAGTAGGGGAAGAGGCATGTGCATTGTTGAGTCTTTCAAATCCTCTTGTTTCTCAAACCGAGAATGAATCACGCGGGCTTAGATATTTGTGAGGATTACAATATCCACATTTCTGAACTATGTGAACTCTGATTCCTAATAAAACCAAGATATGTAGGATGCCTACCAGAAAGCCCGAGCTCAAAAGGGTGCCCATTAAAAAGTGTCCACCCAATCATGTCTATCAAATGGGAAGCTCTCACGCATAAGACCCACACAATATGAACTATGAGAAATCTGATTCTTGATCGAATCAGGATATGTAGAACGCATACCAGAAGGCCCGAGCTCAAAAGGGCGCCCATCCAAAAGGGTCCACCCAATCATGTTTATCAAATGGGAATCTCTCATGTGTAATCCCCACACAATCCGAACTACATGGGTTCTGATTCCTCTCCCAAGGATACGTAGGAAGCCCTAATTGTGGTCTCGATCCCAACATCAAGTCACCTTCCACCCTCTAAATGACAATAAACTTCAAAGTTCCTTACAATGAGACTAAGTCAGCGTCACCACCATGGCATCAAACATATGCATGCTCACGACGATTTTGAAAACTAAGGGTATCCCGTGGACACACTCTTCGGTAATGAACCAAGGATTTACGAACATATGAACATGACTTAAATCTATAAGAGAGTCCCATAACATGCAATAATCCTCCTTAGAAAGGGTGCAGTGAGCCTGACCTCCCATCCTTTCGACCAATAGAGTCCTCAAGTGTCATTGGCTAAATCGTCAGCCAACAAGCACCTGCCTTTGGAAAGAAGGTCCATGAATCATGGATACTAGGGTTGTTGGGCATTCTTGGATCCACAAATAAACCCATTGGAGACCATCCAAGGAATTTATATTTGAGAAGGACAGATTTAATGAGTTATTGACCCCCAGACGGTCACCCGCGGGGACCAACAGTTCCCCACAGGGTTTATTCAACCTTCTTTAAAGGATAATGACATTGAACGGGTCAAAACAAATGAATGGTGAACTCGATAGGATCCTGTCTCTATGAAAAAAGGGATAAGTGATAATCCTCGTCATGCCATCTCCACACTATCTGTACATGTGCCACCTCAGAGGTGAAACAAAAATCGTGAGCCCGACATGAATCCTTGACCAAGGTGGAGGTTCTACCCACAATGATAAAAGAAAAAAGGACATGGCATGTAAGACCATTTTTTTCGCCCTGATACACGCAACACGTTCCACCTCGGAGGTAGAACAAAAATGGTGAACTTGACGTGAATCCTTAACCAAGGTGACAGTCTCACCCCACTCAAGCCCCTTCGCCCTGCAGTAAAAGAAGAGGAGAAGGGGGCCATGATGAATTGTAAAATATTCATATGTTTAAAGGAATGCTACTTTGATGAGGTTTTTTGGTATGTATGTCATACATGTATTGTAGGTTCCCATAGAGCGACCTTCAATACAAATGACATCCCCACGATCCATGAAGATGAACGCCTCAGTGATCCTGTGGGCGGCCAGGGCCTCAACGAAGAGCAGGAACCCTTTTCCTACCCTGTGTCTTCAACACTGGGGGTCCAATATGTTGATTAGGGAGTACCACCAAAATGGTACTCTCCCCATTCTGGAACCCGCAAGACAAGCCCTCCTGTCTGCGAAGGTCCGCTAGCCACCCCTTCAGCCGCTGCTGGTACCTCTACACATAGTGTCCCTGGTGGTCATATCAAACCATTTCAGGAGTCTGTCCTTAAAACGTGATAATGACTACCACCCTTACCTTAGGGAGGTAGATGAAGTCAATGATGAAGACTTCATCTCAACTGCATAGGGGCCCTACCCATGGGCCCCTGCCAAAGAGCGTCACCGCCAACACTGGACGGCCAAGCCTCCTCCCGCTGAGGAGGACCTTATGCCGAGGGCACCTGCCAAAGTCCAGGAGGCCTGGGACCCTCGGGCTACCCCCAAGGGTGATGAATATATAACCAAGGACACACTATCACACTGGTTTCTAAGAAGAATCTCCATTGTACTAATGTGGCAGAAGTCAATGGGTATACATACAACTCTACCCTCTCCACTCAAGACCACCCCAGAAATAGGGTGGCATGATATGAGCACATGAACGTTCCTACTAGTGCTCACAGATCCCACCATGCAGACAGAGCGACAAGCTACAGGCATATGAAAATATCTTCCGACACACAGCAAGACCACCATAAAAATTGGGTGAAAACTGGAGATACGCAGGCATAAACACCTACTGATGCATCTCAAGCTTTCCATCTAAATAGGACATCAACAAGCTATATGAATGCACAAACACCTACTGATGCATATCAAGCCTTCCACCCAAATATGATGGTAAGAAAATATTAGCAAATTAAAATCCCTACGGATTCATATAATGCATGTGAGACAAATACAATGAAAATAAAGCGTGTAAAAATCCCTGCTCATGAATATGAAGACCACCAGTCAAATAAGATGGAAACTGGAGAGGAAAACCAGTGGAAGAATTGTTCCTATGTCCTGGCACAGGAGAACTGCCAGTATCTATTGGAAACTCATGGAGGACCGGAGTAGACACAAAATCCTTCTCTGACATTGGAATAGGCCTTCATACCCATTCTAGCCAAAGATGTATCTCAGCCCATCTTGGACATGATGTAAGACCATACATTGATTCTAGACCATATCCTCCAAACATGCCAAGATATCACTACATCGACGGAAAATGTGAGAAATCAGGCCCATGACCCGATTTTCTCGAATGGAATGACTCACTCGTGAAATGAGTTAGTCACTCCGGAGAAATTATTCATCCCTGATCTAGTCCAAGAGGGTCAACGGTAATATCCCATGACAGACGGACAACTGGATCAGGAACAAATACCTGTTCTGACTGGGGGATGCTAGTCCAACATGGTGGCCGCTCCAGGGTAGACATATATCCCTGCCAAAACTCAAGATGCTCATCGGCGTATCCTGACGACATCACAAGACCCAACGACATGAGAACCCGTATATGAAGGCAATTACCAAAAGGAGATGGCCCCGATTACCTGCAAGAGTGCGCCCAAAAATGAAAAGTGCTAATGGAAACTGGAAAATTAAGAGCACATACATGATCCTACTCTTATGGAATCTGGGGTCTCGATGCTCTTAAACACATATCAATAAAGGCTCAAGACCCTATCATTCCATTACCAAATTATAGAATTGGTGGTAGTAGTTGTGAATTTCCTCCCCACAATGTCACTACCAGCAGCTCTGAAGGTCCTCTATAGCGCACCCACGTGGCTTATTCTGTGGGTCAAGAATGATCGATCTTGAGAGACTATCTCCTGATGCACATTTAGGTAGCCCTCCCCTCGACATAAAGATCAGACAGTAAGAAGTTCCTCCCCTTACTATTGTCTGGCCTGATGATCCTCCCCAGGGTATACACTCTAGATATGCTTCTCCCTATAGTGAGACGTCAAGTCATGATGATAGTCCTCACCATGATGATGGTCATTACGAAGGCCCTCCTTGCAATGACAATTGTTGTGAAGGCCCTCTCCATAGAAATTATAAGCAACGAGAAGGTCCTCCCCTCATTGTGGTACACCCTGAATGTCCTCCCCAAGATGTACACTGCAGAAACTCTCCCTACAACCAAATATCAAGTCATGATGGTAGTCCTCTCCATGATGATAGTCATTACGAAGGCCCTCCCTACAATGAAAGTTGCTATGAAGGTCCTCCCCACAGTAACATCAAGCAGCAAGAAGGTCCTCCACTTGCTACAGCCTACCCTGAAGGTCCTACCCAAGGTATACACCATCAGGAAACTTCCCTTGATCAGGTATCAAGTTGCAATAGCTGCCCTCACCATTGCAGCACCAATTGCAGAGGTCCTCCCCGCAATCAAAATACAAGCTGGCAAGAAGGTACTCCCCTTACTGGAATAAATATGAGAAATAGATCCTATGATGAGGCACTTAGAAAGGAGTCGGACACATCAGGCACTCCGTCTATAATGAGTGATATTCTTTCTCAACCACAGGATGGCCCAGTGCCACACTCATCTTTTGAGCCACCCCCACGGTGTCTGCAAATCGATAAGGATCACACTAGCCTATTTCTTGGAATGAAATTATTAAGAAGTAGTCGAGTTGGGAATATCAAGTAGAGGAGCTTCCAAAAGAACAACATCATGATATGTTGCTTGTGTG
Source organism: Viscum album (assembly GCA_963277665.1). Lineage (NCBI taxonomy): Eukaryota > Viridiplantae > Streptophyta > Magnoliopsida > Santalales > Viscaceae > Viscum > Viscum album. The sequence goes on along the minus strand of OY728138.1, from coordinate 207,148,499 downwards.
AAGACAACTAGCTAGGGATAATATATCGGTGATGTATTTTCCTACAACCACTTATCACTTTGACATACCAGGGGAATTGTCTGGGGAATGCACACATGACATTCACCTCAATGTATAGAAAACTCTTTGAAAGCTGAAAGAAAAATTCCTACCCTACGAAGGGTATGCAGATCATGTTAATACAATAGGGAAGATTTTCCTTCTAATTGACTTGGAAGACCTCCTGTCTGCAAGGTAGATGAAATAATAAAGGTGAAAGAAAAACCTTGAACTAGCTTGCCTCCATGAACTACATAAATTTCATCACCTCATTGGCAATGCCCTGACTGGAGTTCACATTCGGGGGTGGGGAGAACATGGAGCTTTACACTTCACCCCATGTCCCATCCAACAGACCCCAATGTAAATGACATCCTACAATGTCATCACCTAGAGGAAACAATCAAATGAAACACCTACTCAGGAATGATGGGATACTCAACTAAAACAGGCCCAGAGTAAGTCTCAAAAGCGTCAGGGCCAAAGAGATCAAGCCATCAAAAAACTTATGAGTCAGGTGACCAGGAACATCCCGAAGGCTTCCCGCCTAAGAGAAGCCAACCAGAAAGTAATGATCATGTCTTTTAAAGACCATAAATCCTATGCAGACCCAATACCACACCCGACTTACACCCTCATAAGAGTACGTAAAATTTAAAGAGTGGAAATAGTAGCAGCTACCGCCGCGATACGAGAACAACCCCAGCCCACAGGCCTGGGGGAAATTTTAAATCAAAATTCCACCATAATACCAACAAATCTAAGCCGTAGTGCAGTGAAAGGAGAATAGGAATAACCCTAGCCTACAGGACTGGGGAAAATTTTACCTCAAATCCCCACACAGCGGACTTCTGTCTTCCACTATTTAGGAAGGATGATGGAAAGAGGAGTTACCCATTCCACCCATTCTCATGGTTCACACCCTCTAAGACAAAGTCCTGTTATGAGGTCAGACCAAGGCTCCCTTCGGGTCAACCTTCGTTAAGAAGCATGAAGAATACCAAAAAATAGAAGTGGAAAGTCCAATAAATGGAACAAGGATATTTCCTATCATTCAGCACCGAGCACACCACCCCCAATGAGGTATGACTTAGTGAACGTGGTGAGTGTCAACCCGACGGATCTCATAGGAAATGACGTAGGGGGAGAAGATGCAAATGAAGATGGTTCCCTCCTAGAGGCATTCCATACCAAGCCTAATGGTGTGCATACTCGGAACCAGAGGGAGACCCTAAATCTAGGTGCCTCCTCAGTCAATCCAATATTACCTCCCCCATGAAACTCCAACAAAGAGAAAAATAAATCCAAGGTTGTCTATGAACCACCTCCTCCTCCCCAATAGAGTGTGTCCCTCAACCATTGAGGAAAGGTACACCAAGAAGGAGGAATAAATGAAAGAGCTCAGAAGAATTAATGTTGAGCTACGTCGAGGGAGTAATCTCACCAGATGTGTTCCCTCTACGGAACATCTGTAGGTGCTCCCATAAGAGGTGACCATACCACAGACACTCATTCCTGTGAATGAAGCCAAGTTCATAGGGTTGTTTAACTAGGCCCTAGAAGGACATCAAGACTTCCCCCCATCAGGGAGGTAGCTAGAATATACCTAGGTAAACCCACAAATGATGCCCCCAGCTGGGCATCCACCCCAAATTCCAATTTCCCCGACATGCCCAATCTTGGACCTGCCACACCAGCTCAATCTCAAGCCTGAAAGGATATGAATCAAGAGATCTTAAACACCATCAAGAAGCTAAAAACTTGACTATAATCCATGGAGGGGCGGCATGCTCTAATAAAACCAGAGCACAAACCCTACCCCGAGTGGGTGAGAAATGTTCTGCCACCACTTAACTTCGGGAACCCCGTATTCCCAGTATTAAATGGATTGAGGGACATAGAACCGCATTTGGTGCACTATGCGTCTTACTATGACCCCATGATGGGAACTCCAGAGCAGCAGGAATCTGTAAAACTCAGGTGTTTCGTACGAACCCTACAGTGCTTAGCTTTCATATGGTATACTAGCCTGCCGGCTAATTCAATTACAAGCTGGGAGGACCTCCGGTGACAGTTTCTCTTCCAGCTCAGTTCGACGTTGTCAAAGACGACGATCAGTGATCTCATGAAATGAAAGCAACAAGAGAACAAGAGAGTATCAGATTTATTTGCTAGATGGAAAGGCCTGACAAATTTCATGAACCGACCACTCCCATAGGATGAGATTCTCACCATGTGAATCGATAACCTTCAGGATAAATTTCGAACGCCACTCATCCCAATGAAGTACACCAGTGGGTTTAGAGACTTCTCTACCATTTCCCAAAGGATAGAAGACTCCTTGCAAAGGACTAACCTTAAGTCCTAAGTGGCCCCATCCCCCCATGGGAAAAGAACCAAAAAATATGAAGCGACTTCTATCATGCTTAAGCCACCCCGACACTAGCCCTAGTTGCGAGGCCCCCATCGAACCGTGTAGGACCCCCATGGATGCCAACAACCACCCCCACCTCGACAAGATGAGTGATGGGGTGCTAAAAGAAATCAGTTCTAAGAACGAAGAAATAGAGTTTATTCGTTCTGAGAAGACTAGGTCCATGGTTATTTCATAGCTACCATGAATTGCAATCTTCTCCAGCTACTAGAGCCAAAGTGAGCCGATGAAGTGGGTCTCGAAGACCATCCAAATTATTGTCTGTAACACCAGATACTATGATACAATATCCAGGAATACTTTGTTTTTAAGGATATCCTACAAAAGATGGTAGATTCTAGGAAAGTCAAGTTGGGCCCACCGCCAACACAAGTGGCATATGTTTCCACCTCAGACTCAAGAGAGGAAGAAGAGTGGAAAACAATCACCGACAAGAAGGAGAAATTTTTCGACAACTAGATGAACCAGAAGACCATCAAATGAGTCCATAACATCCTCTAGGAACAGTTGAAACAAACCACTGTGCCCCCCAAAGCTCCTAAAACACTACAACCATCCACCTCAGCCCTGTGGTCCCCTAAAGGACAGAAGGGTAGAAAGAAAGAGAAAGAAGGTGATATGGAACCAAATCCAAATTCAGTGTTGAAACTTTTGGACTTCATGCCAATAGACTTGGTTCAACAGGCACCACCCCTCCAAACTGTGCAATGGGCACCACCCCACCAAACAGTACCATCATAAGGAGGCTGTTAGATAGGAAAAATATCAGATCAAGAACTGATCTTCAACTACATTAATATCATTCACTTGATGGACCCCTTATCTGATAAATTCTATGTCCACGAACCCAAATTCCCCATGCCCAACTGGAGAGCCAGAGGAAGAGGCCATAGAGGCTGAAGGTTTCCCAGAAGGCATGATCGTGGTAGGATTCAAATTCCTAACCATGCCACAAGTCAAACTGTCAACATCACAGAAACCCATAGATGGACCCTTCGGTAGATGCAAAGAGAACCGAAATGCTCCTTCTCCCCCATCGGAAGAAACCCAAGCCCAGTTATCTTGGATTATCCATCAGGGGAAGAACAAGTACCGAACTGCCCAAGGTATACAGGTGGACCAGTCCGGCCAAACATGGAAAGGACTGCAACACCACCGACTCCTGCTACAGAGGCTGAAACATCTAATTCCAAAGCTCAAGACCCTAAAGTGTCTATTAAAGAGCAACCCCAAGCTGGGAAGCACCAAACTTTAAAGAATAAGTATGAAATTTTAAAGCAGTTGGCATCAGTACCAAAAAAGATGTCAATCCTTGACATGTTGAGTTTATCTGCAAATCTTAGGGAGACACTCATCAAAGTCTTTCTAAGTCCCCAGGAGTTTGTGGCTGAAGTAGCGACGACTGAAGTCTACCGAATGGAGACTAGTCCCGAAGAATTTCACACCGTCATCTCCTTCACAGATAGGGATGAAGACTCCATCATGCAAGGGCAAATCAAACCCTTATATGTGTCCAGTAAGATAAAGGGTATTAATGTTTAGAGGATCTTCATCGACAATAGCTCTGGGGTTAACCTCCTCCCACTAAGAATGTTTAGTCGATTGGGATATCATGAAGACAGCTTGACACCGTGCACTACAACTCAATTGGGATACGATAAAATTGAGCATAAACCGTTAGGAGGAATCAAGATTAAAACTTGCCTCGGAGATCTCATATTAGATTCCGAGTTCTTGGTGGTGCGGCAAAGTACGGTCTTCAATGTTCTGTTAGGGAGGCCTTAGCTGCATCAACATGCTGTAATTTTTTCCTCGTACCATCAGTGTATCAAATATTTCACTAATGGGAAAAATGGGACGTCGCACACCGATAAATCCCCATTTGAGTTCTGTGAATCTCATTACATCGATGTGTGGTTCTGTGAGTCGGAAGAAAAACACCTCTTGATCGAAAATTTTGACTGCATCAATGCCCCGAATGGATTGGAGATGGCTTCTACCGACCCCTTCTAGAAGCTTGGGGAGGAGTACGTACTACCCATAAACCAAGTTGAATGCATAATTAAAATCCCAGATACAGACTCAGTTTTCTATAGCCAGCACTGGGCGGGCACTGTAGCAGTTACTGTATTAGGTACTATTCGGTACTATAGCAGCCATGAACTATTCAAATTGGGCCACTGGTTTGGACTTTGAGTCCTTAAGGACTTTGGGCCACCCAGGCCTTCAGGTCAGTAGGTATTTCGAGCCACCTTTAAGGCTTTCGACCCACCTCAATGCCTTCGGGCCACATGCAGTTTCCCCAGACAGACTCTACAAAAAAGGAGTAGCCCTAGAGGAGGATTCAGAGCAGGCACAGTCACCAGAGCAGAACCAAATAGATTGGGAAAGAATGAGAGGGTATGGCTATGCTATTGGGACCATCATGTGCTTACACAGGATGCTTATCCAGACAATAATGTGAAGGTGGAGAGCTACCAACACGATGCAGATGAAGGGAAGGGGTAGTTCCTTGTAGTTAGTCTGGTTGAATTCCCTAAGACCATCTGGTCATGTAATGTCTCTCAAGCCTACGGGAAATTTAATCAGCTAAGCCTACGGGCCTTGTAAGGGTTACCCCTCATCCCTTGAAAGGGGGTTATCAAAAATCAATAAAAATTAGGCCTTTGGGCCATTCGAGCTACATGGTCTTTACTACGACCAACAAGTCCAAAGACATAGAAGAACGAGATGACTCCCATGTTGTCAGGAAAATCCCGGTCAAAGACACTCCCAACCCATCCTTGGGACATCAAACTACCATTGCCTCACACACTAAGGAAAAAGATGATTTCTTTTCCAATATTGGAGAAGTTATCTCAAAAATCCTTTCTCTGTCAGAAGGGGAAGATGATGAAGATGAAGAGGAATAAGAGGAAGAAGACCACAAAGATGCCCCTCCTACATTTGAGGAAGGTGTTTCCACCACCACCGATGAACTTAAGGAGATAAATCTGGGCACTGTAAACAACTCGCGACCCATTTTAATAAGTGTGGCCATGCCTGTTGAGGAAAAGGAGAAATATAACTCCTTCATAAAGAATAATCGAGATGTGTTAGCCTAGAATTACATAGAGATTCCAGAACTCAATCATGAAGTCTCCACCCATTATATAGTCTTACCAAAAGATCACCGGGGCTATAAGAAAGCAACCAGAAGCACCCACCTGATGCATGCTGCTAAATTAGAGGCTGAAGTTGACAAGATGATCAAAAATAACTTCATACGAGAAGTACAATATCTGGTCTGACTGGCCAACATAGTCCCTATCAAAAAGAAGAATGGACATATTAGAATATTTATTGACTTCAGGGACCTTAATCGGCATTGCCCAAAAGACGACTTCCCAGTCCTGATCAAAGAATTGTTGATCGACTCAACAGCCGGATACAAATCCCTATCCTTCATGGACGGTTATTCTAGATACAATAAAATCTGGAAGTCCTGAGGAGATGAAGAAGCTGCCAATTTTAGGGCCCCTCAGGGGGTGTTCTGTTATAATGTGATGCCCTTCGGTCTAAATAATGCTGGTGCCACATATCAGCGCGCCATGCATCACATCTTCAACCCCTTTTTGGGAAAATTCTTCAAGTGTTATATCGAAGACCTGGTGGTTAATTTTCAACAACATTAGAACCACCTGAACGACCTTGAAACTATCTTCAACAAATTGAGATAGTACATTTTAAAGTTGAATCCCTTAAAATACGCATTTGGCGTTACCTCAGGAAAATTTATCAGCTTCATCGTATGCCATCGTGGCATCGAAGTCGACGATGAGAAGAAGAAATCCATTCTTGGAATGTCCCCACCTCACAACCTCACTGAGTTGAGAGGTCTTTAGGGAAACCTCACCTAAATTCGATGCTTCATAGCCAACCTAGTAGGTAAATGTTCACCTTTCACCAAGATCATGAAGAAAGGAGTTATGTATGAATGGGATAATGATTGTCAAGAAGTATTTTACAAACTCAAAAGATATATCCTAATCCCACTGGTTCTCATGCTGCCAATTGAGGGGAGACCACTCATTTTATACATAAATACCCTGGAACGGTCATTAGGCGCCTTCCTCACATAGAAAAATGATGCCGGCAGTGATAACAATCTCTACTAACTCATCCGAACAATGATTGATGCTGAAACTCGTTATTCGAAGATTGAAAAGAACTGAATATCCATAATATTTGTAGTTCAAAATCCTAGGAACTACCCACAACACCATGAGGTCCACCTGGTCTCCCACTGCAACCCGCTCAAGTATATCCACAACCATACCATGCTAAATGGGAACCTATCAAGATGGGCAGTCATCCTACAATAGTTTGACATATGTTACATGCCCCAGAAGGCCATTAAAGGCTAGACGTTAGAATAATTCCTAGAAGAGAACCCCTTAGAAGGAACGATACCATTGGATACTGAAATTCTAGATGAAGAAGTGTTTTCTATCCAGGAGAACCCCCAGATGTGGGAAATGTACTTCGATGGTGCTTCCTGAAGCTCGATAGGGAAAAGGATGGAGGATACCAAGAACAACAAAGTGGGGGAAAAGAGTTGTAGTTTTATATCCTAAAAAGGCGTTATTTCCTTACTCTTTTATGCTTTCAGAAGGGTGTATGAACAATAAAGAAGAGTATCAGGACCTCATTGTTGTCCTGGAATTTTCACTTCAGGTGGAATCCAAACACCTAAAAATAAAGGTGATTTGAAGCTAGACATCAAACAGGTCAATGATGACTATGCTATCAAGAAAGAAGTTTTGGTTCCCTTAATGAACCATTTTAGAGCACTGATATCAGAATTCCCATCAGAACCAACGTTGACTCATGTTCCCCCATCACATAATGCTCATGCTGATACTTTGGAAAATGTATCCACAACCTTGGCCGATCCCGAATAAGATGAAATAGTCATTAGAATTGCTCACTGTTGGATGGTCTTGCTGTTCATCCAGAGAAATATGGAGAAAATTGATGAAATTAGCCCCGTTATAGAGCCTTATGGTTATACCATGAGTTAGATGACACCCATCACAAATTTACTTTAGAACGGGGAACTCCCACCAGTTAGGGCTGAAAGGGAGAAGGTTTGAAGGTGGGAAGTCAATTTTACATTGTACAATGGGGTGAACTAAGAGAAGATACTCTAGAAATGAAACCTTGATGGAGTCCTTCTCAGGTGAATTGATGGAGAAGAGATTGCTGCTGTCATGAAATAAGTGCACACCAGAGTTTGTGGAACACACCGGTCAGCAACCGAGATCTCTCACCAAATTCGGAGGCTTGGGTATTACAGGCCCACCATGATATCGGATTGCACTATATTCACTAAGAAGTTCCATTCCTACCAATTTCATGCTAATTTCATACACCTCCCCCCCATAGATTCTTCATGAGGCTAAATACTCTTGGACATTCATCGCCTAGGGGATGGATGTTTTGGGATCGTATCCTCCCGCTACATCCAGACAATTCAAGTTCATACTCACAATGAATGAATTCTTTTTTAAATGGGATGAAGCCATACCCCTTAAATAATTTGTGGATAAAAACATCATCGGCTTTGTGAAGGCCAACATCATCACCATATTTGGTGTCCCACATACAATACTGACGGACAACAACACCACCTTCTGCTCTGCTGAGCTGGATAAGCTGTACCAGGAAATATGGGATCAAGGCTAATTGGTCATCCTGCTACCACATGACGGCCAATGGGAAGATAAAATCTTTCAATAAGACTCTATCCAACATAATTAAAAATATGTTCAACAAAGATAAGAAATCTTGGCAAGAAAAGATCCTTCATGATTTGTGGGCTTACCAGACCATGACCCTTATCGCCACTCAGGTAAACCTTTACTCACTAGTATACGGGGCAGAGGCGGTGTTACCTATTGAAATCCATGTGCCGTCACTTTGTGTGGCCATTTGTGATCAACTATCCATGGACAAGAAATCCCAGATATGGTTTGATGAATTGGAGCAGTTAGACGAGAAAAGGCTGCACAATCTGCACTATTTAGAAATCTACCAAAACTGGATTACACAAGCCTTCAACAAAAAGGTTCGCCTTCGATATTTCCTCAAAGGAGAAATGGTGTTAGTCCTTAGAACCCTGATGATAATAGGGAAGAAGCCCCTGAATCTTGAACCAAAGTGGAAGGACCATATGTCATACATCGAGTCTATTCCAATGGAGCGTACACCCTGATATCAATTGAAGAAAATCCCATCACAGCTCCTACAAATCCAAAGTTCTTGAAAAAATACATCACATAAAAATGTCCCTATATCAAGGTCCAAACTCTATGTCCTTAAACTATGAGTAAAAATATCCCAATGATAAGGTCCAAACTCTAAGACCTTAATCTATGAGTAAAAATGTCCCCATGATATGGTCCAAACTCTAAGACCTTAAACCATGAGTCATAAAAAAATGCCATTTATATCATAGGTCCAAACTCCATGACCCTAAACTATGAGTAAAAATTCCCTCTATATCAATGTCCAAGATCTACGATGTTAAACTATGAGTCACAAAAAAATACCCCAAATGTGGATTTCCAAGCTCTACGACGTTAAACTATGATTCATGAAGATTCCCCAATGTTCAGGTCCCAACTCTAAGACCTTAAAATATGAGTTAAAAATACTCCCATATCAAGGTCCAAACTCTAAGACCTTAAACTATGAGTCATCGTCCTTTCCACATGATGATAAAATGTAAGGAACATGTCCGTGCTGTAAGATGTTAAACTACGTAGCATAAAACTTCCTAAGTACATGACAATAAGCTGCATGATCTACCATAGAACTATGTATGGATTGATTTCTACCCTTGAAAGATATGTAGCGACACCTTGATCTACGATCCTGGTCCATCCCCTATTAAAAAAATCCTCTATCACGCCCCCTATCTGCCCATACTTGTAAGGGAAACCCTTATCACTCCTTGTTTCTCACACTGAGTATAACTCACATGAGCTTAGGATTAGTGGTAGAGATTCTCTTATGAAATTTAACTATGGGTTAACATGATAAAATTGGATGATGTGAAAGGTATAAAGAAAAATCCCCTACCCTTTGGACCAATCCAAATCGGTACAGGGTACATGCAGAACTATGTACGGCTTGATTCCTGCCCTCACTGGATACGTAGTGACACCTCGATCTTTAATCCTACCCCAACCCCATCCAGAAAGAAAATTAAAAGGCCCCCATCATATTCTATGTCTCCTCACACTTACAAAGGAGACTCAGTAACCACTCCCTATTTCTCACATCGATTATAACTCACATTAGCTTAGGACTAGTGGTATGGATTCTCTTACACAAGTAAACCATAGAGGAGTATGGTAGGACTAGAACCCGTATCATGTAAAACCAAAATGCCTTCAAGTGTCCCTAACACATCGAAAATACATTGGTAGGTAACCTCTAGAACTATGTATGTCTTGATTCCTACACTCGTAGGATACATAGTGATGCTCATATTTGACATCCTGGCCCAACCACTGGCAAAAAAAAAATGCCCCTTTCCCCCATGTGTGGGTCAGAACTATGTATAATCTCCAAGAAGGTCAGAGTTAATCATGTTTTGGGTATTATCACATTCCTAGGTATACCTTTCCCATTTTTCACACTCCATACCTTGGGAAAACTTGCATCCTCACAATCATCCAAGTCCATCTAGGATGGAAGGACAGTGTCCTATGGACACCATTGATTAACTATACATATCGCACCTCAGTGGATCTTCATAAAATTCCCACAAAAATGGCCATAAATCAAAGGAAAATTCATCCCCAGGAGATTACTCTCCTACCTCAGTACGCCCAATGTATTTCAAGCCCCATGTCATCCCTCCTGATTCAAGTCGCCTCTGGGAATGTGGTTTACACCTTCTATTATCACTCATGTCTAAGGAATTCCGGAACAACCTGACTGTGATTAACCTAAAACTTTTGAAAAACTTTACAAGGAAAACCAAAATTTTCCTCACAACACGACGTTAAACTGCAAGGCCAAAATCGTCCTCACCGCATGACATTAAACTACAAGGAAATGGATTTAGCCTAAAAATGCCCCCTAATTTTGAATTCCCTATTCTTAGACGGTGACATGGAACCCTTGTAATCCCTTGTTTCTCACACTGAGAATAACTCATGTGAGATTAGGGATCTTAAAAAGAGATCCACCGTGACATTATGGAAAAACAGACCAGAAATTTGGTCCCAACAGCACGAACCTAAAAGGAATGTCACAGTTCCCTCTTCTGAGAGGAACCCCATGTCCTAGACATGTGATATTAAAGAACCGAGTATCCCTAAGATAGAACGAATACCTCACCATGCATATGAGTCAGATCTATGTAAGGGACACCATTCAATGAGTAAATCACAGCCCAAATGTCCCTAATATGTCCTGGTATACCCCCTGCCATATTCTAAACTCTGTGATTTAAGTAATCTTAAATCCCCATAACCCTCTAATGCCATCTGGGGTGGAAGGCCAGTGTCTTTCGGGCACCTTTGATTGACTCTACATATCATGCCCTGGTGGCTCTGCATATGTCTCCCATAAAAATGGATGTCAATCGAAAGAAAATTCGTACCTAGGAGAGTCATCTCCTATCTCAGTACTCCCAATGTCTTCCAAGACTCATTCCAACACTCAAGATTCAAGGTCCCTTAAAGTCATGGTTTACATTTTTCTCCTTTCACACATCCTGGATATATCATAACATATGGGACCGATTCACTTTTGGTCTCTTTTTAGGTTTCTAAAAAAGTATCCTATCTACATGTGTGAAGTTGATCTTCATGCAAAGGAAGAGTGCCCCCGATCGTTTCTGGGTTTCCCTGAATAAGTTCATCTAAAAAGACTCCTCTTATGGCTAGGGGAACCCCTGATTTAAGGCCACACACTATATTCAAAAAGTTTTCAATCTCCATAATCGTCAAAGGCCATCGAAGGCGGAAGGCTAGTGTCCTGGGGACACCTTTGCTTGACTATGCATATCATGACTCGGTGGCTCTGCATACGTCTCCCACAAAAATGGTTGTCAATCAAAGGAAAATTCATTCCTAAGAGAGTCCTTTCCATCCTATGTGTGCTCAAATGACATTCACGTCTTGTCACACCCTAAGATCTGGAGAACTCCTGGATGGAAGATTATGCACCTCTTTCTTCCCAAGTGCCCCTGACATAGAAAAGACTCTCAACTGAACTGATCACTTTCTAGATCTCCCTCACATAAGTAGGAAATGTGTGGGAATGATTTCCCAATCAAGGTCGATATGAATGTTCCTATTGTTCTCAGACAACACTACTCAAGCCATCCACCTATTGTGGCTACCAACATCAAGATAAATCCAAAATGAGACAAATCCCCCAGACCATCGGGAATGGAAGGCTAGTGTCTGAGGGACACCTTTTCTTGACTATGCATATCATGCCCCTGTGGCTCTGCATACACCACCCAAAAAAATATCTATCAATCAAAGAAATTTTTTCCGTAGGAGAGTCCTTTCCTACCTCTATATGCTTAAAAGCGTCTCTTAAGCCTCATTCATGTCTAGAATCCACAAATCCAGGGTCAATAAAAATCCCTAACCTTTGTCTGAAGGATACTAGAACATTCCCGAATAATGGTCTTGAGTCGGGGCCCTACCCTGTTAAGTTTGATAAAAGTTGTTTGACCTAAACACCACTAATAAGTTTGAATGGAAGGACTGTGGATTGCTAGAGAAAGAAAAGATGTTGTACTCTCTAAAGGGAAAATCCACCGAAGGCACCTCTGGGTAAAAGTCGAGTATCGGTTCACTAAAAAGAACATAGACCCATCAGAAAAGGCGCAAATCTTATTAGGTGAAAAACCCAAAAAGGGAGTCCTAAGAAAAATCCATGTTATGCCTGCTAAGACCATGTTAAGCAGTATTAGGAAAAAATTAGGGTAATAATGAAAAATACATAAAGGTTCATGAGGTATTCCATTCAGCCTCAGCAATAGTCAAACTAGGCTCACTGAGTCCCTTGGCCCAGGCAAAAATTTTCGCTTGATTTGGTTATCTTAGTTTACTGATTTCAAATCATGGTTTATAATTAACACTTGATTGAAATGATGATGACAAGAAGTGATGGAGAGGAGTTATTTAAAATCCAAATCTACTTCATCGGTCTTTGAAAAAATGGAGGAACATCCCCAAGTCGGAGTCTCTCCTACGTAAAAGGGGGGGGGGGGTACATGACATAATTTTGGATAGAACTACAACAAGGCCCAATTTTCCCTTTCCAATAGAATGGTGAGTGATTTTTGTGGGCCATCAATGGTTTGTTCCAATGAAGTTCTTTCCTCTGTTTAGTCTTTGACTGTCGTGCACACCCTCTCTAGGAAAACTTTAAAGCCCCTCCCTTTCTTCTGGGCCGCTTCATTATTGGCACTCAAAGAGGCCAACTCCTCTCTCAAACTAGCTGCACGGGCTTCACACTCCTACAAATCCTCCTATCAAGCTGCCACCAAATCATGGGAATTCACCTCCTTATCCTTTAGATGATCAAATTCTTCTGAAATATCTTGGAAGGTTTCCACCTGGTGATGGGAATAATTAAACTTGGCCAGCTTATCCTCGCAGTAAGTGAGGTTTTCTCAGGAAATGAAATTTCGGTAAATAAGGAAGTGAAGATGTTGATAATCAAAGCTTCCGAAACCCAACTTAGAAAATAACCATTGAAAATTGTCACCCTCATCGTCAAAATTGGCCAAGGGTGTCTCCATGATAAGAGAACGTAACTAGCACCATGCCTCTTTGCATACCTCCTGGTGTCTCTCCACAACACCGACAATTTGATCCTCCCTTACTTCCATATATATGTAAGTGGTAATCATTGCCGTAGAAGTGGGGAGGGACCTAAGGCTAGTCACCCATGGCGGGAAACTCCCTTTCCCCCAAGATGGCATAGCCACTGGAGCTGGATGCGGAGGACTAACTGCGGCCTTCGGGATGATTGGTGATGCTTGGCTAGTACTCATCTCATCAAGATCTTGGGCAATATACACAGAAGGGGGGGGGGGGGTAGTCTGACTCACTCCCCACTAAAATGGGTTGAACTGATGAAACCCATCCCAAATGATTTTGACAACGGATTTAACACCTTCTCACCATGAGAGCAGGAGCAGGAGGTGTATCCATCTTGGTTGCTGAAGGGATGGAAGTAGAAGGTGTGGCTGTTGCACCTCTCAAGACAAAGTGAATGTGTGGTGTTGTTATTGGGCCAGTAAAGGGATAGGAAATAGTCAAGGGTTTCTGTACCCTCAAAACTGGTTCTTTCATAATCCCCTCAGGGTAACAATCGACCCATAGTTGGGCATACTCCAGCAATAGGAAGGTGGTCTCTGTTGTACTAGGAATGATAATTTCTCTAGTAGCACCTTCATGCATCATCATAATCCACAATTGACGGAGAACCATAGGATGAGATTCTCAACTTAGTTGAAAAACCAGAAGCAATGCAATTTGTTGAAGGCATCCAAGCTGCCTGGAAAACTGGTAGGGGAGGTATGGTTCATATACAACTACTCGGTCTACACGAGTGGTAATAATCCCATCCCAATAGTTGATAAGGTATGAACATTACTCCAGGGAACCTCCCCTATCAACTCTCAATGATCCATGAGGGGTAGGATGTGGTGAAAACAAGAAATGAGAGGCATCATTCAATAGCCCGACCACATCGGTAATAGTCAAAATCCAGGGACGAACTACAAAAATGCTAAGAAGAGCCGGATGAAAGTCAGAATGGGGAATCCATGCGGTATGTTGATAATCATAATAGGGTAAGTGTTCCGCCATCCAACCATATAGGAATTCTAACGGTCTACTAAGATGATGCAGATACCTACCTTCCTGAATCTTTCCTAATAATTCATAAAGCCAGGTGAGGGTAGGAAGGGCCAAATTAATGGGTCGACCCTCTTCCAGCATGGCCAACATCATCAAGGTGTAGGCCCAAACCCCGTTGTATACTTCATAGGATGGGAAGATCCATCCACTTAAGAACATGGAGAAGAAACCCGCTAGCCTAAGAATAGGTGAAATGTCAGGCCGAAGATCATATCACCATTTGAAATACCACCCTACTTCAAGGGTAGCATAGTATAACCCTAGAGTCTGGAGGGAATGACAGGTTGGGTGAGTTCGACTACAACACGCCTTCGTCTTAGGCCCGTTCGTCTGAAAAAATAACATTATCCATGCTTTGAATGGGATGAGGGAACAAGATTCAAGGGGATGATCCAGTGATCCCACTACCATGACCAGTAAACTCTTTGTCAAAGGAGACACATGATCAGTGTCATTCCATGTGGCGGCAACTGGGAGGAACTCGTCATACATCTCTATGAGGATAGGGAGACCTCCAAGCTGGTAGATGTCCCATAGAATGATCCCCACTTCTACATGCAGTATATAAAAGGGGTTGATTCTTGAACACCAGTGACTCAGAAATTCTAGAAGGATTTTTCCCAGAGGGAAGGTTGCAAACCGAGACACCCAGGATGCCTGGTGCAAGCCCACTACTTCCAACTGATCGGGGGACTCCAGACAGGTCTGATGCACCGAGAACGCCCAGTCCCACTCATCAGAGAAACATCCCCTGACCTGAAAATCCCACTTGGTGCTCCACCCACCACTTGGATTTTCTCAAGAAATGATGATGATGGATGGGTATTCTTGGATATCTAGTCTCAGGGCACCATTGTGGCACCCGTAGCTTCCCTGAGTCCAGGATGAACCTCGCAGTATGAAAACATTTTCCTGAATAGGAGTGGTGAAAACTTCTCCGGTTGAGGAAATACTAGCATGATCATGATCCTTTGGTTCCTCTAAGAGGATGAAAGGAAGGTCGGGATTAGGAAACTAAAGAGGCACGTCAGCAAGAAGACCAAAGCTGTAAAGTGGAAATTGCATGGATAATGGGTAAGCTAGAATCTCTGACATCAAGAATACCGTTAGAAAGCTGTCATGAGTAATGATGTGGGTATGAATGCTATCATTGCTATTCCTCACCATGGAGGCCCTCATATTCATTGATTTATCAGTAGCCTATGGATCAACCATTTTAACCTGCATAGCAAGATCTAGAAGCCGATGAGAAATTAGTCTGATAAGAATTATTGGGAAAAGTCTATGAAAAAAATGGCTAAATGATTTAAAACATGTTCGCAAAAGGCTCCACATACTATTCATAAAAGAGGTATGTGTAAAGACCATTCCACATGTAGCACAACACACATAATCTTCTCCACCTATAGCTATGGTATGTGGGCCCTATTCACCACATACACCCACGGTACGTGGAACAACCATGAGACGAAGGCCCATGAACTATTGTCTGGAGAACAGAACGGTCTGCAGAATATTGAGAACGTGAACCTCAAACTCAGTTAAGTTCACCTTCAGAAGTTGTGGATTAAAGTTTAAGTTTGTATTAATAGTTTTAAGGATCAGTTTTCCGATCGAAGTTTAGTATGTGAACAAATCAGCAGCATAGGCTTATTCTATGTGGAATCCATATTTTAAGTTTTAAATTTCCATAGTCCCATTCAAAGATTCCAAAATGTGGTACGTGGATGGGGAAATGGTGAGGAAATCAGTTTGCAAAACATACAGAATAGTTTGTGAACATAGTTTTTATAAAGAGCATGGTACGCGAATAGTGAAGGAGGTTGGGAAATCCAGATCAGTTTTTCCACGAGAAATGGTAAAAGGAAAATGAAATGGGACCCTATACATAGGTGTGGTCCGCTTCTACTAGGTCTACCTACTCTATCGTGAACCCTTTCAGTTCAGGACCACTTCTACATTGGAATAATATCCTTTTCGTTCCGAACAGACCCCATCCCTATGGGGGGCATTTGTAGGGTCCTGAAAATTCCACTAAGGGAAAAAATACCCCATAATCACTTTGTAGAAGGAATTAATCACTTGTATAAGTTCATCAAGGTGAAGGGACTCAAATTGATTTGCATGTCTTTGAAGAAACTTGATGGAGATCAAGTTTTTAAGTGGCCCACGTACCATCACCAGGAAAGGCATATGAAGAAGAAAGACTGTGAACCGCTAGGTATGCGGGACAGTCTACAAAATGCTAGATAGCAAGGTGATGGCTAGCAAGCAAGGCTAACAATGAACCCCATGGAAGAAGGACCACGTACTGTGCCGAGAACCCCTCAGTTCTGGATTAAGGGGATAAGAAGGGTTCCACAAACCATTATCACAAACCAAAGTCTCCATAAACCCCATTTGAATGAGCCTTCTTTGGGTTAGAAAATTGCTTCGATGGGCCTCTGCAAATGGTGCTTCCTGCCTAGTAGATATGATCATTCTCATTCTCTATAAATGGAGCACAATAGAAGGAGGAGAAAGAGGGGGATAGAAGGAAGGACGAGTGAAAAAAGATTGAGGAAAACTCAAAGGTTTCACTTCAGCTTCCATCTTGTTTCATCGATGAAGCACAAACCAAAAACCACTTCCTCTATTGGTACAACTGGACACAAACCATAATAATATGGGAATTGAATAATAATAATTGAACCGCGAACCGAACTAGTAAACTGCGAACCAAAGACTTCTCATGGATGAATTTCTCATGAATGATACTTCCCCTAACCCTCCTTAAATATGGCGCTCCGCATAGCTTACCGCTACGTGGACTGAACCTGGCACCGCGTACCCAATCGATATGCAGATATAACCCAAAACGACAAGGTGAGCCACATACCACCTTAGTATGCGGTTGACGATACCCATGCCCACGTACCAAACTAGTACGTGGATGGACCTCCTGCCCGCATACCACTATGGTATGCGGAGCCTTCCCCATCCCGCATGAGAAACCCGTACGCAGAATAGGGTGTTCTCGGGTATTATTCCTTCTGGTTCCAACCTCACCCATCCATTACCATCCAGTCCTCCATGATCCCTCTACAAAACAGTCCTCCAGAACTAGGCCAAATCCTCCTCCAAAGCCACCAGACCCATATGATAAGGCCATTGGGTGCATCTGCGCGCCCCATTGAGTCAATATACCCATTGTAAGCAGAGTCATGAAGGCCCTCACAACAAATATTCGGGCTTCAGGAATGCCTGTAAGGCTACATTCCCACGGTAACCCAGAGTCTAACCTTAGTATGCCGACGTGAACCTCCCCGTTCTCAGGATTATGGGTGATCACTTTCTTTTCCATTCAATGAGGAACAATGATTAGTCGAAGGGGTTATGTTCACTCCCCCCTTTGATGAGGATGAAATTCATACCCTTCCCAGAACATACTCTGGGGCCCTCCCACAGAGGTAATTCTCCAATATTCCAAGGAAGGGCTGTGTGACCTTTATTTCCATTCCACATGGAATGGTTCACCGCTCCTCACCCTCGCCCACAGTCACCCCGACCTCTTTCGTCGTGGGCTCCCCCCCACCAGTAGGGGAGGAGCCATGTGCATTGTTTAATATTTAAAATAATATTATTTATCACACCTATAATGACTCACATGGGCTTAGAGGTTTGTGAGGATTACAACATCCACATTTATGAACTACGAGAACTCTGATTCTTGATCAAACTAGGATATGTAGGATGCCTTCCAGAAGGCCCGAGATCAAAAGGGTGCCCATCCAAAATGTTCCACCCAATCATGTCTATCACATATGTAGATCTCATGTGTAAGCCCCACACAATCTGAACTATGAGAATTTTGATTCCTGATCGAATCAGGACACGTAGGATGCCTACCAAAAGGCCCAAACTCAAAAGGGTTCCCATCCAAAAGGGTCCACCTAATCATGTTTGTCAAATGAGAAGCTCTCATGCGTAAGCCCTACAAAATATGAACTACGTGAGTTATGATTCCTCTTCCAATGATATATAGGAATCCCTACTTATGGTCCCAATCCCAACATCAAGTCACCTTCTGTCCCCCTAGATGACGATAAAATTCAGAGCGTCGTACAATGCGGCTAAGTCAGCGTCACCTCTGTGGCATCAAACATATGCATTCTCACGACGATTTCAAAAACTAAGGGTAGCCCATGGACACACTCTTCAGGAATGAACCAAGGATTCATGAACACATGAACATGACTTAAATATATAAGAGAGTCCTAGAATAGGAAACAATCCTCCCCCAGAAGGGTGCAGTGATCCTGACCTCCCATCCTCTCGACCAATGGAGTCCTCAAGTGTCATTGGCCAAATAGTTAGCCAACGAGCACCTTCCTTTGGAAAGAAGGTCCATGAATCATGGATACTAGGGATGTTGGGCATTCTTGGCTCTACAAATAAACCTGTTGAAGACCATACAAGGAATTTATATCAGAGAAGGGCCAATTGCATGAGTGCTTCACCCCCATGAAGTCACCCGCGGGGACCAACAGTTCCTCGTAGGGTTAATTAAACCTTATTTAAAGGATAATGACGCTGAACGGGTTGAAATAAAGGAATGGTAAAATCAAAAGGAGACCATCTCTATGGAAAAAGGGATAGGTGATGATCCTCGTCGTTCCATCTCTGCACCGCCCATACATGCTCCACCTCGGAGGCGGAACAGACACATAACCTTTCCTGGATGGATCAACCTATTCTACAATGATATTCTCTAATGTTGGATCAATTTATGTGGCATAAGACCCCATCATTTAATGGTACTACTAACCTAATTGCGTTGGAGCAATGTATTAAGTCTTTGGAGAAAATATTCATGGAATTGTGATGTGGTGAAAAGTAGAATGTTACACTTTTATTTTATTATCTCAATGGTGATGCTGATCAATGGTGGTTATTAATCTATAATACTAGGGAGGAAGATGAAATAGAAATAATGGATTACAAATCTTTTAAGGAAACATTTTTTTGGTAAATATTTCCTTTATGAGAAACAAACCAAGATGAAGAGAAACTTACTTAATTTAAATCAAAAGGAGGAAGAAATTATTAATAATTATGAAGATACCTTTACAAGGTTATCCATGCATGATACAAATTAAATATGAAACATGGAGTGCAAGATTGAACACTTCTTTGAAGGTATTAAGCCAAATATATAAAGGGAAGTTGTTTCTTATACATTTTCATCACACAAAGAGATTGTTTTATTTCCATAAAAATAGAGAAGGAATTATCAAGATCCTACATATTAAAAGATTCCAAGATAAGAGGAGGTATTTTGAACACCATGGAAAAGGGAATGATTCAAATAAGAAGAAGGGAAAGGTGGATTTTCCAACATGTGATAACTGTTGAAAGAATCCCCTTGGAAAATTCTTGAAAGTATTGAGAGTTTTTTATAAGTGTGGAGAAAAGGGTCACCAAGAAAAAGAATGAAAAGGGAAGAAGGAAAATACTGCTATTTAGTGTTACAATTACAAGGAGATGTAGAACTATGAAAATGAATACCCCAAGTTTCAATAGAATATACCTCAAAACAATCTATGGGATAAAGGTCCAGCTTATGTTATTGACAAAACCAAAGTGGAATGATTAATGTGATTTTGTATTTGGATATATGAAATATGTTGTAAAATTATTTTATTGATGATGTTATAATCATATGAATTATGAAATATATAAGGATTTTATTATAATAATTTTTTATTAAATATTTTATATCATATGTTTAATGGTACAAAGAAAAGAGATTTGGTATAAAGTTAAACTTTTTGTAAAACACATGGTTGAGGGAAATATAACCCTTAATATGTTCCTGATGTTGACATAATTATGTTTAGATAAAGAGATGATTAGTATAGATAAAGTAAATTGGATACTACTAACTACCATGGAAATGATTCTAAAGTGTTGGATCGTAATTTTTTTGAAAGGTTAACCATTTATGAATGGTTTAAGTTGAACTTTGGAGTGGCTTTAGATATTGATGTATTACTTCAAACTATGATGCAAATTAAGATAAGATATGAAGTTCAAATAGTTCAAGGCACAACCAAAGTATAATATTATGATTATGAAATAGAAAAATATCAAGTAATTATATTTCTTTAAATTATTAGGGAGTGAAATAATTCCTCAAATTTGGAAAAAATGGTCTTGAAAAAATAATAGCGTCCTATTATCATCATTTTTGATGATATCAATGACCTTTTTAATAATTTTGGTTAAAGGATTAGTGGTCATAAACTTTAAGTTGAACATGTTATCTATCACTCTCAATCATAACTTGATAGTTATATTTCTCTTCCATATCCATGTTTTCACTAATGTCCTCCTATTAGAAATCCAAGTTTTGTGGTGACCTTCACATTTCCTTTTCCCTCTTGTTAATAAGATATGTTATTAAACCTATTTATGATGTAGGTTTTTAAATAATAGTATTTTAAAATATCAATTCCTCAATTACTGAGATCAAGTTTGAATTGCGAGGATGCAATTTATTTAAGGTAAGGATAATGTAACACACCAATACTTGACAATATTTTTCTTTTAGGATAAATGTAATTTTGTTGCTAGCATGATTTATATGCAACACCGAGTTAACATTACACAAAAAACAAGATTGAGATTTTATGTGCACCATAATTTTTAGCCTTCTCTATATATAACATTAAGGTTAGATTACATTACATGAAATAAGGAATTTCTTTAATGACTTGATCTACACACAAGATTGAGTTTTACCAAACAATAATATATTATTTAAATATTATTATTTAATATAATAAGATATAAACTAGTCATTAATTTGGTGGTTATTAATAGTATTAACTAACTTATGAATATATATGTTTGAATTCCTTAGTTAAAAATTAATTATAAATGAATATAAGAACCAATTGAATATAAAGGAAATATTTTTATAAAAAACTATTATTTATGATCACAAAGTCCTTTTATCCCAATAAATAAAATTAATTAAAATTATTAATTCATATTAATGTAATATATATATTATATATTTAAAAAAAATATTTTTTTTACATTTATCCAATAGATTTGATAAGAACAAGATAAGAACAAACCCAATATTACACATAAAAATCCATATTTTTATAGAGACACTTTTACCATCTTTTAATGAAGAACGTATTTAAAATATAAATTTTGAAACATTTATAAATTAAATATGTAAAAATAAATTAATTTTTTAAAATTGGAATATAAAAATTTACTTTGGGTGAATTTTTTGTATTTTTATGAGAAGTTTCATTTTTTTGGTGAATAGTGAAAAATACCGTATTTTAATTGAAAAATGACTTTTCATCTCAATAATTTATAAGGCTAAATTATATTTTAAATTGGTTAAAAGTAAAATTATATCAATTATACATAACCTAATACAATTTAAGTTGTTTTAATCAATTTATCTTTGAAATTGGACATAAAAACTTAGTAAACGTTTTAACATTTTCACTTTAAAAACTCGCTTTGTCGTGCTGTCTGCCAGATTAATTTTAAATTAATTTCTACCAATTATGTGATTTTAATTTGGAAAAATGGATTCAATATTTTTAATAATAATAATTTTTAATGTCTAATAATTTCAACTTATTTTTTTTTACAAAAATATTAGTGAAAGTAATTAAAATTAATTACATCGATTAAGAGAAAGATTAGCTTAACATGGGATTAAACCTTAAAGTCAAGGAAAAAATGACCTATAAATTTGTCCAAAATAATTTTTATGGAAATATTTATACGTTATAATCCATTTTCTATAATTTTGTTTACTATTGGATCCAATTTACATGAAACAAACATGGGTGGAATTCCCTTCTAAAAAACTTACAAGAATGCCACTCCACCTCCACTATAAAAAGGAACTCACCCCTCCCACTTATTCTCAACTATAAAGAAATTTTTCTTAACCAAAATCTACCCAAATAATCTCCCAACATCCCTCTACTCATACTAGAATCCTCACTTTGGTCAGAAAGCAAACTAAGTAAGTCTTTTGGTATAAACCTAAAGGAGTTACCCAAATAAGTGGTAACCTTCTTCAATGATCACTTTTGTTTCATTTATTTGTCCACCCATTCAATTATTTTTATATAATTATTATATAATAAAATCATTATATTAATTATAATAATATGTTATTATTATTATAGTTCTATAAAGATCCATCAAAATGGGATACACAATCTTCGTTTTTATGTACGATAAACTACCACCTCACGAACCTATGTCATTCATTCTTTCATTTACCACCTTTCAATGTTGAAATAATGTTGAATTTATTGTTTATATATTCTATATATGATATTATAATTTATTAATTGTTTTGGAACTTCTTATATAACTATACCCTTTTTCTTTCTATTTTGTGTGATTACGATAACATCATTTGTGGACGTGTGGACTACCGTCTTCTCAAAGCGATGTGATTTGTTCATGCTATAAATGGAATGTATTATGGATGATTTTAATAAAATTATGTGAAATATATGACATAAATATGATACTATAATTATAATATACATATATATCATTTACTTTTCATTCTTTTAATATGAAAAAGAAATGGAAGTAGCGTTCATGCGTACATATGACCTACCATCTCCATGAACGGTGCATTTTATTTCCTATATCCAAATTTATGGATTATTATAAATACATATATAATGAATATATATGATATTTAAATAATTTTTTAAATTTTATAGATAATTAAATAATGATATAATTAATAGGAACAACAAGTAATAAGTCAAAACATACTCAAAAAACTAGGCAATTAACACCCAAAATATAAAAAATAATGAAATATTTCTAACAAACAGGTAATAAGATATTATAATAAGATAATATATGATATTATAAATGTTATTATGGTTCTATTATAAGTTAATAACATGTTTAAAACCCTAAAATATAATTTTAAAATATGTTTAACCAAAAATAAACACAAGGTAAGGGATTTTCATCTAACTTTTTACAGCTGTGAGATAAATATCCCATTCACCACTTACTTATATTTTGTGGTGTATCTAATTACCATTTTGATATATAATTTCATGAATATTTTTATATTCATTGTATTTAAGGATTTAATTTTAACTATATCATTTAAGGGGTTTTGATTTGAGAATTACCAAGTGGAAAACTTATCTTTCCAATACCACTTTCTTTTGTGATAGTTAAATTTCTATTGAAACAATAACTTAATTATGTTCATTTTTATTGAATTTTATGTTTATATTAAATATAAATATTATAATATGGTAAATATTGTTATTTCCTAAACTATATACCATTTTTACATACGGTGTTCACTTTGAAAGTTATTTGATTTACTGGGGCAATATTGATAAATCTGTATCCTTCACTCAATACAGATATTTGATAAGGCACTTTATTTATGAATTTAAATCGGTTATTAAATATACTTGGAATTATTTTTACAATAAATAAATGGGTTTGTGATCATTTAATTCAACCCCTGCGGGTTGAGGACTGGTTAATGTAAGCCTCACGAAGCATCAGTAGTCTCATGAGATGAAATCAGTTGGTGAAAAACCCTTTGATTTTATTTCCAAGCATAATAGATAAGTTTTTAACTGTAGTTTTAACCTATCTTGAGAATATATATTGAAATTAGAGGTATAATGTTCCTAGGAAAACTGATTTATAATAATTAAGAATTTCATTTTTTGCGAATTCAGTTATTATTATTATCCATGAGATTTTTTCTTTGCCATTATCTATGGATCCATTTCATTCTATGTTTATTTATTGAATGGAATGTGTTTTAGTTATCTACCATTTCATATATTTTTTCATTATCTATATATTTATATTTAATTTTTTCTTAGTTATTTTCCTTTCCATGTTTATTTATTCTCATTGATTCATTATTGATTTTGTTGTACTTACCCTTACTGAGCATTTGAGCTCACCCTTATTTTGTTTCCTTTCCCCAGGTTATGAAGAAAATATATTTGAATTATTTTTCAAGGATAAAGTTTATTATATTTTTTATGTATTATGTTTCATTTTATATTTTCCAATGTAAAATCAGTATCATGTATGCAATCTGGTTTTCCAAAACTGCTAAACTTTTGGTCCTTTGGGATTTGATTCCTTGTAATCATACCAATGTGATAAATTAATGCACTGGATCCAGGCTTCTGGGTTCTAGGTTATGCATTTAATAATATTATTCATATCTTTAACCTTTTATAAAATTCATTTACAATTATTCTCTAAATTTATATTTGTTAGTTAATATGTATTTTCAATATCAGGTGTGAGTTATCATAATTGTTTTGAACTAGTTTCGTAATAAGGAAATTATTCTTCATTATTCTCAAAAATTATTTATTACTAAATATTTTAAGGTAATGTATTATATATATTATATTTATTTATAAATATATTATCTAATTCCATTAGTGCTTTAGTTACGTTGTATTAAAATTGAATCAGTGTCAGATTATTTCAACAAGTTTAGTGATCAAAGATGATATTTTAATAATAAGTTAAATACTTAATATAACCATTAAAAAACCAAAAAATCATTATTTTGTCATTTAATAATAATAATAATATTCTTTTCATTCCCATATTCATCCATGATAGAGTTTTATAGAATCATTCAAGTAGGTGGTTAGACTAACCCAAACATGAACATACCATAATTCGATGGGTGAGTGTGGTTAAGAAATTATTTATTTTAACATAATATCATTATAAAATAATAATAGTTATATTATTTATATGTTTTAATGTTTTTAATAACATTTTAATGTGTTTTCATAAATTATGAAAATCAATATGAAAAACAAAAAACGTTACTTCGTGGAGGTGGTAGTCCGTGCAATGCACGATTAAAATTTTCATTTCACAACTAATGAGAGGGGATAAAGACAGATTATAATTTGTATCTTAAAAATAAGAATTATTTTACTCATTTAAAATTTATTATTTAATTATATATTTACAATCAATGAAGAGAGGTGGCGTTTAAAAATGTAAGACATTGCTTTGTGGAGGCGGTTGCATTCGGAAACGTATGATCAATGTTTTTGTTTTGTTTTTATAAGTGGATAGAAAGGAATAAATAATAGTTGTTACATTAATTATAATAATTATGATGATTTCATTATATTACTATAAAAATTTTATTTTTTTAAGATAAATATTAAGAAGAAAATGATAAGGATTAAGTAATACTCATATTTGGAACATGAACTTTCTCTTGAAAGTATCCTTAGAAGTGAAGGGATTAAAATAACTAATTGAGACTAGAGGATTAATGAAATGAGATAGGGTTATATTAGGATCAAAATGGTACAGTTTCAAGAATAAATTCTAATGAATAGGTTTGTTATGAAGTCATAGAAGTGTTCATCTTTTATAAGTAAAGAAAATAACACATTTGTAAACACCCATTGTTTTTTAATAATAGAATTATACAAATAAAGGATCAAAAAGTGATAAATAATTTATTTTTAGGTTTTATAAGGTCTATAAATCCTCTAAATATCATTTTAACACATTTTTAAACATGTTTCATTTCATTTACCATTAGGTTTTTATATTTTACCATTTACATTTTTACCTAGGTAACTAGATTTTAACTAAGTAATATACTTTTTAATAAAAATATAAAACAAATACTCTTACTAAATTTGGGTGTTATAAAACTAAATTTAACCTCTATTTAATCCAATTAAATTTATAAAAAATAGAAAATTAAATTTTAAACTGAAACATTTAATATATAGAAAAACCGTTTTGTAGAAAAAAATTATTTTTACCATTAAGCATTCTCGATCTTATTTAGTATTTATTACTAATTTAATGAGTGATATTATGTTTATATACTGGATTAAATATTTTATTAAATATTTTTTTTAAAGTGGTTAATTGATTTTTTAGATAAAAATTTAACAATATTAATAAAACAATTCTATGAAAATAGATATTTTACCATTATTGTGGTCATTAAATTTAATCTTAGAAATCCCACTTTTATTCTTGAAAATTAAGTTAAAATTATTAAATAATATGTTAATTTTTATATAAAATATTAATTCAACTTTTATATATTTAATTCCTATTAGTGATGGAAACCAATTTTTAATAGAAGCGAATAAAAACAATTTTTAGAGTAAAATATTAATTATGTTTCCAAAATAATACACATGGGTTTAATTAAATCAACATAGTATTTTTAAATGATTTATTTTAATTTAAAAATATTTAATTATATATATTTGGTTTAAAAAACATGTAATTAATTCTTGAATTATAATAATTTCATAAAAGTGATGATATTAGAAAAATCAGTATTTTCTTACTATTCACTTAAAAAACAATTATTGTAAAAAAACCTCAAAAAATCACCCTAAGATAATTTTTTTTATTATGAATTAAAAAATTAAATTCATTTTTTAAAATTAAAATTCTAAAATTTATGAATTTATCTTTTAAATAAAAATTCAATATTTATAAAGAAAAACAAGTTTTATTAATTAAAAAATGCCTCTTTTACACCTTTGAGTGTTCTTAATCCTTTTTTTATGAATTAATAATTGATTAAAATATTTTTTATTTACTATAGGTCTTATTATTCTTAAATTTTCTTAATAATAAATATTTCATGGCTCGGTTTAGTTTGGCGTTGCATGTAGAGAAATCTATCGAACATATTATTAATTTAGAGAAAAAGATATATATATATATATATATATATATATTCCAAAATATCAGGGTGTTACATTATCACCCATTTAAATAAATTATATCCTCACAATTTTAATTATTGTTCACTAAAGGAAGATTCTAATAGATCCATAAGAAACTCAATATATATATTCTATTGAGATATCCTCCATATTATCCTTGGAAAGACTAGGAAACTATTTATCTCAAATACGTTTCTTAGGAATTTTTAGTGACGTACATTTCATAGCTTGTCACGAACCAACCAAGGTCGAACCTGAACCAGTACCCAACCCGGTCCGCGACATGGTCCGAGAGGAATTCCCGATCCTCCCGGGCTAGCGACAAGCGCCAGGGAATCAAACGAGAGCAAGAGGGAACGATTTCTCCCAATGAAAACAAACAAAGCAGCTAAAAAAAAATAGAACAACACAAAGTAAATAAACAACACGAAAAATATAGAACGATCAACAACAAAAAACTAAACTGACCACGACCAAAACTCCTCGTGACCTTGAGAGTCACTCTACGAACCACAACCAAGTCTCACCAACGACGAACAAGCTCAAGTGAAACCTGTAACAAAACTAAAAATTGTAAAATACTATAAGCATGAGTATTAAAACTCAGTTGGAATGCCCAAAAAACTATTCCCAATACACTACCTTTAAATAAAGAATTCACTAATTCCGGGTTTGAACTAAATTATATAAAATATGGGCTTCCACACACAATTACATTTCCAAAACAAGTAATAGTCCATTTCTCTTTTTCATTTAAAAACAAGTTTGATGCTTGAAAGGAGAAGGTGCATTTAATTTTGAAACAAAATTTTCACGAACAATTTAGAAATCCAAATTTTTGTTGTTAGTTGAGAGAAAAACCACACATGACACACAACCCAGAATAAGGGTAATGGGAAAGTAGAAAATGAGGACCAAAAACCGAACTGGGCCTCTCAATCATCCGCCACATACAAATAAATAGTAAATAAAGCATGGGTCAAACCTAGGAGCTCATGAACAATCCAGAACGTACCATACATGTGACTCATACTGAAGGCATGCCTACTCTTGATGACATCATAATGCCCTAACGCCTGGTGTTTCCCTACATGGCCTAACTAAGGGGCCCAATCCCATAGCAGAGTATAGTCCATACTAAGGGACACTAGCCAGTGCGTAATCTAAACTAGTGCAGTAATCACTCTCAGAAGATTCACTTACTATGCCAGGTTCTCATGTCAACACGTGTAATAAAAAAGAAAGGGGTGAGTCAAAAAAGTCAATAAAGTAGAAAAAACATCATACACAACTCATGCAGTCAACGTACACCAAATATCACCCCTAATTCACCCCAAAGAGAGTTTTCAAATATATTTTACTTTATTAAAGTGCCAAACGAGCCTTCACCAATTTTAAAGAAAATCCTCATTTCTCAAGAGAACCAAAACACTTGTTCACACTTCAAAAGAAATCATTTATCAATAAACTAGAACTATATTTGAAATTATGTGAATTATGTTTAAAGTCCAAATGGGAATTATTTCACTAATGGGTGTCCGTTCATCAAGAAAATATTTCAAGTGTTTTGTATAAAATAAACGGCTCTTTTTACACCAAATAATCATTTAAAAATTAATTATCTTATATTATTTTCCATGTATTAAAATTAATAAAATATCAAGAAATTAATAAATTGTGAATTTAAAGGTGAGTGTAGTGGGGGACCTACCTCGACTCATAGTCCAAACACAATGGCGCATCATGCCTCGCACAGACGTACAACCACACACAAACTGACGACCGTAGTTTTACGGAATTACCTCTTCAATTGCTTCAAAAAACTCACAACTAAAAAATCATTGCCACTGACTTAAGACAATCCAGATGAAAAAACGGCACAAAAACCCCCTCGACATGTTTTTAAAACACAACTCGCACCATCTAAATTATTTACTAAACCACTTTAAAATTTATGAAACAATATTGAAAAATTAACTCGCATCTTTACACAAAAAAAACTCATTCACAAACACGTCTTTGATCAAACGCAAACCTACATCCTACTAAAATAGAAAATGCACCACTTGCAAAGTCAAATAAACTAATCGTACAATTTATAAAAAGAAATTAAACAACTCAGGACTAGTTTTTATAAAAAAACATCTTAATTCACAGTAACATTCTATAAGATATAAAATTCAAACTAAGTTCATTTAAAAAAAACTAAACTTCACACCATAATCATTAATCATAAACATTCCAAATTTATTATCCAAGTGAAGAAACAACACTAACCTCACCCGGTGCATAGGCACACTCGAACAACGGGGTCGCTCAAAAAGGAAAACGGTCAGCACGGTGCTGCGATGCTCGGGGAAAACCACCAATGTCATCAAAGATGGTGCGAATACTAGCACAGTTGAAAATGGAGCTGTTTGGAGTAGCTGGGGTGGCCACAAAGCATTGCACAATGATTGGAAGTCGACAAAGGGGTCGTGTGGGGACTATGTGGCTGAACAAAAGGTTTGCACAGTGTCACACTACGGAATCAGAGGTGCATTAGGCCAGAGGTGCACGCGTCAACAGAAAAGGAGGGCGTACAGTCGAAGAGATACTCGTCGGCTAGTAGGGGGCGCCCTGGAGGGCTTCGCACTGGCCAACAAGGGTTTCACCGAAGGGATTCATGCTGGACAACAGGGGCCATGCCGGAGGTATTCGCATTGGCCAACAGGTGGCCGCACCAGATGGATTCACGCCGGTCCGAAGGGGGAAAAGAGAGGAAGTTGTAGGTGAGGTTGGGTGGATGGTCGGAGGATGCGTGCAGGGAGGGTTCCATGGGCTAGGTCACGCCTCGGCTAGTGGAGGCCGGATATGGGTGCGCTGACACAGTGGGAAGATAAGGTCACCAGACTGGTGGAGGTGCGATGGAGTAGTGGTGAGGCCAGCAGGAGGTGAAGTGTGGCAGGGGTGAGGCTAGAAGGGGGTTCTAGAGGCTGGTGTCGCGACCATGCGAATAGGGAGGAGCTGCAACCCACATGGAGATAGACGGGGGGGGGGGGGTTGCAATGAGGAGTGGACTGCTCATGTCAGAGAATATGAGAGGGTTGGTGGAGTGCGGGGGAAATGGAGGAGGTAGGGGTAGGTTAGCGTGGGACAAAGAAAAGGAACCCTAGAATAAAGGAAATTAAAAAAAATTAATTAAAGGAAATGAAAAATTAAAAATCAAAACCTAGTAACATTAATAATAATAATAGTAGTAATAATAATAGTAATGCTAATAAAAATAATAATAATTCCTTCAATCTATAATTTTAATATTAGCATTAATATCAATAATAATAATAATAATACAACAATTTTGACGATGATAATAATGATAAAAATAACAATTTTAACCACACCATTCTTTATTAATTATAATAACATTAATGGAACTTTTTAATAATAATAATAATAATAATTCCTTAATTACAATATTAATAATAATAAAAAAAAGCCTTATTGACAACAATACTAATATGAACCTTAATAATTATACCGATAAAAATATAAATAATAAGAACACCCAGTTCACTTTAACAATAATAATAAAACCACTAACAATAATAAAATTTTAAATTACACAATAAATTAGAAAAGTTTCTCATTTTAATTTTCTGAAAATAGGCGGATTGTGCTGATGTCTATCCATAGCCGCACGGGGTTCCCAACATGCGCTCCGCCCATGTGTGAAACGACATCAACAAAAAAACGCACACTTTTTTTGAAAAAAAACTCAAAATCCTCATCTGGACTCAACTCGAACCCCAACAAAAATTTTAAAGACCAAAGTAAATGATAAAATAAAATAATAGATAGGTTGGGGTGTAACAATTCTCCCCACCATAACGCTTTCCACCCCCAAAAAGCCACAACAAGATCTAGACCCACAGATAAAAATTATTAGGTGTCATCCACTTCCAAAAGTTTAAGTTCCTCTAGTTGATCGATCCAAACAGACACCAAAAACCCATGATACATAACTCATCCTTAAAACACGATCACCTTAACCATCACAAAATAGAACTCAAACCGTCCATTTCAACCAAGGTATGAATGAACTTGAACTACCTCTGACACTTATTCCCATAATCTTAGTCCAATGGGGCCGTTGGGTGTACTCTAATCTAGACATTTACCCAAGAGGAAGAATTAAAAATTAAGTGGTTCTGCGCGAGACCACCTTCCACCAAACAATACATGAAAATAAACTCTGACACTGACATGGGGAGTCCCAAACGGACTCCCCACCGAAAGGATCGGGCTAACACTAAATTAATTTAGGTGTAACTTTATGAGACCCGCTGTGGGTCTCCCCACCATAAGGACTGATGAGATTAACCAAACTTGAAAAATTTTCTCACGGACAAAAAACCCCCACCACGAGGGGGGAGAAGGGAAGGCCAAACTGGTAGAGAATCAAAACTACCACTATTAGTATATAAACAATATTTCACCCTCAAAAGAGCATAAACCATGTCACACTAAGGACCGAGATTAAACCAATTCCCTTCTTCAACACTGGGGTTCTCTTGACTACGCGCCAGCTTCATTCTGGGACCTATGGATAGAGCACCGATTATTGAAGCATATTATTCCTCATAGTCAGGCTTAACAATTCCTAAACATGACACATGAACCATAATTTTACCGAACGAACTTTATTTCAAAATAAAGGTTTCAAAGAGGTTCAACAATAATAATTCTTACAACTGAAGGAAAATAAACATCACAAAACACTACAGGGGATGACTACTACATCCAAGAAATATTAAAAATAGAAAAACTCAAACTGGTCCCCAAACATTTCCCTACTCCTACTGATGGGCTGAGGTGACCTTCGACGATCCAGGTCTAGCTTCAGCACACTTCTTGGAAACACCACAACAGAATCGCTGCTAGTGACCCAAACGTCCACAGGTGTGGTAGGGTCTTGGATCACTCGGACACATCGACCTCTTATGACCCTGCATACCAAACTGGTGACAGATCACAACATTGCACTGTCAATAAGAAGACTGAAGGTATGCAGGTCTCTTGATTCCTCTACTGGTACCCCCAGTATCAGGTCGTTTCCCATTATTCCTATCGTCATCCTCTGCACTGATTCCCAAGGTCAGAGGATAATTCTCCACATTATTTCCTCCTGCTAACTCAGATTCGGCCATAAAAGCTTTCCCCACAACATCTGAGAAGGTGGTTAGGTTGAGCTCTTCCACTTTCGACTGTAGTTCAGGTCGGAGTCCAGACAAAAATTGTCGAGCCTTCCCTGGATCATTTGCAACAAACCATTGGTCGTACAGAACTAGGTCCAAGAAACATTGATAGAATTATAATACTTATTCAATGCCCTGCTGAAGAAAACACAACCTCATCCTCTTCCTCAAAATTTTCAACTCAGAGAAATATTGTTGGATGAACGATGACTTGAAAAACTCCCATGTTATATCTTTCTGAGGTTTATTATGAGACACAGACTTCCACAATTTCCAGGTTGGACCTTCAAGAATAAAGGTAGACAACTTCACCTTTCACGACTCAAGAAACCCAATGAAACTGTACTTCCTCTCAATATTTTGCAACCACTCCTCCACCTCAAAAGGATCCTCTTGACCATAAAAGAGTGGAGGACTCAACTTCTTGAATTCTAGAACATAGTCTATAGGTAGATCAACTGGAGGATATTCTAAGGATGCACCACATAAATCTGCACCTTGGGCATCCATCAAACCTTCGTGGGGGTGAACACTAAGGAACAAGAAAAGAAAGAGCGATATCAAAACATGGCCATTGCCATTTCAAATTCAAAATTTCACAATCTCTAAAATAAAACTTTACAAAACAATTTTTTGTAAAGTAAAGAAGACCCAAACAATTCACCAGAGGAAATTAGTACCGATTGGTGACTTAGACATATGGTTGGTGGCCATACTCCAGTCACACCACTACCACAAGGATCACTCTAGGTTAATGTCCCCAGCTCCACATGGCTTTCCAGACCATGCGAGCTCACAGAGGTCACTTTCCCGACTCCTATTTCATTTCCCAACATAAAACAATTCAAAAGAACCAAAAAGACACCAATAGCCTGGACATCCCATGGTAACCCGAGGTTTGGAATGAGCAAGGTTTCATGCCGTCATTTTTATCTGTACACCTTGAGTCCCAACAATTCTACTCCTACTACCATGACAACCCCAAATAACGATGGGTGCTCTGAGAAACAAGGTCTGCTCAAGAGCCAACCTCCTCTGATACCATTTTGTCACGAACCAACCTGGGTCAATCCTGAACCGGTCACCCAAGCCAGTCCACGACATGGACCGAGAGGTGTTCCCGATCCTCCTGGGCTGGAAACAAGCACCATGGAATCAAACGAGAGCAAGAGGGAACAATTTCACCTAATGAAAACAAACAAAGCAGTGAAAAGAAAATAGAACAACGCATAGTAAATAAACAACATGAAAAAGATAGAACGATAAAAAAAACAAACTAAACTAACCACGACCAAAACTCCTTGTGACCTCAAGAGTCACTCTCCAAAACAAAACCAAGTCTCGACCATGATGAACAAGATTAAGTCAAACCTTAAACAAAACTAAAAACAGGAAAACACTATAGGCATGAGTATTAAAACTCAGTTGGAGTGCCCAAAAAACTATTTCTAATGCAATACCTTTAAAAAAAGAATTCACTAATTCTGGGTTTGAACTAAATTATATAAAATATGGGCTTCCACACACAATTACATTTCCAAAACAAGTAATAGTACATTTCCCTTTTTAATTTAAAAACAAGTTTGAGGCTTGAAAGGAGAAGGTGCATTTCATTTTGAAACACATTTTTCACGAACAATTTAGAAATCCAAATTTTGGTTGTTAGTTGAGAGGAAAACCACACATGACACACAACCCAGAATAAGGGTAATAGGAAAGCAGCAAATGAGGACCAGCAACGAACTGAGCCTCTCAATCATCTGCCACATACAAATAAACACTAAATAAATCATGGGTTGAACCTAGGAGCTCATGAACAATCTAGAACGTACCATACATGTGACTCATCCTGAAGGAATGCCTACTCTCGATGATGTCATAATGACCTAATGCCCGGTGTTGCCCTACATGGCCTAACTGAGGGGCCCAGTCCCCTAGCAGAGTATAATTCAGACTAAGGGCCACTAGCCAGTGCGTAATCTAAACTAGTGCAACAATCATTCTTAGAAGATTCAATTACTATGCTAGGTTCTCATGTCAACACGTGTAATATAAAAGAAATGGGTGAGTCAAAAAAGTCAACAAAGTAGCAAAAAAATCACACAAAAATCATACAGTCAACATACACCAAAGATCACCTCGGAGTCACCCCAAAGAGAGTTATCAAAAATAATATATTTTATTAAAGTTCCAAACGAGCCTTCACCAATTTTAAAGAAAATCCTCATTTCTCAAGAGAACCAAAACACTTGTTCACACTTCAAAAGAAATCATTTATCAATAAACTAGAACTATATTTGAAATTCTGTGAATTATATTTAAAGGCCAAATGGGCATTCTTTCACTACTAGGTGTCCATTCATCAAGAAAATATTTCAAGTGTTGTGTATAAAATAAACGACTCTTTTTACACCAAATAATCATTTAAAAATTAATTATCTTATATTATTTCCGATGTATTAAAATTAATAAAACATCAAGAAATTAATAAATTCTGAATTTAAAGGTGAGCGCACTGGGTGGAACTACCTCACCATGCATTCCAAACACAATGGCACGTCACGTCTCACACAG
Source organism: Viscum album (assembly GCA_963277665.1). Taxonomy (NCBI): domain Eukaryota; kingdom Viridiplantae; phylum Streptophyta; class Magnoliopsida; order Santalales; family Viscaceae; genus Viscum; species Viscum album. The sequence goes on along the minus strand of OY728138.1, from coordinate 207,113,473 downwards.
ACGCACAAACACATGCAAGATGATGACCGTAGTTTCACGGAATTACCTCGCCAAAGCGTTGCTACAAAGAAACAACAACTAAAAACCCATTTCCACTAACTTAAGACAATACAGACGAACAAACGGCGCAAAAAACCCCTCGACATGATTTCAAAACACAACTCTCACCATCTAAATTATTTACTAAACCACTTTAAAATTTATGAAACAACATTCAAAAAGTAACTCACATATTTAAACAAACAAACTCACTCACAAACACATATTTGATCAAACAAACACCTATGTACTACTAAAACAGAAAATGTTCCACTTGGAAACTTAAATAAACTAATTGCACAATTTATAAAAATCAATTAAACAAAGCAAGACTTATTTTCATAAAAACACATCTTAATTCACCTGAACATTCTATAAGATATAAAATGAAAACTAAGTTCATTTAGAAAAAAACTAAACTTTTCACCGAAATCATTAGTCAAAAAAATTCCAAATTAATTATCCAAGTGAAGAAACCACACTAACCTCACCCCAATGCATGGGCATGCTCGAACAGTGGGGTCGCACAAAAAAAAATGGTCGGTTTGGTACTATGGTGAACGGGAAAACCACCAACGTCATCAATAACGGTGTGAAGACTGTAACAATTGACTACGGAGCTGGTCAGAGTAGTTGGGGTGGCCGCGAAGCATTGCACAATGATTAGAAGATGAAAAAGGGACCATGTGGGGATTGTGCGACCGAACAAAAGGTTCGCACAACAGCACACTATGGAATCAGAGGCGCACTTGGCCAGAGGTGCATGGAGAGACACAAAAGGAGGGTTTGCAGTCAAAGGGATACTCGTCATCTAGCAGGGGACTCCCCAGAGGGCTTCACACCGGCCAACAAGGGTTGCACCAGAGGGATTCGTGCTGGACAGCAGGGGGCCGTGCCAGAGGTATTCACGCCGGCCAACAGGTGGCCGCGCCGGAGGGATTCATGCCATTCCAAAGGGAGAAAAGAGAGGATGATATTGGTGAGGTTGGGTGGATGGTCATAGGATGCGTGCATGGAGGGTTCCATGGGCTAAGTCGCGCCCCGGCTAGAGGAGGCCAGATATGGGTGGGTCGATAAATGTAGAAGCTGAGGTTTCCAGGGGGTGGAGGCATGATGCAACATGGGTGAGGACAGTAAAAGGTGCAATGTGGTAGGGGTGAGGCCACAAGGGGTTTCCACAGGCTGGTGCCGCGGCCGTGTAAACAGGGAGGAGCGTCAGACTACATGGAGAAGGATAGTGGGGCTTACAATGAAGAGTGGACTACTCATGTGGGAGGAAGGGAGAGGGTTTCCGGTATGTGGGGGAAAGGGAGGACATAGGGGTAGGGTAGCATGGAACAAAGAAAAAGAACCCTAGAAAAAATGAAATTAAAAAAAAAATAAATTAAAGGAAATGAAAAATTAAAAATCGAAACCTAATAACATTAATAATAATAATTGTAATAATAATAATAGTAATACTAATAAAAATAATAATAATGACTTCAATGTATAATAATAATATTATCATTAATATCAATAATAATAATAATAATAATAAAACAACTTTGACGATAATAATAATGATAAAAATAACAATTTTAACCACAACATTCTTTAATAATTATAATAACGTTATTGGATCTTTTTAATAATAATTATAATAATTCCTTAATTACAATATTATTAATAATAAAAATAAATCCTTATTGATAACAATACTAATATGAACCTTAATAATTATACCAATAAAAATATAAATAATAAGAATACCCAGTTTACTTTAATAATAATAATAAAACCATTAAAAATAATAAAAATTTAAATAACAAAATAATTTAGAAAAGTTTCTCATTTTAATTTTCCACAGACAGGAGGACCATGCCGATGTCTAGGCAAAGCCTCATAGGGTTCCCAACATGCGCTCCTCCCAGGCGTCAAACGACATCAACTAAACAATGCACACTTTTTTGAAAAAAAAACTCAAAATCCTCATCCAGACTCAACCCAAACCCCCAAAAACATTTAACAACCAAAGTAAATAATAAAATAAAATAATAGATAGGTTGGGGTGTGACATAACTTCATTTTGATGATCCTATTTCCAACAAAATACTAAAAACAAAATGGTTATGATAATTTCTAATCAAATCAGAGTAAATGATCATATGAATATGAAAACTCCATCCTAATATGTCTTATACAATGACACATTCATTTCTAAATATGATAAATTTAGTTAAACTATGATATAATTATACCAAACAATCACCCCTTAAATTTTAACTAGGTTATATATGGTAATTTTCCTATTTGGTTATCTAACATAGCTCATCATCAAATTCCAATATATTTAAATTCATCATATTGGTTTGTAAAGAGAATGTGGTTAACCAAAGTATATCCCCTAGGAGTGTTTCACTAGATGTGTAGTAATATTGAGTTGACACTAAACAAACATTTTCAGGGTGATTAAATCTAGAGGCATATGTTCCAAAACCGCATCCACTTTCCAATATCCAGACATGGGTTTAATTTCTTGGAGAACTATAAAATCTCAAACTTTCCAAAAACATTATGATGTTATCATATAATTATAATTATCTATAGTATTTTTACTAAATTTCTCTTACAATATTAAAAAATTACTAAATTAATCACTAAAAATTACTAACCACTCCTTTGATATAAATTGAGGCATCCCAGACCTACACACCCAGGTCCAGTGCTAAAAAGAATTATTTTAAAATTTAACTTTGATACCTAGGGATATTATCTAAGATAAACTTTCACAAAATTCAAATTAGTAGTATGTCTCATAATAATCTCACACAACCCATAGAACCTTTTGGATTAGTGTCTTTGATGACTATATACATAAGAAATTTATTTTATAACACATTTGATTATTTCTATATAATATAACTTCTATATAATCCCTTGCTGACTTTAGATAAGTTATACTTATCTTCATAACATGGGGAAAAACATTAGAAATGGGTGATCTCAGGTGATTAGTAATGGAAAACTGATCAACATGTCATGAAAGGTTAGATAAAAACCATATGATAAATCATGGGTATGGGATAAATTCCTTATTAAAAAGAACATGGAACAATAATATTTATCCATAAATCATGATAGAAGGACATTTATTCTCAAATTAACGAACAAATACCATGGAAAAAGAGTATGAAATCATGATCCATGAAGCATAATCGTAGTTATATAACATAAACAAACATGAAGACCTTGAAACATATCATAACAAATAACTTTAACATAAACACTAGCATATGGAAATTATACCATTACGAACAATCAAAATATATGAATTTTATATTATGAACAAAAAAAATGTACATTCTTCTTACGATGAACAAAAATGTCCACACTTCCTTTTTTAAACAAGAAAAATTCCCATGAATAACATTAATATATCTTGAGATATAATCCCTTAACCAATGCATTGGAGGTATTTAATGGACCCATACCCTATTAGGTCTTTATCCGACCCAAACCATCTCAGGGATTTAACAGACCCAAACTACCCTCGATATTTATTAGAACCAAATTGTATTAGGTATTTATTGAATCCAAACCATATTAGGAATTTTTTAGTCCCAAACCATCTCAAGTATTTATCAATCCGAAACTATCTTAGGGCTTTATCAGACCTAAAATTTCTCAGGGCTCTATTAGAACCATATCATCCCAGGTATATATTGAATGCAAAAAATTTTATAGTGAAAATATATACACATGTGTGACATATATAAAATCAATCCAAGATCATAACTTGAATATCCTATATAAAGAAAATGGGTTTCATATTTTTTCCAAATTATATCACCCAAATTGACCTCAAGAATGTAAATGGTAACCAAAATTAAACTACCCCAAAATAGTATTATATAATAACATTTAGAAGGTGATTCAAGAAAAATAATTTCCATAAAAATAAATAATTTAAAATAAGGAGTAAATGGCAGTGAAATCATAAAATAGTTTTTTAGAAAAAACTTTTATCTTTGACATTAAAGATGATGTTAAAATTATTTTGAAAAGTAATTTTCAAAAAGGTGAAGTTAAAACCTTTGAAAAATAATTAATTTTAAGATGAAATTATAATAGTGGATCCTTAAAAGAGATATAATGGTTTCAAAAATGTGAAGTGAAAACACTTTTGAAAAGTTTTACTTTTAAAATTAATCTTCAATATTGATCTTTAAAAAGGGGAACAGGTTATTAAAAAGGAATTTAGAGTAGAAGATAAAACATTTTATTTTTAAAGGATGGGAAACATTTTGAATATTTTGAAATACCTTTTTAATACCCAAATCGAAAAAAGTGGTAGTAAAATTTCTCTTTGAAATTTGATATTATAAAATAATAAGGTCATATGAGTAATCTCATATTTGTATTTCAAAATAATAATGGAAAACATTTTTGGGAATAAGGAACATGAAAATAGAGGGAAAATGACTTTAAAGGAGATGAAATTTTCTCTTAAAAAATTGAACTTTTATGAGAAATAAATTCATTGAGAAAGAATATTTGATTTAAAAATATCATTTTTCATAGATATAAGAGAGAAAATATATTATGAAATAGGAAATATAATAATTTTTCAAACTTATAAGAATAACACTTCAGCAATAATATTTTAACTCCAATAAAGGAAATTTGAGTTAACCAAATCCATTACGAATATCATAATTCATAGAGAAAAAGAAATTTAGAAAGGGGGTTGTGTGTTAGAACTGTAAATACCCTTAAAATTTTAAAATAAATAATAATAAAATAAAAGTTCATAATGTTCCTAACTTATAATTTCAATAAGAACAATCATAACTCAGTTAATGAGTATTGAGTTTCCAAAAACTTTTACAGTAATGGTATTGTAAGAATAAGAGGGTTACCATGAAATAGAAATTCAAATATCATGAAAGGAAATATATTATTTATACTTGATTTAAATGAGGTATTTAATACACCATATAAAATAAATGATGGTTTGTGATATCAAACATGTATCATGGATTTGAGGAAGAGACAAAGAAACCCTTCCAACATTAGAAACATTAAAATCAAAACCCATTGAAGGATATAATTTCAAATTAAAAATTAAATATATTGAATATTGAGAGGACTATCATAGAAAATATTAAATTTTTAGTCAATTTACCATTCCAAAGAAAATATTGTTTATAATAAGATGTATGTTTCGAGAAATTAAATCTGATATAAGAAAACCTTACCTTAATTCCCAACCTCCATGAAAATGATTGAATATTATGTATCAAAAAATAACTATATTAATCACCTATTTAATAACATTATTAATTTATATAACCTTTTATAAACTTTATTTATAATTATTCTCTAAATTTATATTAGTTGGTTATTATATATTTTCAATATTGGGTGTGAGTTATCTTGATAGTTTTGATCTAGTTTCGTAATAGTTGTGTTATTCTTCATTATTATCCCAAATTTCATCATTACTAGATCATTTAAGGTACTATAATATATATTTTATATTTATTTATAAATCTCTTATCTAATTCCATTTTTTAGTTATATTTCAAGAAAATGGAATCAATGTTGTCTTATTTAGGTAATTTTAGTGATCAAATATGATATTTTAATAATAAGTTAAATACTTAATATAAAATATCCATAGCCACAAACCAATCATGAATTTATTATTAACTTATAATAATATTAGTATTTAATTTTCCATATCTATCCATGATATATTTTTGTAGTATTGTTCAAGTATGTGGTTAGACCGACCCAAACATGAACATACCATAATTTGAGGGGTAAGCATGGTTAAGAAATTATTTATTTTGACATAATATCATTATAAAAGAAGCATAATGATATTATTTATATGTTTTTGTGTTTTTAAATAAAATTTAATTAGGTTTTGATAAATAATTAAAATAAATATGAAAAATAAAAAATGTTACTTTCGAGAGGCGGCAGTCCACATAACATACAATTAACATTTTCATTTCACAGCTAATGAGAGGGAAAGAAGATGGATTATAATTTGTCTCTTAAAAATAATAATTATATTATATATATAAAATATTTTTTTTAATTCCATCCTTATAATGATCAAGGAGAGGCGATGGTGAAAAATGGAAGATGACGCTTCATGGAGGTGTTATTCCGCACAAACGTGCGATCGCTGTTATTTTGTCATTCAAAGTGGTTATAAATGGACAAATATTGGTTGTTACATTAATATAACAACATTTAATTATAATAATTATTCTGAGTTAATTATATTATTATGTATGGGGTATGTTTGGAAGGGAAATATTTAGAAGAAAAGGATAGGGAATAAGTAATACTCATGTTGGGGCCTTGAACTTTCTCTTGAAAGTCTCCTTGGAAATGAATGTCTTAATATAAATAATTGATAATAGAGGATTAATAAATTGAGATAGGTTTATAATAAGAGAAAAATTTCATATTTTCAGGAATTAATTCTAAGGAATAGGTGTGACATGAAGTGGTATAAATATTCACATTTTATAAGTGATGAAAAGGGCACTTTTTGTGAACTCGTATTATTTTTTAATAATAGAATTACACTATTCAAGGGTAAAAGGCTCAACAAGTTATAAATAATGGATTTATGTATGGTAAATGGTTGAAAAATCCACTAAATATCATTTTAAAACATATTTTAAACATTTATAAGGTAATTTACCATTAGGATTTTATAATTTACCCTTTTTTACATAGGGAACTAGTTTTTAACTATGTAATATATGTTTTACTAAAAATTTAAAATAATACCTATTACCAAATCTGTGTATTCTAAACCAAAATTTAACATCTATTTAAGCTAATTAAATCAATAAATAATATAATGTTAACTTTTAAATTAAAATATTTAATATATAGAAAAACTATTTAATAGAAAAATGTTGTTTTTACCAATTAGTGTTCTTAATATTATTTAGTAATGATTTTAAATTGAATGAGTGATAATATATTTTTATATTGGTTTAAAAATTATATTAAATTCAATTTTTATAAGATATTAATTTATTGTATTAGATAAAAATTATTAAATATTAATAAAACAATTATTCGAAAACAAGAGTTTTCCCATTATCAAGGTCATTAACTTTAATATCAGTAATCTTAATTTTGTGACCCAAAATGAAATTAATTTTATTACATAGTTTGAGAATTTTTATCTAAAATATTAAATATATTTTTATAGATTTAATTTTTAAAAGTTGTGAAAACTATTTTTTAACATAATTGAATAAAAATAGTTTTTAGATAAAATTATTACTTAAGTTTACAAAACATTACACTTGAGTTTAATAAATTAAACATAATATTTTTCAATGATTGGTTTTAATTTATAAATATATAATTTTATATATAAAAGTTTTTTTATTTTAGTCTTGTATTATTATAATTTCATAAGTGCGATAGTATTAGAAAAATCATTTTTTATTATTCATCTAAAAATAAATTATTTTTGAAAAATATCAAAAATTAATCTCCAGATAATTTTTTTATTTGGAATTAAATTTTTTTTATTTTTTTAAAATTAAAATTGTAAAATTCTAAATTTTTTATTTTAAATAACAAATCAATATATATAAATAAAAGCAGATTTTATGGAAAAAATTCCCTTGTAAATCTTAAAATTTTTAATCCTTTTTTTATGAATTTTTAATTGATTAAAATATTTTTAATTTAATAAATATTTTATTATTATTAAACTCTATCAATAATAAATATGTCATAGAACGTTTTAGTTTGGTTTTACTTGTGTAGGAAGCTATCAAACATACTATTAATTTCGAGAAATATAAATATATATATCAAAAAATATCATAGAGTTACATAATGTGTCATGCCATATGTATATAATGAAACATCATCGATGTATTCTCCTTAGAGTATCCCTTAGTGTAAAATATTTATGCAGCTGTATTTACCTTTTATTCCTTGGTTATATTGGATGTGGAGTTAATTGTGATAGATTTATATCGTTCTTTCTAACATGATAACAATATACCTATATATTCATTAAAAAATTTACATCATAATTAACCTATCCACTCTTAGGATGTTTTTGGGATCTTTGGTTTCAACATGGTTGTTCTTAGTGAATCTATTAGTGGAAGACTGTTGGAATAGATAACACTATAAATTTGAAAGGATTTTAATTTTTTGATGGATGTATTCACCAAATTTGAAAGAATCAAATGAGATCTCATCTATGATCAAAAGTAATTAATGTATACTTAGTTTATATATATATATATATAATATAGGTGATTTATTTCACAAATTTGTATATGATTTAAGTGGATAAAAATTTCTCAATGCCAATGTAAAGGCATAAAATTCCTTCTCTGGTGTGTTGTTGAATAAGATATACATGATGGTGATGAGTTTTACATTTTGAAAATAAATATGGGATGAATTGGATAAATTTTATAAAGGGGTTAGTAAAGTGAAATATATAAGGATATTGTTTATTCATAGCAATTTTGCTTTTTTTTAAAAGGTTGGGGCCGAAGCCTCATTTTTTTTATTAAATCAAAGCAAAGTCCTATTTTAACTGGGTAGAGGGAAACCCATTACATAGCCCGAAGGCCCAGTGGTCTTGTAGCCCATTACATAGCCCGTAGGCCCAAATTCTAAGGCCAATTCACATTCTATGAATAGTAACCTGCTGCTACAGTACCGCCCAATATCGCCGCCGCTACAGTGCCCTGCCGCCGCTACAGTGTCCTGCTGCCGCTACAGTACCCGCTGATGAACAGTGCCGCCACTGCTACAGTACCACTACAGTACTGCTACAGTACCCTGCGCCCCATGGGTTTTGAACCCCCATTTTCCATGTAGTATTACGGGGTGCTTACCACTAATCCAAACCCCAACTACATTCATAGCAATTTTGATGATATGAAGATGTGTTTAAATAAAACCGTTGATAGTTTTTAACTAAATAATTGAGGCATTGGTTCTATTCATGGACCCAGTAACAAGATGAAATATGGTGACATCATAAAGAAAAATATGAAGTGATTACCACCTCTGTGAATTCCAAATGTGTCATCTCACGAGGAAGTAAATCATGTGAAACTATTTATTAATTATTTAAATAGAAATCTTGTTACATATGAAATTCATGGGAATCTAGAATCAACTATGAGTCACTTATATAAGAAGATAAAATTTAAATCCATGGAGAAACTAAACATTATCAAATTTGAATAAGATGAAGAAGATATAAGTGATTAATTTCTATCACTTGTGTCAAGAAAATTCATGAGAGGAAATGGAATATTTGAGGTCAAGATACCTTTGGCTTGATTTCATTATGGAATCATTAAATTTTTTTGTGATGTGTATAAGGAGACTTGAAGGTGAAGAAAGTTAAGTTGAATACCTAATTTTTTTAAAGGAGGTTTTACCCTAAGAAAAACTTCAAATATAGAAACAAATCTAATAATAACTTTCACTAGAAGAGCTTAGTAATCAAGGGAGAGGATGATAAAAAAATATTTTTTTAAAGAAAGTGAAACTAAATTCAAATCATTTTTAGAGGATATTATGATGTTAATAGTTGAAAAATTTCAATCTAAAACCATGAAAAAGAATCAATCCGAAGTATTGGTTGATATAAAAGTATAAATTGAGGTACCTCTTAAATATTTTTATATATAATGAAATAATAAAATTATAACCAGTGGACTATTCAAATAATCATTGAAGTATATTGATAAAATCGATGTCAAAATCATTTGAATAGATAAGGTTATGGAGGAACATGGGTATTTTCAATACAAATTTATAGAATAGTTTATTTTTTAAACTAAAAATTTAATAACAAGAAAATTTTTTTCAATGAAATTAATTCTTGTATCATGTATAAGTTAAATAAGAGAAAATCCTTTGAGGAATAGGTGAGGGATGGGTAAAAAACTTAACACTCAAATTAAAATAGGCGGCTTTGATAAGAATTTTTAGTTTAGAAGTTTTTTTGATGAAGAGTTGATATAGTGTTCTAAATAAGACAAGGGGAGTATGAAGAAAGTGATAAATGATCAATGGTATAATTATATGGGTAAAAATAGAATTAATATTTTGGGTGAAGCATCTAAAATTAGTGAAGAAAACATGAAATATAAAGGAAAATAAAAGTTTAGAGATACCTTTTCATAATTAATAGATTCTAAAAAACTGTGATTCTACTTGAAGGTTGAGAACATGTGGAGAGTCAATGATATGATCTTTCCTCTTATAAAGTTCCATATTTGTGGTTATCTTGTTCACACTATGACCTATTATGAATAGGTAAAAATTTTATTAGAATTAGAATCACATAAAAGTCAATAAAGGAGGATGATAACCTATCCCAAATTTGGTTATAATTCCAAGGATTACTAGAAATAATGGATTGTAAATGTTTCATATTGAGATCCAAAGAGAATGGAGATAATACCCATAAAATCCATTCCTTAGGGAAAAATATTTTCTATTTTAGAAGATTAATTATACGATTATGTTACTCATATTTAAGAGAATTAAGAGAGTCCATCATATATCTCAAATAAATTGGGAATTTCATGGGAGGAAAATAAGAATATAGAGAAGGAAATTCTATCGTAAACTGCTCACAAAGGAACAAATAATAACAAAACATGGATCCTTAACAGCGGATGTTAATCCCATATAAATTAGAACATTAATCTACTAAAAGAATGTGTAAGTCCATATTAATGTCATGGTTTAATTTTGAGATGATGGAGAATTAAAGATTAAAGGAATTGGATAAACAAGAATATATGGTGATAAGCTTAAAAATATGTAGGTATTCTATGCTGGTGGACTTCAACACAATCTATTGAGTGTTAGTTAATTTTGTGACATGATACTCAATGTAACATTCAATAGGAAGGTATGCATTAATAAATTAAAGATAAGAAATTCCTTAATGAGAGAAAAAATTAATGATAAACTATACCAATTGGAAAATAAGAAGAACACATGTCTCTTTACCAAGTGGGTCTTGATGCAACATTTGATAGAAAGGGATTATTTATTTATCTTGTATTTTTTGGTCAGCTTGGGGGCTGGTTAGTTGGAATTTGGGCTTGTATGCTTCTAAATTGTCATTTTATTATGGTATAATTCTTTTTTATTGATTTAGTGTACTCTGGTTATTATTGTGGAAGATGTTTGGTTATTTTCTACTATTGTATACTCTGATATAAGGGTATCTTCTCCCCACATTAGTACCATAGAACCTCGCTTCTATTCTATAGATATTGGCATATGAGTAGGCATGCCTGAGGTCACATGGAACTCTAATCTAGTTATGGTAGAGTGAACTAGGGAGGGGTGTCACAAAGAGGTATCATATAATCTTTTTCTTTGTCGTACTATTTAGAGATATGGCAGGAAGGTGATATAGGAATGTGTCAAATCCTGTAATGAACCTTGAACCGATGCATCATGAGCATCTTTTTTTAATGGTAATTCTATGTTACAAGGGATATGAGATTTCTATTCTTAGTTTTTTTATTACAATTTAGATATTTACTCAGTATGATTTGCGTATTGAGATATTATTATGGTTTTGGATCTTGGACTATTATCAAGATTCCTATTCACATGAATCATATCTGACACATAGGATTCATATGACATTCACATGATTGTGTGTGAGTGATACCACTGATGAAAGAGGGGTTGGTTGTTTAAATTGTCAACAATAACTTATATGGTGTTTTTCTATATAATTTCTTGGTGGAATTCTAATCAACTAAACCATAATAAAATTTCTCTGATGATAGGTCATGTGGATCCTAATATGGGAGGTTCCTTAATAATGACTATATAGTCTGTATATGTAAGGGATGTGTAGCGACCCATGGTGGGTTGATACATGCATTGGATGCCTTAGTGATGGAACCCTTCTGGGAGATTGATCTATGGGTTCAATTACTTAAAGTGTTAATAACAACCTATATGGTGTTTTCCCATAAAACTTATTGGTGTAATTATACTTAACCAAACCATATGAAAATAGTTTTATTAAATAGAAATCATTATAGGGTGAGGTCATTATATGATGATGAATGAGATTGTGTTCCTCGAGGGTGTAGTCTTGTATACAGATTCCTGGTGAGGATTAGAGCCATGAAGTGGGCGATGATTTGGTATGGGATTCCTGATATGTATATGTATATAAGAGACCTAGAGTGGGTTTTTTTGCACATGAGTTTCCTTTTTTATTTTTTAGATGAGAAAAAAGAGGTTTCCCATGAGTTATTTATTATGAGAGATATGGTTTATGGGATAAATGAGAGAGACTTGTTCCCTTGATATGTGGATTAAGATATTGTTGATCTGGGTAATATGTTTATGATGATATGTGATATACAAGGCTAATTTGAGGGAGGGGTTATCCTAGGCCTATGAGGTCATTTAGACATGGTAAGCATGGGTGGATGCTTTGGGTTATAAACTCAGTGTATAAGAGGTGATATCATATATGTGTCATAGATATGGGTATTCCTTTGGCCTTTGTGATGAATATCACTTGAGGTTATTTGGTATTAAGGTTAGTTTTTAAGGGTAGGATTAGTGGGATGTGTTACCCTTTTGATTTCGTGTGTAGTTCTCAATGATTTTGGAAATTATAATCCTAGATGGTCAAATATAGGATGGATATATCATGGGTAAAAACTTTTAATTTTGGAATTATGACTGGTTGGTGGATGATCCTGTGACCAGCCTTGGCATGAGAGAGACACCACAAGCCTATTGGAAGAAGCATCAAGGATGTTTTTAGTTAGATGAGATTGACATGTGAGTAGAGGATGGTCAATGATTTAAGACCATGATCCTAGATTTGATGGAATTTGATTCACAAGAGTATGAGTTAGGTTATATAATTGGATGGTATAGGATCATACAGCCTTTCAGTTAGATGAAATCATGGTAGAATGCACTATTTCTATGTAATGGAAATATGATTTATGGATCAGCGAGCAATCAAGAGTGGAATAAGGGATAATTGAGTGATGAAATGTTTTAGGGTATTGTGGTTCATGATTTTTATGAGAATGTGATATGTACCTCTCTGATTATGATGAATTCATGGATGAAGGGTGTTATGTATTGATATTATTGGTGAATGTGGCTCGGGAGGAGTGATTTGTTTATGATGAGAGAACCTATTGAGGCCATACCTAAGGAGTGGTATAAGGAAAGTCATATGGTGGGGAGTTCACCATTATCTATTAAAGGGTGTGTCCCATGCTATGGTTGAAATTTCAGTGGATGATGAAGATGAATCTCCTAGTGAGCCGAGGATGGGTAGTGATTGATGTTTCAAATTGGTGATTAGGTATGAGTGGGATGACTATGTCTAGTCATTATGTGTGGTAATGGGTAGAGCGAGGGACATATATATTAGTGATTGGATATATCAGGGTGATGATGAGTACAATATTATGGTGGGGAGAATTTTTTCAATCACGGATTTCTGACTCCCTGTGTTGGTAGGGTTGTGAGTGTGATGAGACTGATTGTTGTATGGTCGAGGTTGCATCTGAATTCTAGTGATAAAATGGATCTAGTTTTATTTGGTTCCTTTTTGAATACCATATTTTTGGTTCATATTTTGTATTGGATGGATTATAAGTATTTTCACTGGGCTTAGGATGAATTTGGTTGTGATCCTAGGGTTAGTCGGATCAGATTTATGATGGTTCTTGTTGGTAGAGTATGAAAACTTGTTTGTTTGGTTGAGGATACAACCATGAAATTACACCATGTGTCAGATTCATACTTTAGTTTTAGTGTTCGATGATCTTGAGTTGCCTTTGAGAGTTATATATGTAAACATATGATGTTATAATATATCAGTGGGAAAGAATGAGCAATTATAATAATGACAGATCAGAGGAGGACCAAATAGGGATCATGCATATGATTAAGTGTAGTGAGATGGAAAACACACTGATCATATCAATGGATCACTAAAAATGAATTTAATAGGTGATTCAGATGGTGGGGAGCAACAAGGCTTGGAATTATCCCATTATGATTAGAAACTTATGGTGGGTGTACCATGAGACTGAGAGTGAATTGATATATGGAAACATAGTGTCTTAGGATAGACTTGTGTGGGTGGGATCCATATTAGTGTTGGTAATGATGATGAGTAGGTATCTTGGTTTTTGATGAATAACACACCTCATGTTTTTATTTTTTCAGCGGAATCTCATTCAGTGTCCTGGGGTAGAACATGATGAGTTAGTGATGAATTGACAACCGAGGTAGGCCAGGTTTGATAGTTGAATGACCCCTGAGACTTCTCAAGGATGAGAAGTGATACAGTGTGGAGCTTTTAATGAATTTAATCATTATAGGTTTTTAATGTTTTAGGAAATTTGAATATTTGACTCCAGATTAGTAGTTGTTTTGAGAATTGGGATTCAAATTAGAATTCTAAGAGTTGGCGTATCTTAAGGACTTGTTTTTGGTATGTATTGAAGTTTGGGTGGTGTGTCTAGTACTCAAGTTAATTTTGGGAGATTTGGGTAGATTTTTGAGATTTCAAAAAGGGATTTTCCTCATCTCACAATTACCACATTATCAAGGAAATACCTATGAGTAAACCATGTGGGTTAGTATTTCTTGGGGTATTGGCATACATTTTTCACATTGTTGCTAAGAAATAATGAAAAACAAAAAATTTTAATTGCAGAGGGAGTTAAATGATTTGAACATATTTGGGTGAAACATGCGGCCAAAGTTTATCAGGTTCACATCCTTAGACAATGAAAAATTCATAGTTGGTTCATAATTTGGTAAATTGTGTGACCAAACCATTCGAAGGGGTGTGTCTCAAGACATTGTTAGCTACACGATTGACACAAATTTTAGAAAATAAGGTAGTCACCGTGTAGCTTCCAATATTTTATTAAAATGTATAAAAAATTATATCTCTCCTCACTCAATTTTAAACCCCTCTCCTCCCATTCTCCTCCTTCTCGCCCAGTGAAGTAGGGGGTTTTAACCTTCTTCCTCTCAATCCCCCTTAGAATGGGGTGGTTTTCTTAGCGATTCCATGGAGGATTAAGGTGAGTCTTCTGATATTTATTTCTATATTCTATTTCCCCTTGATAAAAACTAATCTTGGTTGTATCTAGATATGTTTTCATTGATGATTCCACCAGATCATGGTGGAATCATCCCGATATTATGGGTATTTCAGTCAGCGTGTCTAGAGGATATCTAGGGAGGATGATCACATACTACCACTTACCATTTCAGTTGAGGTACACCACCTGATGAACTTATTTAGAGTTTTTTCCTAAATTGGTTGAAATTGGACATTATTTTAGGAAATTTAATTGGAAATTTTGTATAGATGAGGTCCCAAGTGCATTTCAAGAGTAGAACACACCTAATTACTCGAGGTTTTTGTGATTTAATTCTATTCAGTGATTTTTTAAGCGTTATTATTATTTGAATTAAATTTTAAAGTTAATTATATTTTTTTAATAAATTTAATTAGGTTTTTTGGGTTGAGATAGGGCCTCATGTGGATGGGTGATAAATGGTTGGAATTGGACATGCATGAGTGAGATTATATGGGCCTTGTTTAATAGAATAACTATGTTTCAGGTAGGTGATCCCTAAAACATTTCCCTTTGATATATGCATTTTTTATGTAGCATGTGGTATGAGATATCACCAATTTTGTGTGATCAAACATCTATTTAAAATAAAATGAACAATTTATTTAACCTCTTGAAATGGAGAAAGTTCCAAGGTCTACGATGAACCCTTGTGCAGTGGCATGATTCCTTGGTTTCTAATAGCTAAGGGATTGATTATAAAAGCACTCCATGAGACATGTATATGCTATAAATTTATAAATTAAATGAAATGAATGAAATATAATGGGCCTAATATAGGATCCATTAGTGACTCTTGAGTAGAGGAGAGTGATGAATGAGAATAATTGGACCGATTAAGACTATATAGAACCCCAATATGCCTTATAGACTTTAGGATACTTGGTATGAGAGTGGGGTGAGTGTTCATCCCAACTTTGACATGTGAGTACTTGGGTAGGTATGCTCGGGGTGGAATTATGGATAAGTTGAGTGCATGAGGGCGGGCTTGGGATGACTTTGAAAGTGATATGGGAATTATTCCATCTCTATAGAGTGATACTAGAATGAATTTTCTTATGAGTCCATAATACATTATAGAAATGATGATGGATTCTACTCTCTTTGAGTAATATGATAAACCTTAGAGATATAAATGAGACAAAGGATCCCATGTAGGGTGTCTAAAATGTGATGTTTCTTAGGGGACATCAATGGGTGACCCATCCTTTTGATGAACCCAGAGAGGGTCAGTGTAGAGAGGATAGTATAGAAGAGCCCTTAAGTATATAGTAATGTATATAAGTTATGCGATTAAGGGGAAAACCTAGTTGATGTTTAATGGGTTTGGGAATGCATCCAACCCATGTAAGGATGATGACCTGATTTCTAAGTAGGGTGTAGGCACACACATGTGTTTCATATGATGTGTTTCTCAAGGGAGAGTTTTCTTCTAGGTTTTAAAATATCTAATATGTGTTTCCTGATAGTGAGAGTCTTCCCCTATGGTTCAGATGATTTGGTATATGTTTTTAGACAAGGAGAGTCTATTATTGGGTACCAGATGATCTAGTATACATTTTCTCAATAGGGATATTCTTCCGTTGGGTTTTGAATCATTATGTAACATGATCAAAGACACTCCAACACTAGATTAAATTGGTATGGTTAATCCTTGGTGTCACCTAGAACTTGAGTATTAATGATGGTTATTTTATTTACATTACCACACCCTATGTTTTATTATGAGCATATCACATGTGCATTCACTATATTTACTATTGATGTTTTAGAATTGATTAGTATTTTCCCACCGAGTTGTATTCACACGTCTCTTAGGAATCCATGAAAATTTGGAAGCTGAGAAGACCTCATTTATTATAAGTTTAGGTAGGGAAGAGCCCTGATGTTGAATAATTGGGTGGGATAACCTGGATGGAGTTTAGATACTGGGACTAGGTGAGGCTCAAGGATAGAAGTATAGAATTTGATATATTATTCTTTTATTTATCTTTTATATTTGATCAGATCAGTGGGTGGTCATTTGGGATATATTCTTTCATGATTATGCATTTCCATTTTGTTATAACATGATTCTTATTTTATGATTATGTATACTATGATTAATTTTATGGATGATGTTTTTTTATTTTCCACTTTTTTCACTCTAATATGAGGGTATAATCTCCCCGTGGTAACAACTTGGAAGCTCACTATATGTCAGTAGCCTCTGGCATATGAGGAGTCACACCTAAGGTTACATGTCACTATGATACATTTATTGTAGAATAAACCGAGGTGAGGTATCACATGATTAACTGAAATTTATATAATAATGTTCAAAATGGTGAAGATTTAACATAAGAATGATCTAAATAGTAAACTAGTGGAACACCACACTATGGTGGAATTATTTTTGAGTTTTAGATTTCTAGAGTTGAATAGGAAATAAGATGTTGAACATGGAGGAATAATTTTTAAGGGAGTTTTTCTTAGAGAAGTGTTATACCATGTTAATTGTTATACCAAGACATGGATAGTCTGATGTGGAGTTTGAAATAGGAATTTTTAATAGAGTCCATGTCATGAAGTTTGGAAAATTATAGATTTTATCTAGAATTGATGGGTTGGAGATTTTGTAACTATTTTGTGGTTATGAAACAAACTTCATAAGCCAAAGTGGAGATCAATTATGGATATATACTTACTATTAATCCAAGGGATGGATTTAAATTAGAATAAGTTAAAGGTAGTCAATATCTTGAATTTGAATTTCAATTTTAAATATCTTGATAGAAAATGGAGGGAGATGGTGAGAATAAAAAATAAAGAAATGTTATTAATAGAATAGAGATCAGAAGGGAGTCACAATAAGTGTTAAGGGTAAGATTAATAGAAAAATATGAAGGATCCCATCATATATCATCATTTATAGATATGAATTTGTTATAGAGTAAGGTTTCATTATTTCTGAAGTGTTATTGTTTATATTTGTTGTGATATTAATGAAAATGTGAGCATATAAAAGATATAAACTAAAGGAGAAGGAGAGAACAAGAGATTGATTATTCTATTATATTTAGGTTGAGTAAATAAAAAAACTCAAATATTGTGTCTTATCCT